>CM074504.1:12951910-13628165 GCA_037389245.1 Oryzias sinensis
GTTGCACTGCAACAAATCGTATGGGAAATCAGACATCAGAAGTTATAGCTCTTCGTATAAAAGGTAGATCCTTAATAATACAAAAACACTTTTGTTGGTCGTTGTTCCGGTCTGTTGTGGTGAGGAGAGAGCTGAGGCAGACAGCAAAGCTCTCAATCTCCATGTTGATTTTGTTCCAATACTCCCCGTTGGTCATGAAAGATCGAGGCCCCAAATACAAGAGGCTAAAATGAGCGTCCTCCGTAGAGTAGTTGGGCACTGCCTTAGAGATAGAGTGATAAGCTGGGTCACCTGGAGAGAGCTCGGAGTAGAGCCACTTCTCCTTCACATCCTGAAGACTCAGTTGAGGCGGCTGGGGCATCTGGTCCGGATGCCTCCTGGACGCCTCCCCGGGCATGTCCTAGGCGGAGGCTCCAGGAAAGACCCAGGACACGCTGGAGAGGCTACGCTCCTCAGCTGGCCAATGAAACGCTGGACACCTTTGCTTAGACTGCTGCCCCGACGACCCGGTCCCGGATGAGCAGAATATGGTCACGGATGGATGGACAAAGATTTGTTAACATGGCTCTTGGAGGTTGAGGGTTTAATATTAATGGATGAAAAGCACAAAAATAATTCATTACAGTATCTGTCACTGACATAGACCAAAACACGAGTGATCAACAATTCAGTCCCTAGAATAACATGCGTGAGGTTGTTCAGATGACCCAAGGGCTTAAAGTCCCACTCCGATCATCTTTTGATCTATTGTAAAAGCGTTCCCAGTAGTATTTTAATTCTATTTTGTTGTTTTTAGCAAAAACCAAAAAACTTGTGTCATTGTCGAGGGCATAGTTTCTGCAGAGCGGCAGTCGTTCATTATAAATATTTCCTCTGAGTTGTGGGTGGGACCATTAATGTTGAGAAACCCCACCCACACTTCCTCTCCCTTTTGTAAAGTGAAGCCTGTGGCCTGCCCAACGTTTTTTCTACATTACAAATACTATTTTTTTTAGTCTGCTCCGGATTCACAAGGATCAGGATAAATAAATACTCAGAAATGTAATTTGAATCTTAAATTTCTTTATACATGTCCTCCATCATCAGAAAAAGGCCACAGGAACATCTCAAAAACACCAAAAAACACAATTTTTGTCAGAGCGTGTCCTTAAGATTCAAACTCAAGAGGTGGAGGGCTTTAAGCTTGACATTTGAGCTTTTAGTAAATTTGTTGGTTTCCCTCAAGAGGATGTGGTCAAAACAACGCCACACTTAGAATCTGCAGAAGAAAAGCATGGCTCCCCTCTCTGAAAACTATGGTCACAACATGGATGTGTGAGTGCCACCACCTACATTATACTGTGGGTCATCAAATTTCAGCGTGCAACTACTGTGTAGGTGGTCACGATTTGTCTCAGAGAAAAAGCATGACAGGCAAAGTCACGTCTAACAAAACATGGTGTTAATTTATTTCCCAACTGCTTTCATTTGCTCAGTTTAAATCCTTTTTGATTAGTCTAAACCACCAAATGGTTACCCAGGGCGGATGTGGCTGCAGCTCACCACTCCTTTTGAAAGAGGGGCCGTTCTGAGAGAAAATGTCACACTGTTGTGTGACAAATAGTGAAACTTCATGTTTAACTTCCACACTGGTTTCTTGTGGTTCACTTACAAACCAGAACAGACGTGTCCCTTACAAAGACGTTTCCACATGAATCAAATGTATCAGAAAATATCTTTTCTAGTCCATTTTTACACCAGCTACATGCCGTTAAATAAATCTGGAGTGTACTGTACTTTGTTACAATTATAGTTTAAATCTTGACCCCCAAGCAATAATAAAGGTATAGAAATATCAAAAGTGAAAACTTTCCTACAAAAGTGATCCCCTTTTTCTTCCACAGACTCTAATGGGGTCAGTAGAGTTGCAGCCGTTATTATAGGGATCCTCTTGGGAGCTGCTGTGCTCTGCCTTGCCATCATCATTTACTGGTTAGTACAACATATTTTCTTAGAACTATTTGGTTTGCCACAATCTTGTTCTTTTTCATGTTTTAACTCTCAGATGTTCTTTTTTTTCAAGCTGCCAAAGATCGAAACGTTCAGATAAATTCAAGGAGGTAAGTTGAAATTTGAGGGTTTGTCTTTCTAAATATCATGAAATTGTTATTGGTTGCTTGCATGGACAAGAAAATCCTCTATAAGTAGGACAAAGGCATAGAAGTGGATGATGTTGACCATGGAATCCAGATCCTCAAGGTGTGGTGATCGGAAAAAGGGGCAAGAAGGAAGAGGAAAGAAATCGGACCCTATTTTAGAGAGGCAGCTTGTGTATCATCTGTCCTAGTTACTGACAACAACTAGTTATTGCAAATTATTAATGATTAGGGATTAAACCGGCAATAGACTAGTAATTTAGTGACCTCGTGGTAGAGTGTCCACCCTGAGACTGGAAAGTTGTGAATTTAAATCCACCGTAAAGTCATCTCAAAACGGGACCCATTGCCTCCCTGTTTGACACTCAGCATTAAGGGGTTGGATTGGGGGATTAAACCCCTAAATTATTTCCGAGCGTGGCTGTGTCTGCAGCTCACCGCTTCCCCAGGGGATGGGTCAAATGTGGAGAACGCGTTTCACAAACCTGAGACTTAAATGTCTTCTAATAAAGGTTACGCCACAAAAGAGCTTGCTTAAATTGATAACCTTCTGGTGACTGTTCCTGAAGCCTTAGTCACTAGCACCCATTCAGGGGGGTTGATTTGCACCACTGCTGTGATCTTTTGGGTTCTTTGAGCTTGTGGGGGATCTTAGGGAGGTGGGGCTGCATCTTAAGGTGTGTCTTGCAGTTTCCTTGAGCTTCCTATGAATAGCTCAAAGGACATTGTTGAAAATGAAACAAATTTTGAGTACGAGGATTTTCTTTTTTTTCTATCATTGCATCAAGAGTATAATGATAAAGATCATTTTTACCACCATGCTGACAATACGCTTTCTTTTACTGTGTTTTTTTTCATTAGTTTCTCTCTGCTCGCTATTTGCTGTTAACAAAGTAATTTCAAAGAGTTAAATAATACTGAGTGTGGAAATTATTTTAGATATTTTTTTAAGCGTTCAGCCCCAAGGTGTTGGGGGCCCAGGTGATCTTTGCCTAATGGTAACCCCGCCTCTGCTCTAGTTATTGGTGTGGTGCAAGTACTCACTCCTGTCCAAAATGCCACACAAACGGGGTGTGCGAGTGATATAAAAGCGCCTGTAGGATGAGCACACAAACTTCCCCCCTGATTTGCTCAGTTTTTACTTTCTAAAAGTCAGGCTACATGCAAGGATTTCACACTTAACAGCTATAATGGGCCCCTTGTGCAGTGCGTGGGGTTTGGAGGGGGTTCCGGTTAGAATCACAAATCTGTTACTACTCTAACCTTGCAGTTTGTAATTCACTCACTAGCATGCCTAAAAAAATACTGGACATGAACATTTTTACTCTACTCACTGTGAATTCAACCTAGCTTTGTCGTGCGGGCCACCTGCAGGTTTACCCATTTTTCACTGCACTTCATACTGTATGAACCTGTAAGAGCAGACAGTTGTGACTAAATCTTAATGAAGGTGATGGTGGACTATAGTAGACATTTACCAGGCAGGTCAAAGTTCTCTGCCTGCAAGTATTTGTTTGTTTTCTATTACTTGATGAAAAGTGCATAACAAGGAGAAAGCAATGTCTTATATCACAGCTGATATGTGCTTCATTTGAGACACAATACTATCGCTGACTTTTGAGATCTATGTACTCTGCAGTCTTCCCTTAGTCTTTGTGTGTTGATCCAGATTTTTTTTTGTTTTGTTTGAGGATTCTATGCTGCTTTGAATGTGACAAAAAGCTGCAGAGGATCAACTTTTCCTCTGTCTCCCTTCCACAGGAAGAGCCCATCTATGTCAACATGAGGAATTTCAAACCAGCAAAAAAGGAGAAAACGTCAAGAGGAAACCACTAATGGAATCTAATATTGAAATGATTATTGTCTTTAGTTGGCAGTGGTTCAAATCCCAGTCGTGCTCCAGCAGTCCAATAAGAAGATAAGAAATTGAATGGATGGACTGGAGTTAAACAGGGCTGCATGGTGATGTAACATTTGCACTGTGACTCAACAGGGAAATATCTGTGGTTCAAATTCCAGCTCACACATCTGTGAGGCAACTTCAGCTTACTTCCAACCCAAAAAACACAACTTTAGGTTGATCTGTCTCTCTAAATTTGCCCTTTTTAATGATAATACTCTTATATTGTGTATTCTTGCTGTTCAGAGGCAAAGTTCGTAAACAAAAATTGCAAATCTACTGTAGCGAGATCTTATTTGGTAAAGAATGTATCTTATTTTGACAGGAACTTGTATGTGCTGCTGTCAAAAGTAATTTCATATAAAATAATTAAAATTATTAATTTTAATTATTCTAAATATTTAAAGCTACAGTTTACAAATGAATGGTTAATGGCCACAAAAACATTAAAAAGTGTATTTGTTTTTTCATGTTGAGGTGAAAGTTTGCAGCTTTAGCTGACTCTGAGTTGATTACCAAATGTTGCAGACCCCTGACCTAAGGGTACGAGAAAATTGCCAACATTTAATGTTCTAAAATTAATCTGATGATAATGTTGTATCTTTAGGTAAACATAAATGTAGTTAACTTGTAAATATCATCTGAAAATCCTGCTTTATGATGAGACCATGTGTTCCTCTTTGCTTCTGTTACAGACAAGGACTAAATGTCTATTTAACCTCCCTGGCTGAAACAATAAGCTTTAATTGTTCAGCACAGAAAACACAGAAATGATGCAGCTATCTGCATTTATTGTTTAATTTTTTCTTTAAGGTACCTACCTGTACATTACCTTCATAGTGACGCTAGGAGGGGCATCAGTGTGATTTATGGTGCCATGTTGGAATACTGTATCCAAATTATCACTGTAGGATCTGAGTTCTGATAATAAACATTTCTTTTTATCTTGCAGGAGTAAGAGTGGTTCTTTACAGAGGAAAGAACTGTTTCCTCTCAGATGCAAAGAACATCTCAGCCTTTCTGAATTAATTTTTTTTTTACAATTGTGATATGTTTTGAGATTGTTCGTACTGGAGTTAAATTTGTTCTTTTGGGTTATGTTGGAATAATGTATATAGGTTATCTCATATTTGCTTATTTTATGCATCACCTAGCTATATATGTATAGGTGATTTAATCATGTTTGCAGAAGTGTCTGTGTGTGTCCAAATCTGTTTCACAGGAAGGTGGAGGTGACACCCTTGGGAGAAAATGTTTATCTTTGCGTCTTTTCAGCATTCTCCTGAGAACCTGTGTTAGCTATGTCTAAAATGAATCGAAGGACGGTCTGTGTTAGTTTATCTGTGAGAAACGGCTTTGCAGGTCCAGAGATGATTTGGGAAGACTGTGGAAGGATGGACATGTTGTAATAAATGCTTTCTGATAGCGCTGCAGCTGTGTTTTTATCTGTTTCCCCTCCTTAGAGCTCAGCGCATGTGTAACTTAGAGACAACCCAAATCAACTTATTAAAAGAGGGGGCAGCAGAATTTGCGCCAGAGTGGAGAGAGATTGTTTACTGGGTAGATCTCTGTCTGCTCTCCTCGTAAAAGGTACCTTTGTCCGTTGGTCTTTCTTTCCTTTTTGAATTGTTATGATGTTGCAGGTTGTTTGAACCCAACAGATTCTTTGGAGCTTCACAAATCCCTAAGGAACTAGGGCAGTATTGAAAACATGAAATTACCTGTTTTCTGATCCGATTTGTATATTTGTATCAAACAAGAAAGCATTCTGCTTAACCCTTGTGCTATCCTAGGCACTTTAACATTGGGAGTTGGGTCATCTAGACCCACTAGACAATGCTCTGAACCTTTTTTCTTCAATGATTTGTGATCTTCACTGGTGTCCATGGATTACATGAAATCTTTCCACCTTTATCCACATTTGTCATGTTAGGGAGAACACGTCAATTTAAAGAATGTCCATTTCCATCTAGATGTAAAATGCTCTGTGGAACATCTGTCGCTTTTATTACTATATTACATATTTTGGGATGAGATAATAAGGTTGTAGGGTAATAATACAGTAGTTTCGGATAAAAACTGTGATGTGTAATGTATTACAGTTTGAAAGTTGCACACATCTCTACAACACTGACGTATATTTGCATTTTTTTTAATTACAGGAAAAGTCTAATTTGCTTACATCAAAATGTGTTGATTTCAAAATTGCACATGCTGTCAAATCTTTTGATTAGAAAACTAAGGTCTCTAGGTTTTTTTTCTTTTCAGAGAAGTATCATTTTAGTCATTAATAGTGATTTCATCAACATGTGTCTTTAGGCCTGACATTGAGTTTTGACACCTTCAGGTTAAAGAATTGGTATATATTGAACAGCACAGTTTGATAAATTCTTGAAACATTTCTGTACTTTACAATATTAAGTGCAACAAATGCTCTTGGATAAAAACTGCTAGTGTGAACGAGGACGCCAGTCCTCGTCTTTGTCACTCCTCCTCTTGTGCAATCGTGCTCATTCTCCTCCCAAACTGATTTATTTTTTAAGAAATCCTGTTTAATTCCTGATGTTAAAACCTGAATCAGATCTATGTTTTAAAAAATTGAGACATTTCCTCAAAAACAGTGTTTATGACTTCTGGTCATGGATTTTTGAATCAGCTGTAAAGAGGAAGGTATGAGCAGGAGGCTCACTTTCCCTCCTATAGTTGAAGATTGTTGTCAATAAAGAAAAGCTAAATTAGAGAGCTTTTTAAATTGCATTATTTCTTAGAAACAGGTTTATAAACTTTGTTTTTTTACCCTAGTTTTCACAATAATAACCGGAATAACCATTGTTACAATAACTTAATTTCCAATTAAAAAAAAAAGTTTCAAGTGTCATCCTAAATTACAAAATAACAATTTTATATCACCAAAAAAAGGTTTACAAAAACTTATTTGTTGTTTTTTCGTTCTTAAGACTTTCACTTAATTTAAAAAAAGGATCCCACATGCTCTCTGAACCTTTATTTTGTGATTTTTTTTTTAGGAATTTTTTGGCTGTCATTGTTTTTCCTGCCAGCAGCTTCTGCATTTTACCACTCTATACCATTTTTCTGTCCTTTTAGTCTTAAGCTTCTAATTACTTCTAATCCATTTTCCTCAAGTTTTGGTCCTAAAAAAACTGAATTATTGCCAAAAAATATTCACTCAGCTCTCAGTTCTATTTGTAATTTCAGAAATGAAGACACCACAACACCCACATTTAAAATGGTTTATTCTTTGCACTGGTAAAAACGTTATGAAAACACCTGAGAACCTCAGGGGCAGATTTGGTTCAGCATTTCACATTGTGTGTGTAAACATCAGCTAAAATCAGACGGTTGAATCACAAATTTTACAGAAGTCGTTGTATAAATAATTTCTTAAGCTCCTGTAATGAATTTCTGACAGATGTTCGTCGTCGTGGTAACAACAGAGGATTTAGCGTTGGTTCATTCACCGAAAAACCTTTATGTTGGTTTAATTGCACTGCAGCGCTTTGGGCTTCAGCCTGAGAAGTCGAGCCGCCCGAAAGCGAGATTTTTAAATTCTAAAAGGCACTTAAACTTCATGAGGAGTTGAATATTCAGCTTATCAAGTCAGCCCCAGTTCAAGTATTGAGACAATAATGTAAAGTGAAGACTCCTAAAAGTGTTGTAGCTGCATTTTTTCCCCAATAAATTTCCCTTCGGGTAGAATTCTGACTGTCTGCGTGTACAGAGATGACCCGAAATGCTTTTCTGCGTTTCCCTGATTCAGCACAATTTTTGCCCAAAAAGTTGCTCTACTACAAACCTTTTTTCAGAATTCCCTGTGTATATGAACCCGATCAGAGGCTCCGACCAGGCGTCAGGATGACCTGAATCCAGTTTCCTGTCAGTTTCCTTTATTTGTGGACTCTGTCCTCCAGCGCCTTCAGCTCAGCCTTCATCTGAGCGGGCAGATCTGCTCCAACTTGCTGGGTGAAGTACGCTTGCAGCTCCTTCGTCTCCTTCTGCCAGAAAGACTTAGGCACGTCAAACAGGGCCCCCATATCCACCTTGCTGCCCAGACCCGCGGTGTTGATGGCGCCCTCCTGTGGCAGCCAGCCGATGATGCTTTTCTTTGCCGCCTCGTCCTCCCGCTCTCTGCCGCAGCGCTTGAAGATCCACTCCAGGACTCGGGCGTTTTCACCAAATCCGGGCCAGAGGAAGGCGCCGGTTGCAGGGTCCTTCCTGAACCAGTTGACGTGGAAGATCCTCGGCAGCTGAGTGGGGGCCTTTCGGCTCTGCATGCTCAGCCAGTGAGTGAGGTAGTCTCCGAAGTTGTAGCCGAAGAACGGCCGCATGGCAAAGGGGTCGTGCATGATCATCTTACCTGGAGGGAAAGAAGTCAACCTCAAAGAATGAGCCCCGCGCCTTTGAGCACCTTAAAGGTTTGTCGTTAAATGTAGAAATGAGTTCCTCACCTTTGTGCTCTGCAGCTGCTGTGGCCTCTGACCTCATTGCAGCTCCAACAAAAACCCCATGCTGCCAGTTGAAAGACTCATAAACCAAAGGAACTCCTGGAAACATCAACATTTAGCACGAGAAAATCAGATTTGGAAAAATCTTCAAAAAATATCAAAGGAGAAGAAAAAAGACATTCTTTTCCTGCTGTTTTTGGCTTAAAGAAGCCCAAAGAAAATAAGGTTTAGATCAAACACATCAATCTGCTTTCTGTATGAGGAATCAGAGGGATGTGAACCTTCTGGCCTCCTGCCGCCGAAGATGATGGCGTCGATGGGAACCCCCTCCTCGCTCTCCCACTGAGGGTCGATGATGGGACACTGCCCAGCGGGGGCACAGAAACGAGAGTTGGGGTGAGCACATGGTGTTGAGCTCCCTGTGTACAAACAAAGGTTTTATTGTTAAAGACTTTCTCAGATTAAAAATCGGGTTTTTGATGTTTTTAACATGTTCTTGTGGCATTTTTCTAATGATGGAGGACAAATATAAAGACAGACAAATCAGAGATTAATTTCTAAATACCTACTGCAACTTTGTCCAAGAAAACAATCTGTTTTTTTGCTTGTTTTGTTTTTTGGCATAAATCTGAATTCATGGTTAAAAGAAACGCCTTTAAAATAGATCAAAAGATGATCAAAATGGGACTTTAGCTTCCTTTCTGTGTTTAAAAAAAACAAAAACATTTATCAGCAGACATCCGGAAAACAGACTTTTTTGACTAATATTAATCCAATAACTGAATATTTAACATCTGAAATAAATAAATAATTTAAATGTTTTATTGTTTTGGTTTGAACAGGAAGTGATGTCATCCTGGTGTTACCTGGCTTCCAGCTTTTTCCGTGCCAGTCTGTCAGTGTGATCCCTGCAGGAGGGGCGTCGAGTCCCTCCCACCAAACTCCCCCGTCACTGGTCTCACCCACGTTGGTGAACACTGTGTTCTTGACGATGGTCGCCATGGCGTAGGGGTTGGTCTTGTTAGAGGTGCCCGGAGCCACGCCGAAGAAGCCGTTTTCCGGGTTGATGGCCCGCAGCTTACCTGCAGAGAGGAGGACAGTGCTGTCTGAAGCCCCCATGTGCTGAGTTCAGGAGCTGCTGCGGGAGCTCAGCTGTCACCTTGACTGTCGAACTTCATCCAGGCGATGTCGTCGCCCACACACTCCACCTTCCAGCCGGGTAGAGACGGCTTCATCATGGCCAAGTTGGTTTTCCCACAGGCGCTGGGAAAAGCCGCCGCTACGTATCGCTTCACCCCCTGAGGGTTGGTGATGCCCAGGATCTGAGAGGACACAGATGACATTATGTAGCGTACAGAGATGCAGCAGCTTTCACAGCCTCCCAGTTTTACTGTATATCTCACCAGCATGTGCTCAGCCAGCCAGCCCTCATCCTTAGCGATGCGGGAGGCAATGCGGAGTGCAAAGCACTTCTTCCCAAGCAGAGAGTTGCCTCCGTAGCCGCTGCCGAAGGACAGGATCTGCCTGGTGTCTGGCAGGTGTGATATCAACACCTTGTCTGGGTTACAGGGCCACGAGTTGTTGAGAGGAGCTGGACGGCAGGAGGAGAGGATGAGTGTTTAAAGCTGAAAAATGATTTCCAATCAGGATGAGGGAATCTACCTGTGAGAGGTAAAGGCCGTCCCACTGAGTGCTGGCAGCGGACAAACTCCACACCCTCTGTAAGTCTCTGCAGAACCGGACTTCCCATTCGTGTCATGATGCCCATACTGGCCACCACATACGGCGAGTCTGTCACCTGGCAAACACGAGAAGTTCACCACAAAGTTCAGACATTCAGAGGACAAGCAACATAAAAAACAACAGATTTCTAATTACAAACACAGAACAGCAACTCTGAAAGTTTGAGATTGACTGCAGTTACCTGTACACCATATTTACTGAGCGTGGAGCCTACAGGGCCCATGCTGAAGGGAATCACATACATGGTCCGACCTGGAAGTAAACAGCAGCTTAACCCAATTTGTTTTTAACATTTCTTTTTTTTTAAAGGGCTTAAAGGCCAAATAAAAAGTTTTCAATGAATTGAATTGTGTCTAATATCAGTTTTAAAGTATGGGAGCACACTCCCATATATATGAATATAGGAAAGTGTAAAAATGTATCGCCATCCATGCATCTATTTTCTTAACCTTCTGTATCCTTTTGAGGTCACAGGGCTGCTAAATCTGTCATTTTTATTGCTTTGAAGGGAGATGTTTCCGGTAACCAAGAGGTTTCAGTTATACTAAGTTTCTTTGGATTAAAGTTTGATCATCTTTTGATCTGTTTTTAAAGTGTTGTTGTTGTTTTTTAATTATGATTATACCATTTTAGCCAAAATAATCAAATCTGTCATTTTCTAGGACATAGTTTCTGCAGAGCGCCAGTAGTTCATTAAAAAAAAAAATCACCTCTGAGTTGTGGGTGGGACCATTGGCACGGAGCAACCCCACCTCCCTTTCCCATCACCCATAACTAAGAAGAATCTGTTTAGTGTTAAAAACAATACTTTATGCTTTTTTTCCCCCCGTTTGTGCTTTTTCACAAAACTAAGCAATAAATCTAACAATTTATTAGTTGGTGTCCAGTGAGGTAATTCTGTTTGTTCAAGACAAGTTGGTTTAGTTTTTGTGTTGTTGTCCTTTTAGCTGATTTGGGAACAGTTTGTTCCATATGAAGAGCACTAAACCAAAACAGGTTAACAGTGAAAGACTGAAGGTATGCCATGAATCACACTTTAGAGAAACAAGTTTTACACACCTACACATTATTGAACGAGCCTGAAAGGAAATATTTATCTCTGAAAGCCTTTCCCTCACATCTCCCTTTATTTGCTGAGTCACTTTTAAAGTCTTGAAGGGACACAAATGGGTTTTTATTTACCTTTTTTTCCCTCTTCATAAACATTTTTATACGTAGTGATGTCTCATCTTTGTCAAGTTTAATCAGTTAACCCTTTAAATCCTTTTACAAAGTCATGACACACGAGTGGCATCTGTCCAAGTACCTGCCATGCTGCCGGGAAAACGGTCCCGTCTGGCTCTTTCCCAGTCCGACTCACTCATCCAGCTCCCCAGCTGGCTCTTCACCCCCCCAGCAGGAATTGGGACAGTGTCTCGTTGGTTCTTGGTCACGATTACGGTCTTGCTCTCGACTCTGGCCACGTCTTTTGGGTCTGTGCGCGCAAGCCAGCTGCCGAGCAGAGAAACAGTCAGTGCGGTGGAGAAAATGGGGTTGCAGACGTGTTGCTCAAGCCAACCAGTCTCACCAGTTTTGATATTTGGGAAGCCTCTTGACCATGCCGTCCCGCTCCAAACCTGCCAGGATGTTGGCCGTTTCCTCCGGGGTGCCGGTCACCACGTGGACATTGGCGGGTTTGCACTCGTCCGCAGCTCCCTTCACAAAATCCGCCACCGCTGGCGGTAGTGAGGGAATGGAGGCCAAGGATCGAACATTTACCCCGACACTTCCCTGCCTGAGAGACAAGGAAAACAAAGTCTTACAGATTTTAACGCTCAAACCAAGATTAGACAGCATCTGTGTGTGTTTTTGGATTTCCCTCTCCAACTAAACATACCCCATAATCTAAAAGTGAAGAAAAATCACACAGTACAGGAGGAGAGCCGTATGCAAAGCACCATGAAGATTTCTTTGCATGCTGGGAAGCCTGCAGGATGCTGAGCTAATGCCATCCATGTAATATTGTAGAAACACCAGTCAAAGAGCTGTTGCTGTGTTTACTTGTAAGCACAGACGTGTGCGGGTGTGGCAGGCAAGCAACTGCCAGACGACTCAATGTGCCATGCGGGAGCTGTGGGAGGTTAAGCCTGGAGTTTGACATTAGGGCTGCACGAAATGAGGAAAACTCGCGATATGCCATATTAGTGATCAATATGCAATGATGATATAAAAAAAAACAAAAACACAATTTCCATTTCACTGCAATAGTTTAAACATTAAACTCCAAATGACCCTCGTCTACATAGGAGGTGGACATCTAACATTAAAGAGCTCTGTCAGGTTGGTCAAATGCATAAATAGATTTACTTGTTTCGTTTGTTTTAGCACATTTAAGGTTACCATTTATTGCTACTTTCGCCGTCTTCTGCGATATGTGCATTGCACAGCTTGATTTTGCGATAACGATAAGTTTGTGATTTATCGTGCAGGCCTGATGGACATATACACCAATAAACACCAATAAGACAATAAAGCAAAAATCTGAGCTCTTGCTTAATGCAAACAGCTGGTTTAAAAAACAAAATTGGGAATTCGCTCCCTTCTGAAACCAGAATTTGGTGGTCACTTGAGAAACTGCAACATCTGACAACTCTGGGATGGCTTCTAATTTGAGTGCAGAATGTTTGGGCTTTAGCTTTCATCTAAGCAACCACAACAATTTGGTTCAAAACCGGACTTTGTTGTCAGGTAATCGGAATTTGCAAATACACGCAAATCCTATTCACTAATGTAAACACATGAATCTGGTCTGAAAGTACAAAGAGCACAGGCTCCGTGAGTCATGGATTTTTCGTTCAGAAAAACAGCTTACGGTGAGTTACTTTTTCTGTCTAGAACTGAATGGAAGTTCTGACCCAGGTGGAGTTTCTGCCTCATGTGAGGCAATCGAGTACAGTCTGTGACTGCCCACCGCTGTGGAAGGCTTTAAACGCTGACGTCAGCACACAATCACTCACAATGAAAGTGCTGACATGACAATGAGTTGTGTGCACCTACCTTTAGCATGTCAGCATGTGTTTACATGACTTTCCTTTGGACTCCACTGTGGTGAAATTAACAGATAAGTGACTTTCTCTAGTATTGGGCCATAAATCGTCCCAATAGTTGCTGAGCTGTTTCACTAGAGGTGGAGGCTGAATTTCATTCCAGGAAACTATAAATGAACATAGTTTGTGGAGTGGAGACGTTGGGCCTACGAAGTTAATCATTTATTGACCTTAGCAAAGAAATGAAGCAGAAAATAGAAGAAAATTATGAAAGAGTCTAACTGCTGTCCTCTCATGGACCGTACACAACGCCATAAGAAAGTCTACTAAATAATAAAATGACAAAAACACAATTATCTAAGGAAAAAAAATTAACATTAAAATTGAAACTCAAAACACTTATTTTTTTTACTTTATTGAATATCAATTAAAACAAATATTTTATGATATATAACAAATATTACGAAGCATGTTTGTTTCAGGCAATGATCAATAAAGTTTTTTTAGAATTGACTTGGACTTTTCCATTAGCTGTGTGTGATAACTGGACTGAGTGACTCCTCCCCTCTCACATTCCGTACAGGAAGTACCCTCTGGTTCCAAAAAGCCAACATCCCTTCTCGTAGACTTCTATAGAGAAATCAACAGCTGTTATTCAGTCATTCTATTTGTCAAATAAACTGTTCGTCATCTACTATGCTTTTTTAACTGCTTTTTCTTGCTAATCCAATTTTTTTTTCAAGATGCGTGTTCTTCAGTGCAAGTTATTCAAATTGGCCAATCAGATGCCTTAATAAAAGTAGGTGGCCTCATGTCGAACATTCTAAATGTTTGATTGACAGATTTGATGTAACCCGCTTTCAAGTGGTAGGGGTGTGGATTTCCAACAAGCTCATTCCTGATTGGTGAGAGTGGTTGCCACAGAAACACTGACTGCTTTGAGACATTGTCTGGCGACTTCCATATCATAAAAAAATGGCGACTGAATTGTTTTCACTTGGTTGGAGCCAGAAGTAAACCATTTTCCAAGGGCGGGGTCACACTTACTCTGTCCAGTTCTAATATACAGTCAATGATTTTTTTTCTCATAGTTAAGAGGGAAGATTTTAAAGGGAACAAAAAAACAAAAAAAATAATCAAAAATTACATTTAGAAAACCTGGTAAATGTTTCCGACTCTGCATGTGTGATGGCGTGTTTGTGGTCCTCATTTCATTCTAGCTGACCTTTGCCGCTCATACGTTATGAAGAAAGTGTTTGTGTCCTCTGTCCCATGACACGATTCTTCGTTTCCATGAATCGGTCTGCTTTTACCACATGAAATAAATCAGTCATACCCCCCAAACCCCAGACTGTCACGTTTGACCATAACCAGCAGGGTGGTGCTCGGCATTACTGGGATTAGGAAAGGGACGGGTAGAATTAGGATTAAGGAGAAAGATGCACTGCCGCTGATTTAAGACGTGATGAAGACAGGGCCAGTGGGCTCCCTACTGCTTTTTCTCAGCTTTCCTGTTTTTCCTCTTCCTATATGCTGTCAAGGCAACCGGAATGTGATTATTCAGCAGCGGCCACGTCACAGCGCACACGCCTAAGGGCATCTGTCAGATGACAAAGTCGATCTTAAAACACACCTCCAAGTCAGTGAGCCAATCCCAACACAACACAGGTCCTCAGTGCAAACACTCCCCTTCAACTCCCCGACACATCCTGCTCGTCTGGGACAGAGTCTACCTGTGCTGCCATGCACGCGTCACGGTGAGGTGAGCACACACGGAGAGCACACACAAGCACATGCGCCGGGACATTCAGTGACAACTCCAGCAATGAACAATCCCTCAGGCAGAAAGCAAACAAAACGTAGAGACCCACCTAAGACTTCAGACACATGTGTGCAGAAAAGTATAGGCATAAAAACCCATGCAACAACTTCATGGCATCAACATAAAACCAGAAGGGCGGTGGTTGCAAAATTAAATTGGACCTTTATTTTGAAATCTGGGCTGATTTCAATCAAATAGTCAACAGGAGGATATATAGTTTAGGGATACTGGAAGTCAAGTTTGACAAGTTTCTAGTACAAGTTAACACAACAGCAAACAACACAAAACACACACACCCTCAGTGTTCCGAAAAAACTCTAAAAATAAAAGAACAACTCTGAAACTGAAAACAAAAGCTACATTGAAAGCATTTTTACTAAATTATCTGAATTTTCACTTGATTCCAAACATAGACAAGTGTGATAACTCACCTCCTTATAACTCCTAATAGAAGGCACGACATCTTTGGTGGAACAGCTCAACCAAAGGTGTAAAAATGAAAGAGGTCTCTGCTGTCAGTAACAAAGCTGCTCCAGGCTCATATCTGTGCTCCAAAGGGGACCTTGCACTTTGGATCCAGCCAACTGGATGCTGCCCTGGCCCCGCTCCACAGCTCCAGCGGACGGAGGACCCCGCACGCAGCGCACGCACGGCTTTATGGGTTAAAGTTCAAAGGCTGCCTCCGCCTCTGCGTTTGCGTCTGCTCACGTCACCATGCAGATGTGTGGCTGCCGGGACGGAGCTCACATCTGGCCGAAAGGAAACCGGAAGTCGGAACAGAAACGCGGAAATGGATTCCGGAGAACACACAAATAAAAAACAAAAAACTCAATGAACTAAATATTTTCTATTCCCTTTGTCTTTATAAATGTAACATATTCTTAAAATAAAACAAATACTCTTCTTTTCTTGTTATTTTTCAACTTTAACTTCATTTTAACACTACAACTCACACATTATTTGTTGTATTTAAAACACTATTTAAAAAAAGACTAGTTTAAAAAAGGAAAAATTAAGTGTAAAAATAATTATTGTTATCCTACTTTACTTTCACATTGAATTTATGGCTAAATTAAAATAAAAGCTGTAGCTTTTACAATTCAAATTTATAATAGTTAATTTACAGGCATCAGTTCAAACAACTCCCCAAAAAGTGAGAAAAAGGCTTACTCATATGCAATTTATTTAAGAAAATGGTAGTTTTAAAATTAGTTTGGAATTTTGCCTCAGCTGCCTCATTTGGCTTTTTTCCCCTATAATGTCAATGTTCAAATATACATTAACAAATCAAACAAGCAAACATTAACGAGGAAGAAATAGTAGTATAAGAAATAGCAGTAACACACCGTCTCAATAATAATAACAACAAATACCAAATAAAATACATATAAAAAATGTAAAAAACAAACTTTAAACTATAGATCCACAAGCCCAACAAATTCTAATATATCACAAGTCTGGACAGCTTTACAGTCTAAAGAGAATTTCACAGATTACACCTTTTAATTTGAATTAACAAGAAATGTTTTTTTAGATTAAAATTTACATTTGACTGTTTGCTTGATTTCAAGCATTGTGGTCAAAGCAATAAAGAATTCACACAGATTTATCAAACTCATTACAAAAATCATGAAATGCATGGATCAAAAAAAGGGAATAATAAAGACATGCTAAGCTTGATTTATTGCTTGAAAAGCAAAAAATTTGTGGATATGAAATTTTGCTGTATTTTTAATAGATTAATTAAATGAAACGATTTTTTGTGAGAGCTGTTAACCAAAGCAGCCTTTAGGGTTGCACAGACACATCCAGAGTGACATTTTCTTATTGACGTTTTATTCTGTTTATGTTATTTTAACCTTGTACAGCGTCCTTGGGTGACCTGAAAGGTGCTTAAAAATAAAATGTTTTATTATTATTATTATTATTATTATTTTATAACATAGATTTAAGTGTAAGTTTAGTCTCTTTACCTTTTTTGTGCTTTTTCTGAACATATTTCCATGTGTGCCCATTTTTTATTCCCCTAAATGTCCAATATAACATTCTCGTTAGGTTCATTGGTGTCCTATAAGAATCATGAATGGGAGTCATCTGGATTTTACTGCATGATAGGAGCTTCCTTGCAACATGCATCCAAAACAGGTGACAATGAAATAAATAGAGCAGAAAAGGAAACTGTAGTAAAAATTACACAAAAAAGAACCTACAGTAAAAGTAACCAACTTTTATTGTCAAAATTCTGATACACTTTAACTGAAAACTGCCCTTCCATTGATGAAATAAGAAAATAATAATCTCTATGAGATTTGTGATTTTTATTTAAAACATCAAACCCTGGATAATTTAAATGTTATTGTTTGTTTGATAAAGTAAGAAGTTTTTGGAATGCTGCCTGACACTTTATAGCCAGTTTTCCAGGTGAACATCGTTTTTGTAATTGTTGTCACAGTGCTGATAAGCCTGTTGAATCAGTGACAGAGGGTTAGCTGCTTTTTTTGGCGCTTCAAAGTCTTACAGGCCTATAAAATGTGTTTAACAGCTCCTAATTAATTTCCTGTTTTCTTTGTTTTATCTGTGCCAATGTGACCCTTTATTTTGTTTTCTTAATAGGCAATATAGGGATAGGGAGAGCTGGCACTGTTCTGGGGATTGTTTTGAAGAGAAAAAGAGCTGCAGAGTGGGAGCAGATGGAGATTTGACCGTCGAAAGCTCTGAGTTAAACTTCACCCATCTCTTTGGTGATAATGCATGCAGAGTCAGCAGTTGTCACTCCAGGAGAACATGCACAACACGTACATACAATGATTGTGAATGATTATGAGTCATGGCACCCCAAGAGCCACACAGGCTTCTTGAGAAGAAATAATCAAACGGACAACAGTTCAAACAAATCAAAGCCTTTACAAGGCTACTATAAAGCCACCATCAAGCATGGTGGTGGAGGATTGGTGATGTGGGCTTGTTCTTGGAACAAGATTTCTTGTGGCTGGGTAATTACAAAAGTTTTTTGTTTTCAAACTAAGGTTCCTTCTCTCCAACTACTCTTTTCCAGAACTGTAGTGTAAATTATTCAAATAAAAACAAATCCCTATGGTGCCAGTTAGAGCTGACCGCGTTTGTGATAGACAACTTCAACATGTGGCGCTTCTGCATCCAGCTCTTTATATTCCTGTTTGTGTAGTTTTAGTTCAACAATTTGCAAACTGGTCATTGAGTCATAAATGTAACTGCATAATACAAAACAGATTTAGTATCAAAGAATAGTTATACACAGTTATTATACACAATTCTTAAAGGTTGTGCATGTTTTTCATTAAATGCATAATAACAAGCTAAAATTTGACGGGCAATGAATTTATTCCCCATACCGTATAAATAATTTCTCAGTTAATCATTTTACTGTTACCATGAGCTAATCAAAGCTAAGATAAACACAAAATGACTTTTAGTGACAATAAAATCATATGTCTAAAACAGTATCAAGTCCAAGGATTTCTATGTACAAATAAGAATTGATGCACAATCACAACTGAAAACATTCATCACCTGATAAAGAAGGAAAATACACAATGTCCTAATATGCCTAGTCTTCGGCTGTGTCTGCCAAACATTTGCTCGGATACCCGACCTTTGTCCAGACTATTTCTCAACGGCTGACAAACACCCCACTGCCCTTCAATCACTTATCCAATCAAAGCGTTCACAAACGGTCATCCTCACGTCAACAAGTGCAGCCTTTGCCCTTTGCATCCAACCCTGAATATTAAATAACACTGCAGTGGTTAAGATAGACATAAAAGGCTCAAAAAATTTCACAAAGGTCTACGTAAACCTATATTCAATGGAGGAGAGATTATAGACAAATGGGGTAAAAAAAAACCTGTGACCATATGATGCACTACAGCTGAATCATGATAAGGACTCTGACCTGTGTCCACTTTCTTCCCTTTTTTAAAAAAACTACATTCTTTGACCCAGAAAGATTGGATTTAACTCTGTTTAACTAAATGGTGATGAAGTTCCCCTTATGATGAAAAACAGCAGATCCATTGAAAACAGAAACAAGGGTTGTCCTCTCCTCAAACCAAGGTCTTGACTCATTTTTCCCTTATAATCATTTTCTTCCTTCACATTTTTATGCATGTGTATTTGTCTCTGTTGCTTGGGTGTAGTTCATTTTTTTTCCATAACATTTTAATAAATCTCTGTGACATGACGACAAGCGGATATGAGCTGAAAATGAGTGGTGTGGTTTGGACTGAAATGAACCACAAAGCAAACAACAATGTTCCCCTTGTGCTAGTTCAGTAGCTTTTTCTTTAACCAGTGGATCGTGGTAAACTTTCCTGGAAATGCAATACAACAGCACCCTCTAGTGGTCATGACAGAAGAACACCTTTTTTTCTAACCTGGGTCATAACTATGGAAGCACATGACATTAAAACAAGAATAAATTGTTTCGTCAAATTAATATTTTTTGCCACAACTAATATTTTGTGCACACAGATTTTTATTTTAGTGTATATTACTACAAGTTTGTGGCTACAAAATACATATTTTTACGTACCAAATACTAACTTGTGCCCACAATGTACTAATTTCTTGCAAACAAAATACTAATTTGTGTTCAAATATAATACAAATTTGTGCCCATAAAGTGCAAATAAAATGCTAATATGTTGCCACAAAATAATAATTTTAGTACACAAAATACAAATTGATAAGCACATTATAAATTTGAGGAAATAATTTGTATGTTATTTTCTAACCTAGATGATAAAGAGCCACATGACACCAAAAAAAAGAAGATATTGTTTCCTCAAATTAATAATGTGTGGCCACAACTAGTATCTTGTGCATACTGGTATGTCCATCCATCCATCCATCCATCTTCCTCCGCTTATCCGGGACCGGGTCGCGGGGGCAGCAGTCTAAGCAGAGATGACCAGACTTCCCTCGCCCCAGCCACTTCCTCCAGCTCCTCTGGGGGGACCCCGAGGCGTTCCCAGGCCAGCCGAGAGACGTAGTCTCTCCAGCGTGTCCTGGGTCTTCCCCGTGGCCTCCGCCCAGTGAGACATGCCCGGAACACCTCTCCAGGGAGGCATCCGGACTAGATGCCCGAGCCACCTCAACTGGCTCCTTTCGATGTGGAGGATAAGCGGTTCTACTGCGAGCTCTCCGCGGGTGACCGAGCTTCTCACTCTATCTCTAAGGGAGCGCCCCGCCACCCTACGGAGGAAGCTAATTTCAGCCGCTTGTATTCGTTCTTTGGGTCATGACCCAGAGCTCATGACCATAGGTGAGTATTGGAACAAAGATCGACCGGTAAATTGAGAGCTTTGCTTTTCGGCTCAGCTCTCTCTTCACCACAACGGACCGATACAGCGACCGCATAACTACGGACGCCACTCCGATCCGCCTGTCAATCTCACGCTCCGGTCTTCCCTCACTCGTAAACAAGACCCCGAGATATTTAAACTCCTCGACCTGGGGTAAGGATACTCCACCCACCGAGAGACGGCAAGCTACCTTTCTCCGGTCAAGAACCATGGCCTCGTATTTAGTGGTGCTGACCCTCATCCCAGCCGCTTCACACTCGGCCGCAAACCGCCCCAATGCACGCTGGAGGTCCTGGCTCGATGAAGCCAACAGGACAACATCATCTGCAAAAAGCAGAGAGGAAATCCTGTGGTCCCCAAACCAGATCCCTTCCGGCCCCTGGCTGCGCCTAGAAATTTTGTCCATAAAAACTATGAACAGAACCGGTGATAAAGGGCAGCCCTGCCGGAGTCCAACGTGGACCAGAAACAGGTCTGACTTACTGCCGCCTATGCGAACCAAGCTCCTACTCTGGTCATACAGAGACCGGACAGCCCTTAGTAAGGCTCCCCGGACCCCATACTCCCAGAGCACCCCCCACAGGATACCACGGGGGACGCGATCGAACGCCTTCTCCAGATCCACAAAACACATATGGACTGGATGAGCGAACTCCCACAATCCCTCCAGCACCCTAGATAGGGTGTAGAGCTGGTCCACTGTTCCACGACCAGGACGGAAACCACGCTGTTGTTCCTGAATCCGTGGTCTGACTATCGGACGGACTCTCCTCTCCAGTACCCTGGCATAGACTTTCCCAGGGAAGCTGAGGAGTGTAATTCCCCTGTAGTTGGAACACACCCTCCGGTCCCCCTTCTTAAAGAGGGGAACCACCACCCCTGTCTGCCAGTCCAGTGGTACAGTTCCCGACTGCCACGCGATGCTGCAGAGACGTGTCAGCCAAGACACTCCCACAGCATCCAGAGACTTGAGGTACTTAGGTCGGACCTCATCCACTCCCGGGGCCCTGCCACCGAGGAGCTCGTTGACTACCTCGGTGACTTCAGCCCGGGTAATAGACAGGTCCACCCCAAAGTCCTGACCCCCTGCTTCTTCAAAAGAAGGCGTGTCAGTGGGATTGAGGAGAACCTCGAAGTATTCCTTCCACCGCCCGACAATGTCCCCAGTCGAGGTCAACAGCCCCCCACCTGCACTTAAAACTGTGCCTGTGGAGAACTGCTTTCCCCTCCTCTCCTCCATCAATACACCTGGCATCAGGACACCCTAGGCAGGAGGTCGATGATCGACTTTGTAGTTGTTTCAGGCGACGTTCGGCCTTGTGTCTTGGACACTCGGTGAAGAGAGGGGCGGAGCTGTCCACCGATCACTACCTGGTGGTGAGTTGGATTCGCTGGCGGGGAAGGAGGCCGGAAAGACTTGGAAGACCCAAACGTACTGTGAGGGTCTGCTGGGAACGTCTGGCTGAGCCCTCCGTTAGGGAAGTCTTCAACTCCCACATCCGGGAGAACTTCAAACAGGTACTGAGGGACCATGTTTTCCACTTCCATTGTCTCTGCTGCTGCTCTGAGCTGTGGTCGCAAGGTCTCTGGTGCCTGTCGCAGCGGTAACCCCCGAACCCGGTGGTGGACACCGGAAGTAAGGGAAGCCGTCAAGCTGAAGAAAGAGTCCTACCAGGTCTGGCTGGCTTGTGGGACTCCAGAGGCAGCTGACAGGTATCGGCAGTCTAAGCGAGCTGCGGCCCGGACCGTTGCGGAGGCAAAAACTCGGGTCTGGGAGGAGTTCGGTGAGGCCATGGTGTCTACAAAATACACATTTTGTTCACCAAATACTAACTTTTGGCCACAATATATGTGTCCAAATATTAGACAAATTTATGCCCACAAAAGGCTTACTTGTGTGTATAAAATAATCATTTGTGCCCACAAAGTGCAAATAAAATGCTAATATGTGGCCACATACCACAAATTTTGGCTCACAAAATACTCATTCATAAGCACATTATGAATTTCAGGACATATTTTTTCTTTTTTTATGTCATGTCCAAGGCTCTGTAAAGTCATAACTTTTATTATGGCAGGTCTTTTCTACAGCATGGCACAAGTTTAAAAAATAATATCATTTGGAATTAATATTGCCATTTTAAAAATTAAAGGAACCAAAGATGTAATATTTAGAAATACTTTTTTAAACTTTTATTTTGAAAATCTGTGCAAACGTTATGTACATAAGGCGTTTAAAGTTCTTAGTTGCTTTCTTTGTTTATTGAATATTTCAAAAACCCATTTCCTTGGTTTGCTTTTACTTAATAAAGACAAGCATGTTAAACATATTTAAAATAAACGTTTCTACGTGGGTTTGTCTTTAGGCTTAGTTTAGGTAATTGTGATTATAAGATCCATACTACAAGTCCCAGAATGCAACACGGTGGAGTAGTGATGTGGGAAAGCACGGATATTACAGGAAAAACACTTTCATTTTCGATTTTTATGCTGAGTAACTGCAAGTAATCTATCCGCCGTCTCTTTGGCGTCGAATTACTCAGTAAAAACCTCGTTTTTTTGTACTTGATTATTTTTTAGATCGAAGCCAAAACTCTTGAACACGTTTAGCTAACTTTTCTTTTGCAGAAACAAGATGACTTCTCTTGATATTCGCCATGAATCTAAGAAGCAGGTGGGTGTCTGCTAGCATAAAGTGTCGAGTAGCAGCAGGTTCAAGACGCTTTCCCCTCCTTAAATACCTGACAGGTGTATGTCGGGGTTGCAAACAGTATAGCCAGAGCTCAGGTCAGCGTCGGCTTTCAAACACAGACAGCCAGCTGCAGCTCTGGGGTGAAATAAGGTGAAGGTTCGGCTGATCGGCCTGTTGCGTTTAGTGAATCGGAAAATTTGTTTAAAGCAGTTTCCCAATGGCGACACATTCAAAACAAAAGATTTCTAAAGTTCTGGTTATTCTTACAGGTTGATGAATTCTGCCAGACGCTCTCCAAGGAGGTAATTCTATTTTATTTACACCTATTTCTGTCCGTTTTAATCCCATGTGTGTGAGCCGAGTTGTTGTTTTTTTCTTCAAACAGGCAGAAGAACTGCTTTCCAAATTTTTCCCGGAGAAGATTGAGCAGCTGCAGATGTTGCTGAAGGTATGAGGGGTGGTAACATATACTGACTTTTATAAGGAAATGGACCCAAAAAAAACCGCTTTTTGAATATTAAAAATGTCATGTTTGTGATTTCAGACGTCTTTTAACTGTGATGACCTAGCGTCCTTGAAGGCCCCACTGGACATCCCAATACCCGATCCAGCAAAAGAGGAGGAAAAACGGAAGAAGAAGGAGGAAGTAGGTCTTTTTTTTTAAATTTTTTTTTATCTTTATTTTTTATTTTTAGGAAGTAGGTCTTTGGTTCAGATTTCTGAATATCCAGTATGGCTACCCCTGGAGTTTCACATTTTTGTTTGTTTTTTTATGTCAATATATCTATTATTATTATTCCCGGTGTGTATTCTTTTGCATATGGTGCCTTAATTTTCCTCTCATATTCAGCCAAACAATGAATAAAGCTCTACTTATCTGATGTAACAGGTTTCAAAGCAAAAAGCCTGGATTCAGTTCCTTTAACCTTCTTCCTGATTGCTGAATAGAGCTTCTCAGCAGGGGTCCTCAGATCCGGGTTTATATTTAGTAAAATGAAGTCAAAACGCTCAAGCTGAGTCCCTGATTACCGTGGCAACCAGTCATGTGCAGTTTCTAAGGGTTTTTTCCACCCATTAATCGGCCTTTTATGGTGTGACATTTAAAGCAACAGCAGTCCTTCATCTGGAAAAATGAAAAATTACGGTATTCCAATTTAAACAGAACTGCAATTGATTTTTTTAAAGCTGAAAAAAATCAGAGTTTAGATGGTGACTGTTTCTTTTCACACCTATAATTTGAACAAAAGCCTTCAGGCGTTGTTGCAATTAAGGGTTTAAACAAATAAAATGGAAGAAACTTGTCAATAGAATAGTTCTGAAATAATAACAGAGGGTTTTTTAAAAATATGTTTTTATTCTGTGAAGGGAAATAAATGCCACTAAGGACATTTATTACAATTTCCAGAGACTATTAAGAAATCAGCACTTTAAACTCTGAAAGATATAGATTGACAGTGAATTTTTAATGACATGATGTTTTTTTGTTTTAGAAAGATGCAAAAGAGGGGAAAAAAGACAAGGACAGCGATAAAGAGGATGAAGATGCAGGTAAATTAGTAGATGGGAAAAAAAGGAGCTTAAGAAAACTTCAATGGGTCTTTAACATAAGGACTTTTTTTCACAAATACACAAAATGATGTAGAATTTCTGGCAAATATGGATCCTTTTACCCTGCAGGTCCTCCTTGTGGTCCCATCTATAGCAACGAGCGAGTTGAGAGCCTCCTGCAGGAGGTCAAGCCGGAGATCCAGACGCTGAAGGAGAAGCTCAACACGGTCAGCCTTCACCTTCAGATATTTGGTTGTAAGCTACATTATAAATATTTGCATAAATGCATAATGTGATCTTTTTTTTAAATTTACCAATAGGTGTCAATGTGGGTGCAGCTCCAGATCCCTAGAATTGAGGACGGCAACAACTTTGGAGTAGCTGTACAGGTGGGTGGAAGGATGTGACTTTTCTGAGACGCTGCAGCTTTTTTTTTACAATTGGTAACTGCATCTTTAAGTTAAACAATGTGTTTACTCTATTTATAATCTAAACTTTAGAGGTGACTCTATATTGCCCACAACTTGACAGTAATCTACCTAAAATGCTTGATTTCAAAAAAGTTTTTAATCTTGAAAAGTAATTTAAAATGAATATTTTAACATTAAGTTTTTTTTAAATAGTGTTTTCTTTTTAATATTTTGTTTTTTCTAATATGAAAAATCTCAGTTTTTCTTGTGTAACAAAATCTGAATGAATTAAAAGCCCACTCCAATCATGGCGAGTAATTTTGGAGCTATCCAGCCGAACAGTTTTAGCTCATTTTTTTCTTAACATGTCTTCTATCATGAGAAAAATGTCGCAATTACATGTTAAAAACAGCAACAAAAAAACATTTTTATCAGAGTGTGTTTTTAATGAGCTACAGTCGTAGAAAGGTGCTCTACGGAAATTTTCTTCGAATATTTTCATAAGAAACTCTTGGATAAAAGCAACGTGAAGCGTGAAACAAATCACCCTCTCATATCCTACAGGAGAAAGTGTTCGAGCTGCTGACCAGCACACGCACCAAGATAGAGGCAATCCAGACTCAGATTTCAAAGTAAGAGCATGATTAATCCAGTTTTAATATGCATTTAACTCATAAAGAGAAAAAGATGCTAGGTTGCTTTACGCTTAGCTATTTTTTATTTTGCTCTTATCTTTTTAGATGTATTAACATTTTTTAAATAACCTTTCCTGAATAGGAACAACAGAGCACAGAAATGGAAAAAAAATGATGCAACCTGTCTCCTTTTCATCCAGATATTACAGTGAGAGAGGTGACGCTGTAGCCAAGGCCTCCAAACAACCCCACGTGGTGTGTATTTGTTGTTGTGTAACTGTAATAAATGTGTGTAATTGCAAGGTCGACTGCTGCAGCATCACTGTTTGCACATATCAGATGCAAGCCTGTTTGTAAAACGTGTGGTCCTTCTGCTGCAGGGCGACTACCGACAGTTGGTTCACGAGCTGGACCAATACCAGTACTGCGAGCTGCGACTTCACATCCTGGACATCCGCAACACATATGTAAGACTGCGTGTTGAGCTGAGCGTCCGTTATGCATTTTGAGATGAATGCCGTGTTTAGAGCCCCAGCTGTGTCCAAGCAGCAGGATGAAGGCTCTATTTCTGCTTAATAGGAGGGTAATTAAACTAATTGCCGTGGTTGTTTTAAACGGATTGGGGCTCAGCGTGCAGTCCATTAATCAGATTGTCTCTTTGGCCATTGTCCTCCTGCGTTTGATGCTGCTGATGAGCAAAGCCGTACGTTTTATCTGATGAAAGGGGCCGTTGAATAGTGGCTCTGGTACCTGAGCGTCGCTCTTGCTCGCCTATCTTTTAGTTATTTCTTGATGTAACCGTCCCATCTCTGCTTCTTCATCACTGAGTGTGTTTCTGTCTCCAGGCTGTGCTGTTTGACATCATTAACAAGAACTACGACAAGATCAAGAGGCCCAGAGGAGATGGGAAAGCTCTCATCTACTGAGACTGGCTTTTACACAACAAGTGTAGAATGACACTGTTATAACAATCCCCAATCTCTTACAAGAAAAAAAAGAAAGTTTTCATTTTCTCACTGTGCTAGCATTTTGGTTTGGATTACAAAATAAAGCAACATAATCCCTCTTAAATGTCTGGCACGTCTTACTTTAAAAAACATCCATCAGAGCCGTTTGGGCTCCTTCACAGAGCCAAAGGTGATAAAAAGTTCCTCTCCTGGTAAGCCGGGGCAGCACCATCTCGGGTTCAGCCGGTACCATCCCTGATAGAGTCCTCTCCAGCCAAGGTAGCCCAGCGCTCCTCCCAGCTGTTGGGACGGCCAGTTGGGGAAGTTTGCAAGCAAGCAGAGAAGCAAGAACATCCACATGATGAGCAGGACCACACAGAGAAGGAAGAGGATTCTTATCGGAGCTCCAGGTGACCTATGCTGGCGTTTCTCGTGGGATAAGTGTCGGCCGAAGACGGAAATCTCCTCCAGGAGGAGCAAGCAGCACAAACAGAGAATCAGCACCTCCTGGGACACTTCATAACCCCTCCAAAGTAGATTTGCTCTAAGGCAGGAGGCTTTGGTTTGGTCTTCATGCAGCAGCAGGGGAGGCTGTGCTGCTGCAGCAGGGCTCTGGACATCCTGGGCGGGGGGCATGGGTTCATAACAGCTCCCCGCTGCGTCCTCCAGCAGGGTGAGGAGGCGTCGAGTCCCCCACCAGAGCAAACCTGCCAGCCCTATCCGAGAGAAGTGGCGGAAGGAAAGAGGGACGGATCGACAAGCAGAGAAGGAGAGGAGGAGGACGAAGGAGCCGGTAAGGATGCAGGTCCAGCCCCAAGTGGATCTGAGGAACTTCCTGGAGAGGGGAGGGAGGTGACCAGACATTTTTATATTTATATTTCAGACGTAGTCAAAAATACAAAAACTTCTCAATGTTATTCCATTCTTTTAAACGGCTTGTTGCAATCATCTATCTGGTTATAAAATATGATGCAGGTGTTCTGTCACGTTAGAGGATTGTCCGCTCATTTGCTCCACAAGTGATTATCAGCAGCCGGCATCTCCAGGGATAAAAACAACAAAGACAATATTTTAGTATGTCTGTTTATGGTAATGATAAATATGTGCCATGATTATTAAGGACTCCTATAATCTGTAAATCCAATAATTTCCTGTTAGAGCTGAGTATAAGTAGGAGTATCCAAGCTACTAAATCAGGTTTGATTCAGGTCAATATATCAGTACATTTAATTTGCAGTGGGACACAATTCCATAAAATGTTGATGGCTTTTTCCTATTTTTACTTTAAGATAAATTTCTTTGGTTATAAAGAACAGTTTTCCATAATTAATAGGGGTGTAATGATTAATAGATTAATCTATTTCTATTCCCATGAACCAACCAGATCGATCTGTCCGAATCAAAACCTAAAGACCACCAAGTGCATCACAGTGGATAACACACATGCGATGACTGCAAAAAATGATCGGCCCATCATTCCAGTCCAATGTGTGGAAACACTTTGAATTTAGCAAAGACGTGACCATACAGTGTGCTAGAATGTTCAGATAATGTTCTCTATGGATTATTTTAATATGGAAAAACAACAGTGGGCTGAACTTTATGAAACTAAATTGTGAATGGATTTGTCATTAATTCTTGTTTACCTGTTTGTGTACATATTTAATTTATACTTGATTATGTTAAAGAAATCCAAGGAATGGGGAAAACGTCACCTTTCCTGTTCAGTAGCAGGTTTTTATCTCTGAGTCACACTGGTTGAAGTTTTGGCTAAAGATGTCCTGGATCCATTTTAGGTCAGTGAATCAGATCGTCAACCACAAATTGATATATCATTGCTAAAATGACTCGTTACACCTCTATTTCAAACAGGATACATTGTTTTTGTTTGATACATTGCATTTCCCAAATAAAGGTTTATTGAAATAATTGGCTTTTTATAATTAAAAACATTGATTATGATATTTTATGTAACAGGAAAATTTAATGCCGTAAATTAACATAATTTATATAACATTACTAAACTTTTATGTGGTTTTCTTTAATCAGAACTCAGTAACAAACAGGCCTCACCTGTAAAGGAAATGGTTGCTGTTCGCAAAGATGTTGTGCTTGGATACCCAGAAACTCAGCAAAGGTCCAAAGAGGACCAGGCCAGACAGCACCAGGTGGAAATGTCTTCGGACCAGGTTGCTCCCTAGAATCCTGGCTAGTAGGTTGGTAAGCATCTGCAGAGCTGCATCCAGAGGTCTGAGGAGGAATCTGCCTGACACCTTCAGCTCTGTAGCTATCAAGTGAAACCTTTCCAGTTCTGAGACGAGGCCCTTCCAGGAGTTTCCAGTCTTTGGATCCATTTTTTTAAATCTTCTGTGTTTTTAGCTAGAGAGCCCTGCTAATGTTTGCCCTCCTGCCTTTTGTCTGCCAAAAGGCACATGAGCTCCACTCCCAGAGGCAGGCATGCAGCAGAGCGCATAGTTTTTAAAAATACTCCCCCCTCTGTCCCCTTTACCCTCAAACCCCCTCCCTGTTCACAACAGGCTGAAAGAGGAAACCGACTGTTTCAGCAAATGAGCTCATTATGTTTGAATGACCCAAATGTAATTATCAATGACTTCCTTTGAAAGTCTAGCTCCAATCTATGAATTTAAATTTAGATCGAAGCCTCCTTCACACATTTATGTTTATTCCCCCCTTCACAATAAAAGTCTTTCATGTAAAGAGAATTGTCCCGACAGAACCTTTGGCTTCCCTCCTAATAGCAGCTGCTGGAGCCAAACCGAATTTAACTTGGAAACTGCTGCCAGGCTACATTTGGATCTGAACAGCTGCTTTTCTCACAGCACTTTTCATTTCCAGGTTCTTTCCTCCTCTCCTAACTTCATCTGACTCAAACATAACCGGGTCTTAAAGCAGCAGGTTTTCTTGATAATCAGGTTTAGAGTCTGTAAGACCAGCAGGTGTAAAGGGAATCTCAGTGTAATTTTAGAGCCTTTGCTGCAGTGTCTACGACGCCCTTCAAACCACCTTGCTGTAGCTGTAGCCAATTGTCTGAACTACAGCGACCATAAGTCATGTTTTAACCTTGGTGTGTGTGCGCTTAACATCTGAAAAACACAGAGAGATTTGTCATTGTGACGCATTCGGAGAAAGATTCCTTTTATTGTTACTGTAAAACAGCAGTCAGAAAGAGAATCATTAGAAACACCTGAAAGTTGCATACAGATGTCTTCATTGCGCACATCTGCAGTCCTGAACTGAACGTGTTAATATACAAATCTTTAAAACAGATCATTGGCTTTCATTGGCCAACACAAAACAAAAAATATATAATAAAGTTTTTTTCAGAATCAAAAATACAACCAGCAGGTACATTTTCCAGCAGTGAGCTGTCGGACACACTGTGAGTTTAAGTTGAATGGGGCATTGCCGTTGGGGTATTAGACAACCAGAAAACAAAATTCTATTATACTTTGTCTCAAAGTGGGAGTTTAAAATAAGAGAGCACCTAAAATAGGGCACTTTTTTGTCTTACTTATAACAGCAGAGTCAAAACTGATCCACTGACAACTACCTAAACACACTCCCTGACGCACATACCATTAAAAGGCTAAACATGTGTACAGATTTCTCTCAGGATCCCCGCACTTTCAGACATTTACTGGATCTAACGAAGCGTTAAATTTCCACAGCTTTCAGCATGAAGCATTTTAGGCCAGAGGCTGCGGTTGGGTTGAGCTGCGAGGGACAACCTGGAGTTTCCCTCTGTGCTCTCCTCTGCGCTGGACAAAGAGCCACACTGTCCAAATGAATACTTCACAGCCATGCTTAACGTGGATTGGACTTAATAATACCCAGAATTACTTTTTAAAAAGTATTATACATCTCTCACGGTCCCTCTGAGCTTAAAAGCTTCAGAAAAGCGACTTAAGCTTCGTCCCCGTCTATTGTGATGTCACATCCCCTTCTTCGTCTCGTTGCTCCTCTTCTACTGTCGGTTGTGCTCCCGCTCTCGGTCCTCCTCTAGGGGATGGGTCTGCCTGTGCTCCCACATTCGCACTGCGCCGTCCCACTGCAGAGGACCATTACAGACAGTGAGTCATGGGAACTGACCTGCAGCAGCCGAACCTTCCTTAACTCAGAAATACCTCTTATTTTGAAAATATTTGCAGCTACTTAAATAATTTACTGTCTGCTGTTCAGTCTGTGCACCGAGGAGTTTGAAATGGTGCCGGTTGATGCAGCAAATAATGTTTAACACAAAGAAAGGACTAAGATTTAAAACATAAAAGACTAAAATCAGGTTGTTGTTTTTTTTACTATTCCAAGTTTTCTATTATTTCAAAAGTGCGTATATACAGAAACGTAATGCGTAGAGATCACTCAATGCCCTCAATTTAACACACACAGCTTACTTATAGTTTTTATTTTGAAATGTCAAGGATAACAATTAGACACTTGAAATACTAATTATTTTGCTAATTGGGGCAGTCAAACAGCAAATAGCTAATCTAAGTATGGAACTATTTTCATCCAAATATTAGAAGAAATAAAAAAAATTACAATTACCAAATGATCAAGTGATTCTATTTGTGAAAAGAACTTTTTAAATAAATTACTAACTGTTTAAAAAGCTTAAAACCCATAATTTATATTTTATTATTAAAATGAAATATATCTTCCTTTTTACTCCTTATTTTTCCTTTTTACTTTCTGGAATTTTTGTTTTTTGAGATGATTTCCTGCAGAAACCTCATACTTATAGACAAGATCTGATCTGAAAAAAAATCCAGTTTAATTGAACGTTTTTTATTTCTTGACTGACTAAAGGGCCACTAAAGCTCAGTGCTGCCCAGGTGTAATGTAATCTGTACTTTTTTTCCTTCTGTGTTGTGTTTAAACTTGCCCTAAATGGACTATAACATTCTATTATGTTGTTTACTTTTTCTGAATATGCGACTGAAATGACACTTTCTGGAATTTTGTTGTGCATGTAACATGTCACAATGAAAAGAACGCTTATTCTATCCTATTTCTTAAAAGGTACTCACAGAGCTGCTGATGATGCTGGCCTCATACGGGTGCCAGCTGACGTCCCGCACGCACGCGTCATGACCCAACAGCCTGGAAACCACGGCTCCGCTCAGCACGTCATAAACTGGACACACACCAGCATTCAAACACTTTCAACTCTTCAAAATAAAAGCATCCAGTCTACACGTACAGTATTTACATTTAGAGACTTACTGATGATTTTCCCGGTGGAGCAGCCGGAGTAAATGTATCTCTGACCGGTGCTGAACTCCGGAGAGAAGCGGCAGCGGATGAGGGTGTGGAGAACGCCGTGTCCACGGTACGTCATCACCGAAGTGTCACCGGTCAGTTTGTGCTTCTTTAGAGCTGTGAGGAAAAGCAAATACAAAAACACGACAATGTTCAAGGACAATGGGGGGAAAACATATTTAAGAAAACAATTCCAGTCATTAGGACAGGCTTTCTCACACTAAGATCATTTTGCTGTTGAATAACATTCTAGGTTAGACAAAAAAAGACAATTTTTCTTGAAAAAGGTTTTTTTTTTACTTTAAGATTCAGTTTTTGTAGTGCCGGCTGCAAGAACGAGACCCTCTTTGAAGGTGGAAGAATTCAAGCAGATGCTTGAAGGAGAAAACCCCCAAAAAAGCTGCTAAAAACACATGAAACTAGCTGACACTCGCTGGATAGCAGTCACTGCACATGGACAGTTACCTACTACTGGTAGATAAAATTTGCATTTTGTTCAGATGATTTTTAACCCTTATTGCATCAGAATGGAACGTCTGGCCCACTGATTGTAGCACCTACATTACAGCTACAGGCTTTTTCCAGCTGCATTTTTTCAACTGCTCCTGATTCACAGCAATTTAAAACAAGAAATACTCAGAAATGCAGAGTTTAGCTTATTTTTATTACATGTCCTCCACCATCAGAAAAATGCCACCAGAACATGTTAAAAATGTTATTTTCATTGGAGTGAGCCTTTAAAATATCTCTAATTAGTGTATAGACTGTGACTGTGCTGTGACTCTTGCACATGCGTGCTCTAAAAACACAACATAATTAGTGTTTGCAGCCACAGTAACATACGAGAAGCATGGGTAGGTTATATGCAGCCTGAAAGCCATGTCATCAGGAGGGCTGCTTCAACTCCAATCCCTCCGTCTCCCTCCTCACCTCTCTGGGGAACCTGCTGCCAGCGGTAATCCCAGTTCTGCTGGGTGACGGCCAGGCGGGAGGCAGCCAGCCCCTCTTTGGGTGAGAACTTCCTGACATCCCACAGCTTGATGGACTGGTCCTTGGAGTTGCTGATTAGATAGCGCGCATCCCCCTGGCACAACCGGGAGGAAAGAATAATAAAGAAAACGAAGCGCACTTTCACACCGACATTCCAGACGAATTACGCTCGGCTAAAAATACACACTCCTCAACCGATCGCTTTGTGAGAGGAAATTTCTCACAGATGGATTACACACCAAGACACGCATACCTTGCTGTGGATGAACGTGATGCCATCTCGATGGCCAGCCAGCTGTCCGACGGGCTGCGGTCGGTCTTCTCGTAGCGTCCTCCTGTCCCACACCTTGCACAGAGCGTCGTCGCTGCCAGAGAAGAGCAGCTGGGACGAAGAGTCGGCGAACGCCACCGCATTCACGTCGTCTTCGTGGGCGTCAATCTAAGAGCGGCAGGTGCAAAACACAGGGAGGTCTGTGGTGATGAATTTCTTTCTTGCTTTGTCTAGTCAGACATGCGCAAACACACAGGCAGGGAGAGACTCTGAAAGACAGTAGGACAAATATGAAGCAGCTGGTGGAGATCAACGGCTGACTGGTACACAGAGGGTGGATGAGGGAGGAGGAGGAGAGGCGGGTTTAAACATGACTGCCTCTCTGCAGGGTGGGGCCGCTCCCTTTGATGCTACGCTTTAAACAAAACTCCACATCAGCTTCATCTTTCTAGTTTAGCTAAAGGTGCCACTAAGCCCAATAATTGAAGCTTCTGTGAGGATTATGGAGACCAGGGTTCATCTTAGGACAACATACCTTCATCGCATCGGGTTTCAGCTCCAATAATCCTGTACGTCACACTCCTTTTTTCCTTTTTAATATGTTACATTTGACAAACGAAGGCTGCGTTTTTCTGTTTGATTAACCCAATCAACAAAAAAGGCTGCAAATTTCTAATCCGAAGGGTGAGATTTTAAACAATCGTCCGGTACCGTTCCATAGCGGAGGAAAAAAAACACGACCTACATTTTTTTCCATTTTATGGAGTTTTATTTTGGAAAACGACTGGATTCCCCACTACATCGGACTCATTCTTGACCCTGGTTAAGTCGCTAGGTCATGTTTCGAAAATACATTCACTACTTTCTTAAATCGGCTGTGTGGACCGCTAGATTGAAATCCCCAAGATGGCAATGTAAAAAAGAATCCAACGTGTTCTTTTTACAGAAAAGAGCCAGTGAAGAAAACAGAAGAAATATGCATTTAACGTTAAAAACGAGGAGTCTTTGCTCCAAATATGGATAGTTGTTCCCTCAAACTATAATAATAATAACTAATAATATTCAGCAACCAGCTGTCTGATGTTAATAGAGTCGCTCAAACAGTGGGTCCATGTTTATTATTATGTTTAGTAAAACTAACACTGTTTTTTTTTGTTTTGCTTCCATTTTGTCAATAATCTGTATCACATTTGAATGGTTCCTACATGAAATCTAGTGTTCAATTAAAGTTTAAACCAAATGCAGATATTTCACAGAGGATGAAGACAAACTTTACCTCAAAAGTTTAGAGAAACTGGGAGCTAAAATAAAAACAGGCCATGAAAATATTGTCTGACATGTGATCGTGGTCTGAAAAAGGTTGGAGACCTCGTCTCTATGAGTTCAACAAATGTGAATTTTCTCGAGTTGTATTGAAAAGCAGGAAGTACTACGGGGCCAAAACACACTGATTTTTGAAGAAAAAAGATGGGAAACTATGCACAAGAATCCAACCTTCAGCGTCCGTCTGTTCTGTTCCAGATCAAAAACGTAAAGGCAGCCATCATTTGCTCTGGAAAAAGGAAGGAAACAAATCCAGAATGTAAACATTGGCATTAAAAATGTTCAGCGTTTCTATTAAATAACCTGTTTGACTTGTGCGAACAGAAAGCGTTGGAAGCCTTCAGTCCTTGTCAATCATAAAAGCAAATGCTACTCACCCGCCCAGAATCTCTTTGCCATCTGTTGACGCTGTCAGTGAGAACACACAGAACCTCCTCTCATCTGGACTACAAAGCACAAACACACAGAATCTGATGATGCAGTAAAAGCACAGTCAGTGACTCACAACCACACTGCCTATGATACACCACCCAAGGTTAAGAAGCTGCACGCGGACACATCACCTCCCTAGTAGTTACTCTTAGGAATGCTGTGAGTTTGGTGGTGGTGCACATATTGTTTTTGAGACAAACACAGCATGAATGACGGCATCAAAACATCCATGTGGGAATGAAAAGGTGGGAGGAGGGATGGCTGGTAAGGAATGATAGATTACCTGCTCCACAATTTTATAATTTACTATGAGGGAAACACTAACTTGAGGTCCAGGGCGGTGTGGTTTTCACTGTCTCCATCTATACTGCACAAATGAACTGTGGGAGGAAGAAACAAACCAGAGAGAACACATCAGAAACAGGTCATTGGTTCAGCCTTAGTCAACTATAAATGTGTTTGTTTTTTTGTCTTTCTTCTATCCTGAAAACTTAATATAAACCTTAGACACATCACTGCTATTTTAATGGCATATTTGTGTCTGTAAAAATCAATATTCCCATATTTTTACTTGTCATTGATTCTCTTCACAGCAACACCCAACATCTTCCACACTCTACAGATCTACAGATGGCTGCAAACTCTGCAACAGAGACTTCAAAGGAGCTCTAAGAACATGTGAAAGAGGCTCCAAGCAAACATACAAACTTTAATAAAACACCAAAAAAAGGATAGAAATCCTTCTACAGAAGATCCTTGTTGAATAAATCAAACTCCTTCACAACATCCAGCTGAGTGGGCAGCTGAGTACTTATTACTGTGGAGTCTCCATCTGGAAGAAGGTCTTACGTATGCAACATCATCTATAAACATAGAATAAAAACCTGGTAATTGCCCTTCAGAAGGCAATCAAGATTTCCTGATGAAAGCTTTGGGATTTTTGAAGTTCCACTCCAATCAACTTTTGATCTATTTTCAAAGCGATCCCAGTAGTCTTTTAATTATGATTCGGATGTTTTTAGCTTAAACCAATAAACCGTGTCGTATTCGAGGACAAAGTTTCTACAGAGCAGCATAGATCATTAGAAATTTGCCTCTGAGTTGTAGCCAGGACTGTTGGCACGGACCAATCCCGCCCCCTCTCCCATCACCTATAATTGAGCTCTCCGTTTACACGCTCTCCTCTTACATGCTCTGCTAGCTTACAGCCCCTCACAACCCTAACCTAACATTACTGGCACAGCAAAAATGGCGAGCAATATTGGCGCTATCCAGCCTTACAGTTTTGAGCCAGAAAAACAAAGACGTCCATGGATCTCCATGGATCTATTTGTCTGCAAGTAGATGCATCAGAATCCAGTGGAGCAGGAAGCTTGAGGCCCATTGATATTTTCTACGTCACTAATAGGAGGTTTTTCAAGTCTGTTCCAGATTCAAACTATTTGAATACAGAAATACATATAAATGCCATTTTAAGCTTAATTTTCTTAACACATCATGAGAAAAAAGCCACAAGAACATTTTAAAAACAACAAAAACACCATTTTCATCAGAGTGGCTCTTTAAACCGTTTAGATTAAGTAAACTAAACAGTTCAGAATCAGGCTGACGTTTTTTAAATATATTTTTATAAACCCTTCCTACTGTTTATTTTTGTACTATATCCCAGATTGATTTCTGACCATTTGTGACTTAAAGAAAACATCTGTAAGGCTTGAAAGAGCTCACAAAGCTAACACCTTCAAGTTATTTTATTTCATTTCTTTACCCCATTTGTCAATAAACTGATAGTTTATACTTTTGTACTTTCTAAAATGTTGTGCAAAACAAGAACCAGGTCTAGAACAGAGCTGTGTGTAAATGTTCTTTTCTGACCCACTCTCATCTCAGCCGAGTGTAAAGGTGCCAGACTTTTCCTGCTGTTCCGTGTTTACCGTGTCACAAGGTCAAGAGAAACGGTTTGTGCAAAGATATTTTAATGATTTGCATGTTTTAGTACCGCTCTGTCTCGCTTCCCGTTAGCTCGATCTGCTCTGTGCAGACCGACAAAGCGAGACCTCGACCGAACGCCAAAACATGCTCGGTTGGTATCTTGAGCAAAGTAGACGGCTGCTTCTGGGACATTTTTGAAATTCACTACTTCTGGTGAAACCATGCTGATTAGCTAGATAGCAGCAGTTCCTAAAAAGAATCGGATAAATGACCCATGCTTTAAAGATCTGCCTCATTTGAACATTTAGTGAAATCCAGTGACGGAGACCAAAGACTGCAGCAGAAAGCACTTTTACCGAACTCTAACAGATGTGTGGCGACATGTTGGGAGAAGGTAAATAATCTAAACAAACAATCCGCACATTTCTGTGCCGTGAGAATCAGCGGCACATGAAGAAGCCTTTTTCAACATGAGGGATTTTATAGGTTTCCGGGTCTTACTGTAGTCAGACCAGCTGGAGTACAGCACATGTCGAGCATCGGGAGTGAAGCAGACGTCCAGTACGCTCCAACCCACGTCCCGCGCCCTCACCGTCCGCTGAAGATGGAAGCGGCCTTTGCTTGTGTCGTACAAACGAATGACCTGGTCTGCAAAAAAAAGTCAACAAAACAAGTCAATTCAACAAAGAAAAAACAACTTTAAGTAATTAATTTAAAAACTTTGACCATTTATTACTTTAAATCCTTTGCTAACATTCAATTATCAACACTCACAAATGGTAAATAATTGGAATCTGAACACAGGGTTTGTCTCTTCTCATCTCTTTTGAAAGCAGAGTGTCAGCAAACTTTATTGTGCAGATATAAAAAAAAAAAAAAAGTTTTGCTAATCTCCACCCTTTAAAGTTAATTTCCGATCGTCTTTTGATCTAATTTAAAAGCATTTCCAGTGGTTTTTTAATTATGATTTTGCCATTTTGAGCCAAAATTGAAAAAATCGTATTGTTTTCTTGGACATAGTTTCTGCAGAGCGGCAGGAGTTCATTAGAAATTCGCCCGTTACAAACTTTTTCAAACTGCTTTTTTTCCCCCCATCTGCTCCTGATTCACAACGATTTGATTAAATAACTCAAAAATGCAATCTTAAGTTTAATTTTTTTAATCTATATTTGTCCTCCATCATCAGATAAATGCCACAAAAACATGTTAAAACACCAAACAAACTATTTTCATCTGTGTGAGTCTTTAAGTAGGAAAGCAAGATTACTAACAAGCATGTTTTGCCCCATTTGTCATTATAAGGTGAAAAATAACAGTAAAAACAGTCAATAAGATGGATGCCATGAGTTTTACCTTGGCAGGCAGAGAGGAACAGGTTGCCATCTTCACTGTAAACTCCACAAAAGGCTTTCTGCTGGTACGTATCCTTATGGGACACGTGGTTTGGCAGGAAACTATGAGGAATCAAAAAGGTCATAATCATCATATCGTCAGGAGGAACTGAACTGTCTAACAAGAAAGTGCATGACAGAAAATGGTGATTCAAGCTCTAATTTGCCCAGTTTACTTGCATGTTTGCTGTAAAATATACTTACTGTGTTCGTATACGGCTGCACTCTCCATGAGAAAAACTAGAACCTCGACAACGGCCTTGTTCCCTCTGTGCACAGAAAACATGAACTAATATTGGTTTTAAACCAGAATAAAACTATATCAACATGTCATCTGGAATACGGAGGAAATCAAAGTTGTGACAAAAAAAGACAAAAGCTCTTAAAACCTCTGTTAGCATGTAGGTGAAGCTGTGACGGCCTTTCAAGGACGACGAGGCAGTAGCAAGCAGGATCTGTGTTCGGATCTCGCTGCTGTCGATCTCATGTGTGTCCGGCTGGGTGTCCACTATCAGGAAAGAACCAACAAAATGAAGTAGGTGCACAAATGTGACGTCAAACTCTTCAAACGGACTATTAAGAGACAATAACTACCAAAGAAAAGAATGTTAGAAAAGACATGTTAACAACCATACAAACTACACAAAAACATGACTTTTTTGTGATCATGTTTTTACACTGATCCTTAAAATACTGCAATCGCCTTACAAAATGTAAAAGAATGGAACAGCACACGTTTATGATTAGACTTCAAAAACGTTTTAATGAAAATGGCATATGACACACAAGTTAAAAACATTTTTTTCAACGTTTTTTAATTTAAAAAAGTTATATTATATTGGATTATCACTTGAAGCTATTTTTATATTAATATAATCTAGTCCAAAATAAACGTAGACAATAATAATTTTGGAGCAACACAATTTTGCTAGAAGACTAGCAAAAATTGAACTTCTAGTCAGTCTATCTGGTTGACTTTTACATAGAATGTCCATTGTCACAATCACATGCAGGTTTAGGATAATCAAAACGCCAGGAGAAAGTTACCTGGTGGATTGTAGCGGTCACCCAGCCGTCCATCCCAGGCCCCTTCGCTTTCATCGTCAGAGTCCGAGTGTGACTGGACCAACTGAAGCCCTGTGGCTCCGCTGCCATGGACCAGCCTAACCTGGCCCCTGCACACACCAAACAAATCCTCACCAAAAAGCCAAAAAATCTCAACCGTATAATGTATTTAAACCATCTAACATTGCTACAGCCAGGCTGCTATCAAAAATTTGTGTCAGCAAAAAAGATAAACTAAAGTAAAGAGAACTGTGGCTGAAGTCAAAGAGTCAAAAAGTCAAACAGCAGTGAGTGTAATGTTGATTTTAGTGCATCCACCTTCTTTTGACTTGCTGCAAGCAGACGGGCGAACCCTAGCTTGCTCAAAAGGATTTTGAATTAACCAAAGTATTTATTCGCTGCGCGATTCTCATGGATGAATTATGGAATTACTGAGAGGCGTCACATCACATAATGCTAAAAGTATTTGCTGACTTGGAAAAAACATAACGACAGCAGAAGCTTTCCCTGCTCCGACAGCCGTTGTACATGAGTTAGGGACCCCTTATAAGCACAAACGTTCCAGGAAACTCCTTTCCATGCCGCTCATAATGAATTTTAACAACTCCAGAGGAACAAACTCCAAAAAAAAACGACAAAATAAACAAGGATTGTGCATTGTTATTGTATTTAAACAAAAACAGTTTGGTCTGATTTGGAAGAAATTATAATTGCATAATTAAATGTAAAATCTAAATTAATATTTTTGATGTCATTTTATGCTTTTTGTATGTCAAAAAATGTATTTTTGTTGTTCTGTTGTTTATTATTTGGGAGAAATTCCAAATCCACAAGTATAAATGGTCCAATTCCCAACCTTGTTTTTATGTATCCCATCATATTACAGAACAATAGATCACATGCAAATTATGAAGCCTGCGAGAACATTTTATTTTTTAAAGGAACTGTATTTTTGTGTGTGTGTGTGTGTGTGTGTATATATATATATATATATATTCAATAATATATTATAAATATCAGAACTGTAGATGTTGATAGCTGATGTGCAGGTAGCACAGTATGTGCAGTGTTTTCTTTAACCAATTGTCTTGTATCTAGTACCTAATAAAGTTCGTTTAAAAAAAGGATTTAGTTTTTGTTGTTTGTTCACAATTTGAATACAAACCTTTATTATCCAGGGAAATGTTTGCATATTCACGCGACCTTACAAAACTGATTAGAAGGGGTAAAAGTGTACAATTGTTGTTTAAATTAATGAGAACTAGCTTAGAATGATTAAAATGTCACCTTCTCAATAGATAAGCCAGCACTTCAGCTAAATCGACGTCCTCCTCCGAAGCAGACTGTCCTTCTCCCTGTTGCCTGTCGGCCGTCCTGCGGCCTCGGCTGCTGCTCTGATTCGGTTCTGCTGCTTCGGACTGCTCTGCTGGGTTGCCACTGGAAGAACCTCTTCCACCAGACATCCCAGAACTAGACTGAGAGCCCATAAACCCCGAGGGCCTAGCACAGACAAATACAATAGGAAAGAAGAGGCGGTATTTTTACCTGAGCCTCAGGCAGGTGAGGCGTTGACAGAGAAAGGAAGATTCAGTGAAAATACTAAACTAACTACGTAACTGACTTTATATTTACTCACGTATACGTAGTTTGTGACTTACAACAAAATGTGTGGTCTATCAAACAAAGTGAGGAGCGTATTGGTGCTGTGCGTTCCTCATCGCGGTTAGGCTGTGTTGAGCTAGCTGAACTGCTAACATTCTGACGAAAACATTAGCTACCTTTGACAGTCTTCGTGACAGCTCGTTGGCTCGGCTCTCTCAGTCGTATCGACCCGAACTGGACGGTTTACTATTTCTAAGTCGTCAGCCTGGTCTGTCACACATGACTTGTAAGACTGGAAGTTGCTCTACACAGGTTTCGATCAGACTAGCAGGGCTAGTCCGTGAATCGCCATGTTGTTTACTAAAGTGTAAAAAAAACTGCGCGTGCCCCCTAGACTTTCACCGTCACGTGATTCGTTCGCAGAGAGTTGCTCTGACCTACATTCAGGTTGACACTTTGAGACATTTGTTTCTACTTTAAAAACGTAGAGCCATATGTTTCAGCCTATGTTGAAATGTGTGTTTATTTGAAGCATATATGAGACATATCTTTATTTAAAATGTCAACCAAACAAAGTATGTTCTGTCTAGGATTCCCGTATTTCTAAAGGGGTACTTTGCTCAACTTCATATTTGTCTTAATGTAAAAAACATAAAAAAATAAATATAAGAATAGAAAACGTCTTTAAAATGTGTTTTAAACGACATTTCCTTAAAGTTGAATAAAAAATGTTTTTTAATTTTTTTTAATTTCCTGTTCTAAAGCTTAAGAAAACAATGGAGAAAAGTTTGCTCTCTGCAAACTCATTCCTTATTATTTTTATGTGTTTTAATTTTTTCCCACTTCCAAAAAAAAAAAAAAAAAAAAAAAAACAATACAAATAAATAAAAAAAATTGCTATAGAATTTTAATTCATTATCATTATTTTCTAACCAAAATCATCTTTATTACTCTCTTTCAATTACCTGAACTCTTACCGATGTCTAAATACTGCCAAACCTTCTATATCTCTTAAAGCTTTCAGAACTACCTCTTTTTATAAATATAATGTGCAAATAAAGATAACTTGTTCTGGTTAGACAACAAAAATTGTGAAACTAAATATTTAACATTGGGTGCATTAAAAAGTAAAGTGGAAAAACTGTACATGGCATTTGTAAAATTACAAATGTTACGTGTCTTTTAATGTTTTTTGTTTGTTCGTTTTTTATGTCTATCTGTTTTAGATTAAACAAATCCACAAAAAAGAAATCACTATATAAAACACAATATTTAGAAATCGGAAAGAATTGTTCAATCATTGACGCATAAAGAAAGTTCAAGATCAGCAAAAATTAAATAAAAAGTGGCTTATGTGGACCGACAGTTTTTCACAAAAGCTGGATTCTGCAGATAAACAAAGTGTCCTGCTGCACAATTTCACATACACATATGTTACTTACACATGTTCTTTAATTACACAGCTTTGTTTGACTGTTTTGCTCTTTTTAAATGTAGGTTTTGGTTTAGAATAATAATAAATCAAATCAATCTTAGAAAAGCCATTTTAGTTAATCAAATTCATACATTTATCTTTTAATGCACCTTTTTTTCAGAAGTTTCTAATGAAAGTTTACTTTTTTTACTGTTTAAATCTCTGGGTAATCAAAAATATTTTGTTGATGTCAAAACTTTTTTTTCCTTTAAAATCGATTGATGTCCGTGCAAAATGTGTTGGGTGGTAAATTAAATTGACACACAAACTTGTGACTTTCTTCTAAAGATCAATTTAATCTAAATGGTCTTTAACTTTCCGTTTGGAAAATGATAAAATAATTTTCAAACTGAGAGGGTTTAAAACAATTTAGTATTTTGGCAGAAATACCCAGCTTTAGTAGCAAATTACTACATCTAAAAAATATTAACTTCTGTCAAAATCTGTTGATTTACGCGTCCATGAAAACAAAAATAGTGATGCAAAGTGAGTTTAGTAAAATAATTATATCATGCAAAAGTAGAACAACAAAGCTAATTTTAAATTTTAATTGAAAAAAATGCGTACCATTTCTTTACATTTTCATTTCCTGGTCTCAAGGGAACATACAGAAAATAGAACAGTGAGCAAAGCTGCAACAATATTAGCTTTTTATAAAGGGATTAGCTGTATTCTGCTTAACCAGAACCCTGTAGATAAGATGTGTTGGTATTGAATCAATGCTTTTGTCTGGCTTCAGGTTTAGTCATCCTGTGATCTAGAGAAAATGAAAAAAATAAAAAGACACATAGGTGTTTGTCTATTAATGATGGGTCAGCCAGCTCAGATGGTGAAAATGCTGAGATATGTAAAAATGTAGCTATGTCGAGTGTAATCTGCGTCACTTCTCCCTGCCAGTCACCTTCACCTGACATTCAAAGCTTTGAAACTTACGTTTTTTTCATTTGTGCGTCTTATAAATCAGTAAATATAGGATAGGCACAAAACTGGTAAACTTAACTTAGTGTACTTGCGTCATAAGACAAAACCTTCTGATGTGATACAACACTTTGGTTCACTAAAATGACTATTACTGCATTCTAAATTAAGCTACAGTTTATCATATATGTAGTTGCAGTTTTCCCGTCATCTTGGATTTCACTCGCCCTCATGTAGCTATCAAAAGTTTCTCTTCTCTCTCCCACTATCTATGAAAGAATTTCACAGTGTGATGTTTTCAAAGTTAGATTTTGTGCTAAGATGCTGTGGAAATGACTAATGTTGATTCGCTACAAATTGTGTCTATTTTAATCTGAAGTGGCGTCAAACCATTTGTAAATGGTACAAATTCAGGTATTACTCAACATGAACACAAGCCAGAAACACTGTCACGTTGTTTTTTGGTCAAGTATATCACGTTTCTTTTTGGTTCCAGGAATAATTGCTGTAAATGCAACAAAACAAAATTTTATTAGGATTTATTAAGTTCCATACTAATTACACGTCATTTATAGTAGTTCTAAACACTAAATGATAGAATTGATAAATGTAAATTTAAAGCTGAATAAAATCCAACAGGGGTGAGTAAATGTTTACCAATATCATACAGTTTTATTGTACACTTTAAATATAAATTAAGATAATGCTTTATTGATCCCTTATTGTGGAAATTCACTCTCACTTCTCAGATTTTAAGATGCAGGGGGGAAAATGTTTGAAATAAAAATGACAATATTTAATTTTTAACAGAAGTACAAAAAAAATCAAATACATAGAGATCAACGGTATATAGACCAAATAAATTGTAATTATAGGAGGTCATGTGGAGTCTGACCTTTAAATTCTTAATATTGTTGGCTCTGTCTTGGCTTCTATCAAAGATAGACCATCATAAACTGTGCTGCTCTTCTTTATACTTAATGCACACACAAATAAACACAGAGTAGCAACAAGTCACATTTAAGTAACTTTAGGTAAAAATTGTATTCTTAAGAGTAATTTTTCTGCAGCATAATTGTTTTCGACTCATAGATTTATGATGATAAACAGTGGGCTGTATCTGTCTTGTAATTTATTTTGCATGAAACACTAAAACCATTTATTTTAAGGGTGCATAACAATATCAGTAATGGCAGATAGCTGGACTAAGAGGTAGCAATCTGCACAAACCAGTAAAAAGTAATTCTGCTTTGGCTGTTCAACCAAACTGAACACATCAGTGCAACAAACTTGTTGGAAAGAGGTCACCTTGTTTGTAATGTTTCCAAAGCAGCAGCAAAATGTCCCAAATGTTTTATCACTGCATTTCACTGTAAGCCTATATCTGTTTTAGCAAATCAAATATTGCAGAAAGTTCTTTTTTATTATTTACTTATTTTAAAAGTTCTAATAAAGTTCAATTTAAACTATAAACTTTTACTCAGTATTTAAGTATTTTTGTTCCCGGATACTTTTGTATTCTTACTCAGAATTATTTGAATGACTAATTTTTACTTCTATTTGAGTTTTTTTTTTTCTAATTAATGTTACTTTTACTAAAGAACCGTTTTTGGATCAACTACCTGCCTCTAAAGCTAAGTTTAAATATGTTTTTTCCATCTGGAAAGAAAGCCAGATCTCCGAATTGTGTCACAGAACATTTGTACAAGTTCCATTTAAAATACTCACTAAAAGATAGAAACTGTTCCTGACACATATCCCAAAAATTCCACTTGATAACTTTACTGCATCCACTTTTAAATCTACTGCAGAGGTTGCATGTAAACCTTTAAATAAATTGGCTCAAATTCACAGTTAGGAGACTACATCATATCATTTCTGTGAGTCCGGTTGCAGATACATTTTTTGTACTTGCCTACCTTTAAGAAAAGTACAGTTAAATGTAATAAAATAAACACGAGAACACATTTAAAGGAGCAATAACTGAAAAAATAAACAGTCAGAAACACAGGTTTATTAATTAGAACTTTGTTCATCTTAAAGTGACCGGACAACCCACAGTGATCCACAGTAAAATGTCGTTTAACACCAAGTTAAACGCTGATAACAGCATGAATCTAATTCCTGAGGAATCACTATGTCAGATTAACTGAGATATTCTTTCCCATAGAAGAGTTTTCAAATTCAGTTATCTTGGGTTTATTTATTTACCAAACATACATTTTACAGTTTTAATGATTAACCAAAGCCAATAATTATTTAGTGCATAATGTTTACAAAACATGTGCACTCAGAAGCTTTGCGTAGTGCTCTGGATGATATCTTTTAAGATAAACATTCATTTTTCCTTCCACTCGCTCATCCCCATTAAGGCCTGCAAAAAACGAAGAAGACACAAGTCACTGGTTAGGAGAACATCATATCACAGATAACCACGGTGGAACTGGTGAGCGTCATGATCAGGCTATGAGCTCACCCAGTTTTTGAGCGGCATTTCTGATCTTCTCTTGAGCAGAATGCACATCTCCTCCTTCTGGTATGAGGACCTCTATCTCTCCCACGTGATAACCAAAGTCAGCCTGGTCCAGATCTATCTGCACCCCCTCCTCTAAAGTGAATGACCGGCGCACTGTCGTAAACTCTGCAAAGCATACCAGATTCAGTTGGCTCAGCCACAGCTCATCTTCCTGTAAGGAGGCGGTCTCTATGTCTCGGTCTCCACATGTGCCTTTTATGACCTTCTTCACTCTCTGCTGAATTTCAGGCAGATTGGTTATCTCCTTGTACTGGGTACACAGCTTTGCTGCCAGAGATTGCTCTTCGCTCGGCTCTCCTGTTGAGATCGGGCACTTCAACTCCCAGCATCCTTTCCGTTTGCGCAGCCAGAAATCTCTCAAAGTCAGCTCAAACCCAGGAGAGTCAAAATACTGGTCCTGAAACTCACGCTGGCCAATGCAAACTGTGGAAAAATGAAAATAATTACACGCAAAAAAGCATAAATGGAAAAAATACTGATAAGACAAAAAAATTATAAAATGTCCCCATTTACAATTGACAGATAAGTTGTATCACAGTAGTTACACAGCTGTTAGTATCTTTAAGCATTGGAAAAGATTCTATGTCTAAGAGGTAATTAATCGATTTTCAAAACCACTTTTAAACAGAAAATAAATGTAGTAATTATTACTATTAAAAGAGTACAAACCTCCAATCTTCTCAAGTATTTTTAGGGTGTCTTCACTGCATAAAAATTTTCTTTCCACTTCCACACTCATCTGAAATCACAAGATCAGTAATAAGAAAAGTAATCTGATAAAAATTACACACATGACTTCAAACAAGCAGGGCTTACAGTGAAGATTTATAAAAAAACCCAGCTTATTTGTAAAGATATTAAAAAAATGTATATGTTCTTGGAGCATTTTCTCATTACTGTTATATTTTATGAAAAGAATATATTATGTTGAGAAAATTACGATTAAAACTAAGTTTTTGAGTATTTCTTTATTCAAATCGTGAATCAGGAGCAGACCCAAACAGTTTGAAAAAGCTTGTAGTGGTTCCATACAAACCACAATCATCAGGCCAAGATCTCCCTGCACCATTCCAATGAATCCACTTGCAGACAAATAGATCCATGTACGTCTTTGTTTTTCTCGTCTGAGCTGGCATCTGGCTCAAAACTGTAAGGCTGGATGGCTCCAATAGTGTTCACACATTTTTTTTGCACCGCTAATGCTTAGTTGCGGTGGTGAGTGGCTGTAAGCTTGTGGTAGAGAGAGTAAACACAGGATTAATGTGTAGGCTTACTCCACACCAACAGTCCCGCCCCCAGCTGAGGCAAATTTCTAATGAACCACTTTTTGATTTTGGCTAAAAATGGCATAATCATAATTAAAAGACCACTAAGTATGCTTTTACACAAAGATGACTGGAGTGACACTTTGAAGTACATTGATTTGTGTCACTAATTTCAAATAAGATTATCGGTATACCCATGTGTGGTAATTGTTGTTCAAAACCAAGAAATAAGAAGGAAAAAAACAACAACAGGTACTGCAGCCCTTGAGAGGCACAGCTCTATGAAGCCCATAGATTCTTATTCTGTATTTTGAATATGCAAGAACTAAATACATCTAGGTAGCAAAATAGCTATGCATGAATTAATCCTAATAAGCCCATTTGATCTATTTACCCAGTTTAAACACATAAACATAGAAAAGAAAGTGGAGGGACTTCGTGTTTTTTATCAATAAACTATGTATTATAAATACAATCCTTTCTTTGATTTTACATGTCATATTTGTAGGTAACATGTATTTATGGTTTAGCAGCATGGCTGACTGTGTAAGTTTGGCTTTTTTTGTATCCATTTCTTCTAAGAGGTTTTTTTTACTATATCATAGTAATATGATATATATATATATATATATATATATATATATATATATATAGCCCGCTCCCGCTCTACACCTGGCTGCTGGTTTTCCTGTCTCGGCTCATCTAGCTCGTCTCTGCTCATACTGACCAGTACCTCATTTCTGCTCCCTGCTCGCTGTGGTTCCTGTCTCCAGCTTCGACTTCGCCTTTGACTGTCCTAACCGACTGGATGGCTTCGTCTGCTGGACTTTATATATGTAGTTATTGTAGATTTAGATAAGTTAATTCTTCTCTAGAGTTCTGGTACATCGCCTGCTCCGTCCTGGGGAGATCCCTCCTTCATGTAGGCACCCTGAGGTTTCTTAGTTTTTCGAATCAGGTTTTTTGAGATTTCCTTACGAAGAGGGTCTAAGAGCAGGGATGCCAGTAAGCGTCAGTTTGTTAGTTCATTTTTGAATTTTCCTGTGAACTCTTTGTATTCATGATCCTTTTGAGTTCATGTTTACTTGAAAGCCATAAAACGACTGTTGTTGCGATTTTTGGGCTATACAAATAAATTGAATTGAATGGGTGAATTAATTTTTCTGCAGCATAATTGTTTTCGACTCATAGATTTATGATGATAAACAGTGGGCTGTATCTGTCTTGTAATTTATTTTGCATGAAACACTAAAACCATTTATTTTAAGGGTGTATAACAATATCAGTAATGGCAGATAGCTGGACTAAGAGTAAGCAATCTGCACAAACCAGTAAAAAGTAATTCTGCTTTGGCTGTTCAACCAAACTGAACACATCAGTGCAACAAACTTGTTTGGAAAGAGGTCACCTTGTTTGTAATGTTTGCCAAAGCAGCAGCAAAATGTCCCAAATGTTTTATCACTGCATTTCACTGTAAGCCTATATCTGTTTTAGCACATCAAATAGTGCAGAAAGTTCTTTTTTATTATTTACTTATTTTAAAAGTTCTAATAAAGTTCAATTTAAACTATAAACTTTTACTCAGTATTTAAGTATTTTTGTTCTCGGATACTTTTGTATTCTTACTCAGAATTATTTGAATGACTAATTTTTACTTCTATTTGAGTTTTTTTTCTAATTAATGTTACTTTTACTAAAGAACCGTTTTTGGATCAACTACCTGCCTCTAAAGCTAAGTTTAAATATGTTTTTTCCATCTGGAAAGAAAGCCAGATCTCCGAATTGTGTCACAGAACATTTGTACAAGTTCCATTTCAAATACTCACTAAAAGATAGAAACTGTTCCTGACACATATCCCAAAAATTCCACTTGATAACTTTACTGCATCCACTTTTAAATCTACTGCAGAGGTTGCATGTAAACCTTTAAATAAATTGGCTCAAATTCACTGTTAGGAGACTACATCATATCATTTCTGTGAGTCCGGTTGCAGATACATTTTTTGTACTTGCCTACCTTTAGAGAAAAGTACAGTTAAATGTAATAAAATAAACACGAGAACACATTTAAAGGAGCAATAACTGAAAAAATAAACAGTCAGAAACACAGGTTTATTAGTTAGAACTTTGTTCATCTTAAAGTGACCAGACAACCCACAGTGATCCACAGTAAAATGTCTTTTAACACCAAGTTAAACGCTGATAACAGCATGAATCTAATTCCTGAGGAATCACTATATCAGATTAACTGAGATATTCTTTCCCATAGAAGAGTTTTCAAATTCAGTTATCTTAGGGTTTATTTATTTACCAAACATACATTTTACAGTTTTAATGATTAACCCAAAAATATAATTATTTAGTGCATAATGTTTTACAAACATGTGCACTCAGAAGCTTTGCGTAGTGCTCTGGATGATATCTTTTAAGATAAACATTCATTTTTCCTTCCACTTTCGCTCATCCCCATTAAGGCCTGCAAAAAACGAAGAAGACACAAGTCACTAGTTAGGAGAGACATCATATGCACAGATAACCATGGGTGGAACTGGTGAGAGGCGTCATGATGATCAGTTGAGCTATGAGCTACCCGGATTTTCAACTGACATTTCTGATCTTCTCTTTGAGCAGAATGCATCTCCTCCTTCTGGTATGAGGACCTCTATCTCCTCACGTGATATTGAGTATTCTGGGTCCAGATCTATCACTGCACCCCCACTATCTAAAAGTGAATGGCTTGGTAGCACTGTCGTAAACTCTGCAAAACATACCAGATTCAGTTGGCTTCAGCCACAGCTCATCTTCCTATGAGAGGCGGTCTCCTATGTCTCGGTCTCCATGTGCCTTTATGACCTTCTTCACTCTCTGCTGAATTTCAGGCAGATTAGTTTATCTCCTTAACTGCTGGGTACACACAGCTTTGCTGCCAGGGTGCTCTTAAACTCGGCTCTCCTGTTGGTCGGGCACTTCAACTCCCAGCATCCTTTCGTTTATGACCAATCTCTCAAGTCAGCTCAAACCCAGGAGAGTCAAAATACTGATTCATTAAACTCACCTTTGGCCAATGCAAACTATTATTGGAAAAATGAAGATAATTACACATAAAAAAGCATAAATGGAAAAAATACTGATAAAGACAAAAAAAAATTATAAAATACATTTACAGATTGACAGATAAGTTGCGTACAGTAGTTACACAGCTGTTGAGTATCTTTAAGCATTGGAAAAAGATTCTATGTCTAGAGGTAGTGTCGATTTTCCAAAACCATTTTTTAAACAGAAAAATAAATGTAGTAGTATTACTATTAAAAATTACAAACTCCAATCTTCTCAAGTATTTTTAGGGTGTCTTCACTGCATAAAAATTTTCTTTCCACTTCCACACTCATCTGAAATCACAAGATCAGTAATAAGAAAAGTAATCTGATAAAAATTACACACATGACTTCAAACAAAGCAGGGCTTACAGTGAATTTATAAAAAAAAACCACAACAGCTATAAAGATATAAAAAAATGCAATAAGTTTGGGCATTTTTCTCATCACCCATATTTATGAAAAAGTATATTATGTTGTGAAAATTAAGATTAAAGCAAGTTTTTGAGTGTTTCTTCGTTCAAATCATTGAATCAGGGCAGACCAACAGTTTGAAAAAAGCTTGTTGGTTCATACAAACCACAATCTGTCAGGCCAAATCTCCTGCACCATTCAAGTAAGATCCACTTGCAGACAAATGAATCCATATGCGTCCTTTTGTTTTCTCGTCTGAGTGTATCTGGCTCAAAACTGTGCTAGGCTGGAAGCTCAATATTGTTCACACATTTTTTTTTTTGCTAATGCTGGGTTAGCGATTGGTGAGGGCTAACAAGCTTGTGGTAGAGAATAACACAGGATTAATGAAACCTCCTGTAGTCCGCCCAGGTGAGCAAATTCTAATAATTTTCTTGGGATCTGCAGAAACTGTCCTAAAAAGGTTAAGGTAAGGTTTTTTTGATTTTTGACAAAAAATGGCATAATCATAATTAAAGACTACTGGAACGCTTTTACAATAGATCAAAAGATGACTGGAGTGAGATTTAAAAGTGCCTGTGCCTTGATGTGTGTCACTAAATAAGATTATCGGTATATAACCCATATTGTAATTGTTGTTTCCAAAACCAAGAAATAAGAAGGAAAAAAACAACAACAGGTACTGCAGCCCTTGAGAGGCACAGCTCTATGAAGCCCATAGATTCTTAATTCTGTAGCAAGAACTAAATACATCCAGGTAGCAAAATAACTATGCATGAATTAATCCTAATAAGCCCATTTGATCTATTTACCCAGTTTAAACACATAAACATAGCAAAGTGGGAGGGACTTAGTGTTTTATCAATAAATATGTATTATAAAACACCAATCCTTTCTTTTCGTTTTATGTCATATTGTAGGTAGCTTATGTGTTATGGTTTAGCATAATGACCGTGTAAGTTGACTTTTTTGTATCCATTTCTTCTAGAGTTTTTTTTTTTACTATATCATAGTAATGAATATATATATATATATATATATATATATATATATATATATATATATATATATATAAAACTGATTCAATGTATTGTTTGATATTTACACTACTTCAGTTTCAGTGTACAAAACCGAAACTGAGCTACCCAACAAGTAGTCCCTGTCTGCAGCTGAAATTGCTTAAGGCGCATTTTTCTCTTTACCAAGCTTCAATAAATAAAATATAAATAGAAATAGCGGTTTTATCTCTGTGTTCTAGCCTTCGATTGGCAGAAATCGCTATTAATTTGGCGAATAAATTAACCAAATCACTGCTTTTTAACAGAACCCTAACATTTAGGATGTGAAATATAAACTATTTATTGCACTAAAATTATAAAAACCACTTAGGCACTTACACGAGCCCTAATGATCAATGTTGTCGCATAGGGAAAGCGAACGTAAAGTAAATAAACAAATAAACGGGAATTTGAGCAAAATAAACATTTTAAATAATTATTTTATTTTACTTTTATCACCTTCACATTGATGCCTTTATTTGTTTTAATCCAATTTATTAAGTATTAAACTTTAAAAACTGAGCGACAGGATGAAACCGAGCTGCTACCACCAGCAGGAACTTTAATTTTGAACAGGCATAATGAAGGGGCACCTATAAGGGCATTCGGGATAATCACTTCCTGCCCTAGCAACGCAGAAGCCTACAGATGGTGCAATTCTAATCCGCACCGCTTCATAAATATGTATTCCACACACTCTGGAGTTCGCCACACCTATTACTTGATTGGAAACATCTCATAATTTATACGGAGGGGATTGAGCAGAGCTTTTTTCTGTAATAAATACATTATTTATCTCTAACTGAGCCGTCTTACTTTAGTTCAATCCAAATAGGCAGAATGAGGACTCATTTATTATTCACCTCTAATGTGAACACAAGGAAGTGTTTCAACATTTAAGGAATTACCAATCTGGGATGTATTTTTTTAATAATTATGTTACTTAATTAGCCTTTTTGTGTGTATTAATAATATGTAATATCTGCGAGGTTACATAAGTGATCCGATAGCCAAGTATGTCCCCTCTGAATGTCAGCAATCAGCCTTGGGGGGAGCTGTGGTCTGTTTACTAGAGGGAAGAGGGGAAGGAGAGAAGGCGAATGAAGGGAGGGGGAGAACAGGAGAGGAGGAGGGCAGGCAAGCAAGAAAACTTTTCACTTGTGAGGAGCCACAGTGGAAGCGTGCGTGTGTGTGTGTGGGCGCGCGTGTGTGCTGGAGCGGAGACCATGCAGGTAAAAAAAAAAAAAAAAAAACATTAGCTAATTGCTCCGAACTTCATTAATTGTCGTTCGTGACCGGTTAATTGCACCGATTGAAGCGGAGCCACGGACTCTTCTTCCTGCTGGTGGAAAAACAACGAGCAAGCGAAAGACTCGCGTTTACCCGATCCATAACAGAAATCCAAAATTAAATCCTAAACTTTTTCTCCCTCTCGTCTTTTCTATCGCCTGCTCTTCCTACGCCACCCCCATCGTCGAGGCGAACACACGTCGTCCGCTTCAAGTCGCTTTGTATCGCTTAATTCCTACTCCAATTGCGACTCGAAGCTGCAAATTAATACTTTAAATGACCATGTGTTGCCACGCGAGTGTTTAGGACGTAGATTTGAGCGCTGGGGGACGCATGAAAACGGGGCTCTACTTGACGGATAGGGAGGAGGGGGTGCGAGCGTTCTTAACACATCTGTAAGCGGAGCCCACGTTCATTAATTAAATGGCTTTAGTCCGGCTAGGCCTCAATTTGCGCTGTTGAGCAGCAGGAGGCGGGCAGTGCAACACTAGATGCCCGATTGGCAGCCCACAATCAGAGGGGTAAGGAAATAACTCGAGGCCGAGGTTTGTTTTATTTTTATTTTTTTGGATCGCCCCCTCGGCGAGTCGAGTGTGGGTTATTTTTTTCTATCCTGGGTGAACTCGGTCGATGGTTTGAAGCTGCTGCTTCTCTATCGTGTACAGGCGGAGTTTGTCAGGAGTGGAGGGCAGCCAGTTGGAGACAGTTTGACGAGCCGTTAATTATCTCTGCCTGCTAACAGGCTAGCTAGCAAAGTGACACGACTGTTAACAGTCCCAGTCCTTTTGTTTATTAATTTACTGATGGCCCAGCGTTAACCGAGAGCCAAGGGAAGATTATGCTGACGTATGCCGTGAGTTTTCAGTTTGCTTTTTACTGTGCCCCTTCGTTAGAATTAATATTAGTATTTCTTATTTTAGCAAAATGCTACCACAGATTTACAAACACCGCTGTAATGCGACGTTATTTGGGGGGATTCACAACCTAGCTTGCTAGCTAATTGATTTGTCTCTCGTTGGTACAGCTAATTAGACTAACTCGTAATTAGCCTATTAGGATTAGAAGACACAGGACGTGTTGTATTTTTATCTTTGATTGGTTTACAGTGATAAGCCTACGAAACTGGGTATTTTTATTTAGAGATGTCCACTCGTCGAAATAATAATCTGGTCATATAACCCCGCTAGCTTGCTAATTGGCATGACGAGGAAGTGAGGGTGGAATCTGTGTTGGTATTTCTCCTCGTAGTCATGGATGGTCTACTGGATTGTTGCTGGGGTGATCGATTCTATAGTTAAACCCATAAAAAACACCACTCGCCACTTACGGTCTGCGTCGTTCCCGCAAAGTATGAGTTTTTATGTATTACTGTAGTTGTTACGCTAATGCAGCATGAACCAGGAATGCGCCTCTCAAGGCTGCAGTACCTGCCAAAAAGTAGAAGAAATGCGCTCACGTCCAGGTTTTTTGGGGGGTTGGTGTAGAGCTATTTTTGTTTTTTTTAAACACATTTCACCTGTATTTAAAAAAAAATATGAAAAGCATATCATTTAAAACCTGTTGCAAACTTTGCACAACTCTACCTTTTTACTTGAACTGATCTGGTCGTAGCAAAAAATAAAATAGAATGAGATTAACTTTCATAATATTAAAACTAACGTAATTTTCCTAAAATAAACACGTTAAAAACAAGTAAGGTATTTGGATAATTCTAAAGTGGATTGAAAATGACTATTTTTAATAGCCTAAAGTTGTTTTTTGAGGTGATTTGTGATCTTTGCTCATTATTTGAAGTGGTAAACAAGCAACAGTTTATAGAATTGGTATCTTTATCGAAGTTGCACATTTTTTGTGAAGCTCGTAATAAGCTAAATTTACTTTGCTAAACAAGAAAGCTTTTTTTCTGTCTCTCATAGCCGAAACCAAAAAATATATTTGTGACGTGCTGCTTTTACCTTTGAACTTAAATTTTATCACAATTGCACCAATTAATTTCCATCAATTCAGTTTTATAATCCTGCTATAATCATCTTTTGATCTATTGTAAAAGCGTTCACAACAGTCCTTTAATTAGGATTATGCCTTTTTTAAAACCTTTTTTTTTTTTTTTTAGCCAAAATCAAAAAAACCTGTGTTTTCTAGGACATAGTTTCTGCAGGGTGGGAGTCGCTCATCAGAAATTGCCAGGCCGCATTTCACATCACCCATCTGTTTACACACTCTCCTGCTAGCTTGCAGGCCCTCACAACCCTAATCTAACATTACCAGTGCAACAAAAATAGTGAGCAATATGGGAGCAATCCAGCCGTACAGTTTGGAGCCAGGTTCCAGCTCAGACGAGGAAAACAAAGACGTTCATGGGTCTATTTGTCTGCAAACGCAGAATGGAGCGGAGCAGGGAGCTTGTGGCCTGCCAATTGTTGCTTCTTCGTCACACTTACAAGCTTTTTCAAACAACATTATAAAGAAATACTCAAAAACACTGTTTTAACCTTGATTTTCTTTATATATGTCCTCATCTCAAAGATGCCACAGGAGCATGTTAAAAACACAAAAAAATGTTTTTTTTTTTGGGGGGGGGGTCTTTAAGTTGTTTTCCCTCATTTATTGAAATGCCTTTTACTTTTTTTTTTGTTAGGAGGAGTCTGGAGAGCTGGTGCGCAGTCAAAGGAATGGAGTGGCAAAGTGGGTGTGCCCCCTCTGCCAACAAGGGCAATCGAACAGATCTTCCTTGTCTTTACATCTCAATGAGCAACACAGCGTACTTCCATCGTGTGTCAACCGGCTGCTGGACATTGTAAGTCTGTTCATGGACAAATTACATTGTGTGATGGCAATAACTTTATTTCTTTTGGTCATGCTTTGAGCAATAATTTTTTCCTGTATGTTGAACTGTTCATATGGTTAGATTTCAGGTTTTCCACAAGTTGCATTTCTTTGGCCAACTCTAGGGTTACTTTTTTGGTAGCAAAGTTTCAAAACCTTGACATTTGATCCATGTTACAGGAGTTGTCCTCTATAATAAAGGGACATGATAGAGGGAGAACTTTGAACGTTCATTATTTTAAAACCAAAAGCATAGCATACTTGGTTCACTTCAACCTAAAATAACTGAAACCTTAGATAAGCATGACAGGATGGTCGATCAGTGCTGAGGTATTATGATGTGAAGTTGGCAGTGTGTCCTGCCGCTGCATTTAAGAAAACTTGCTTGCACATCATTTGTCATTTCTTCCTAGATCATCAGTTAAGAGTGAAGTTATAGAAACATTGTAAAGGAGTTGGAATGTAAACCAAAGGGTGAAAGGACATGATACTTTTTCATTTTTGTCCGTTGATGTATTTTCTTGCGTTGCTGTGTTTCTTCACCAAAAAAAAAGAGGTGTAGATCTGGTATTACTAAGAGATTTAAAAGTTTGTGTGTCTCACCCTTCAGGTCAGCAATATACCATATTTCACCCTGCATCCTTAAAAATGAACAATTTACTTTGAATTAAAAGTCTGCTTGTTTAGTCAGGTTACTTTGTATGGACAGTACCACAACCTTGTTTGTCTTTGTAATACCATTTCTACTTGTTCTGCTAAGTGTAGGAAATGTCATTAAAGGAAAAAGTACTCATGTTTGTACATTGTCTGGCTCACTACATTTTCCAGTGTGTTGATTCTGATTTGAAAGTTTGTAGAAGATAAACATCAACCAGAAAGTATTGCTGCCATTTATTTTTTTGTTCATAGCACCAATTGTTTTGTGCTTTTTTAGGTTTCCTCTTTAAATGGCATTGGTAGAACCTTGATAAGCATTTTTGAAGTCAATCAATTGCAGATTTGCTGACTTGTAATGGTTGTTGTATGACCCAGTTTTGTTCAAGCTGTGACACAGATGGCCTCACATTTGAGGATCCTGATCCGCAGATGAGCTCTAGTTTGATTCATGTGTCCAGAACTGCCATGTTTTTGTCTTCTTCATAGTCTCTGCAATTTAGAGGATTTCTTCATAGCAACCATTAAAAGCAAGGTAACAGAAGTGTTCAGGCATTTTAGAGTTACTTTGTAATGAGCTCCATTTAACATGCCAGCTGAGGCCTGTTGAGTCAGAGTTGAAGAACTTAAGTGGTCGGCAGTTTTTTCTTTTCTTCTGGGCATTGTACAGTTTGACCTTGAGCTAAGCACATAGTTCAGAGAGGATTTGCAACTTTCTTGAATGATTTGCTTGTGGGAGTTAACTTTTTGTCGCTGTTGACCAGACTCTTTGGTTTTTAGGAAAGGGCTTTTTTATTGCCATTTTCAAGTTAAGGGCAGTTGTTTTTTCACCCTTTTTTAAGAAACTATTTTCTTTTTTGATGTTTCTAATGTTAAAGCTGTTGAAACCCCTAGTTTTGTAGAAATGTGTAACATTATTTAACTATCCTGCTTTGATGCAAGAAGGGGGTTTAGATGTGCACACACGCTGCTTTCAGAGAATTTTTTCCCCTATTTTTACTTGAACTGCTGCAATCTGAATCTTTTTCCTCTCATCTACACCTTAAGAGTTTCTGATTATAGACTGAATTTGATGTTTAAATGATCATTTTAATTCATTATTGCAGAAAAATGTCATGTTACAAATGTTTTTAAAGATGAAGATTTTTAAACTTGTTTGTTGCAAAATGATTTAAAGTTTTTTTGAGTCGATTCTTAGATTTACAAAATCATGACAACCCAATGATTAACTTTTTTATACCCAAAATAATCCAAAGTTGCACAGTTGTCTGTTTTGCAAACTCTAAAAATGCTCCAATTCATAAAGCACAACTTTTGTTTTCCTCACGTCTCTTTTAAGAATACTGAAATGTTGCTCCAGCTGTTAAATTGGAGTTTAATTTATGCTGTTGAGCTAAAAAACAAATAAAAGGCCTTTAAGCTGCACTGCATAGCGATGTTCTGCTCCTCAGGAATGTGACGTTGTAAATTAAAGCCTGACTAAAAAATGTAACCAACTTCATTTTTTTATACAGATTGTTTTAAAACAAAGTGCGAGTGAAGAAGAAGAAAATCAAGCTCCACAGTCAACAGGTGAGCTTTCTTTTAAATTGAAACTGTTTCCTGTTTCCTGACTTGTAAAGGTTAAAACAATCTCAATAGTTAAGATCTGAAGTGAAATAAAAAAAGGGTTTATTGTTTTCTGTTCAACCATTTAATCTTTAATTTATTGCATTTTTATATTTTCAGATACTGAATCTTTACAAGTGAGGCACACTGAAGACGGCAGTTCAGAGCCCCAACAGTCTCGTGAGAGTTCTGACCCTACCCAGATGCTCGGAGACAAAGACATGGATGAAAAGAGAGTAATGGAGCAGGAAGGAGGTAAAGTTCAGCAAGAGCTAGAAGAGGAGGAAACTCCAATCGCAGGAGCCAAACAACGAAATGCAACCGAAAGCACAGAAATGTCAGACACAAGTGAAAAGTCGCTCTGTAAAAATGGTGTGCCAGCTGAAAATAATACGCGGTCATTCAAATGCAATGCTTGCCAGGAAAGTTTTTCCAGCAGAACTGCCTTGAGTGTTCATTACACTTGTACTTCCCACATTCAGAGAATGACGACAGGTTCTGCAAAGCAAGGTGCAGAAAGTAATCCTCAGTCTCCCTCAGTTTCAGCCCGGCCATTTACATTAAACAAGCCCTACCAGTGCGCTGTATGCAGAGTCTCTTACAATCATGCCATCACCCTTGAGAGCCATATGAAATCTGTCTTACACCAGACTCGCAGTAGAAATGCTGGAATGGTCGCACAAACTGTAAACAGCGCGACGGCTGCTGCTAATCTGAGAGGTAACGCCGCCAGCGCCTCAACTATTGTAGTGACTTCTGGAAGTGAAACGGGTCATTTAGTCACTTCCAGCAACAGCGCTGCTCCTGGGTCACTAATGCCAAGCTCTGCTGAAGAGGGAGAGCAGATTCCAACTTCACAAGTGGCTCAATCCCTTCTCGCCTCCCCGGTGGCCTCAGCTCAAGCGGTCTCAGCCTTTCTCACCCTTCTCACTTCGAGTCCCAACACCCTCTCGCACTCCCTGCTCCCCTCCCTGTTCACGGCCAGCGCTGCTCCCGGTGCTGCTGCGCCTCAGCTCGTGCCTCAGCCTCAAATGATAATGCCCTTGATCCTGAATGGGCTTCAAGCCCAAACCCAGCAGCATCAGGAGAACCAGCAAGGCCAGCTCCTCACCCAGTGTGTGCCATTTGTAGGCCTTGGTGCAGCCCAACAAGCCCTCCTAACCCAAAGACTTAACAGCTTACAGAACCAGTGGCCCTCTGCCGGACTCTTAAACATACAGCCTTCTCAGGAAGACCCAAAGCAAACTGTACTGTCTGAGGGAGAGATCAGTGAAGAACTTGACCAATGTGCAAGTAAAGAGGTGAAAGTTGAAAGCAATGAAGGCAGTAGGAAGGAACGTCGCAGCAGCTCAGACGGAAACAGTGCCACAAATCAGCTGGAGTCGGACGGTGATAAAGCAGCCGTGCTAAATCTCTCCCCGGCGGCCACAGAGAAGAGCCTCTGCAATAACATTTCACCTTCTGCATCGATGCCCAGCAATGCAAGCCTCAGTCCTGTAAATATAAACCTTACACTCAGCCCCGATCCTACCCCTCAAAAACCCCTCATGGACACAAGCCCCAGTGATTCCCCAAAGTCCAGCCCAAGTTCCAATGCCTTAACTACAAACCAAACTCGTCTCCACTCCAAACCAGTGATATCCAGTTATCCAGACCTTCCGGTGCTATCAGAGTTCCAGTCAGAGGTGCTCTGGGCGTTCTTTGAGTCGCGTAGTGAAGCAGACGCTGCCAGTCCTCCTCACGAGGACTGTGAAGCTCTGGGCAGAGAGGTCGGTCTGTCTGAAGAAGAGGTACGAAAGTGGTTGACCCAAGCCTGTCATGCAAAGCAAAGACAGAGGGCGATGGAGCTTGAACGACAATGCCAAGGCTCTGACGACTACGATGATGATGAGGAAAGCATGCTAGTCATAGCAGAGGCTGAGTCTGAGAGTGATGCTCAGACTTCAAGTGGGCGGGCCATAGACCTGTCCAATAATAGAAGGAAGCACAAGCCCCGAGTTGTGGGAAGGAAGGGTCAAGAAGATTCGTGTCTAACCTCTGACTCAGAAAATGAGGCGTACACCTCAATTATCGTTTCTGATGAGGAAAGTCGCGTCGATTTGGTCAAAGAGAGCAGTGAAAGTCCTGCTAAAGATGAAACCCAACAAGATGCTCAGAATGGGTCAGCTGGTGGGAAGGTACTACGCTCCACTACTGTGTTTTTGTCTGACGCAGAGGATGAGTATGAAGATGATGAAGGTGGGGGTAGCCAGGGGGCCAAGAGGAAAAAAAGGAAAGGCGAGTTTGAGCGGGATGAGGTGGAGGTGAAGAGAGAGAGGCCAGATCCAGATGTGGATCTAGAGTTGGAGGCTCAGGGGGATCCTCCAAGTTCACACGCCTCAGTGACTGATGTTGCTGGGATTGTGCCTGCTGCTCTACACTCATTTCCATTGTCGCTTGGTCCTTTTTCTGCACAGTTTCTTAACCCTTACGTTCTCTCTCTTCCTCCCTCAATGCTCACCGATGGGAGCAAGATGCCGCTTTTTTCGAATCCCCAAAACCTTACACGCTTTTCCAACTCCCTTCTGTCGCAGTCTCTTTCTTCTCACAGCCCATTGTCTCACTACCTGTCCAACGGGGATGATTGCGAGTCGGCTTTGGATCTCAGCATGGGGAAAAACAACTCTAAACCCACTTCTTCATCCTCGTCTCTTGCTGACAGTATTGCAGCACAGAAAGGACAGTTGTTGGATGGGCTTGGCTTGCGGCCTACATCCAAAGGTTTGGTTGTTGTGCAGGTTAAACCAGAATCCATTGCCACCATGTCCCCGTCAAGCAGCCCGATAAATCTGGTCAACTGTAGCAATGTGGCAACACCCCACATGAATGCACGAGCAGCAGCAAAAATGAATGCCATGCTAATGGAGAGGGAGCGAGAGAAAGACCGGGAGCAGCAGCAGAGGAAGTCCAAAGGAAAGAGGTATCGAGATATGCGGCGCTCAAGGACCATCATTCAGGCTGAACAACTTGACATTCTGTACGGCTGCTATTTCAAAGACCCAAATCCCGGGAAGCATGAGTTTGAACAGATATCTGAGTGGGTTCACCTTCCAAAGAAAGTTGTGCAGATTTGGTTCCAGAACATGAGAGCCAGGGAAAGAAAAGGAGAGGTCCGTTTCATCAGCGATGGGACTCTGGCAGCTGTTGGAAAGCCTCTCATCAAATTCACTTGGCCTCTCTCCAAGCCGATCTTCTCCAACAAGTCTGCTTCAAACAACACAGGGGGCATCACTGCCACTCCAATTGTGCGCACCCTCATAAAAACAGAGAGAGAGCCTGGAAAAGAGCTAGACAAAGCAGTCATGGTGAAAAAAATAGCTCCTGTTCCGATCAAGCCCAAGGAGATGAGTTCCACTGCTGTGGGATCACCTGTCAGCAGCAGCGCTTCATCTATGCCAAAGACGCATCCTGAAACCACCAGCAATGTCACAATGGTTAAAGTTGCACCCAAAGTCAATACCCCGGTGCTCTTAGCAGCACCCAGGGACCTCATTCCAATTGCCCCTAGACCGCCTCATCCACAAAAAGCAGAAGAAAGTGAAGAGGAAAAGACTGATGAGGAAAAAGACGATGGGACTGAAATGACATCTGGACCGGGAATAGCAAACCGCATGGTACCAAAGCTGGCCACAACTCCCATCAATAACAGGTCTTCACTGACAGCAGTGGTGCCGCAAAAACAGAACGGGCTGAACTACTGGACCCCCAAAGTCCCCATTAAAATCAACACGCTGTCAAGAGAACAATTGGCTCTTCCCACTCACAGCGCCCGTACCATCCCGCCTCCTCCCACGCCCAACATTGCACCAGTAAGCCCAAATACCCAGAGCTCGGCCAAAGCGGCCAGCCCCTCCACTCCAGCTGTGGCTAAATCAAGCCCAGGAGACGGCGGCTTTCTGTCTCACTCATCCAGCCGTCGACCACGTACTCATTTGTCATGCCTACAGCTGTCCATCCTTCAGTCATGCTATGAGACCTGTGCCCACCCTAATGCCATGGAGTGTGAGGCCATCGGAAGCGAACTGAACCTTCCGTTGAAGGTGGTTCAGATCTGGTTCCAGAACACAAGAGCAAAGGAGAAGCGCTGGAGGCTGCAGCAGGAAAAATTGGTAAGTTGACAACAAACGGCAATTAGATCAGGGCTGCCCAACCCTGGACCTCCAGATCTACCAGCCTGCCTGTTTCCCAGCTCTCCCTGCACTTCCTGCTGCTCATTAACTGAATCAGGCGTGCTCAGTCAATCAGAACATAAACACCTGAATCAGCTAATCAACAGCAGGGGGAAGATGAAAACAGGTCATGTCCGAATTCCTTCCCTACTTTCTAACAACTAAACTATATTGTGCGGGACTATCGAGGGACCTGGATTTGGAGAGCAATTCAGACACTGTGCTCACTACTTTTTTTTATTATTATTAAACGGCAAATATGACAAAGTAAAAACCTAATAATTAGCAACATTTTACAAAGAACATTTATAAATCTACGTTCTGAAAATGAAAACTTGGATCGTTTTTGAAAAAAAAAATTAAAACAAATTTTTTTCACATGAAAAATCATTCAAACCCAAAGCATTGTGGTCTTTTTTTAGCCAATTTTGGGGACATTTCTAGGGCATATGATTTTGGAATTGTAGATTTGGACAAAACTTCAAAATGAACACACTGTAGCACTCCAGGTAGTGAGTAGTGAAGGAATTTGGACACAGGCACAGAGTGTCTTGAGGACCAGCATTGAGGAGACCTTGATTAGATGTTTGTTCTGCTAAAACGTGTTTTTCTTCTGTTTAACCCTTGAACACCAGAGCTTTTGCGCCAGTGTTGACATTCTTTTAACTACCGTAACTCTTCAACCTTTACTCAATGTAATTACAGCAGATTCAGACGTGGAGAAAAGCGCCGTTGTAAATACTTTTCGTTAATAATGTGATGCGTTTTGTGATGCTGTTTTTGTTTGTGTCAGAATCAGCTGATTCACGTTAATCATCTAAACAGTCAAGGGGTTGACTTAGGTCAAAAAGCGTGTGTTATTTAGGTGTTGCCAGTGACATCTCTGGTGTTGAGGGGCTCATTTGGAACATCCAGGGAATTATACATGTTGATGATCTGTCAAAAATACTGTAAAAACGTCTAAAACATTTTTTTTCTTCCGGTTTCATCTCTGAACTTGGACCTCAGTCTCCTCTGACAGGTGGAAAGGTGGACATGAGCTCAGGAGGCTACCTGCAGTACAGTGCTCTGAAGGCAAATCGGCCCATTCTACCCAAGCCCGTTCAGTTAACAGTCACTGAACCTCTAGCCTCTCCAGTGCCAGGCCAACCAGTGCCAAAGGAGGCCCTAACGGGGCACTGCGACACCTGCAAAGTCTCCTTTGAGTCACGAGCTGCTGCAAGGGCCCATGTTTTCTCCCCCCGTCATCTGGCTACCCTGAGAACCACTAACTTTGGCCAGCCGACAGCGCTCGTCAAAAGTGGAAACAGTACCAACGGATCGGGCAGTATATTGCCAAGCTCACAAGTATCTCTTCCCACTCCTGTAACCAGCTCTGGATCTGGTTCTGAGGGCGAGATAGTCATCGAGCTGCCTCTGACGACGGCCACCAGCAGCAGTTAGACTCAGATCATGAGTGGTCTGCAAAATGACTATTGTTGGACCCATTTGGGCTCCTCAGATTTAAAAACAAAAACAAATTAGAGCACTAATCCTCTAAAGCTAATACTCTTTTGAAATGACATTTGCTATCCCTTTGCCCGCTGTTCTTTGCTCAACCTTCACTCAACTTGATATTCGTTAACCTAAAGATTACACCCGGAATGAAACACCAACGCTTTCCTTGCTGCTTGTCACACTGTGGCCATCGGGGAAACTTTTAAACTTCTCAATTTTCTTGAGCCCTCACACACTTTATACTGATGTTTTTGGTCCTGACCCTGTGGTATGTATTAACCTTACTTCCTATTGTTTGTAAAGCCCATAACTTTCTATGCTTAAATCCTACCCTAAAGACTGAAAATGTTTTTTTTAAACCCCTTTCTCTTTTGCAATGGGCCCAGCAATTCTGTTTTTTGGGATGATGACATAAAATGTTGATAATAGAAGACTTCCTGTTTGCTCCTGTGGAATTGTATTTCTCATGCCTGCTATCACTTTTAGGGCAAAGGTTATTTGGTTATACAAAAAGACTGAAGCAGTGGGAAAGGAAAAGCTGACACTTCTTTTTCTTTTTTAAACTTTTGGAGTGATCTAAAGTGTCTGCTCATTTGGGATATAAAAAGGTACTAATGAGAGAATAGGGCTGTTGAATTGTTCCTTAAATACATCATCATAATTTCATGACAATCCAAATAGACTGCGCTTTGAAAGGTTTAGGAAAGTAGAATTTTTTTGGCATACTGCACTTTGACAGATTTTACGTATTCAGAAAATATTTTAAACCTTCTAATACTGGTGTCTTTTTACTAAAAGATGCATGTTGTACACCATAATATGAAAAATTGATCCCCCCCCCCACTAATTAAACATGCTTTAGGTGTCGGCATATTCTTGTCCAAAAATAAAATTAGACCTGGGTATTTTAACAGAAGAGCTTTGTTCCAAATGACATTTATATCCATGTCTGAAGGTATATAACAATTTCCTGCCTGTACAGTTGTCAGCATTCTCTTTGCCAACAGCTGCAGTTATTACATTTTTTGCTTTTACTTTAAATTTTGACAATACTTTATACCCCCCCCCCCCCCCCATGTCATTTTGGAAAATAGCTCTTCAGTCAGGAATAACGGATCTTCTGACATTTCCTGTTGGTGTGTCTAGAAATGACAAATGGGGAAACGCCACCAGGTTAATTCAAGTCCAGATAATCGTGGTATAATGTGTTTAAAATTCATTTAAATCTGGAAGGTAAATACCAATTTTTCTGTATTCAGGATTCTCATTAAATGCTTTGTAATGTTTTTCTTTTTTATTTTATTTGAGTGTTCAACAAATGATAATGGCAATGACAGGTTTGAGGTCAAAAGCCAATCCTGCTAAATGGTGAATGCAAGGTTTGCAAAATAAACTGTTTTTCTGTACTTTCTTGCCTTGTTTAAATCGGTTTAAAAGAAGATGAATTCTGTTTGTGCCCTAAAATCAGCCATCTAATAACTACACGGGAGACAGTAGGGTACAACAAGTATCCTCAAGAGACGAATGGATACTCACACCTAGGAAGCAAATTAGGAGACTAAATTAGTTGACCGAGCTAACAAGATGGTGCTGTTTTTGAAGGATCTTCAACAAACTAAAGGTGTTTTTTTTTGTTTTGTTTTTTTTTCCTTCAAATTACATTGTATATTAATGTTGCTATTGATAGTTTTAACAAAAATGCAAAACTAAAACAAACTTTTGTAAAGAAATATATAAAAAAAATAACTGATATTCCAAAGTGATCCTCCCTGTGCTGTCATTCAAAAACCAAAAAGCAATCTTTAGGTCGACAGAGCAGGAGGGGTGTAATGCAAACTGTAAATGACATCCCACGGCTTGGCACTTGCACTAGTCCACAATTTTTTGCACAAGCTACAGAACACAGCCATTACCACGGCATCGAATCACTTGGTGTGTTTCTTTTCTTCCTTTTTTTTTTTTTTTCAAACAAAGCCGGTAACCATGTCCTTCAATGAGTAATAAGTTGTACATCTGTTGGAAACTGTATCTTGTGTGTAAAGCAAAGGACTGGAATGCTTGAATCTCAAGACTGGGATTACACACACATACACACACGCACACACATTCAAACACGGTGTTGCACTGTCCAAACTAAATTCATTTTTATGGAGATCTGCTTTTTACTCTTTTTGTTTATTGTCACTTTATCGCTATTGTTATAACTGTACTACTACTTATACGATTTATTATTACTGCTCATCACTGTTTTGGATTATTAATTCATAATTGGTTTTAAAATGCCACCTCTGCTCAAAAAGAGTAATACTTCCTTGAATATTGAACAATAATCGTGGCAGTGTTGTTAAGAATTGTTAGACTTTTGATTAAGATTAATCTTATCTTTTGTTTTTCTCCTCATCTGTACCTGCCTTTTGTGTTTGGTCTCCATTATGCTTTCTTTGATATTCAGTAAAAGAAATAAAACTTATTGAACAACAAAGCTCTGCAGCATTTTTGTTTTAATGAGTTTTTTAGGAGCTGTTAGCTGTTCACAATGCCTCCATCTTCTCCCCCTTATACAGAGGGCAGTGGTCCTCTTCGCCAAAGCTTCCTCCAGTTCTGGGATGCTCCTGTGTGTATCCTAGGTCTTCACTGGGGGCCTTCTCCCTGTGGGACAACCCAGATATACCTCATCAGGGAGGTGTCAAGGAGGCACATATAAGACAACTGGACTTTCCCAAAGTGGAGGAGTATTGGCCCCAATCTAAGCTCCTCCTGGGTGTCTGAGCTCCTCGCCCTGCTTATGAGGGGGCACCCAGCCATGACCAGAGCTCATGACCATAGGAGACTGAAGGAAGATAAAACAAGAAAATCCAGAGCTTTGCATTTTGACACAACTCGTTCTTCCCAACAACAGTCCGATAGTGACCGCATTACTGTAACCGTTGCATCTATGCACCTGTCAATCTCACTAAATCATTCTCTCACTTGTAAACAGAATATCCTTGGAAAACGTTTCCATTTGAGCTCTGCATCTAACCCCGAAAGAGCAAATACCCTTTTTACTGGTCCATGACCTCAGACTTAGTGGTAGTAATTTAATTTTCATTCCGGCGGCTTCATGATCAACTGCAAACTGCTCCACTGAAGATCCTAGTTTGGTAAAGGCATCAGAACATTATTTGTTAAAAGAGGTCAAATCCTGTGGTCCTCAAACCAAACTTCAAAAAGACCCAGAACACCAAATTCCCAAAGCATCTCTCTCTGCATTCTGAAGGAGACCAGATAAAAACACTTTATGCAAATCCACATAGTACATGTGGATTGAATGAAGAAATCCCATCATTCTGTGTAGTGTAGAGCTGATCCACTGTTCCATGACCAGGACAAAAACAGCAATTTATTTGATCAAACATTCAACAATGGACTGGGGGGAATTTCTTCACTTCAAAAAATGTGAGTAATTTTGAGGAAAAAAGGTTAAATAAATCATAACACAAGACATACTTTTAAATTAAAACTTACAAGAAAGTCACAATGGGAAAAAAGTTTGTGCACTGTATTGTCATTTTCTTCATTTCTTTACTCGTAAACCAGGTTTAACAGGCTAAAACTGATAACAGAATGTTTAGGGAGAAATAAAGGATTTCTTTGCCGTTCATTAATACATTTAAAAATTAAAATTTGTACTGACGATGACATAAAATGTTGATAATTGAAGAGTTCCTGTTTGCTCCTGTGGAATTGTATTTCCCATGCCTGCTATCACTTTTAGGGGAAAGGTTATTTGGTTATACAAAAAGACTGGAGCAGTGGGAAAGTAAAAGCTGACACTTCTTTTTCTTTTTTAAACTTTTGGAGTGATCTAAAGTGTCTGCTCATTTGGGATATAAAAAGGTACTAATGAGAGAATAGGTCTGTTGAATTGTTCCTTAAATACATCTTCATAATTTCGTGACAATCCAAACAGACTGCGCTTTGAAAGGTTTAGGAAAGTAGAATTCTTTTGGCACACTCACTGCACTTTGTCAGATTTTACGTATTCAGAAAATATTTTAAACCTTCTAATACTGGTGTCTTTTTACTAAAAGATGCATGTTGGACACCATACACACACTAAAACTTAAATTTGTACTGAACTGTGTAAAATATTGTGAAACAAGTGCAGTTGACAGGAACATCCATGTGACTATGGTTTTCTCTCTGAATTGGTTTTACTAGTTTCAATGGAACTGCTATGGATGTGATTGATGGTAATATAGTCCAATCAAATCCAAACAAGGCTATTCGCAAACCGGAAAATCCTGCTCGATCACCCAATAAGAACTTGTCATGCACCGAAAGGGGTGGTCTAAGATCTCATTTTGACCAATAGGATGTGGCGTCTTACGCCTGCAGTGATACATGACTCCGCCCCTGGCTTCCATTTCTGAACTGAGGAGACGGCGCCGCTCTAGCTTATAGTCCTCGCTTTTTATATACACACTTAGCTAAAACTAGGTTCTTTATTGTAAATTTCGACTCTTCCAAAGGTAGCGAGAGTAGTGTACTTTTTTTTAATTTGGCGTTCTGTGCTGTCTGAGTTGTGACTAGCTCTTAAGCCACAATTTTTATTATCCGTTTTAACTTTACTCTAAGCGGCGCTTTCCGCCGTTTTTTTCGGTTTTCTTTTCGCCGCCCCGCTCACTACCCCCTTGCGTGTGAGTAGGGGCCTGCAACGTTGGTTTAGCCACGAGGCACGTCGGTACAGTAGAAACAGAACGATGGCGGAGTTTGGTAACGGTCTGGCAGATGAATCTTTACTAGATTCAGACTCCGGACATCCCGAGCTGGAGGACCCGGGTGTCGGCGACGAAGAGCCCGGTTTAGAAGAAGGAGAGGCCGCTATTGAAGATCCGGTAAGTGAAGGGCATTGTTTCAGCAAGGAGACCACCAATACATTTCAGAGGGAAAATCACGAGTTGAGGCAAACTCATTTTCCCCCTCACACATACTCCCTCACATTTCTCGAGTCACATGCCGTGGACGTGTCTGTTACCGCCAGGTCGGCATTAACCGCCATTGTGGTTCACGCAGTGCAGTAGACTTGGGTGGTGACATGCGTGGTGTCCGCTGCCATCTTGGCGCAACAGCAACGCCAGTTTCTCTGCGCTAGAGAGCGGTTGGGGGGAGAGTAGGAAGAAGGGGGGGTTTCCTCGTCGCGCAAAGGAAGAAAAAAAGGGGGGAAATGCGAGACGGATATTCAGGAGAGCTTTAGGGCGAGCGTTGGACAGGCCGCCGCCATTAGCCGCTGCTGTTCTACATCCTTTTTTTAAGAAGGCGAGCATTGACGGTAACGTTGTTTTTATTGTCTTTATGACTGCCCGCCAGACCCTGCTTGCAGCTCGAGCGCCGGCGCGTGCCCCTGCAATTGACCTAGCTGTAGCAGGCTAGCATTAGCTTTTGAGTGCAGGACCTAAAATGACCAGTCGAAGCTCGCAGCCGTCATCGCCGGTCACGGGATAAACTGCGGCACTACATCTTAACCGCTGTCAGCCAGCACCCCATTCATCGTAGCATCGCAATTTCTTATTGACCATCAGTACTAGTAGTAGCACTCGGTACGGCTAGGGGCGGATATCGTTCAGTTGACCCCCATTTTTTTGTTCATTTAGGTGAAACGCACGACAGGGCAATGGGGGGTTGTAGCACACTCTGGCATATTTGCGTGTTTTAATCGTGCGTATTCCAAGGTAATTAATTGCACGTGCAGGTGCGTTAGTGTGGTGAGCGGAGCGCGTGTACTAACGCAGAGGATGAGGATCGAGTCTGCGGTACTTGCGGGGCTGGGTTTGCATCTTCGCTGTTATCCTAGAGCTGTGAGGAGGAGGAGGGAGGGAAAGGGCTGCTCTTAATATGCGACAAAAAAAATCAGTCATGGTCTGTGAGCGATATTACATGCCCTTGAATTATTTTTTTAACGTTTGTTTTCCTCAATTGTCTAAATGAATGAAAGCAACCAACCTTTAAGCTCTGACCGATGACTCCTAATATTATTTGATGCTGTTCGCTGCTGTGTCTTGGTAATGATGTGGCTTAAAAATAAAATGACATAGTTTGTGTGGTAGCTGTAAAGCCCACTATCAGTGTACCATTTATAGCTGAAGGAATAGCCCTGGGTTAAACTGGGATAACTCCTGCTGCACTGCACCACCAGACAAGAGCCTCTGCATATACAAATGACAAGATCATGTCTCACCTAGGACTTTATTCCATGAAACAAAATATTATAAAGACTTGTTGTAAACATAGCCATTTGCATCCCTTTTAATGCTCCAAATGATTTCATATATAAAGTCTTAAAATTAGCAGCAACTATTTAATTTTTTTTTAAAACAGACAATTTAAAAGTTTTTCTAGACTAATTTTAGGATGGACTCCAAAAAAATTATGCTTTTGGTGGTTTTATGGCCTTTCTGTCATAATTGAGGTCTTTCTTGTATTAAAAAAAATTCTGTGAATTACTTAATACTAATCCTTGTGACTCAGAAGCGAAAGAGAGCGAATTTGAGTCAGAGAAACAACAAGCTCCCTGCTCTGCTCCATTCTGATGCATTCACTTGCAAATAGATCCGTGTACGTCTTTGTTTTCCTCGTCTGAGCTGGTATTCGGCTTAAAACTGTACAGCGGGTTGCTCACCATGTTTGTTGCACCAGTAATGTTTGGTTGGGGGTGTGAGGATCTGTAAGCTAGTAGGAGAGAGTCAACAGATTAATGATGGGAAGTGGGGGCTCTACTACTCTGAGCTAAATTTCGAATAAACTACTGTCTCTCTGCCGCAACTATATCGTGGAAAAGGACGGTTGTTGTTTTTTTGCTTAAAAACTGCATAATCTCAATGAAGACCACTTGGAACGCTCTTACAAAAGATGATTGAAGTGGGACTTTAAAATGGAATTGGATTAAATGCTTGATGCCATTGTGACATGTGAACTGCTGTTGGATTAAGCACAAGATATAATTGACAAACAAGCTTCTGCTTTCCAGTTTAAGTAAATGATGAAAAGCTGGTATATGAATTGGTAATATTTAACTCTCTGGAGCCAGTCAACTGAGAAAAAAATAAAATATTAAGGGGGAAAATAACCATCATCGTTTTTCCTGGCCACCTAATGGCAATAACTCAAGACTCGGCAGCATTTCACCACTGAGAAGAACCAAGAGTCAGGTTAGACGGAGTAGAAGCAGAGCACAGACCCTGGATGTCTGAAGTCCTTATGGTAGCTTTTTTCCGCTCGAAGAAGAGAAAATTGGCATAGTGAGTGAAATCAGATTGCATTGCTGCAAAGTTGGATGCCACCAGATGCAACAACACAGAAACCAAGACTGTTGAATAAATAAATGAAAACAAAATAAAGAACTGGAAGAAGACATTTTAAATTTTTGGTTGGACTTTTTACACTTTTTTTTCCCTTTGCTCTCCTTTAATGATTTCTTTTATCCTTAGAAGCTCTAGATATTCAATAGTGTACACTAACTACATTTATATTTTTCCAAAAAAATATCATTTCCAAAGAAATTGTTAGATCTAAAGAACTTGTTGGTAGATAAAACTAGCCAAAATATTCTGTTATTGGAAAATACATTTTAATCAGTGCAATACAAAAGTAATAGGTGGAAGTCTGACAAATTTGTAAAACATACATTTATTTTTGCAGAGATTCGTTTGTGCTGCTGCTCTGTGTCACTTTCTAGTAGACCACTGTCCCAATGTTGATGTTAAAGCTGCACTGTAACTTGTGTTCTGTTTGCAGGAGCTGGAGGCGATTAAAGCTCGGGTGCGAGAGATGGAGGAAGAGGCAGAGAAGCTGAAGGAACTACAGAACGAAGTGGAAAAACAGATGAATCTCAGCCCCCCACCAGGTAAAGGGCTTTAAACTGGGACACATTTGGTGACACACAAGACCATCCATTAAACACATTTTCATGCTGAAATAAATGCATCACCAGCATGTCCATTCAGAGGCAGATGGCAACTTATGAACAGCAATTTAAGGACAAAATCACCCGTGTTAAACTGTGGTGTTAACTACCATGTGACTGAAACTGTGGGTGCTCCCAACCTTTGTGCTGGTGTACCAAGTAAAGTGCGCCCTACATTGGCCTGGCGCCCTCTCTCGTTCTTTCCACTTTAAGCGTGTTACAGTCGAATACGGTTTCAATTCTGCTTTGACTGAACAATATTGAATGTATTATACAGCATGGTCTATGCCTATAAAACAAGCAGGTTTTTGTGTTTTTACCTAGACATTTTTAGCAACATGATGGGGCAGGTGGGTAGTAAACAGATAAAACAAAAAAAACACTTAACCCCAAACACTTTGTTTAGATGTTGATCTTTACTCCCTGTGCAAGTATAGAATAGGAAAAAGATAAGAGTGGTTATGTTCATGACACTATTTGTATAAATATTTTTTATAATCAAATGTAGTTTAAAAGAAATTCAGCTTGTATTTAATTTGATTCAACTTAATTCAGCAATTTGACTGTCTGCTCAACTAAACACAAAGTTCAAATTAATTTCGAAAAAAATGACAAGTAATGAAATCCAAAAGTCAAATATTTTTTAACAGTTGTATTTGTCGTATAATGTAATACTGTGCAATTTATTTATGTTTTTACTGTACGTTTGACCTATGTTTAGTTTAGATATCTATCTTTGTGAGAGCAGATTAGCATAAATGAACACGATTAGTTTTAGATTAGAAATCTGATCAAATGATGTATATTTGCTTCATGTTAGGAAGAAAATCAAGTGAAATTTTGAACTAGGTTTTGTAATTTGCCAGTGAAATCCAGTGCTGTTCACAGGTTCTATAAATGTTCATCTACAACATCTAAACGAATTTTAATTGTGAACCAACCTTTTGGGTTGTGATTAACTCAGAATCCAGCCCTAAAGTTGGGCGGGTTTGTCGTGCAGCAACACCATCTTGTTTTTTTTGTTGTCTCTCACATAGCATTAGAGAACATCGAGGCAGTGGTAGTGCTGCTGTGTTACATTTTTTTACATCTTAAATTAATAATAGATAGATATAAACTATATTAATCTCCCAAAAGAGAAATTCAGGTGTCCGGCAGCAAAACACATACAACCATACACAATAAACAACAGTAAAATGACAGTTCATAAAGTGTAATATCAAATATTTAAAGCCTACAGACACCCCTCTGCATGGCCTTTAGGTTATTTCTTACAGATATTAAGGAAACCAAAACAGACGAATGAACCGAGCGATTGTAATCCGCCTTTTTTGGAGGGAAAATATTCAGTTATGATCCTCCAGACTATCACAGACAGAAGCATGTTTGTGTTGTTACTCTCGTGTCCATCAGCACCCTGGACTCTGGTTATCCAGCCTTAGTCAGCCTTAGTTAGGACCACAACTTTAAGTGTTCTTAAAACAGAAACGCCATAAATCAGCATAGAATTGAGATGTGCAAGACAGATCACAGTGGTATAAGTCCTTAAGCAGCTCACGCTGTCTGCTGTTCTGCTTTTTCCTAACCTTAACCTAAATTTCATCACATCATTGATTGTATTGTGTATTTTGTGGAGCAATGGATGGATATGCAAGTTCCCTCAGAGTACTAATAAAGTACTCTCTATCTATCCATCCATCAGCGGTTGAGAATCTCCTCTACCAAAGTGTCAAAGCAGTCATGCATACATCCACTAATGTTGCCCATTTCTTTTCCATCACAAACTATTTCCCTCATAGGAACCAAAAACAACATAGTCTTTTGGTATAACATGAACTGCTTTTGGAACCTCAACAATATTCACATGGCTGACTTGAAGCTAGTTAAGAGGTTGGAGATTAAAGTATGAAAACATTAAACATTTGTATATTTAATTGTTCTTTGTCTTTTTAGTTGGCCCTGTCATCATGTCCATCGAGGAAAAGATGGAGGCAGACGGCAGATCTATTTATGTTGGCAATGTGAGTCACTGTCTTCATTTATAGACTGCTCTGTGAATACCTGGTATTGCTAAGAGGTGCCGCACTTTATGGTGATGGTTCAATCTCTGCATAAAATAAGAACTTTGGGTCGCATGAACTAGAACAAGGTGTTTTGTTGATGTTGAGAGTTGGCTCTTTTCGTTAAGCTGGCCTAAAGCAGTCCAGTCATGAGATACTTATCCACTAACACAATACTGTAATGTGCTGAATGTACAACAAGAGTAAAGTTTATGTCTGAATGCATGTGCTCATGTATCTAAAATTGACCCTTTTTTCTATGCATTGCTTCAGGTGGACTATGGTGCCACAGCAGAAGAACTTGAGGCACATTTCCATGGCTGCGGTTCAGTAAACAGAGTCACCATCCTATGTGACAAATACACAGGGCATCCCAAAGGGTATTAAACTATATTGTTGCACCATTTTCAGGCACTGTATGTGGGTAGATGCATATTAAGATGAAATGGGTCATGAAAAATAAATCCTTTTTATAACTGGTAGTTAATGCATATACAGTTAAATAACTATGACCTTTTCTAAGTGTTTTAAAACACGTCTTTATAAGATTGGTTGTTCTGTTCTACAGGTTTGCTTATATTGAGTTTGCAGACAAAGAATCTGTTAGGACGGCCATGGCCTTGGATGAGTCCCTTTTCAGAGGCAGGCAGATAAAGGTAAGAGGTTTCACCGATGGCCAGTCCTGCTGAAATAAAGAGGGATTTCCTCTCAGAAATGCATCTTAAACGTAATTTGCTTGATTCGAAAATTCTTTCTTTTCTTAGGTGGGAGCCAAGAGAACAAACAGACCAGGCATCAGCACCACAGACCGCGGTTTCCCACGGGCTCGGTTCAGGTCACGGGGAGGCAATTTCTCCTCACGTGCACGCTACTACAGTGGATACACCCCACCCAGAGGCAGAGGACGGGCCTTCAGGTGAGCAGACGCCACTCATTTTCAGGACATACCACCCCTCGCCATCCCATTCACCTTTTTCATTGATGAGGTGGGGGGATAGCAACTATGGTTACAGTCAATTTTACACCAAATTTAAAAAAAAAAATCATTTAATAATTGCTAAAGTGTAGCAGTGGTTGGAAAAACATTTTTATTGAGCCTCTTTTTGCAACGATTAGTGTGAAGGTAGCAAACAAGATTCCTTTCAAAATAGAATAAAAGCTGTAATGTAAAACATGAAAACACTGGAAGTGCTTGACAGTGTATAGGGAATCAAATGCAGACATATTAAAAACAGCTCTTTTTACTGCTTATTGGGAAGTTACCTTTTGCTTTGTTCTGTCTAAGAAAGATATTAGAGAACATTAACTAAAAGTCAGATCCTTTCCACTGCAGCATCATCCACTGCAGGAAAACAGTAATCAATCTAGCCTGATTAGAGAAGGTAAACATATGAGCAACAAACCACTTAGCTAAGACAGAAGTTATCAAAGAGATTGGTTTGGATGTTTTCAGGCATAAATAATTTAAACCATAGAGAATAAAGAGATCGGTTTTATGTTCCAGTCACTCACATTAGTTAGGCAATTCATAAATCAGTTACCCATTTGTCCAGTTAAACAGGATGCGTTACTTCATCCTTTTGACATAGTGTGGCTGAAAACTTAATAGAAAATCAGAATAAAACATTAAAAATGTTTTTCATCATAGTTGGAATAGAATAAATAAGGTAAGTGGAGGGAGAAGAAATCAAAGTTATAATTGTATTTATCCAAATGCACGTCTGAAAGTGGTTTTTAGAGTACTTTGCTAAAAAAAGCTAATAGTACGGTGGTGCATTACGGTTCCTTGGACTCGTGTTTCCCCAGAAAATATCAGTATTCATTTAGATTGAATTTAGACAGAACACCTGTTGAATTGTGGGGACTGAGAACTTCACTGCATGCACATCAGATCTTTCTTTCCCCCAGCCTGTATGTTTCTGCACAAAAAGACTGAGCTTTTCTTTGTGTTGGTGCTAAACCTGCCTGTGCCAGTGTAGGGATACCAGAGATTAGCCTGCACCCTTTATCCTTCTTTCAGTGTTCTAACAAGATCTGCTTCCCATGATTCCTGTAGCTGTGCCACCTGACAGTAGCATCTGCAGCTCAACCTCATAGAGATGTGATTAGAATCTACCGCTGCTATGTGACAGGGTAGTTGTGGAGTTTTGATTGACAGTTTTTGTCTTGCCAAAATATTTATGTTAAAAAGCCTGCTGGAGTTCAAAGAATGCCCTGGAAAACTGAAGTTCCTTTGCATCACTTGAGAGCTTTGGGGTCTTTGCTGTCATTTGAACATTTTGAAGGACTCAGGAAAACTCACATTTTACCTTCTTTATTTTTCCTACATTCAGTTAAGTTATTCTATTTATGCCACAGCTGGAAGTTTCATTGATATTTAGAGAAATACTCTGCATCACACCCTTGATTTTTTTTGCTGATTTGTTCTGATGTAGCTATCCAAATAGTTTTGTTCTGTTTTTTAATTACTTTTTGTGTGTTGCATATTAATACAATGAATCAACATTATTCTAATCTAATCAAGGTCAGTTTCTGTTAGCAGTTGCGCCTGAGCAGAGCAGTCCTGTCAGCCGAGCTGCTTTGCAGGAAAAGGGAGTCAATGACATTGAGAGAAACTTGGTATCTGAATATATATATATATCAGTTTTACAGATTACTTATGGAAGGAAGCTGATGTGGAGTCAAAGTAATAAATAAAAAAAGCGTGGGCTCCAAAGCGACTCTAAAGTACTGCAACTGACAATGAATGGAAGTTTTCTTTTATTTAACAAAGATTTGTTTTGCTTTGTTTATGTCAAACTTGTTCAGTTTTGACCAAACTCACTTGATTGCATTAATAACTGCAGTGTTTTCAATGGTGTCTGTTAATCTGCATAAAATTCACCCACAGAGACGCTGCATGCAGAGCTTTTTCTGTTGAATTGACCCTGATGACTTCTTGGAGAGGAGCAGGAATTCATCACTAGTCTATGTAGGACTTCACTGTGGGACAGAATCGGGTTGAAATTTAGTCCACATTTCACTGCCGTCTTCTCCTCTTTGGAAAATCGTCCAATCTTTGTGCAGGCTTGGGAACGTTTCAGTTTTTTCTGTCATTAGCTTTGACTTAAAAAGAAATGAATAAAAAAAGCGGCTGTGGCGATTTGATCCATGTAATAATTTGTGGTTGACTTTTCGATTTAATGATCTAAAATTAATTCAGGACATGTTTTGCCTAAACTTCAACCAGTGTGACTCCGATTAATACCTGCTACTGAACAGAGCAGCAGACGTTTTCCAGATTCCCTGTACAAACGAGTAAACAAGAAGTAATGGCAAATCCATTCACACCCTAGATCCCTAAAGTTCATATGTCTGCTGTGATGCACTTGGTCATTTTTACATTATAGTAAAAGAAATTTACAGCCCTAATGGGATTTTCCAAGATCAATATAATCAATTTGTTTCATTTGGAAACAATTTTATAATTGTATAGGTCGATTTGACTAACAAATAGACTCAGATCGATTCGGATGGATCAAAGGAATATAAATCGTTTTATTAAATAATCGTTGCACCTTAAAAAAAAAACTTTTAAAGTGATGGATCGGCACATCCATCTTTTACGTTGGCCGTTTCCCAAGTCTGTGTGAAAGCAAAGATGTTGAAATGAGCTGGTAGAAGAGTAAACTTTGTTCTTTTTGTTTCTTGTGTAATGTTTCCTTGCATGAAAGCAACGCGCAGCGCCTCCATCTTTGAATTCCGTTCCAGCTTTCACTCCCAGAAACGAGGTTTCATTACTGCAGCCTGACCTCAGCATCTCACCTTCAAAGTGTCGGGACGACAGCGTCCACTGTGACCTTTTTGTGTTGCCACTGAGTGATGCACATGTATGTGTGTGTGTGTGCTGGTGTGTGTGTATGTGGGTGGGGGGGAGCAGAAGCTGTCTTTGATTTATCTTCTCCCGCCGCTAAATTCTGACTGTGTGTCTGAGTCCTGTTGTACATCAGTGTGTGTTGGGTTTCCTTGGGGGGGGGGTGCATGTGTGGTGCTGTTTGTCCTCAAGGTCTTCTTCCACAGTGACCCCCCCCACCCCCAGAGGCGGCTCTCGCATTGAGACAGAGAGAGAGAAAGAGGGAGGGTGCCTTTGCTGTCCCCTCACATCCACACACACACTAATCTGTTGATCTGAAATTTAAACACTTTCCTCTCTGAAAAGCTGCTTTCAGCTTCTTTCACCGCTTTAGTCTGACTATTTTCCACATTGGTTTGTTCAAAAATAAAAAAATAAACAACTTCATGCAATCTCTTAACCCACGAGAGAAATGTTTCTGATTTTGTTATATCCACCTACTTTGTCCCTATTCAGATTACTCCTGGGATTAAATTCAACCCCGTCCCTCAAGTCACACCCCTCCACATTTAGAGATTATATCACACCAGGAAATTGGTGTCCATATTCAAGCCAAACAGAAAAAACTCACCCTCTTTTTCTCTCTCTTTTCCAGGGGCCGAGGGCGAACAACATCGTGGTATTCCCCTTACTAAACACCCCCCCATACCCCCTCCCACCCCCAAATACTCCCTTACTATCAACCCCTTTCCTCATCTTTGTTCCATTAAAAATAAACACACATGCACACACAATGTGGTTCTCCCCTCTCCCCCCCCCAACAATAAAAGAAGAAACCCACAGACGAGAGGAAAAAAAAGACAAAAAAAAGTGTGGGGGGGGGTGCCGGACGATGCCGTCTGGCCGTGCAGTGAGGTTGTGTGAGAGCGTGTGTGTACAGGTTGGTGCGATCACCCCTGGTAAGGTATACGTTGGCCATTGGGAGGGGTACAGTGGCTGTTTTGTTTTTTTTTTGTTTTTGTTTTGAAGGGAGGGGTGGGGGGGGGGAGACAAAAAGAAAGATGACATCTCAGGCTGCAGATGTGTCTCCTTTGGTCTGGCTGTGACCTCCTGCTTTCACACCATCACCAACACAGCCCACCCACTCACCCTCCACTACTGTCAAAAGGAAGGTAGAAAAAAGAGGGAGGGATGGATTTCTGTTGTTCTCATGGAGTGTACAAATGTCCACTAGCCGTGGAGTATTGTTGTTGTTTGTAGTATTTCATTACCTCCACCCTCGTGTGTCTGCTGTTGTGTGCCTCTCTCTCCCCCCCGCCCTCCTTTACTGCTTATTACCTTTTTTTTTTTTTTTGGTTTTCCACGCCAAATGATTTTTTTGTTCTTTTATTTTGAAAAATATTGGAGGAAGTTTTTTTTTCTTCCCACCACCATTGCATCCTGCAGCTCATCAGGTCATCCTGCAGCTCCACCTCTTTTTCTTTGACAGAGTTTGCTCCTCCATGTTTGCCCCCACCCCTCCCTCTTACCCCTTGTGCACCTTGTCTCCAGTCTCTCCACCCCCCGCCCCCCTCCTCTCTCTGTATATTAGACCACTTCTTGTCGTTTCAGGTTTCAGGACCAGTGGAGGCTGACAACTCCTCCCCAGGTGGCGCCGGCCCCCCCCACTGTCTCAGCAGCATCTCTCTCTCTCTCTGCTCCCACTATGCACACTCACCCCATCCTGTCGGTGTGGGGGGGTGGGGGTGGGGGTCAGAGCGACCACAGGCCTGCTGCAGGAGGCATTTACTACAACAGCAAACGCTGACGCTTTTAGTCCTTTACATACTTTGAATCTCTGCTACACACACACACACACAAACACTCTTGCGCGCACACACCCACACAACAGCACACACATACTGCAGTGGCACGTAACCGGTTGCCAACCCAACACACCATTTAAACGGCTGAAACAAAGCTCGAGTGTCAGGCAAGTTTGCGTGAGTGAGGAAGGCAGGAGCAGGGATGGGGGCGATCTTTGGGGTGTGCAGCACTAACCTGGGGGCCCCCCCTTTCTCTGACTACGCAGAGTGCAGAAAGACTGAACTAACAGCAGTGATCAATAATTCAAAGGAGTGGGCTGGAGCTGTTTTAGGATGGGGAAAGTCAGGGGGTGGGGTTTGAGCAGGTTTTTTTTTCTTTTCTTTTTTTTTTGTTTTTGAAAAGAGGGGGAGTGGGTTTGAAAAGATGTTTGCTTTTTTATTTTATTTTTAACCCATGAGTCTGTAATTAGAAAAAAAAATAAAGACATTGTGTTAAAATAAGCCAGTCTGTGTGAGTTTCTCGAGTTCGCAGCAGTTAACTTTGACATGTTTCACACGCGGATTTAGAAATTCTTCCCCCGTAAAGCACGATTGTTTATAATTAACTGAGATTCTGAAAAAAAAGAGCTAAAACAGCGGTTTTGGAAAAAAAACAAACTTTTTTTTAATAAATACTTAAATCCTTGCATGGATTTGAATCTTACTGAATTTTATAAGCAACATGCCAAAAACAGATTCACTCCTTGCTGGGTGGGCGTGTGTGAAGCACTGTAGATGTCACCCAGGAAACTAACCACTGTTTTCATGTGGGGGCTGCAGGAAGCCTCTTTAAGCTGGAGGTCCAGGTGTCTGCAACCTGAGGCTCTTTTTCCCTCCACTTTGGCTCTAAAGAAAAATGCAAACAATCTGAATAAATAAGTGTGTAAGTTAGGTTTTGTTAATTATGTTTAGATTTTTGAAGTCGGGCGATCTTATATTAATTAAAAGATACTATGTACCACTGCAGACATTACATTAAATCAAGAGAGCTTGTGTGTTTTACCGCTCCTCCAAAATGGTAGTCAAAGGTTTGCTGTTTATTAGAATAAAATCAAAGTCTGAATTTAGTCGCTGGTTCAAGGCAAAGTTTTGAATGTGTAGAAATATGTTCATAGATTTAAAAGAATTGATTGGATTCTAAACCAGTGATGTCATGTTCCTGTTTGATAGTGAAAGAAGAAACAGGATGAAGGCACACCAAACACAATAGAAATGATCACATTGACTTTGCTTTCTTTTTTTATCTTTTAATTTAAGTTAATCTGCTGCAACGGGGATAAGAACACCCCCCCCCCCCCCCGTCTAATTTGACACATGGTGTATTTTATTTTGAAAGAACCATTTATTATGAAGGTACCACTTTCAAAATTTGAATTGTTTTAAATATGAAACCATAAAACTTATTCAATTAATGCCAATATTTAACAGCATCTGTTTCATAAATGAACTGCCGTAAGGCTTTTTCAGCTCTCTGGGTTTTGGTTGGTAAGAAACTGGATCAAACGGCTCTTACTAGTTTTACTGGTTGCAGACCCCTGCTCTAACCCGTTTGGAAAAGATATTGCCCAATTTCTGCTCCAAAATTCTACCTTGAAAGGTGTTTCATCACAAATGAATGCAGAAATGATCGATTTTAAGTTATTTTCCCCTTCAATAATCTAACTCAACATCATTTCCCTCTACAAAGATCTGGTATGCTTTGCCTGTGTGGCAATGAACACACTGGAACACACTGAGCGAGGTGATGTTTGTAAACATTACTGCCCTCTAGTGGTGATGAAAACACATGACATCCAAATAAAACTTCAAACGTTTATTTCACGATTCACTATGAAAAGCTGGTGTAAATTGATCCAGTCAAAGAATTGGAAGCTGTTATGACAAGTCCTTGGTATTGAGACATCGCGGCGTCTATCTGTGCTTCTTGAAGGCTGCAGAAGAGAAAATTGTACATTTTAATTCCATTAGGAAAGTGTGATTGTGTCTTTTTTATAAGACTCTTTCACCTTTTCTTTTAGTTTTCTTCTTCATGAGCTTCTTCTTTTTCTTTGGACGAGAGCCGTCCCCATCCTAAGGAACAAACAAAAAAAAAAAGATCAAGACAAACCAGAAAAAACAGTCCACTTGGACAAACATCTGTATTGGTATAAATTGGGAGGGGCGCGTATGAAGAAATCACCTGTCCGCCTTCACCGCCAGTCAAAGCCGTGATGTCTCCAAAGTGTGTGATCCTGCTCAGCTGGCCAGACATTCCCATCATGCCTCTCTTCTTGGAATTCCTATGACTCTTTGGCATGGTTAGGCGCACCATCATGGACTCTTCATAATTTTTCCTGTGCAGGACAAAGTATTTAGAAAGCTTCCAAAAAAACTGGAGCTTACCCTTTAAAGCTTTTCAATTATTATTAAAGGAGACAAGCTCGTGAAAACAGTTGTAGTTATGTGTCAGGATTGGATAAAGCAAACACTTGGGTACCTGTGGAGCTCCTCGTGGCTCTGCCGTTCGCTCTGGAAGTCGCGCTTCTCCCTGATCTCCTCTGGAGCGTCGCTGTACTGCTGCCGGAGCTCCTGGATCACAGAGCTTCTGAGGGCAGCTCGCCGCTGCCGCTCCATCTGGGCCTTCTTCTTGTCTGCCTCCGTCAAGTCACCGTCTACAAGAAGAAAGCATTCTTACGGAACACCTAAACACACATTTAAATGTTGTCACCAGGAGCAGCGGGTCTTACCATAATGCATCGGGGCAATCTTTGGAGGAACGTATTTCTTGCTATGGGTGGCTGGTTTTTTCGCCGAAGATGCTTTGTCTTCACCTTCATCGTCAGAGTCCTCAGATTCACTTAACTAAATAAAACAATTAAAAATACGTTGTTTTTCATACAAAAAAAGTAGGCATTCCTGATTATGTTATATTTACCTTGCTTATGAGATTTTCAGGGTTGGGACGCAGTTGCAACGGGTCATTTTCAGCTAAAACCACCCAAAAATACGGCATTTTAATCAACCAACAACAAAGTCCACAAGCAGATTTATGTTACAGTTTACCTAAACTGCCCGTAACAGCAGTGCGCACCAGTTTATCAATCTGGTATTTCAGCTTATGATCCAGAGGTCGCATCTTCTCCAGCACCTTCACAGAGAAAAGAAACAGATCCGATGCATGATGGGTTCTGTGCCTGACGTCCAACACGAAGGAATCCTCAGTTCATCTTACTGTTCTGACGGTCACAATTCTGTCCAAGGCTTCACTTTCTTTGATTTTGCCTCCTGCTGTCTTGATGCTGATCAGGTGAGTCAGGTCCTGGAGGTAGAAGAGCATCAGCTGGTAGCGAAGGTCCAGGAAAGATAAACCCTGCACAGGGAGATGATACACAACAATTCAACACAATCTGAGTTTCTTCACAACTTTAGTAAAACATTAAAAAAAAATATTCTGGTTACTTTGAAAAGCTGATCAAGATGTTTGAAATATCCACACTCACCTTTGAGGTCTTAAACGCACCATCTTTGACTTTGGTGAGCAGTTCACGTACATATCTGGTGACAGACGCTACCTAAAATAAAATACTTTAAGTAAACTAAATGCATTCTGAATGAATAAAGCTATTATTAATAAACAAATTTATAGTCCTTTACAACAAAACACAAAACTACGAGAAATGTGAGACAAATAAAAGATACCTGCTCCGTGAGAGTGTTCAGCAACTCGACTGCTTTAGGTAAATCTCTTTCAATTAAATCCTGTAAGAAAACGTATTTATCTGTCAGAACAAATTAAGTGTTTGTTTTTGTCTATAACCCACAAAAAAAAAAAAATCATTGCTAGCTCAGAAGCTTTAGCTAACTCCGGTTTGTAAACATCCCCAGTGTTATTCCGTTTGATTTATGTTCCATATGGGTATTTACAAAAAATGTATATATGTTACATACAAAAACGGCAACGTGTCTGCCAAGACAACTTAAATAATTATAAAAGAGTTGAACTCACGTTGTCTACCGTGGCAGCCATTTTAATCCAGATAACTACGGAAACCAGTGTAGGACAAAGTTAAAATCTTCGCGCGGAGAGTATTCTTAGCTTGTACTAGTAGTTAGAACTATCTCAGGCGAATATTCCTTTTGTACATTTGTTTAACAAACAATAAAACAATAATAGTGCAGTGTATTCAAAACAATAAAAGTATTTTTTTTTAATTTTGAAACCAATTCCTCTCTGCTATAAGTAGTTAACTTAAGTGTACCAGAAGTACAGTATGTCTATACTTAAAGTGAAGCAGTGTTTCTAAAGTTTACTTTTTAGACATTTTAAACCTAAAATGCTCCAATTTAGTCAGAATAAGTATACAGTTAGCATTCTTACAACACTACTCAAAAGTATGCTTGTACTCAAGTATACTTCATCAAATAAACTTCACGTGTATTTCTTTTTTCTAAGGGTCAAATATCTTTCTTTTTTTAAAATTACAAATAAAAAAAAAGCTTAAAACAAAAATGAAAAAGAATTTTTCCATCAATAGTTGCATTTGCAAAAACACCTTAAATGAAATCCTATGATAGTGATCAGAGGAGCAGTCAGAGTTGGGAGCGAGGTTGTGACAGTTAGGTTTAAGCATTTCAACAGTTGTGATCCTGATCTTAGAAGGTCAGGAAGAGCTGAAAGTCATGACTACACCATCCTAATAAGGATGGCTGCTCAGGCTTTTGTGTGTTTGTGAGAAAGAGAGACAGAGAGGAAGTGATGGTGTGATAATCAGAGGGGTACCTGTCTATCTGTCTGTCAGTCCCATGTCCTTCTTGTCACTTTCAGGCAGAGCTTCTGCAGAGAACACAGGAGACTCTTTGGAGCAAAAAGCCATGGTGAGTCACATTTGAATCCTCCTAGAGTTCAATTAAAGGAGTCCCAACCTAAGTGTAATTTATTGATTTCATTTATTTTTACTCAAACCAGGATGTCATCGATTTCATGGTTTTTAATAGAGGTGTAACCATTCGTTTCAACAGCGATTCGATTTATATCATAATTTGTGGTTGATGATAGTCGGTTCATTTTGAATAATCCAATTTGATCTGATTCACTGATCCAAAACTTCATCCTCAGAGATAAATACCTGCTACTGAACAGTGCAGGGGAAGTTTCCCAGATTCCTTGTATGTCTTGCAAGATAATTAAGTGTAAATTAAATATGTGTACAAAAAAACATGTGAACAAGAATCAATGACAAATCCATTCACATTTCAGTTTCCCAAAGTTCAGTCCACATAATAAAATACAGACATTACTAGAACTTTCTACCACACTGTATGGTCACGTCTTTGCTAAATTCAAAGTGTTCATTATGATATCATGTTCTTATACAATTACTATTATAAACTCTATTGAGACGACTGTTGTTGTAACATTGGGCTATATAAATCAAATTGAATTGGAGTGTTTCCCCACATTGGACTGGAATGATACATTGATCATTTTTTGCTGTTTTCCGCTGTGATGCAGTTGGTTGTTTTTTATGACATAGTAAAATAAATCTACCCTTCCTCAATCCAACTGGCATTTTCCACCATCGATTTTTGATGTTTTGCAATTTGAAAGCATTTTTCAATTTTTTTATTATTAACTCTTTCAAAGATTTTCTCCTTATCTTTTCCCTTTTTTCTGCGTTCTAATAACTCTACATGTCCGATTCAAAATAGGTGTAAAGTAAAAACAACTTCATAGCTCAGCTTGGCGTTTTAACAAGAAACATTGGATGATATTTTTTTCTTTTTCAACATGAATAAGCCAACTTAAAAACATTTCACAAATCCAAAGCACAATTTAAATTTTCCTGAAAATAGATAATTTTCAAACTATGTCATCCAAGCTAAATATCTTTTGGCGTTACAATAACTACATCTAAAGGATTTCAGTGAAAAAATTTGAGTCAGGGTAGACATACCAGGATTCTGATGGATTGTTTTAGTCTTTTTTAATTTTTAAGTTTAAGTTTCTTAATTTATGGCTACTTTTAATTATTTATTGCAGAATTCTGATTCTAGACATCTGTAACCTTACACTAGTCGCCCACATTGATGAGGATTTTCAGTAAGAATTGCGTTACAGAGGATTTAGGGAATTCAAAATATGATGATAACAATAATATTTTGGACATATACTTTAAAAGGTAAAATAGTACTAGATTAAAATACTTAAAATGTTATTGACATCTGAAATCATTTGGGTTAAAAGACTTGTGAGGCCCAAATTGAATTCATTTTTCTGCTTCCAAATGCCCCTCAGATGTCTGATTCCAGGGCGTCGTCTGTCATCCAGGAATGGGTCAGCTCGTACTCGGGCCCGGCCCACACGTGCTCCCAAAGCTCCGTCACCCCCAGCCAAGCTGTGCCGGCCAGCCAGATGTCCCAAATGGAAATGATGTCCTACAACCAGTCTCAAGGGATGTTGAGGGTTGATGACAGAATGGCTGAGCAGATGATGGGACTGCCCTATCTGTCCTATGGAACCACCTGCATCGGCAACACGCCACATTTAGGGAGCTCCAACCAACACCAGAACCAGAGCGACTCTCAGCAGGTGGGGGCAGAAGATAAATGTGTGTGCCATTGTCACCCTCCTCGTCCTGCTCTAATTAACTTCATGAACCTGTGACCCCCCAGGACTTCCCCTCCTGTCTAATGCCGTCTCTGCGGCCCCCAGTGACCAAAAGGAGCATCAGCAAGGACAGCGTGGAGTACCGGCTGAGACGGGAGAGGAACAACATCGCCGTGAGGAAGAGTCGGGACAAAGCCCGCAGGAGGATCCTGCTGACCCAGCAGAGAGCCCTGCAGCTGCAGGAGGAAAACCAAAAGCTGCAGATGAGGATAGGGCAGCTCACACAGGAGCTGGACACTCTGAAGCACATCCTGTCACAGCGCCACCTGCAGGGCAGTGAACAGGCAGCAACAGGGGAGTCCAGCATCTGAAATTTAACACATATTTTGTCTTTTTACATCATTGATTGGCCTTAGATCTAATTTCTTTTTTAACACTTTAAGCATGCTGTAATTTTGCACAGACAGTTTTTTTTATTGGTTTAACCCGTCAATTTACAATTTAGCAACTGCTGGTCTGAGAAGGAAGCGTTTTTATCTAACTTCCAAAAAATAATAAATGCATTCTTTGTTGTAAAATTATGTTTTCTCTAGCTGACTTTACAGCTTCTTATTACAAAGTTGTAATCAATGCAGTTCTGGTCAAGTTTTTACAGCATTAGGAAGAAAACAAAATTAGTCTTCTCGTTTTAGGTCATTCCGAAAATAAGAAACGTCTTACATTTTAGGGGTTTAACCTAACATTAAAACCCACCTACACTTCATTTCAGTTATTTATTGACAACTGACTGAAGGAAACAGCCTCTCCAGACCTTTTTTTTTATCAGCACACGATATCAGCACACAATTTCACAGAAAATGCTCCATTGATGCAGTCTTTATCCTCTCTCAAAGACAAACGTGCTAAGTTCTCTTATTGACATACACAAATGCAGATGTTGCATCATTTCATGTGAGTAAAGTAACCCTTTTTTAAATAAAACAAGAACCTATTTTTGTTTTGCATCTTTGCCAATTTCTTATACTGACACCCATGATTTATTTCTACTTTACAATTTCCCCCAATAATTTACATTTTAAACATTTTTTGTGGCAATTCTTGACATATATCTTCTAAGTACAACTCCAGCTTACTTAAAAAAAAGAAAAGAAACGATTTTTCCTTATATTTCACACAATAATTTCACAATGAACCTGAAACAGTCCAAAAAATTTAATTTTAGGTGATAAATTTGGTCTTTTTCTTTTATCGGCGTTTGAGATCAAACTGTTTCTATGTCATATAACAAAATATCAAACAGTTAGAGAAAAAATGACAAAGACAAGGTCAGAACCATGTAAAAACAAAAAGGCTAAAAAAATAAGTAAAGCTCCACTAAACTGTACAATAATCCAAGGATTTATTCCAAGGTGCGTCACTATTTTGTGTCGTAATTCTTGTTATGATTCATTCAAATTTCAAATCTAAGAACTTGTTGAAACTTTCATGCTCAATTTTGAAGGAAAACAATGCTAATAAGGGGGTCGGTTTCATTTCTGCAACACTGTAAACAGCTGGTATGATTGGAAAACTAACCGGTGAGTTCAGAGACTAAACAGTGTTAAGACAAACGCGTTTTTTTATTTTAATATTTCACCATTTCACAGAGTAATGCAGCCTTTAAAATACATATAGAAAGCATCAAAGGTGAGACAAACGTTGCATAGAAAAACCTGGAACAGAGCTTTTTCTGAAATACCATACATGGTAAAATGTGCTGAATATCAATGTTTTAATATTACAGTCTACTGTGTAAAGGTGGGAAGGATATGTTAAAACCGAGTGCAAAGAGTGTTGAGAAGCAGCTCTACTTTTAAACCATTTAAAATAAGCTGATCTAGCTTGACGATGGATTTCTGAATCCTCAGTTTGCCACTCATTGTCTTCTTTAGAGGTTAAAGTCAGCCTTCTTGCTCAACCAGACTTACACAATTTCTTGCTGAAATCGAAGCTTCTCTCTTTAAATATGGGATCTGTCACCAAACAGCGTTCACTTGAAGCAATTTTCTTGTGCACATGTACCTTTAATTGTTGGAAAAGAATCATTATTCAACAGTAATTCTTCAAAAAAGCAAGACTTTCTCCTCACAGGCAACCGTATCTGCTAATTACTCCATCAGGCGGACAGAAGAGGGTCAGTGCTGATCCACTTCTGCGGCATTATTTACCAAAAGTCCTCCACCCACAGAAACAGACGTCATGGCATGGGCCGTTGTGCACCAGCGGTTTCCCTTTGTGGGATGGGTAAGATTTCAACACAGCGGAGGATGGAGATGAGGAGCATAGAGATCATATCAGTGTTTGGGGCTGCCAGGGCCTTCCTGTGGCTGTGATGGCAGTGAAGGGACACAGAGATAGGGGACCGAAGGAAGAGGGTGGGGGCAGCAGGCCAGACCCTCTTCTTTCAATGTTCTTAGTCTCAGATTACTGTCAGGAAAAAAAAAAAACATGCTTTCAGTTACAGTTGAAAACTTTTTTTTCTTTTGGGTTTGGGACCAAACATTGCATAAGATTTTAAGGCGCAATCTCAGACTTGCTTTTTATCATAAGTCAGAAATTGCATTTTCTTTATAAATTTGCCTAATTATATTTTCAACAATTTTAGGAATTGCCACTATAAACCAGTCTTCAAATGTGTGCTGTGCAGCTATAAAAGTGCCTGCAAATGTGAAAAAAAAGGGAATAAAAGTTGGGTTTTAACCGATTCTCCTCTGCACACGAGTGACGGATCTAAAACTGGCATCAACAGTTGAAATGGGATGATCATGATGCTCCTCACAAAGGAGAGTGAAAGTGTGACAAAAGGATAATTCGGGCTAAAGTGTCTCAAAAGGCAAATAAAGATTTGTTGGCCGTGTGACTGTGTCTGTTGAAATGTCCCGCGTTGTTGTGTGGGGTAATCTGTGGTCCCAGGACTGCAACATCTCCACAAAGTGAAGAAAGACCGTATTTCACCTAATCCCTATACCGAGTTACTCAATAGCAGCAGCAGAAGACCATAGGACCCCCCACCCCACACACACAAAAACACAACCCGTCCACTCTCTGAGGATTAAAGATGGTTCACTTTCAGGAATTGAAGGCGGTTGCCCTGCGGCAGATCGAGTGGTTTTATGAAGATTATAAACATTTTAGGATGCCACTTTCAATGACAGAGGAAGCGGTTTAGTCTCAGGGAACTGAAAGAGGTGTTTGATGCTTTTATTCAAGCTCTGAAGACAGACAGAGTCGGAAAGTTCTCATTAAATGACCACAACCTGAACGTCAGTGTCTCCAGGAAGAAGTACCACACACCCTTTTAAGTTGGTGGGAAAACAAATAAATGATTTTAATCTGGAAAAGAAAATGGAAAAAAAAAGAAATATTTTTTTTTTAATCAGTCAAATAAATATTCCTTTAATGGCAATGAAGGAACTATTAGGATTGCCTATAATATTGAAGAACATTTTGAGTTCTTTCATTAGAAAAGTGTGATCATGCTATGCAAATTTTTAATGTTCCTTTACATCAATCAATAGAGGAACTGACAGGTGAGTGATGTCATTCACCTTAGCCGGGGTACTGATGGAGCAAACAGGGAAAAGTTTGAATCTGATGCGCGGAGGTGCAACACCAGTTCTGCACCTGTCGCCTGCAGGCTGCAGGTCCATGATTCATGGCTCCACCGTGCGGCAGGCTGCTTGCCTGGAGGTCCACACTCACAGACATCGCTCACAGACAGACGTCTCACTTTGACACTGATTCGGACACTGACACTTACTAGTCATGGGCCAAGAAATCTCTTTTTCTGATTTTTTAAATTATTTGTTCAAACTTAGATGTTTTTAAATATATCGGCCCTGATTATTATTGAAGTCAGGAAGGAAGTATGAGAAGCTGAAACAGACTCAGAATAAAGGTAACTTTTAAACGTGCTTCAAAATACCTAAAAAAAAACTCAATTGCGTGTCTCCCTCTATGAACTGTTATAAAAGCTTTGATAAACTGTAGAGCTAAGATACCGCAATGCCTGCAAGATGATTAAATTAATTGCCATTTAATTCATTCAAATGAACTGCAAAAAAATTTTTTTTTACTCTGAGATCTCTGTGAAAAAAAATCTTTTTGCTGTTTCTAATGGACATTCCAGCAAACTTCTTAATTTCTTCATTTCTCAAACTAAAAGAATCTCTGATAAAATTCTAATTTTTAAAACTACTGACTTTTACAGGATCTTCTGGCAAAGTTGGCAATGGTCTCTGAGGGTTGAGTCCATTCAACTGGGTTCATGCCTTTATAATACCGGTAGTAATAATGGATTGGATTTATCTGCGCTTTTCCAGACGCTCAAAGCGCTAACAGTGTGTCCATTATTCATTCACTCCTCATTCACACTTTCAACAGTTCTTTTATAGTTTTTATGATCTGCTTTTGTGTGATGAACCAGGTTTCACTCTCTACACAGTTGGGTCAGCATTTTAAAACAGATATACTTATCTCAAATGCGGTCACATGGTTTAAATAAAGATTTGTTGTTCTTTGTCATCTGTCTTTTTTAGCCTAACTCAATTGCTTTCTAAAATCTCATAGAACAATGTGCTGCTGGCTACTTTGTAATCTTTAGTCTTCCAGAAATCACTGTAACTAAAAGGTTCTGGGATCACTTTATATGCTTTTGATCAAAATGCCTTTAATTCGTTTTGCTCCCAGTGTGCTGCTGCAACTTCCTCCTGAAGTTCATTTTAATATTTTCAGTTAATGCAAATTCAAAAAAAAAAAAAAAAATCACATTTATCCACAAATAATTGGAAAAAACCATGCCTGCAAATAGCTTTGCAATCAAATAGTTACAATTTCTTTCAGCATTTTCACTTAAAAGCTGTTATTTTGAATCCTGACCCATCAATACCTTCTTCAAATAACTGATTTTCAGAGCCGATGAGCTAAATTTGATGCGAGGAAGGGTTACCTAAAAGGGAAAACTGCTTCAAAGGGTAAAATTAGTCATTTAATATTTTATAATATGCTTCTCATTTTCCCACTTACTTTTATTCTTTTGGAATCACTGGCTTTCTTGTTTGGTTTTTGGCTGCTCCCAGGGGTCGCCAGAGCAAATCATCTGCCTCCATCCTCTGCATCCTCAACCACCCTTATGTCTTTCTTGACTTACATCCATGAACCTCCTCTTTGGTCTTCTTTTAGGGCATCTGTTTTTGTGTGATTTCCAGGTAGCCCCAACCTCACCATCTTTTACCATCTTTTACCAACCATCTGTTTCTTTTCATTCTTTTTGATAGTATTTTGTCACCCATCACACCTCAAACCTTCTACCCCCCATTCCAAACTGGTCTGTTCCTCTGGACTGTTAACCCTGAGTACTTTAAGTCCCCCACCCTCTTCACCTCTGCTCCCTTTTATCCACTCGAAGATGTAAACTTGCCACTATATCATATGCATGTGTGTATTTGCGTTCTTGTTGTTTTTCTTTCTATGATATAATCCATACAAATTACTTCATGGAGACATTTAGGCAGACCTGTGCTATATGACGGACAGATTGTGAGGGAAGGAAAGAAAGCATGTGGCATCATGTATTTGGTTTAAATTGGGTTGGTTTGAGGCCATGTTTTCATCTTAATCAGACATGTCATCACTAAACCCAGTACCTTTGTTAAAATGGGGGGAAAAAAACAGAACAACATGTTTGTTGTTGCAAAAAATGGAGGATTTAACAATAAAAAGCCCACATCTCTATTTTGGTGATATTTCAATCTCAAAAGTAAATTTAAATTGGAGGATTCTTTTTTAATGACTTTAAATGGATGTGATTCCAACCAGGGGTGTAGGAAAACCAGTTTTGGAGCCACAGTGTCAGTCCTTTTTCAACCTGTTGTAAATTTGGGCCTATACTGTAAAAGTGAAGTGAATTGGGAAAGATTTGGCTGTAAATTCATCCGTAGGGGTCACTAGATGTACAGATCTGGCTCTAATCATCTTCAAACAGGAAGCGGAAGAGTTTCCAACTGAGTGGACATCCGTTTCTATGTTCCTGCTTATGTTTAACTGTAAAGTGTAAAACAAGAAGCAACAATAGACCACTTTCTGATTGTGGCAATAACAAAAAGGAAACAAAACCAAAACTGTTCACCAAGTAATTACTACATAAGCAAAGTTTCCATATTTACTCTACATTACTTTACAATAACACACTTAATTGCTGGTTCAAGTTACTTTATTTTCTCTCTGTGGTTAGACTGAGTGTTTTTTTTTTGATTGACCTTATAACAGGTGAATTCTTAGCTCCATGAAAAGCCTCAGACTTAAAAAAAAATCTCTGCAAATCTAGTCAGCAAAATGTGCTAAAAAGCTTAATTTAAAATATGATATTTAGGTCGAGAAGACGATTTATTATTTCTCGCGGAGTGATTAGTGGAACTTTCACACACGATCTTTGTCAGCAGCGGCACCGACGTTTTTTTACGACTCCTTCCGATGTTTCCCGAAGTGCTCCGCCGTCGCCGCTGTCGAGCTGCTCCCTATAAACACGCAGCAGTTTTCTCAGCCGGTCTTTGTCCACGAACCGCCTCCTTACGACGCGTTTCTTTTCCGCGTAGTGCTGGACGCAGACATGGGTGACTTTGCCGCTTTGCGTCATGGCGGAAGTCAAAACTTGGACTAAAACTGTGACATTGACGAGGTGGTTGAGTCCGGGCAAAGCATCCCTTCCCAGCGCGCGGGCAGCATCACATGTGGCGGAGGGCTAGCTGCGCTCGAGAAGTCCTTCACGAAAACAGGGTCCGGCGGAGACCGCAGCTCTGCCTCGAGCTAAAAGATGCTATTCGGTGTGTCACACCGCGCAGGGGCTGAGGTGACCCGGTAACCGCGGCGGAACCACTCGATACAATGTTCTGGACGTTTGGAACTAGTTAACGCACCAGCTCACCTAACCACGCAAACAGACGAAGGGTGAGTTCCTGTTTTATTTCTTAAATATCTTAACAGTTCGGGTTTTTCCCGGGCAGGTGTCTGGACAGTCCCAGGCGTTCTACCCCCCCATGTCTCTTTATGCCGCCGCCTGTCTCGCGCTCCCTCCCCGGCGTCTGTTCCCATTCCTCACACGTCCTTTCCTCCTTCATGTTCTTATGTAACCCGGCTGTGACCCCCCCCCCCCCCGCCCTGAAAACAAACCGTTAATGTACAGGCAGACCATTTACACTCCAGCCCAAAACTCGACCTGATTCCTTCAGTGTTCAGACTATTTCAGATGTCTCTGTTTGATGACCGCAACCGGATGTAGAGAAATCCGATTTCCACCTTAATAATCGGACTTCTGTTTATCCTGCCTTTAATGATGTTATTTTTACACCTGAATTAAAAAGAAATACAGTAAAAGTAATGTAGTAAATCTACTAAATTTAGTCATAGAAGACAAAAAAACAAAAACAAAAATAAGCAAAAAGTGTACTATTTTTTATTTGTTTATTGAGGACAAACCAGCAAGGGGAGGGGGGTGATTTAATGCTCAGACGCTGCTGACCTTTCTGCGTTACAGGTCATGATGTTTGCAGACGATATTGTGATGTTAGCGAGAGCAGGGAACAGGTGGAGAAGAAGCTAGAGAGGTGGAAGTTTGCCCCGGAAAGGAAAGGAATGAAGGTTAGCTGCAGGAAGACGGAGTACACGTGTGTGAGTGAGACGGACCTGAGTGGAAGAGTGAGGTTACAGGCAGAAGAGATAAAGACAGTGGAGGATTGTAGGTACCTAGGGTCAACCAGTCCAGAGAAATGGAGAGTGAGTAAAAGAGGTGAAGACGCGAGTGCAGGGAGTTTGGAATGGGTGGAGAAAAGTGTCAGGAGTGATAGAGTTTCAGCTCAAATGAAAGGAAAGTTGTGGAAAACTGTGGTGAGACCAGCCATGATGTTGGACCTAGAGACACTGGGGAAATGACAGGAGGCAGAGCTGGAGGCAGCAGAGAAGAAGATGCTGCGGTTCTCTTATGGAGGGACCAGGATGGATAGGGTCAGGAATGAGGACATCAGAGGGACAGAACATGTTAGAGGGTTTGGAGATAAAGGGCTGAGATGGTTCGCACACGTCCAGAGAGACTGTAGTAGAGGAAGACCAAAGGGGAGGCTTATAGATGCAAAAAAAAAAAAAAAAAGTTCTCCAAAACCTTTTTTCCCCAAGATACCCCAGAAGAGTCTAAATGGTAACCTCAGATATTGTTACAGTTTTAAGAGAAGGGGGCAGTTTAAAGTGTAAGGCAGATGATTAAGATCCTTCCTTCATTATTAATTTCTTTGCTATAAACTTCCTCCTTCTCCCTCCAGGTATAATGATCAGGTTAGTTATAGTCTTGAAAGTGAGAATTATCACAAAGATTTAAGATCAGAAATGTATGGAACTCCTGATGTCTAAGCACTGATGCAAGAAAAATGCATCATGGGAAATTTAGGAATACATATTTCGAGTTAAAACCATCCATCAGAGCAGCAGATGTCATAAAAGTATCAGTATTTACATTTTTATACATTAATACAGATCTAAATATACATTCAAGTCATATATATTTCTCCCTTTATTCATACTAAAATATAAAACCATATGGTTCAGAAGTATCAGCTGCAGATCAAGCAGGATGCTAAAAAGCTTCTTACCACATTTCTCTGCAAATACTATGTGTGGAATGACAATAAACCAAATCTTGAATCTTGGTTGCTCTTTCTATATTGTACATGTAAAAAACAATAATTACAATAATCAATATATCACGGCGGAGCATTAGGGCCACCATAAAGAAAAAGAACGACAATAAAATAATAATAAAAATAATAAAGAAAAAAATAGAATAAAGTCAGAATTATGAGCAAAAACACAATATTTTACGAGAATAAAGTCATAGAATTATTTCATTTATTCGTTTATTTAACAGGTACAATGCACATTAAAAGCATGGCTGCAATGTGCCAGAATAAGCCCAAAGGCTATTTTTTATCTGTAGTCCCCGGTAAAAAATCAGTATTTTACTACAGTAAAATTATAAATTAAGAATTTATGAGATTAAGGTCATACATTTATAAGGCTAAAGGCTGATTGCTAAGAAAATTGCAAATGGCAAAAAACAAACCAATGTCATGTTTCAGTATAAGCTTATTGTATGCCGTCACTTTAACTTTAGTTTCTTAAATAAAGAAATACTAAATCTTTTAGCAAGCATATATTATATTATTATAAGGACACTGAAAAGAATTAGCAGGAAACCGGGCCTCTTCAGAAGATTCTTGACCCTCCAGTTGTGGATTTGTGGCGGCTGCACCGTTTACGTCGTTGGCAGTAGAGGTCCAAATGCATTATGGATCATAGATTCCTGTGATAAACTAAAACCTCAGAGCATTGCTATAAATGGCTGTGTTGATGGATTTAGTCAGTATGTGATGTGGATGGAGGTTTACACCAACAACTTAAAAAAATGCCTTTTATTGGTAAAGTTTCGACTTTATTCCTGTATAATAATTTCATTTTTTCCTTTTATAGTGGCCCTAATAGTCTGGCATAATATAAAGATATTTTTAATTTACAGACTGCTTATTTTAGATGGAGAGAAAATTAATTTATTCATGTTCCCAGGTCTTCAGAGTCAAATAAACAGTCAGATATTATTTCCTATACTCTGAATGACTTGCTGCAGACTGGAGATGTAAATACATGTTTATAAACTAATAAAGTTATAAAGAAACTAATTTTAATGTAAGATTAAAAAAAATCTTCTGGTGTTTGTTAACTAAAGTAAAGAGGCTGTGGGAGATCATGCTCTTATTTTTTTGTTCTGTCTACCATCACTGAAGAGAGCAGTTAGTGGAGGAGCTGCGAAAACCGAGCTGGTCTACAAAATAATAATAATAATAATAACTATTATTTATAATCATGTCTCATAGTGAAAAGCAATTCTAAGTCTAACATTTAAATAAAGAATCATTCAAAGTTAAGAATCAAAAGACCATTTTTGAAAATCTGGTTTGTTTTGGTAAGAAGTAGAAAAACAGAAATCATTTTATTTTGAGGGGGGGGGGGGTGATAAATGGGTGGTTAGTGTAGCCCCCCTCCATCATGAATGTGATGCGTGTTCCACGTTTGCATTGATTCATGTTCTGTTTGATTCCCAGCAGCTCTCCTGTCAGGAGCTCAAACCAGTGATGACATCCCCAGACTCGCCCCCTTTGGTCTCTCCATCGCCATGCCCCCCTCCCCCTCCATCGATCCCCTCCTCACCCATGCGGTCCTCCCCGGCCCCGTCCTCCTCCTCCATGCCCGCCCCGCCCTCGCTGCCTCCAACGGGGGAGGTGATGGTGCTGGCTCTGGGCAGGAAGAAGCAGAGGGTGCTGATTGCGCTTTCCATCCTTCCCAACCTCTTTCTGGCCTTCCTGCTCTCCTCCGACCCCCTCCTTACCCTCTCTCCTAAACACCACTGCCACCTGCCCGGACCCCCGCCTTCCCTGGAGATGCTGAATGCCACCCTGCCCTGGGAGAAGGGGCAGAAGTCCAAAGAAGGAGGCGTGTCCCAGTGCAAGCAGTACACCAACAGCAGCCAGACAGCTGTGACGGACTGTGAGGGGGGGTGGGACTACAACGTCACGGAGGGCCTGAAGAACAACATCGTTACCGAGGTAACGCAGCACGTGCACACACGAAACTGCACCTTTCACTGTCCGTCAAACATTCAGGTCCACGTAGCAGCAGCTTCATGCCACCTTGGGTCTGTGGCGTTGCAGAAGATTGTTCAGATTGTGATGCCTGTTTGAATGAGCGGCCCCCACATGTGTGCGTCCCCTGATTGTCAGCAAACCTGAATAATTCAGGATGAAGGCATGACTCCCCCACCCCCATGCTCACGCGTTTGGGTGTTTTATTTAACCATTTCTTGACCAACTCCAAATCAATCCACTTTTCATTTAAAGTCCCACACACTTTTAAAAGCGTCCCTGTGGTCTTTTTATTTCTGGTTAAACCATTTTTACTGTTCAGAGAAATTCACCTCTGAGTTGTGGGCAGGACTGTTGGCGCCCCCTTCCCCACCATTATTCTGTTTACACCCTCTCCCGCTAGCTTACAGCCCCTCACAAAAAATGGCGTGCAATATAAGGGTTATCCCCACGGTTTGAATAAAGAAATACTCAGAAATGCAGTTTTAAGCTTAATTTTCTTTATAAGATATACCAGGAAAATGTCACAAAAACATGTTAAATAAACACCTCTCATCAGAATAGGTCTTTAAGAACTATATTAATAACACAACATATTTTCTACACTTTTAACCCTTTCCTTTTTTCTTCTGGATCCCTCTGTAGCTGATTATAACTGATATATTATCCCCAAATGCTTCCATAAGTTTGCGTTCTATCTATACGACCCTTTGATACTTTTTGCTTCGTTTTTGTAGGAGCTAATTTTGCCTCATTTTCTTTCCTCCTTTTTTTTTTTAAATCCTGCATCTGCAGTGGATTCTTGCTGAGCACACAGTGTCGTTTGTAAAGCACGACTAAACCGTGACTCAGCTGGATGTTCCTCAGAATGAACAAATAATCTCCTGGTGGCCACTTAGCAGCTCCTCTGTGCCTTTTCTAACGCTTTCATTCTCCACAATCCAAATATTAACCCCTAGCTGTACAATCATGGCTGTTCATTCATCTGTGAATAAGGAAGAAATGGTCACCTGAGGACAGACGGAGTTTTCTTTATGTTTGACTATAGTGATGATGGAAGAATCAAAGGCTGAAGTGGTGACTGAGCATCAGTTTCCCTTTTTATATGTTGAACATGAGTGAAATGACATTCCGTCACAATAAAAGCACCGGTTAAATGTTAGGCTCCAATGCTGCTTCACACACATTCCTCCAGAACAACAGTGTTGACATTCATTTCTTATCTGCTTTAGTATACGGAACAGGTAATCTGGTGGATCACCTTGGTTAAGGAGCTTTTTATTTACTGTGAAAAGTTGTAAAGACAGATTTATTTATCCTCCTTGAGTCGTGTAAAAATGACACTCTGCCTTCTATTTATTCTGAAATGCAGTGCCTCAGGTGACGTGAATGAAATCAGCCAGTTTGGCTCGATCTTTACATGCTTCTCTTTGATTTATGGTTGTGCCTAATTAGCAGTTTGCTGCTTAGTTTAAGAACACTTCAGAAATGTTCATCAGGGGGTTAAGCCCAATGTAAAGATCCTGGAGTCAGGGTGAACAGTGAGTCATTCTGAAAGGACTCTTTCTGTACGTCAGCGTGTCGGCCTGAAAGACAGGAAGTTCAAAGAGGAATGTTTGGAATGTTGAGTTTCCTTCAACTGAAAAACTTCAACAGTCTGGGCCCAAAATCCAGATCACCTTATGACAGAAGGAGAAAACGTGGAAATGACGCAACAGCTGTCTGGTCTGTCAGGTAGTTCCGTTTTGACTTCAGGAGCACAGATTTAAAACTGTGTTCATTAAATCTTGCTGCAGAGGAGGTGAGGATTAGCCACTCTTATATACCCACAATGACAAAAACAGTATTTTTGGTGTTTTTAACATGTTTTTTGTGGTATTTTTATGATGATGGAGGACATATGTAGAGAAAATTATGCATAAAATTCCTTTTCTGAGTATTACTATATTCAAATTGTTGGGAATCAGGAGCATATTTGTTATAAAAAAATGCAATTGGTGGTCCACAAGCTCCCTGCTCCATTCTGCTGCATCCACTCACAGACAAATGGATCCATGAACGTCTTTGTTTTCCTCGTCTGAGCTGGAATCTGGATCCAAACTGTACGCATAGATAGCTTTGATATTGCTCGCCATTTTTGTTGCACTGGTAATGTTAGATTGAGGTGAGAGAGTAAAGGAAGAACTGAGAGGAAGGGGGCGGTCTTAGTCGTCCCGCCCACAACTCAGAGGTGAATATCTACTGTTGGTCTGCAGAAACTATGTCCTGAAAATCAACTGAGTTTTTTTATTTCGGTTTAAAACAGCATTATCATAATTAAAGACCACTGGGGGACATTTTTACAATAGATCTAAAGATGATTGTAATAGAAATTTAAGAGAAACGCTTTATGTCATAACACACTTTTGTGAACACGCTTCTGTGTGGAGCCTTTCTTTCTTCCTGAGGATGCTCGTCTTGGGGGGGGGGGAACGACTTTGCGCTGATCCACCTGCAGCGCTGCATCGAGCTGACGGCGCTCAGGAACTGCCAGGGAAGCATTTAGGCACAGCCTGTTTGAAAAATGCATCAGTGTTGTGAAAGCACCTCATCAGCATCAACAGTGAAGAGATGCATGAGCGTGCACGCTTGACTGTGTCAGGTAGCAACAGAGATCCCATCTTAGCAACACGCTTAAAAAAAGATCCTGTTTGTGTGACTGTAGGAAGTTTGTGCTAAAACCTCTCTTTATAAAACTTTTTCTTTTCTGATTTTCTGAAATCATCACTTATCAAACCAGTTTGACCACTTTTAGCAACTTGTTTGTGTTCATTCCTGCTTAGTGCCTGCAGGGACTGCTGGGACATTGTCTCCAACCAGTGGGACGGCTGGTATTGTTTGACGGCGTTTCCCCTCTTTCTGCACACCTACCGTCATGCTTTTTCTTTCTAGCTGCCGTCCCGCTTCACATGGATTTCTTTAAAACTACTTTCTGTTAATCTAACACACACAGGAGATCATCTTGAAAAAATCTGATCTAAAAGCAGTTCTAGTTTTTCTAGGTGCTTTTGCAACCTGTCACAGATATTTGACTCTTTAATCCAAGTAATTACCTATCAGTAGAGCAAATTGCAGCCTGGACTCATCTGTCACATGTTGAGTCTGCCCCCCCCAATCATCTCTGACAGACTCTCTCTCTGCTTGTGTTTGTCCAGTGGGATCTGGTGTGTGCTCGGTACTGGCTGGTCCCGGTGGAGGAGGTGTGCTTCATCCTGGGTGTCCTCACCGGCTGCCTGGCCTTGGGCTTCACAGCTGACCGGTAACACTCACACACACACACATTGTGCTACGTATACAAGCGGGGCAGGTGATGCATGTTCAAGAATGCGCCCTTGAACACGCATCACATGCGTATAGTGCACAACCTACAGTTGGAAGAGGGTTAATGCGAAATGTCAAAGTGGTGCAAATGTGGTGAATTTTGCCCCAGGCTTTTTCTTTCACAGCTCAATTCCGATAAATTAAAGACTTTGTGTCACAGACTTCCATCCGGGAACAAGCCGGAATTATTAACCTCTCCTCCATGATCAGTTTCTAAACGGCCATGCGTCACTAGCAAAGCCAAGTCCCTGATTGGTCAAAGTTCAAATGGTTTCGCTTTCAAAATGTGTTCAATGGACGCGCATTTCATACTAGAGCCTGAAAAGGGGACTTAAAAACTTGCATCGCTATGCGTAGACGTGAGAGTTTTGAACGCGGAAGCCCCAAACACACATTTACATCCGTTTGTGTTCAATGGAAGTGGTCGATTGATCGTGTGTTGCAGAGGGCGGTGTGAACGTAGCATAACGCTCCTGCGTTTTCCTTGGGGTTCAACTCTATGTTGTGTTCCTAAAACACAAGCGATCTATAAGTAAACTAGCTTCTTACTTTGTGAACTAAAACCACAATTTCAAGTGATTTTTTTTACAATCCCAGAAACATGACAGAGATGAGGATTAAAAAAGCGAGGATAAAGATTGGAGTTTGCAGTCTGCGGCTGCTGTGCACTTCAGGGAGCAGCTGCCGTTTTGGGGTAACAGTCAGGGAGAGGATGCCGTTGTAATCAGCTAACAGCACTCAAGAATTTGCTGACCAATTGAGCGTAGCGTCTGTTTGTGAACACCAGCGAGTTAATGCCGCCTCCCAGGGTTTCATGGTGAAGAAACTGCAGGAAAAGAGAGGAAAAGAAGCACTGCTATGCCCACATGCAGCTAAGAGGGGCTAATTATTCCTGACATTTACTGTAATTATTGATCAGTTATGCTTTAAGCAGTTCCCAAGATTCATCTTTCATTTTCTGTTAGGCTTTGGGGAAGCAGATTGTCTTTTTTTAGACCTTATAATAGTCAGCATTAGCATGAGGTTTTTGAAATAAAGAGGAAAAAAAGGCAGGATTGTATTTCTTTGTAACCCTCCTATCCTATGCAGCTACTTTTTATGAAACATACAAAAAGGTTAAAGCATTGTGTGTTCTCTGCCTCTGTGTGTTTTTTAAGCTGGTTGTGTTTCCCCGCAGGTTGGGCAGGTCCAAGGCCCTGCTGATCTCCCTGACTCTGTCGGTGGTGTTTGGAGTGCTGGTGTGCGTCTCTCCCTACCCCTCTGTCTTCATTGTGATGCGTTTCTGCCTGGCGGCTGCAAGTGCCGGAGTTTATGTTACTCTTTATGTCTCCCGTAAGTATTGAACAGCTCACACGCAAAAGAAAAAGAGATCGATGAAGTCTGTTTTTGTCCGACTCCTTTGCTGCATCTCACTTCATTCACATCAGTTTCTGGGTGTGAGAGTTGATTTATTGTAGAAAAAGACTTTATGCATTGGTCAAACTTGTTCATCAGGGTGCAGCTAAGGTAAACATCAGCACACTTGTATGTACACTCACTATGGACACTTCTAGTTATCAATTCTTTGCTCTGAGTCTTGAGGAAAACCAGGTTTCTTCTTTTCTATCACACTAGAAGCAAAAGCACAACATGTCTGCATTGTTTCTGTTTTTCAGTGCATCTTTATTATTTTGCTTTGAAAACTAACACTTTTTACACTTGAAAATGCTCTAAATGTGTGCATATGTTCACACAGACATATGAGAAACATTTCTTGTTCTGTTTTAGTTCAGGTTTTGAGTCACAGGCTTGACTGATGATGTACTTGTGTGTCAGGTCTGGAGCTGTGTGAGCCGTCTGCCCGGCTCGTGGCCACCATGCTAGCTGGACTGATGACGTGGGCTGGAGAGCTGCTGCTGCTGGCTGTGGCCCTCGGCTGCCGGTCCTGGAGGGGCCTGCTCGGAGTCGGAGTCGCCCCCTTAACACTGTTTCTCAGCTACGGGTACGAACATGTGCGTTTTGCTGAGTAAACCCTTGTTTTTCGCCGGGGTTACGTTCCAAAAAGAACCCGTGATAGGCAAAATCAGTGAAGTAGAAACCTTTTTTTTTAACAATTATTATACAATTAAATACCCTATTATACATTGAAAAGAAAGAACAAACCATTTTACATGCTCAAGCATTTGTTTCACAAATAAAAGTACTTTAGAAACTTTTTTCCAACAAGTAACTTCTGTACTGTCAAATAATAATTTTAATCATCAATGTGAACAGAAGGCTGCAAATCGCGGAGATAAGCCCCGCCCTCCGCGACCTGAGTTTTGGATTAAACGGGAGAAAATTTAAAATGATCATGAAAAAAATACAAAGTAAAGTCGGACAAATAGTGACTCAGGTGTGTTTCACTGCTCTTCAGACTGAGTCGCTGCATCCTGACTCCGCTCTGCAGTGTTTCCTTCTGAAGCACGCGGTGCAGCTGTGTTTGTTCAGGAGAAGAACATAATGATAGGCAGTTGCTGGTCTTTTTCTATGGGTTTTAGAGAAACTCGAAAATTGCAAGATGATTTGCAAGTACGTGTTGCAAATTTGGCGAGCTGTTTTACAAACGTGTACATATTAAACTGCAACGTTATTGACGCACAGGTAGAGAAGAAGCGGAGTGAATTTTTGGCCAATCAGAATGCAGAACACAATGCACGATGCAAATCCGTGAAGTAGCGAAACCATGAAAAGTAAACCGCGTTATAGCGAGGGATCACTGTACATACATTTGCATTTGTTTATGACTTCAACACGTTTTTTAAATATGCCACTTAGTTTAGTTTAATAGTTTAGTTTATTCCCCAAAAAGTGATATGTAACTTAATTCATGGGCTGCACGGTGGCGCAGTGGTTAGCACTCTTGCCTCACAGCAAGAAGGCCCCCTGTTCAAGTCCCAGCTGGGGGACATGAAAAACTCAACCTTTCTGTGTGGAGTTCTCCTTGTGCATGCGTGGGATCTCCGGCTTCCTCCCACCGTCCAAAAACATGCTTCACAGGTCAATTGGCAACTCTAAATTGTCCATAGATGTGAGTGTGAGAGTGAATGGATGTGTGATTGTGGACATTCCACCCTGCGACAGACTGGCGACCAGTCCAGGGTATCCCTTGCCTACACCCAAGTGGCCGGGATAGGCTCCGGCAACCCCGTGGCCCCGAAAGGGAATAAACGGTTAAGAAGATGAATGAACTTGATTCATTATATCTATTTGGGAAATAAATGCTATGTTGCTAAAACTGTTTGTGCTCATCTTAAAAAACTGCAAAGTCAGTGAAAGAATTTGCAGATGCTGAACAAACTGTTAGAAACCCAATCAAACCTTAACCAAAATGCTAAGAAAAAGGTTAAATGCTGAAAAAGATAAACAGTGGTAAAAAAAAGTCAAATTTTACTCCATAACGTGAAATAACGAAAACTGGAAAACAGGGAAAATGCCAAAATGACTCAAATTAGCCTAATGCTAAGTTTAAAATCTATGGAAATGCTGAATTAGCTTAATTACCTTGAACAGTGCTAACGTAAAGACTAAATCCCAAAAAAGAGTCCAAAATTAATTCAGTTCATGTGGACAATGCTAATGTAGAATAATGCAAACAACAATTAGCTTTAATAAATGTGTAAATAAAAAAATATGTAAATAACCTTAGAAAATACTAACATAAAAGACAAAATTACTTAGAAACCAGAAGTAATGCTAGCTTAAACGGCTCAATGGTAAATTGTTGTTAAAATGGTGATTTGGCCTGATTACACTGAATAATAATTAATACAAAAGGTAAATGCAAAATCGCCCTAAAATCTGCAAAAGTTATTTAAGGAACAGGAACGGTAAATTGGATTGACAAACCTGTAAGATGAACTTCTCCCTTTGAGCAAAACCTTCTGGGCTGATTATTATTTCAACCTCAAGATTCAGAGTTGAAGGTTTACAGACTTACAGAGTAATCCCTACAGGTCTAAAAAAACATTTATCACGGTTTCACACAGACCTGAACTTCATCTTGATTTGAATATGCCTCATAATGCCTGATGGGTCATTGAACGGCCTGTTAGATCGTATTGATCCACTGTTTTCTGACACCTTCAGTCAGCCGTGTTACAAACTCTTCAAGCCTTCATTACTGTTCCAAAACCAAATTAAAGGAGGTTTTAGGCAGATTACTCTCAGTAAGCTGGAGTCTTAAATCAAAGGATTAGAGAATTCTTTTACTTTGTGGTCCAAATTGTTTTTTTCATGCTGAAGGGGCAAATCTGGGCCACAGCAGGTAAATCGTCTTAATAACCGAGGTTCTCGGTAAAGGTTACCTCAGATCAAAGTGCGACTCTAAGCTGGCTTTATGTTTTGCTTCCCTCCTCCTGCAGCGTTCCTGGTGTATTTCCAGAGTCTCCTCGCTGGCTCCTCCTATCAGAAAGGTCTGCAGACATGAACTCCTTCAGCGAGAGAAGAAACTCCAGCAGAGACGTGAGGGAGGATGAGAGCTTCACAGGTGCGCTCAGGCGGTCGGATGTTCACATTACCATCCCTGCATTATTAATGTCTTTTGTACTGCAGGGGAAGAAAAAGCACAAAAAGACTTGATTTGAGTTCAAGTTGATTAAAAAACAGGATCGCAGCGTGCTAGATTAGAGAATAATGTTTTTGGAGACTGTTTAGGTGCAAATGAACTAAATTCTGAGACTGAACGACATGAATGGCTTTAGGACAACTCAAAAACATGCTGGGTCTGCACAAAGATCTGCTTGAACACACGTTTTATTCTTTGTTTTTGTGTTTTGGAACCTTCTTCTAAGTCTTTGCCCGTCTTACTTGTCCACTGCAGAGCTGGATTCAGAGCCCGCCCCCTTAGCGCGCCCTCACCTGTCCCTCCCCGAGCTCTTCCACAGCAGGAACATCTGGAAGAACTTATGTGTGCTTGGCTTCACCTCGTAAGTCAGCCCTCACTTTTGGCACCTTTTCTCCACATACTTGCCGCATCTTTCATCTTCTGGAATGACGTTCACCGTCACCGTCAAACCTGCTTAAAGAATCTCTGTGTGCCTTTTTCCCTCCAGATTCATCTCTCACGGCATTAGTCACTGTTACAGCTCATTCCGAGGTGATGTCAGAGGCACCGCCTCCAGCTTCTACTGGACCTACCTGCTGTCTGTGTGTGCAGGGGGAGGGGCTTGGCTATTGCTCTGGGCGACCGTAGACAGGTGCGGTCGCCGTGGCATCTTGCTGCTGTCCATGACGATGACGGGTTTGGCTTCTTTGATCCTCCTCGGCCTCATGGAGTGTGAGTGTTTTCACAGCACGGATCAGGGATGAAATGGGCAAAGTCTGCTTGTTTTCTCAAACACCCCTACAGCGAAAGAAGATATTTGGTGACGGTTAAGCTGGGGTTGGATGAGCCGGTCTGCCGGTTCTTCATGCATTATTAAGTGGGTCAAATGTAAGCACAGCAGCTGTGTTTATGGAAAAATCCACCGGCCCTTTTGTTTTCTGAAGCATTGTCTCCTCAAACACATCCGCTCTTTCCCCGGCCTACGGCTCCCCCTTGTGGCCGAAAAAGATCTCTGTTAATGTAGGCCACTGCAGTGACGGAGGAGTCTGAGCTCATCGATGGTCTCCAACCTTTTTTAGGCCACGGACCGGTTTAATGTCTGACAATATTTGTCATGGACCGGCCTGTTCGAGGCTGAAGTGGGCGTTGGAATTTTTTGTCCAGTTTCCCCTTAAGTTTTAAGGGTAAATTTAATCTTCATTAAACATCTGCATAGGTTTAAGGTTTATATGTACACTAGATTTCTTGTAGGAAGCATTAAAATGTGATCTAGATTTTCCCTTAACCCATGCCTGTAAAGTAGATGCTAAATAACAAGCAATCACTAAAACTCATATTTTATAAATGCAATAATAAACAGGAATCTACCATTTGAACAACTTTATTAGCAGCAGCATCTTAACATTAGGCAGCCAGTTGCCCCATTTTTTGCATTATTATCATTGGATGTGGAAACAATTACTGCAATAAATCCATATTTGGAGTAAAGGCTCCTGGTTTTTGTTTTTTACATACAGATGTATTTTATTTTGAAGTCAAATGCTGTAATTCTGTGAAAAGAAACTTTACTAATATACTTATAGCTTTGGGGTTTAAATTTCAAGTCGCTTTAAGAAAGTAGCAGATGGATTTTCACAACTTGACTGAGCGTCGAGAATGAGTCGGATGAGGCGGAGAGAAGTTGTTTTCCAATTTAAAACTTCTTTCAGAATCCGATTATAAAGAAAACTGAAAAAAGCTGTGTTTTTTCCCCCTCTATTTATTATTATCACTGTCCCACAGATGGGTGCTGGTCCGCGGCCCACAGATTCTATTGAGGTTGACCTACTTTTGTTTTTTGTTTTTAGATCTGAGTGAGACGGCCATCACCATCTTCTCGGTGCTGGGGCTCTTCTCTTCACAAGCCACAGCCTCTGTGTGCGTCCTCTTCACTGCAGAGATCATGCCCACCATCATCAGGTATCCCAACAACACTCCCCACTCTGAGGTTCCTTAGAAGGTCAGGTCAGGTCAGGTGAGGAGCCTCTGGAGGCCCTTAAGTCAGTCATCTCACTACAGAGACCTATCCACATCAAAAATAAAGACACTTCCATCTGTGGCTGCTACTTAACCAGAAGATCAGATTCAGAAAAATCCACAAATAAGTGAAGCTGCTTTAAAACAGCTGAATACTTTCCTGATGCTGTATGTCTGAATGAAAATGATGCTGATTTACCTGCACAGTTTATATGGATGCACAGTAAAGCAATTACTGATAATAAAAATGGAAATAAACACACCAGATCATTACATATTTATTCTCAGATGCAACCAGTTGGTTTAAACACAGAGCAAAACTATAAGCTAAAAAGAAAGTTATGATTATTTTTTTGTTGTATAACCCTTTAAGGCACAGTGTGTACACAAATAAAGTTGGATGTTTTTAATTAAAATAACTTTATTCAAACGGATTGAACATTAATTTATTCATGTGTTTATTTTGGCAGTGTCAGAGTAAACATCTCCTTGCCCTAAAGACCTTGGATCTTTTTTTTCAATGCGTTTTTCTGATGCAAGGCTTTTTTTGGGTTTTAACCTTTTTAAGGAACAGCGTGTTTGTAGCTTCACAGTTTGTTTTTAATGATAAACAAATTAAGATGGAATTATTTGACTTAAAAACGAAATAATTTGGTTACTCTTTTTATTAACAGAGACACTTTGTTTATATAAAACACCTTTTAACTTTAACTTGAAAGAAAGCAGACAAAATGGCACCACCTAGTGGTCAAATATAAAAACAGCACCCCCTAACAGAGCAGCTGTTTTTCATGTGCGTCATTGTAAATTAACCTAATATAAAGATGTTTTTGCTTTGTTTTATATAGGAAAGCTTTAGAGTTCTTAAGTATGTATGTTATGCCGATTTAAATAACTATTGGGAATGTGAGCAGTATTAAAGCCTAGATGTTTTTAGTATTCATAAATTGTTGTATTCATTTGCTAATTATTCAGAGTATTAGTTGTCATTTTAACACTACATACGTATTAGTTGATGTTGCTTTGACAACAAAAACAAGGTGAAAGTAACAAACGGTGTGTTTGCAGGGGCAGCGGCGTCGGCGTCGTCCTGGCTCTGGGTTGCGTGGGCCGCCTGAGCTCTCCCATCATGGACCTGCGAAACCACTACGGCTACTTCCTGCATCACGTCATCTACTCCTCTCTGGCGCTGCTGGCCGTGCTCTCCATCCTGCTCCTGCCCGAGAGCAAAAGGAAGCCGCTGCCCCAGACGCTGGCCGACGGGGAGCAGTACAGGCGGCCGCCGCTGGGCAGGAGGCGGAGGGACAATGTGCCGCTGCTGGCAACCCCGAACCCGGAGACCTGAAGGAGCCGACGGCACAGGTCGTCCTCTGCCTGAACCTGGAACATCTTCATGCCGGGAGAGACTCAAAACAGAAGAAAAGGGCTCAGACAAACGCCAAGCTTCTTACATATCATCCTCCAGTCTTTCCAGAGGCAGATGGCGCCGCTGATGAACAGACTAGTCTAACTTTCCCAAAACCTTCATCTCACTGTGGTCTCTTGTTACGACACCAGCATCCTCTGCTGCCCTCCATCCTGTCTGCTGTGGAGATTAGAGATCCCGGAGTTTCTTAGCATTTGTCTTGACTTACATTAGAGCATATTTTGCTGTTCTACTGTGGGCATCTACTCAAAAAGTGCTACGACAAGAGCAAACTAGAATTTTTTGTATCGTTTTCTGTACCTTTTAGTAACAACTTGTTGTGCACAGGCAGGAGGAAGCATTTCACTGACATGTAACTCTGGAGCTAATCATCCGATGTCCTATAAGTAACGTAAACTCTAGTTTCTTTTACCTTTTTTACAGCATCTGAGGTTTATTTAAGCAGATGCCGAGGCTCAACCCACATAGACAAGTATGCTATGCAGTTTGGGGAGGGGGTGTAAGGCCCTTTTTCATTTTCTCTTGACGGTAGAAGGATGTTTGACCAAAGGCTTAAAATTAAAAGGAAATAATTTTAAACTTTAATCAGTCAGTAAAGCTCAACATTTTAGCCTTTCCCCTGTGTCAGTCCAGTTCCCTGAAGCTGGCCTGGAGCCAGAAGTATTTATAATCCTATTTATGTTGTTATTAATCACTAATTTATCCCGAGTGCTGACGTTTTTAAGATCGACTCCTCATTCTTCCCTGATTAGAGGGTTTTTCTCCGTTCTCCATGTCTCTGTAGATCAGGAGTGTCAAACTCCATGTTGGACAGCATGGACTGGATTCTGACACCCCTGCTGTAGATCCAGAGTCTCGGAAGACCCCGCAGGATGTGCTATAGGCCAGATTTCAGACATGTTTGTGCTTAATGTTGGTGGGCGGGGCCTGATGAGTTTGCTCTCTAACCATGAGCTAAAGAGGGGCCCCGAGCTCCTCTGCCTCACACTACAATATTTGCTTTATTGATCCAGATCTTTTATGTTTCAAAATAAAAGCATGGGTGAGTTGGAATGCGTTGCAGCCATCGGGTGTGTTCACTACTTTTTTAATGCTAATAGAGAAACGTCTGATGGAAGCTAACATGAAAGATGATCATCTTTGCTGACGACTTTAGTTTAATCTGGATATATGTAATCACTGATTACGTCTTATCATTGTCTGATAACACCAAGCATCTGTTGAATGATGAGTTCAATGCAGTTGAATGTTATAGCCTGATTTCTTGTACAATAAAAGTGGGACACTTAAGAGGAGGTATGTGTTTTTATTTGGGGAAAATTATGGGATGGATCATGTCAGAATTAATTAAAAGACAGCCGTTTTTGCAGTAACAAATAGGAATGTTGGCATTTATCAGGTTTATTGTTATTTGTAATTTAAAGGTAATTTTTTAAGAAAAATGTAAGCAAATTTCATGTCTAAAACATGTTTATGAAGAATAGCTTAGTTTACTGGAGCGTTTAACCCTTGTGCTATCCTAGGCACTTTACCGTTGGGAGTTGGGTCATCTAGACCCACTAGACAGAGCTCTGAACTGTTTGTCTTCAATGATTTGTGATCTTCACTGGTGTCCATGGATTACATGAAATCTTTCCACCTTTATCCACCTTTGTCATGGTAGGGAGAACACGTCAAAGTAAGGATCATCTAAGATAGCACAAGGGTTAAAAAAACAAACCTGCAGGGGATTCAGAACACATTTAGTGCTGAAATGAAGCGTCTCATCTTTGTTACATCATTTCTAGACCCTCTAGACAGGTGTGTAACAAACTGGGGGCTCGTCCGGGATGAATTTGGTTTTTGTGACGGATTGTTTTTGGTGAGTAGTTTTCCTTTTTGTTTTATGACATATAGCTTGCAGGTTGGCTGTTTGTCAGGGTTCTATGAGTAATATGGTTGATAGATTTTGTTTTGAGAGTCCTTGTTGATAATGGCTTTTGATTTGGAGGATTTGGTTTTGGCTCTGTCTTTGGAGAAATAAAAGCTGACTAAATAAAAAAAGCAGATTATAGTAAAATGCTGCCCTGGAGGTCCTCGCCCATTCTGGTGCTCTGAATAATCTGTAAACAAAGATGGCAGAAGAAATTAAAGACAGAAACCCTCCCATTCCAGTGGAAAATATAGAAAAAACAGACAGAAAAAATAATGTAATAAAATAATAAAAATATAATTCAGAAGTAGATAAACACTCTCAGCCTTAATAGTTGTGGAAACCTGCTTTCAAATTATAATTCTGCCAAAATAAAAGAAATTTAGATTGAATTTTAAACCAAAAGATTTTTTCATAGAGTTGGATAAAATAAATTTTTTTTTTTTTTTTGGTAAAGTTTCTACTGAGAATAGGCTATAGAAACCCTTTAAAGTGTTACTTTTTAAAAATCTGTTACATTCATCTTCAAAGTAAAAAAAGGAGATGAAATCTTCCTGCACTCCTTAGCTGAGTCCAGCCATCCATTAGTCTGCAGAGCATAAAAACTGCATGAACCATCTTCTTAGATTAGTTAGTATTTCTGGGAAGGTACTGGACCATAAACGTCCAGGAATCATTTTATAAAACATTGAACAGGTGTGCAACTTCTGAGTTCATTAGAGGACAGGAAGTATTCATGTTTGGGATTTTCTGCTTTGGGAAAATCCCAAAGATATCACAGAGAAAAGGTCTTTAATAACAGCAAACATCAGGTTTCTTCTTGGTGAGTTGCATATGTGATTCAATTTTACAGCCTGGAAACGAAAAGACTTTCAAATTGGAGATTCAGTCTGTCAGATCAGTATTTTCAGGCCTCATATATGATCAGTTTCTGAGCCTCAATTTTAAGCTGCTTAATGTTATTTTTCCCACCTGAACAGTAATTCTTTCTGTCATTCATCATAAATGAGTTACTATATTAATCAGAGGTTTGTAAGATATTTTAGAAACTGATGCCAGCCTGTCACCTAATGCCCAATTAACTACGACTAACAAGTCAAACAAATATTGTATGTTTAGAACAACATTTGTGTGAGAAATCAGGGAAAGTTTTGTTTTCTTGTTACAGTGAAGTCTAGTTTTATAGTATTTATTTTATTTCAAGGGCCCGACCATTGTCCCTACCTCCCCTCCTCTGCTTGAATATCTTGAATTGAATTATAATATAATCTTTTTACGTTTGACAGCAGTACATCCAAGTCCTTTTCAAAATAAAACACATCCTGTAAAAAAAAGATAATCCTGCTGCAGCAGATTTGATGACTTAAAAAGGTACCTTCATCCTTTTTCTATTTTTACCATCAAATATGAATGTGACATTATGACATACTGAATAGTTTTAAGAAACTGTTGTGCAGCAAAGGATGAAAACTACCAGCTTTTAGCTTATTCTAATAGAAATAATAAACCACTCTATTACCATCATTTAGCTGACATGGTAAAAATCTAAACATAGAATGAACTAAAACTACATATCCATTATTTATTTAGTATTTTTCTTCAAAGCCAAAGAGCCACAATGGAGGGATAAAGGAGCCCCATGTGGCTCCAAACCTCCACAGACCCTCTACAGATAATTTTTGATGTCTCAAAGGAAAATCAAATTCTTTGGTTGTGAACTTATGCTGTAACCTTTCCTAGTTTTCAGGCTTTCGAGAGTTACTGTGACCATACACCTGACGGAGTTCATCACAAAAAGGTGGACAAGATGAAATTTTAAAATCTGTGAAACCTCAAAAATGCTGCTTTTTTCACAGTTTTACAACAAAAACTGAACCTCAAGAAAGTCAAATAAAAAAGAATCTTATCAAGTAAGTTGTTCAATAACAAAACAATCTTAGTATGAGAAAACATGTCTTACTGACTAAAAGGCTTTTTTTTAAATCAGAATTCTTGGTAAGACCATTGTCCAGATTTTTTTTGCTTATTTAAAGAAACTCTGTTAATTGGATAAGAACGTTTTACTTATTTCAGTCTTTGCGATGCAAAAACCTTCATTTTGTAAATAATTTGGTGCTGATCTGAACTCCCTGCTCATGCGCTGCAGCTCATCATCCTGCAGTGATCATGCCTTGACGTGTGGAGGAGCTGCGGCAGAGCGAACAGCTGAGCATGGGGGTGGGCCTCCTGCGAGGTGACAGCCCAAGCCGAGGTGTGAATACCTGACATAAGGAGCTTCTCAAGTGGCGCGTGGAGACCCCCTCCATAGGAATCCCCCAACATGAATCACAATTAGCACCTTGAAGTGAAAACGGTCTTCAGACAGCAGAGGCCTGACAGCTATCTTAACCTGCTCAAAGGTTACTCAGCAGCTGGTTTCACCTCCGGGATCAGTTTCAGTCTCGTCTATAATTTAATCACTTTATGCTGTAATAAACAATAATTTTATCATCCCATGTAGACAGTTATTTATAAGAAGACTAAAGTTTAGTAACCCTTGTGCTATCCTTGGCACTTAAACATTGGGAGTTGGGTCATCTAGACCCACTAGACAGTGCGCTGAACCTTTTTTCTTCAGTGATTTGTGAACCTCATTGGTGTCCATGGATTACATGAAATCTGTCCACCTTTATCCACCTTTTTCATGGTAGGGAGAACACATCAATGTAAGAGTGGAGTCATAGGATAGCACAAGGTGCAAGATGCACTCGGTTCCCAAAAGGTGCTACAAGTTGGCGCTGATATAATCAACACAACCACTTCTCTGAAGGGTATGAAGTCCATTTTCCTAACTTGTTATCTCCCTTTTGGGGTCACAGGCCTGCTGTTGGGTGAAGGCAGAGAACACCCTGGATGGGTCACCAGTCAGTGGCAGGGCATTCTATCACGCCCACACACACTCAAGAGAAGCGATCACCAAGCTGAGGACCAGGGCTATTTTATGGGGTCTGAGCAGGACGAAGGGCTACATGGGACCTGATTACTGCACATTTCCCCAAAAAACAAAACCACAGACTAGTAAAGCAATAGTGATGATTAATTATAGTAATCATAAGTAGCAGCAGTTATTTATACACTATGAATTGATGATCAAAAGTAATTATTTTCGACAATCGTAATCAATGATTTACGCAAAAGTAACAACAAGAAAAACACGAATCATTGATTTATTTCTGTTTATCTGCTCAAACATTTGTAAGTCAGGAGGGACACTAGGAAATAATAAGTGTTTTTTGAACAGTTAATAATTGAAAATCTAACATTTTGGGTGACAATTTCAGCTTAGTAATGTTTATATTTTCAATAGATTTGTCTGCTCATTTACTATGTAGGTGGAAGGAACGCATTGGAGGCCTGACTGACTGGCTTTATTGTTCTTTATCGGAGCAGCTCTAGACGAAGCTTCAGCTGCTTTCTGGGATTTTTTCTTTCTCAGGCCTTGTGAAAAAAGTCTTTAATGCAATGAGACATTGCATCTTGAAAAAAAAATACTAATTTAAAAAGTAAGAGAATCAGGGAATGTTAGAATTTACTACCTTACAGTCTTTCACTGTGTCCCCTGCTGAAAGAAAACCCCTCCCACTAGTTAAAGAGGAGCAGCAGCTAAATAAACCGAGTCTCTCATCTTTCGCGTCCTCTGTGATGACGTGGAGAAAAGCTCCTCCCACATATGGCAGGAGCTTCGGGTTGAGACACTTTTGAACAAGCATCAAGCAGCAACTTAGATGCACAATAAAACAAAGACAGTGAGTGGGAATTTGACGCATGAATTGTGCTTGGTGTGAACAGTGAGTTCATTTAACCCTTGTGCTATCCTAGGCACTTTAACATTGGGATTTGGGTCATCTAGACCCACTAGACAGTGCGCTGAACCTTTTTTCTTCAATGTTTTGTGATCTTCACTGGTGTCCATGGATTACATGAAATCTTTCCACCTTCAACCACCTTTGTCATGGTAGGGAGAACACGTCAATGTAAGGGTGGGGTCATCTAAGATAGCACAAGGGTTAAGTAATAAACATGGGAGTTGTGGGTAATCCCCGGTACCCGTGTGCCTGAACTGTGGGTAGTGATCCGTTGCACAATGAAACTTTAAAAAATTTGATTAAATTCCATTGTGATCTGTGATTTTTTTTAGAGCATCCCTTTACGTGGTCCTCGTGGGTGACCATGTGCCTGCGGGCACTGCGTTGGTGACCCCTGCTTTAGTGTAACCAATTAACCCATCAAGCATTTTTTTTTACTGTGGGAAGAAGCCAGCATGCCCAGAGAAAACCCCCACATGTACAGGAAAAACAAACTCTGCACCGAAACATTCCAGCTGGGATTTGAACCAGTGAATTCTGGTTTGAAGCAAGAGCGCTAACCACTAAAAAAACGTCTTTATGATTAACATCAAGCTAAAACAGTGCAGCATCAAAACGGGACATCTTTTCCTCTTTCCTTTTGTTTCTGTTTCAAAAAATTTGAAATATATCCATGTTTCCTGGCGTTTATCACTAAATCTGGGCCGGAAGTTGCAGTACAGACCAGCTAACCTGCTCCGTTTTTTAAGACAAGAGATGTGTGATGACAGCTGAGAATGAGTTCGCTGTGGTTCATGAGGTGTGAAGTCAGAAGGAACGCAGGGCAAGAAGGTGATCATACTTTCTCTAGCAACACTGGATCCCGTCATCACCTCCTGGAGAGACTGCCGGGTCTGAAGTCAACTAACTGCTAATAGCTCCTCCATCCAAACTGTATGTCTCCACATTCTGGACTAAATGTCATCCAATTTTTTTACCATTTCCACAACTCCCCCCCCCCATCTTCCCTTGAGTTCAACCATCTGCCAGTGGAAGCCGATGGAAGTTGCTCACTGCAGACAATCATCGTGAAGCTGTCAAAAGCTGTGCTTTTTTGTTTCACAGTGGGTGCAGGACGGCTGAGGACGACAGTGAGGAAGTGAGAAAAAAATAAGAGGAATCTTGGATTTGACAAGTGCTGCAAGAGCCTTCAGGGACAAGATCCTTCCCAATAGTCAGCTGGCAGGAGCCCGATATTTGACAGATTTTTTATGCTTGACACATTTTTTAAACGATGAAATGGGTTAAATTTAGCAGTTATTTATGGTTTAGCTTGTTTTTTTTCAAAAGTACAATTTGGAACTATTTATACTATGTTTGTGATTTAATTTTGTAAAACTGCATAAATAACGAAACAAAAAACCAGCATTAGTTTTGTGACTTATCTCAAGATAAATGTAAAATCATCCTTTGTGTTTCTCTCCTATAATAGTTTTAATTTTCAAAGATGGGACCTGCTCTGCTGTCCATGCACACAGTCTTACGCAGGTAGAAATTTGTGAGATACAGAAGGAAACTGTTTTGCAGCTTCAGGTGAAACTATTCAATCTTCGTGAACCCTGTAATCACATTTCCAGTAAAGAAAGCTCTCGGCACACTGCTCCACATCAGCGTTACAAAAGAAAAACTGAAAGCCAGCGTTTATCGTGTTTATTTGTCTGTTGTGATACATCGGGAATATCAGGCAACAGTGGCTTTGTGGAATTGAAGAGACTGTTTTGTTTGAACTTGTTCTAACTTTAGTAACACGTCACAATGTAAATATGTGTTAAGATACAATCCAGTATGGATGTAGAACATTTGTGATCTGACACACAATTGTTTCCTCAAACTGAACTCTTGTTACACCCAAAACTCTGCTCACACATCATAAAAGCAAATTCATTATTTTCAGCAGACTGCTGGCCAATTTAACCCTTTAACATCAGAGATAAATCCTTCCAACCAACACTCGCTGCGCACGTGCAGACTGAAACGATGTCTTGGATCTTGTGGTTACTATACTGTTTTTTGCCGTTTTTGTGACTTGACATTACTTTTAATCGTATGCTTTATGCGACTAATGCAATGATACACCTGTCAACTTTGCTCTGAACTTTTTGGCTAGCTCCCTACTTCAAATCTGGGACTCAAATCTAACTCTGAGGCAAATCCGCTGTATACTAAATGAGTTGCACTGAATTTTGATCTAGAGCTTTTGTGCCACCCCTTGTTTCTATCTAGGATTAAATGTGCAGACTGCAAAAAAATACTTTTTATGGCAATAAAATGATTCCAGGTTTGTTTAAACCAAAGACACAAATCAGCCTAAAGACCCACTGTTTGCAATAGAGGTGACGCAGCATGAAGCCTTTGTCCACTTAAGCCCAGCAGAAGGAATCCAAAAAGAATTTCACAGGTTTATCTTTGTCCTCAAGGGTAAATGGAAGGGAAACAATGCTGGGGCAACAAGATGTGCAGTGTGAAGTTACAGTGTGAGGCAGAATATACCACAGTGACCTAACAACAGCTGCAGACATGGTCGTACCCTAGAGAAATGGATGAGCTTAGGAAGATTTACCACGAAAACAAAACTGTAAATTAAGGTCTGACTCTCAGTAAAGTGTGGTTTATTCAATTTCAACTGGATTCCCAATAAATCAAGGAATAAATAAGAGAAAAAGTCAATGGGAATTTGTGGGAGTGGTGTAAATAAATAAATATAGTTGGACTTGACCTTTGCCGTCAGTGACATTTAAAGTGGCATTATTGAAGTCACGTGGCTCGGCTCAGAGCTTAAGAACACAAGATCGTGTTGTAAAAACCTCCAGTCCTCCGTTTTCATGGCATGCTCGGGAATCTGGGCAAACACACAGAACTGAAGAAGAACAGTGTAGAACAGCTGGTCTGGAGAAAACATCCATCTATGCCACAATGGGAAGTTTGATCAAAAGTCTGTCAAAATGTATGCTCTTAGGACATCAAGTATTGTAAAAAACCCAGAAATACCTTACTGGAGCAACAGAGTGTTTTTTTTGTTAAATTTATCACCACAAAAATGTATCTTTTCAATATATTATCTTAAAAAAAACATTCTAATACTGTTTTTTGCAACACGTGTAAAAAATGACAATGATTTTTTTGTAAACATACAATTGCAATTTAGGGTTCCATATTAATTCAGAAGTAAACATTTTAAAGACTGTTATAACTGCGTTTGTATTGAAGCATATTGCTATCAATGAAAATTCAGTAACACTTTCTTTTACAGTACAGTACTTAAGTGGTATTTACTTGGTACTTATTGTGTAACTACTGGGTACTTGTGTCCTGCTTGGCCTACTGCATTCAGGGACTTTCTGTCATAATCAGGGGTTCAGACATGATGAAATGACACAAGGTTATTTATTGATGCAAAATCTGAAAAACACAGAAAACTCGATTTTCAAACTGTATTTTTTACTCACAGAGAGATTTTTGGCTTCAAAAGATTTTAAGAGGTTTCCTTCTGACTTTACTGACATTTCATGAAATAGTTGATATCTCTCATTTTATTATTTCAACACTAATTGGGGGTGTTTATCTACAACACGTCACTTGTTGAACTATTGTTTTTTTGGTTCAGCTCAGGTTTAACTCTGAAAGATTTATGGTCTAAACAAGAAGCCTCCAGATGACATGACGCAGACGGGCAGAAGACAGCTGAGAATGAGAGCCTCTGGCACCGACTTGATGTGCTGAGGAGCGGCATACAGGGTGCAGACAGCCCCCCATCATGAAGTTAGGGCCAACCTGAAAGTGTTAGGCTGTTAATCTCAGCAGTTGTGTGCTTCTTGAGTAGGTCTTCAGGTTGTGCACCCAATAAAAACAAGGCTTATGGATCTCCTCTTGTTAATGTGACACTTGTTACAAACAGTGACCCTGCTGTTGGTAAAAAATTTAAACAGGGGAAGGGTGACAACTGCTAGGTATGCACTGTTTATTTACAGGCAGGGCGCTGAAACCTTTCAAAGGAGGCAGCTGTCGTACTTTTGTGGCAGATTAAGGGCGGTCAGCTGAGGTCTGCCGGGATGCAAGGAACAAGGCGGAAAAAGAATCCAGGTCAGATATTCACGAGGTTATCTTTGTCATCCAGAACAATGGAAAAGGACAATGGCGGGCAGAAGTTATGCAAGCGGAGTCTCAGAGGGTCTTTAAACTCAGAAATAAAAAAAAATATATATATAACAGCCTTTATAGTAGGTAATTTTATCACAATGTGCACAATTTTACCTAATTAAAGGACAAAAATGGCAAATAAAATGACACATTGTTGGTGTTTACAAGCTTAGATTTAAATAATTCCCAACACAAATACCAATAGTCTACCTAAAATTCTTAATATTAACCTAATGGAAAAAAAATTCTGTTAGAGTTATATTACTAAAGTCGACTCTGATGCCCAATCAGCTAATATTAGGCTTCAACATCAATATGCAGTCTAGCTGCTGGATAGTTATACTTGTTGTCAACAAGTATAACTATCTGTTTCCAAACACAGATGTCACCTTCTTTGTGTTTTGGCTCTGTCCATGTAGGGCAGCTGAATGTTCCAAGCTCTGCCTCCGGGATGTATAAAAAGGGGAGTTCTCAAAAGTGAGGCAAGGACAAGACAGCAGTACCTGCAGGTAAGCATCCAAACATGACTTCACATCACATCACATCACTGATCACATCTAAAAACTGTCTGTCTTTTGTCCTCACAGAGACCAACTGAAGAGAATCTGTCATAGAGGAGAGGAAAGAAAAACAGGTAAAGAGATGTATGACACCCCCCCCCCCCACATTAAAAAAACTTTTATATTCAAAACTAAAGTTAAACCCAGTTGCATACAAATCTAATTATCTGCTCTATTATGCTCATGGTATTCATATTATTATTATTGCTTGTACTATTATTGTTGTTCTTTTGTTGTTTGAAAGCCCAAAAAGGCTTCAGATTTAAACACATTAATGCATTTTATGAATACCATTTCTAGGGAAAAGTACTAAAAAGTCAATGTAAAGTGACTACTACAGATAATAAACATTATATCTTTCAATGATTTTGAACTTTAAAATATTCAATTCATAATTATTCTTCGTAGTCGAAAGGCCTTTGAAAGCACAAGTCAATATGCTTAAAAGTGATTTTAGTAAACATATATCACATTTAATTGTGACATTTTGCTCCACAGCTTTCAAAGATGGCAGGAGAAGCCCTCATGGCGGAGTTTGGGTCTGCAGCCCCCTTCCTGAGGAAGTCAGAGATGGAGCGCCTGGAGGCTCAGACACGCCCCTTTGACATGAAGAGGGCTTGCTTCGTACCCGACCCGGAGGTGGAGTTCGTCAAAGCCACCATCAGCAGCAGAGATGGTGACAAAGTCACCGTCGAGACTGCAGATGGAAAAGTACGTTTAAGCACTTGTAGTTTCAGATTAGAGGTATCTAGAAAGGTAACCATGGCGGTAAATCTTCCCAGACTGTCACTGTTAAGGAGGTTGATGTCCACCCCCAAAACCCGCCAAAGTTTGATAAAATCGAAGACATGGCGATGTTCACGTTCCTCCATGAGCCCGCTGTGCTGTTTAACCTCAAAGAGCGTTATGCAACATGGATGATCTACGTGAGTGTGGACCCTTTCATTTAATGACACATCTTCCTTCACTCTGGTTCAAATAAAGCCATCCTGTGTGTTTCCATCTGCAGACCTACTCAGGGCTGTTCTGTGTGACCGTCAACCCCTACAAGTGGCTGCCAGTGTACGACAAGTTGGTGGTCGCTGCTTACAGAGGGAAGAAGAGGAGTGAAGCTCCTCCTCACATCTTTTCCATCTCTGACAATGCTTACCAGTATATGCTGTCAGGTGGGTTCAGCTTGGATGCAGCAGTTTGTGGTGCAAGCAAAGCATCAAAGCTAACACCAACCTTTGTCTTCAACTTTACAGACAGGGAGAACCAGTCAATCCTCATCACGTGAGTCCATCTCTATCCTGTTAAGAACCATTTTTGATCTCCAATGTGTTCATGCCATTCGTCTTCCCTTTTCTCAGTGGAGAATCTGGTGCAGGAAAGACTGTAAACACCAAGAGAGTCATCCAGTACTTTGCCAGCATTGCAGCTGCTTCTGGCAAGAAGGATCCCAGTCAGGAGAAAAAGGCAAGTGCATTTGACTTAATCCTGCAGTATATTCAAAACCACTTTAGAGAATGAAATAGGACACAACTTGATGTGTGCAGGGTACTCTGGAAGATCAAATCATCCAAGCCAACCCTGCTCTGGAGGCTTTTGGAAACGCCAAAACCATCAGAAATGACAATTCCTCCAGATTTGTGAGTTTCCTCATCATTTTTATTCCGAAAACAGAATTTTTAAAGTAAATTTGCTTTGTTCATAATTGAACCAATTATAACCTGAGGTGGTGTCATGGTGCTGAGTAAGAAACTAAAACTGGTTCTGATAGAAAAACTTTGGAAAAAATTAAGATTGTTCAAACAAAAATGAAGAATAACCCCTCCAATGAGGCAAATTATTACTATATTACAATCAAGTATTTTGGTGAAGTCATTCAAAAAACTGGACAAACAGCCAAAAATATATAACATTTTTTAATTTAAAACATGAACATTGGACAAAATCTTTCATGATCAAATAAATTGTGTTTACAGGGTAAATTCATCCGAATCCACTTTGGCGTAAGTGGGAAGTTGTCCTCTGCTGACATTGAGACATGTGAGTAGAGCGCTGCACCAACTCGCCATTAGTTATATTTTTTCTATCCTTGACATATAAATATTTTGAGAACTTAAACGATTCTTTAATTGTTCTATTTTGAGATCTGCTGGAAAAATCTCGTGTCACCTATCAGCTGAAGGCTGAGAGGGACTACCACATTTTCTACCAGATTCTGTCCCAGCAGAAGCCTGAACTTCTTGGTGAGAGAAAGTTAGACCATTGTCAAAGTGCAACAAAGATGCTGATGCAACACAAAACCATAAACTTTATCTTTAACAGAAATGCTGTTGATCACAAACAACCCATACGACTATGCCTACATTTCCCAAGGAGAGACAACGGTTGCATCCATCAGTGACTCAGAAGAGCTTATGGCTACTGATGTGAGAAAATTTGGTTGAATGAGAGGAAGACCACACATGCAGATTTGCTATTAACCTTCGATTCTGTTACTTTAGGAAGCTTTTGATGTTCTAGGCTTCACCCAAGAGGAGAAGAATGGCATCTATAAGCTAACTGGGGCCATCATGCATTATGGAAACCTGAAGTTCAAACAGAAGCAGAGAGAGGAGCAAGCAGAGCCTGATGGCACAGAGGGTAAAAGCTCATCAGATCTCCTTGTTTGTGTCTGTCAACAGGATATTGTATAAAAAATCCTAAATGAGACAATATTTTACTACAGATGTCGACAAAGCGGCATATCTCATGGGTCTGAACTCGGCTGACATCATTAAGGGCCTGTGCCACCCAAGAGTGAAAGTAGGCAATGAGTGGGTCACCAAAGGTCAAAGTGTACAACAGGTAAACTGACAAAAAAGCCATTGACTGAGAATGGGAACCCGACTTAGTGACCCCACCCCCCTTCTGTTCCAAACAGGAAGTACCTACTGGTTCCAACGAGCCAAAATCCCATAGACTTTGTTTTAAACAAAGAGTAAAATACGTTAAGAACCTTTACACATTTATGAGAAATAAACTATTTATCAGAATAACCATTCTTACTCTTCTACCTCTTTTAACATGTTCTTGCTAAACCTAATTGTTTTTCATAATAATTATTCTGTAGTGAGAATTATTTTAGTTATAAACTGGCCAATCAGATGCCTCAATGAAAGTATGGGAGCTCAGATGAAATGTTCAAAGACTTTGATTGACAGAACATTCTGATCCCACTTCAAGTGTTAGGGGTGTGGCTTTCCAATAAACTCACAACTGATTGGTAAGAGTGGTTGTCATAGTAGTTGACTCATATCGACTTGAACCAATCACTGATTACTGAAGATTCTGGTTTCAACGTGGTGACGTGTTTTATGGAAAAATGGTGACAGAATTGACTTCATTTCGTTGGAACTGGAAGCAAAGCATTTTCTATGGGTGACAGCACACTCACTCAGTCCAGGTCTCATATACAGCCAATGCAAAACACACAGAATGTATGTTTTGTGAGGTAAAAATCCACCCTCTGCACTGTGAATGAGTTTCTTCTTCTGTTTTTAGGTGTACTACTCTGTTGGTGCTCTGGCCAAGTCAGTGTATGAGAAGATGTTCTTGTGGATGGTGGTGAGAATCAACCAGTCGCTGGATACCAAACAGCCACGTCAGCACTTCATTGGCGTGTTGGACATTGCTGGATTTGAGATATTTGAAGTATGTTCATGTTTGCTGGACATCAGTTTCTCATTGAGACTTTGCATCCAATCCTCTTTGCTTTTGGTTTCTAGTTAAACACCTTTGAGCAGCTGTGCATCAACTACACTAATGAGAAGCTCCAGCAGTTCTTCAACCACCACATGTTTGTGTTGGAACAAGAGGAGTACAAGAAAGAGGGTATCGTGTGGGAGTTCATTGACTTTGGCATGGACTTGGCTGCCTGCATTGAACTTATTGAAAAGGTTGGTGTCTTCCAGACTTTGAGATTCTTGGCGTTTGAAAAACTAGATCTTCATGTTTGCAGTAAACTGTCCTACAACTGCTTTTAAATGTCAATAAATGGGATAAATATTTTAAAACTCATTGATTGGTGAAAATATGATTAAATTGATACCTCCTTTCAACTGTATGTGTCACCTGTTCCTTCAGCCCATGGGTATCATGTCCATCCTTGAAGAGGAGTGCATGTTCCCAAAAGCCAGTGAGGCGACGTTCAAAGCCAAACTTTATGACAATCATCTGGGGAAAAGTCCCAACTTCCAAAAACCCAGGGCTGTCAAAGGGAAAGCAGAAGCTCATTTCTCCCTGGTCCACTATGCTGGTACTGTTGATTACAACATTTCTAACTGGCTTGAGAAGAACAAAGATCCACTGAATGAGACAGTGGTTGGAGTTTATCAGAAGTCCAATCTGAAGCTGCTGTCCATGCTTTTTGTTGGCTATGCGGGAGCTGACGCAGGTAAAGTATCTTTAAACCTTCGGATCCAAATGATTATCTTCCAGCTGATGAACAAGAAGCAAAATCTGAATATTAAATTCTCTCTCACAGCCCAGGATACAGGAGGAAAAGGAAAAGGAGCAAAGAAGAAAGGCTCTTCCTTTCAGACTGTGTCTGCTCTGCACAGGGTAAACCATCTATAGGTCTCGGCACATGTCGTAGGTTGAATATTTAACTTATTTTGGAATATGTTCACAGGAAAATCTCAATAAACTAATGACAAATCTCAGATCTACTCATCCTCATTTCGTGCGGTGCATCATCCCCAATGAGACAAAGACTCCTGGGTCAATGGAGAATCCTCTTGTCATGCACCAGCTCCGCTGTAACGGCGTCCTGGAAGGCATCAGGATCTGCAGGAAGGGATTCCCCAACAGGATCCAGTATGGGGACTTCAAACAAAGGCAAGACAATACATTACAATGCTTTAGCTCACTTTGCACTCTCCTTGAACTGCTTGTAATGATGTTGGGCTCGTGTCATTTAAGATACCGCATCTTGAACCCCAGCTCCATCCCTGAAGGTCAGTTCATGGACAACAAAAAAGCCTCAGAGAAACTTTTGGGCTCTTTGGACATTGATCATGAACAGTACAGGCTTGGAAACACAAAGGTTGGTTCAGTTCCAGGTTGAAGTGCCTTTTTGTGTCCGTGTTTTTAAGAAATTACGATTAACCCTCTGCAATATCAGGTGTTCTTTAAAGCTGGCCTGCTTGGTCTTCTTGAGGAAATGAGAGACGATCGTCTCGCTCTCATCATCACTAGATTTCAAGCGAGATCCAGAGGCCTTCTTGCCAGGATTGAGTTTCAGAAAATTGTTGAGAGAAGGTAGGTGTTAAATTTTCCCAATAAACATGAACTTTTTTTTTACTAAAAACGTGACTCAAAGTCCCTGGTGTCATCCAAAGGGATTCCTTACTCGTGATCCAGTGGAACATTCGTGCCTTCATGGGAGTCAAAAATTGGCCCTGGATGAAGATGTACTTCAAGATTAAGCCTCTGCTGAAATCAGCTGAGACTGTGAAAGAGATGGCGAACATGAAAGAGGAGTTTACAAAGCTCAAAGATGCATTTGCAAAGTCTGAAGCCCGCAAGAAAGAGCTGGAGGAAAAAATGGTTACCCTTCTCCAAGAGAAGAATGACTTACAGATCCAAGTCCAGTCTGTAAGACAAAATCACACATCTCACCATGCAACACATACACGCTGTTGAGACCTAAAACAGGTTTGACTTCCCCTTTCCAGGAGCAAGACAGTCTTAATGATGCTGAGGAACGTTGTGAAGGTCTCATCAAAAGCAAGATCCAGCTGGAGGCCAAAGTCAAAGAGCTGACAGAGAGAGTGGAAGATGAAGAAGAGATGAATGCAGAGTTGGCCGCAAAGAAGAGGAAGTTGGAGGATGAGTGCTCAGAGCTCAAGAAGGACATTGACGATCTGGAGCTCACGCTGGCTAAAGTGGAGAAGGAAAAACATGCCACTGAGAATAAGGTATGAGACATAATATTTGAATTTGCTTCTCTGGAGACACCAGATTCAGAAATGAATGGCGGTTGGTGTATTTGTACTGGTATAGGTTAAAAACCTGACTGAAGAGATGGCAGCTTTGGATGAAATCATTGCCAAGCTGACTAAAGAGAAGAAAGCTCTTCAGGAGGCCCACCAGCAGACGCTGGATGACCTTCAGAGTGAGGAGGACAAAGTCAACTCTCTCACCAAGGCCAAAGCCAAGCTGGAACAGCAAGTTGATGATGTGAGTTTCATTAAGGTTCAGTATGTAAAAAGTCAAGATGTATAAGGAGTAGACAGAGTAAATGTTGTTTTTCAGCTTGAAGGATCGTTGGAGCAGGAGAAAAAAATCAGAATGGATCTGGAGAGAGCCAAGAGAAAACTGGAGGGGGACTTGAAACTTACCCTAGAAAGTGTCATGGATCTGGAGAACGACAAGCAGCAGCTGGAGGAGAAACTCAAAAAGTAACATTTTCTTCATCTTTCTCAAACATAAAAGAGTAGAAGGAAAACTTCACACTGGAAATGTTTTTTACTTGAATCTTTTTGTCTTTGAATGCAGGAAAGAATTTGAGCTAAGTCAACAGCTCAGTAAAATTGAGGATGAACAGGCAATGGCTGCTCAACTCCAGAAGAAACTCAAAGAGTTACAGGTAAGAATAGATTTGCACTCACTGTATTTTGTGACAATATTTTTACAATATATAGCAATTTTGCGAACTCCAAGGCCCGCATTGAGGAGCTGGAAGAAGAGCTGGAGGCAGAACGAGCTGCTCGGGCCAAAGTGGAGAAGCAAAGGGCTGACCTGAGCAGGGAGCTGGAAGAGATCAGCGAGAGACTGGAGGAGGCTGGAGGAGCCACCTCTGCCCAGATTGAGATGAACAAGAAAAGGGAGGCCGAGTTCCAGAAGATGCGCAGGGACCTCGAAGAGGCAACTCTGCAGTATGAAGCCACGGCTGCGTCTCTGAGAAAGAAGAACGCAGACAGCAATGCTGACCTGGGCGAGCAGATCGACAACCTGCAGAGGGTCAAACAGAAACTTGAGAAGGAGAAGAGTGAGCTCAAACTGGAGCTGGACGATGTGGTTTCCAACATGGAGCATATCGCCAAAGCCAAGGTAAGCCCTTCCTTACAAATGTCTCAACAAATCGTACAGACTGCTTTTTGGTTTGGGATTTATCATGAGATTCATGGTTAATGAAGCAAAGATTCTTGCAACTTCCATATAAAACCCAAACTATAAAAATGTAATTTCCCAAAATTTTGTTTAGCAGTTTGAGCCCCTATTTCCATAGACTTCTGTGTAAAGAAATGTCTCTATATAATTTTATAAATATGCTAGAATTCCAGATTTACACCAAGTGGCTTGAAAATGTTACGTAATAATTACTGTAGATTTACCTTTTCATTTTACGTCTTTCACCGTTTTTCATAGTTTTGTTGCATATCAGCTTAACATGAACAACAAAATTACAGTTTTCTTAACAAAAAACCGAAATGTTTGGTCCTAGCTTTTAACCCCAATGTTTCTTAGCTTTTAACTTACAATTTTATCATATACATTGACAACCCTGATATTTATCATCCATAAACGTTAACATTTTACCATAAATGTACCGTGTTTCTAATATCCACATTTTCGTAACATGTTTTAACCCATTTACCCACACTGATGCAAATATGAACCAAACCACTCTGCCTCCAAAATAACCTTAATTTAGCATCTACTTGAAACCAAAACATAAGTGACATTTTTACTATAGCTGGAAATACATTGAGGCCTCAAGAGGTTAAGACGTCTATTAGAATTACGAAGAGTTTCTATTATTAGCATGCAACTTATTGTTGTTTTTTAATTATCATTCTAGCTTAATATATTTTTTTTGGCATGAAAGTGCATTATTCTCAACATGAACTATAAAAGTAGCCTGACATTTCCATCATAAATACCCTGAATAATTTAAACCTTAGCATTTAGCATCACTGCATACATCATTTTCTGACTTCTTCCACACAGATATCTCATCCTTTTGCATTTTTGTTGTACATTTCATCCACTTTTAATATATTAATTTTCACTACTTTGTTTGAATCCGTTATTAGAATTTCCAAAATACATTTCTCCAATCATTAAGAAATATGGGGAAAATACCAAGAACTGTGGATATTTTTTTGTTCGAAGCTGTAACTTGAAATCATTTCCTTCAGACCAACTTAGAGAAAATGTGTCGCACTCTGGAGGACCAAGTTTCTGAATATCGGTCTAAGTCTGATGAGGCCCAGCGAGCAATCAATGACTTCACCATGCAAAAGGCAAAGCTTCAAACTGAAAATGGTAACATTGTATTATTTCATCTAATAGTTTAGCCATCACCAGGCGGAAGCTCCGCTGTCATTTGCTCTCTCAGCTCCCAAAGCAGCAGCTTTTTGTTTATTATCCAACAGAGCAACATGTAAACATGTAAAATACGTCATTAGATAGATTCTGTGTCAAGCAAGGAGATATTACCGCGCCAGTCAAGGACGACCACGCCTGCAAGCCTAGTCTGCAATCCAAAGGTGTCTCTTCTTCAATAAACAACTCAGCACAGAAAAGAAAACATGACCCCAGCACTTCTTATCCGGTGATGCATGCAGGTTTCACTGTTCACTTTGCAGCAAGCAAGCACAGGTGTTATTACAAGACACCTGAATATAAAGAATCAAGTAAATGCATTTTAAAAAAAAAAGCATAAAAATATTATGAAATCCCTGATCACCTCCACAACACTATGCAGTTCAGAAATCGGTTTCTAGGAGCTTGGAGATAAATTGCCACTTGGAAACTATGAAGGTTTCTTACAGGTGAGCTTCTCAGGCTGATGGAGGAAAAGGACTCATTGGTGTCCCAGTTGACCAGAGGAAAGCTATCCTCCACCCAGCAGGTTGAAGATCTCAAGAGACAGTTAGAGGAAGAAGTGAAGGTATGTTTCATTTCAATTTTTGAATTTTTAAAGAGGAAATTTCAGTGTTCTCAAGAAGAAAATCAAACAAATCTATTGTACTTTTAGGCCAAGAATGCACTAGCTCATGCAGTGCAGTCTTCTCGCCACGACTGTGATTTGTTGAGGGAGCAGTTTGAGGAGGAGCAGGAGGCCAAAGCCGAGCTCCAGCGCAGCATGTCCAAGGCCAACTCAGAGGTGGCTCAGTGGAGGACCAAGTATGAAACAGATGCCATCCAGAGGACTGAGGAGCTGGAAGAAGCAAAGTAGGGCCTTGCTGGAATATAATTACAGATAATAAAATGCAATTTTATTTCGATTCACCATTTGATGCAGGGAGAAGCTATTAACAGTTTCTTTTGTATGATTTTGCTGTTAGAAAGAAATTAGCTCTGCGCTTACAGGATGCTGAGGAAGCAGTTGAAGCTGCAAATGCCAAATGCTCCTCCCTGGAGAAAACCAAACACAGGCTTCAGGGTGAGATTGAGGATCTGATGGGGGATGTGGAGAGGTCTAATGCTGCTGCTGCAGCCCTGGACAAAAAACAAAGGAACTTTGATAAGGTAATTCTACAGACTACAGAAAATGTACCTTTTGAGTTTGCTTGGGAGTCTTAAATGAAATAAATCTGATAATATAAACGGATGCTTGACCAGGTCCTTGCTGAGTGGAAGCAGAAGTTTGAAGAGTCCCAGTCTGAACTGGAGGCTGCCCAGAAAGAGGCTCGATCCCTCAGCACGGAACTTTTTAAACTGAAAAACTCCTACGAGGAGTCTCTGGATCATCTGGAAACAATGAAGCGAGAAAACAAGAACCTCCAGGGTGAGCAAATGACCCTCACAGGACTTTTTCACTGATTAAAATTCTATAAAAGAGGTTTGCAAGACAGGAAAATCAATGAGTTTGTTTCAAACAGAGGAAATTTCTGACCTCACCGAGCAACTTGGTGCGGGAGGAAAAAGCATCCACGAGCTGGAGAAAATCCGCAAACAGTTGGAGCAGGAAAAGGCCGAAATTCAAACTGCTCTGGAGGAAGCAGAGGTACAAAATACTTGCAAGGATTGAGCTGCGTTTGAAAGGTATCCACGAAAATAGTACATTTTTTAAAACTGTTTCATCAAAAGGGTTCCCTTGAGCACGAGGAGACCAAGATCCTTCGAGCTCAGCTGGAGTTTAACCAGGTGAAGGCAGACATTGAGCGGAAGATAGCGGAGAGAGACGAGGAGATGGATCAGGCCAAGCGCAACCACCAGAGAGTGGTGGAAACTCTGCAGAGCTCCCTGGAGGCGGAGACCCGCAGCAGGAACGAGTCTCTCAGGCTGAAGAAGAAGATGGAGGGAGATCTCAATGAGATGGAGATCCAGCTGAGCCAGGCCAACCGGCAGGCAGCAGAGGCTCAGAAGCAGCTGAAAGGAGTCCACGCCCACCTCAAGGTGATGAGCGGAGGATGCACTGTGACTGGAAGGGTCAGAGAGTTGCATCATCGAGAAATGTTGTTGTTACAGGACTCTCAGCTGCAGCTGGACGACGCTCTCAGAGGAAATGACGATTTGAAAGAAAACATCGCCATCGTTGAGAGACGCAACAACCTGCTGCAGGCTGAGTTGGATGAGCTGAGGTCTCTGGTGGAGCAAACCGAAAGGTGCCGCAAACTGGCCGAACAGGAACTGCTGGACATCAGCGAAAGAGTCCAGCTGCTGCACTCACAGGTACATCCCCACCCCTCCAACCGTAGATGCATCCTCACTCCCCGCTGATGCTTCACAGTTCCTCCACAGAATATCAGCCTTCTGAACCAGAAGAAGAAGCTGGAGACTGATGTGGTTCAGCTCCAGAACGAGGTGGAGGAGGCTGTGCAAGAGTGCCGAAACGCTGAGGAGAAGGCAAAGAAGGCCATCACCGACGCGGCCATGATGGCGGAGGAGCTCAAGAAGGAGCAGGACACCAGCTCTCACCTGGAGCGCATGAAGAAAAACATGGAGCAAACCATCAAGGATCTGCAGCACCGCTTGGATGAAGCTGAGCAAATCGCCATGAAAGGTGGCAAAAAGCAGATCCAGAAGCTGGAGACCAGGGTAAACGCTTCAGTCTTTAGAGTTTAGACATCCGAGCCACTCAAATCTATAAAAGATTTTACCTTCTCCAGGTGAGGGAGCTGGAAAATGAGGTGGACATGGAGCAAAAGAAAAGCAGCGACTCCGTGAAGGGAATTCGCAAGTATGAGAGGCGTCTCAAAGAGTTAACCTACCAGGTAAACTCCACAGCTCCTCTGCAGCAGATACCACATGATAAAAAAAGTTATGCCTTAATGAGCAATGACACTTCTGAACAGGTGGAGGAGGATAAGAAGAACCTGAGCCGCCTGCAGGACCTGGTGGATAAACTGCAGATGAAAGTGAAGTCCTACAAGAGGACTGCAGAGGAGGCGGTGAGGAAAAATTCCTTAGTGCTGAGCTTTTATTTTGGGGTTTTAACAGACTTTGAATTGCTCCCTAACTGTTATTTTCAGGAGGAACAATCAAATGGAAATCTAGCTAAGCTGCGGAAGATGCAGCATGACCTGGAGGAAGCAGAGGAGAGGGCAGACATAGCAGAGTCTCAGGTCAACAAGCTGAGAGCACGGAGCAGAGATGTTGGAGCCAAGGTGGGGAACTATAGATCATGGTGCAATTTTCAGAAAAAAAACAAAACTTCAATAGAAAGTCTAAACTCTTCTCTTTTTTTGACAGAAATCACGTGAGGAAGAGTAAAGTTAATGTGCCAGGCTGACATAAGCACAACTGTAGAGTAGTCCATGTTCTTTTTTTCTTCGTGCAACACGAGTGGAATAAAGAACGGAGTTGCAATTGTAACATTTTTGTAGCATTATTTCTTTCAAAACACTTGTCTGAAAGACAGCATATGGTTTGACCAATGAAGTATTCCTCCATAAAATCCCAGGGCAGCTCCCTGCACATAAAAATGAGGAGAAATCTCTCAAACTTCAACTATATGAATAATTTGCTGATTTTATAACATGCATGGTTATTAATGCCATACATTGGTTAAATATTTCACAAATAGCGGATCGTCTGGAATCTCCAAACTCAACAACTTTTAAAGTTTATAGCGAATAATCCAAATAATTAAAAATACAGAGAGCAAAGATTGTGTGGCCAAAAACGTGTTGTTGGTGTCAAAGGTCAAATTTTAAAAAGCTGCGCTAAGATAACTAAAAGGTAGCAATTACTTAGACTACCAACCCCCCCTAAAACAAATCCTAAAGTACCAAGTTATAGACTTCAACCTAATATGACCCCAACTACCTCACATAATTTTTTCATCTAAAAAGTCGTTAATGTGGTTAAATCAGTTAGTTGCAGGTAGTTTTTCCTATTTGAGTTTTTGTCTTGCAGTAATTCTGCACCTGCTGAGCATGCACACATGATACCCCAATGATGTTTGAAGCCACTCTAATAAAAAGCAAACCTTTTTTAATTCAAGAAACCGCAGCAACCTTATGACTTCAAAAGAAAATATTTAAACAAGGTGGGTTTCTCTGATTTGAACAGCAAACCAACAGTTTCCTGTTTGGTATGCAGGTTTTTTGATAGCCCACTTCCTAATCAACAGCACACAGTGTATCAGCGTTTAAATATTGACATTTTTGATCTTTATCCTGTCGGGAAACAAAAGCCAACTCCACAAAGTTTCCTGCAGGCCTTTATACCAGCCGCCCATTGACTGACTCATATGCCAATAATCACCATGGCTACTTTTTAGGATGTGTGTTCACAGGGCTGGGCTGCACCACATCTGTACATGTTATCAGTGATCTATTTTCCTTTGGTGAGTTAAAATGGAAAAAGTGATTTGAGGCTGCTAGTGTCTTTCCCTGATAACGTCAAGCTTAACAAGACAAAGCGGAATGTGCTGCCTCAATGTGAAAGTCTCACGCAAGGTTAAAAAACCACAGTTAACTGCCAGTAAACACGACACACTGATTACACTCTCAGGGCAAAAGGAGGGTTTATCCTGCCGTCTCCATAGCAGGTCATCGGTCGCTAGTAATGCAAACACAGTTGTAACTCCAGAAAAGCTGCATCAAATTGTCGCCTTAAGCAGCTTTGTTTTCCATTCAAACTGACATTTTAAAAACAAAATGGAGTAAAAAAAAAAAAAAAAAAAAAAAGCACAAGGAAAGTCATTAGAAACATCACTTTTATTATAAAACAGATATATTAAGATTTGAGATCATCTCTACACATAAGAGTAGGCACCAGCATTTTATATTTTAGCAAATATTTTATTATGTTGTCATTTCATCCCAATGTACAATTTTTACAACAATATTCCAAAGAAGGAGTTTAGAAAATATTTGAGTGGCTATGCAATTTTTGGAGACAGATTCTGAAATGGCAGAAAAACAAACCTAAAGGGGGGTTGAGTTGAACAAATATTTGCTTTTCAAAATAACTACACATATATTAATATTTATATGTACATACATGTGGGCAAACAAGTACACCCTCTTTAATTTCTGAAGTTAAAGACATCAGAGCTTAACATATTGTCTTCACTAGGTCTTTAAATTAAACAAATAAAAATATAATTAACAATCTTTAAATAAAATAGAAAATTAAGCAGATGTAAGAAAAAGTTTTGATTTTAATTTTCAAAAACACCTCTTGAAAAAATATTTTCGTTTATTTATCTCTCGCATGATTTTGGAGAACTATGATCCACTTCTCTGTTCAAGCCCTAGGTCCATCTGTGTGAACTTTTTCCATCAAAGTTCACCGAAGTGCTGTAGACTGACCTTAAGTCAGGTCTGGAGTTAGAAAAGGGCAACACCCTGTTGAGCTGCTAGATACAGTTATTGTTAATTTCCCAGACAGATGTGACTGTTTTTTTAAACAAAATACTTTGAATGTAGACTATCTAAAATAACTTAATCCAAGTTTTTTATATTGTGTAGCTTTAAATAAATAAAATCCCAATCCCAAATCATCAGCACTCCACTACTGTGCTTAACAACTGGTATGAGGTGCACACTTTCTGGTTTTCAACAAATGCATCCAACAAAAATGGACACAAATTGATATTGAATCAACTTGGTTGCATCCAAATTCAAAACAAATTGTCATTCAAAACTTAAATAAGTTCGGTGTTCTGGTAGTGATACAGTGGGAGTGTTTGTTTGTCTGGGAACACAAACGTGAGTAGACTAAGGTGAACTCTGCAGTAACCAACAATTTTGACCAGATAGTTCTGAATGTTCTTCAGATGTTTCTCACAAGTTTATCCTCGTTTTAACTATTTATAAGGTCTGCATTATTTTCAGAACTAAAATATGATGGTCATATTAGATACCTAAAAAAACAACCTTAAAACGATTTTAAAAAAGTTTTACACCCAGCAATCTTAGCATCAAATCAGCAAAGTCTAAAAGTGATGACACTTGTGCCATTTATGCTACTGTTGGATCCGGTACGACTAGATCAAATCTTGCCCTGTTATATTCCAACAAATTACATCTTAATACCTCTTTTGCATAGTGCCATGCAACCAAACCTAATTTGTCAATTATAAAAAGCACAAATACAAACATACACAAGTACAGTGTACATACATAAGCCTGTCCAACCAAGAATCTTAAGCTGAGCTTATATCATGCTTTTTACTACAGTAGGACTATAAGGAAAATAAGAGCATAATTAAACAGTAAGCAACATTTCCAGTTATTAATTTAGATATTTTACTTAACCAAGACAAAATAAAAGGACAGAGGTAATTACTGACAAAAATTAATACCATCTTTCATGCCATGCCATCGCTTATTTAAGCATAAAGTCTCCTTCTTTCACAGCTCTGTCTCCTTCTCTCCATCATCATCTGGTTCTAAGTAATATTCATCATCTGTCGTGGTGTCGGAGCTGTTGTCAGAGGATTCGTCAAAAGTACCCAGGCTTGCCATGTAACCTTTGGAGGGCAAATTTACTCTAGAAGGTTGGCCATCTGGCTGCTGCAGGACTCCAGATGTGCAAGGTAATGTAGGAGAAGGAAGGTTGAAAGCTTTGGACATGCATTTGGAGACTGGTGAGAGTGGAGGGGTTGGAGGAGGAGTAGGGGGACCCTCTGTATCCCATGCAAAATGACATGTGTTAATGCTAGGACCCCGAAGGCGAGCTAGTTTCGAGGTGGTAGCTGGTTGAGAAGAAGGTGCAGCCATGTTACAGCTTGATAAACATTGGGTCCAAGATCTAGGCAGGGACCTAGATCGCATTTTGTCTGGATCACTGTAAAACTTTGACATTTGACGGTAATGCTTTGTACCCAATTCTTCAGTCCAGTTTGGTGTTGAAGGTCCCTGATTCAAACCTGTGCCACTGGTTCCACAAGACAACCCAGACTGAGAAAGATCTCCCACACTCATAAACCTGGAACGAGTAGAATTCCTTTCAGACCCTGAGGGACGATTGGAAAGAACTGAGCTAACAGAAAAGGATCTTCCAGGCTCAATCCCGTATTTCAGGTCTGCATAAGAAGAAGTCAAAAGGCTGCTGTCCAGGACTGAATTTCTTGGAGGGCCAGTGGAAGCCCGTCTCCTTGGACCTAAGCTTATTCCTTCCCCTGGTTCACAAGTTGACTCCCTGTGACGTTGCAATTTTGGGCTGTAAAAGACATTGTCATCCATTACATCAGATGGGGAAAATGGTGAGAGAGGAGTAAGAGTTGTAAAGGGGGAGAAAGGACTCCTGGGGCTTCTGGGACTGGGAGTTGACTTACCACACTGAGAAGCAGCAGTGGTTATGGAGGCCATACCAGCACTAAGGTCTGAGTCAGACTGGATATTTTCTGGATTTTGGACTGTCAAATGAACTTTAGGTTTAGAAGTTTGCTCTGTGCCAAAGTTATGTTGATTTTCAATAGAAGATTTTTCTGACTGAATGGCAAACTGGCCTTCAGCTGATTTTCTATCACTTGGGACAAGTGAAGCAAATCTTTTTTGTGACTTCTTACTTGTGGCCTCTGTAGTGTTAGGTACCATCTCTGTTTGCTGGACCTGCTCCTCAAGTGTTTTAGTACTGTCGGTACTGTTATCACTGACAGAGCTCACATCACTTAATCCACTGACAGAAAGGGTTTGAGAGGCTCGCCTCCATTTCCATGGAAAGGATAAATCCTCATCAGACCGTTTAGAACTGAATCTTTGCTTCAGTTTGTTTAACATCTGATCTACTTTGTTTGAATTTTTGCTGGTCCTCTCTGACTCTGAATTTGATGAGTTAGGGTTTGGTAAAGTGAGACTTTTTTTCATGTCCGAGTGGGTTTTTCTAGGGCTCTGCTCATTGTTGACTTCCATAGAAATGCTTTTACCAAACGTGCTGTCCTTCATATTTTGATGGCTAAATTCACTAACAGGCGTTTGACTAGCTTTTGAGCTGTGAAACAAATTATTTGATTGATCAACTACTTCTTTACACTGGACTGTCTGGGTCTGTTTACTAAATCTGGGCTCCACATAAACTCCTGTTTTTTGAGTGTAGTTCAATGGTTTGGGTGTGGCGTTTCTTGGGACAGCTCCATCTTTATCGACTTTGGGCTTAACCCTATAAACCAATGTCTCAGTTACACACGTTGAGGTGGTGCCGTCAGCTTCATCACCTGGTGCTGAATGTAAGGTGATGTGAACTCTGTTGTCCAGGAGTTGTAACTGGCTGTCTGGTCTCGAGTCTTGAGTGTTGTCTTTGCTATGGTTGTTGTTGATATGATCAATATTTGACAGTCTACTTGTTGAGCTTTCTTTCAAGGTAGTTAAGTTTTGGGGGGGTAAGGAGAGAGGCAGACTTGGCCTTACAGGTGACATGGGGCGCTTAGACATTTTTGTTGTTGTAGAGTGCTCATGTTCTAATGCATGTTGTATAAAATTTGAATGAGTAGGTGGAGAAAAAAGTGGGAATCGGTTGCGTTTGGGTTTGGGTTTTATTTCTTCCTGTACCTGTCTGCTAGACATGAGAGTGGAGTAAGGTGTGGTACTGTAACGAAGGTTATTTGAAAAGTCATAAGATTGGGAAGAAGAGGAAAGTTGACTCTGAGTTATGCCTGACTCTGCCGACAGTGTCCGTTCTTGCCTATGAGTCTTTAAATCTGGTCTTTCCTGCTCAAAAGTCACAGAGTCTCCACATCTGTATTTGCCACAGGCTGCCAAGTCAGCACAATCAGATGATAGAGAACGATACTTTCCCCCAACTTTATCCTGTATGCTGGACACTTTAGAGCTGGGAGAAATGACAGGAGATGATTCTTTTTCTGAATCAGCTGATTGAGCAAATGGAAAAAGGGTTTGATTTGACATTGAGTGAGATGGTAGCTTTGGATTTCGCATATTTTCAGAATCTAAAGAGTGTACATCCACTGGGTCCCCCCATGTTACTCGTCTCACTCTTTTATCCCCCATCTCTGCAGTTGATTTCTTAGGTTCTTGTTCTCGGATTTTGCAAGAAACATTTTCTCCCTTGGAGATGGAGGCTTCTGAGTTGGGGCTTGGAATGACTGGGGTTAAAGGTGGAGTCAGTAAAGTGGATGTGGTAGAAGTGGGTGATGTGGCTGCATGAGAGAAAGGAGATTTGGGAACACTGTACAATGTGATGGAACTGACAGATACAGAGCTACCATTCATTTTTGAGGGAAAGCTGAATGTAGGAGTATAGCTGGATGGATTTTTAGAAGAATCAAGTTTGGGGATGCAAGCATAACTTCGTTCAAATCCAATAGGAGTGGGATTGCTTGTAACTTTGGGTGCTTGTGGTGAAGAGGGTTGGGCAGGAGTCTCAGAGGGAACTGTGTACAAATGGAAAGAACATATTTTTCTGTTTGGAGAGGAAGCCTTAGAAGCAGCAACTTGGCTATTAACAGTAGTGGGGAAACCATAAGACTTGGCAAACTTTTGTGAGTCCATGTTTGGAGAAGGTAGAGTTGAGGTGTTGGACAGACAATCACCAGTTTTGTGTCTGGGATTGGTTTCTGGCATGGTATCAGCCCACTTGGGGGTCATCAATGTGGGTGGAATTTTAATCACATTTGCTTTAAAGGAACTATTACTTACTTCAAGCTTCGGGAAATCTTTAGTGTTCTTTGGCATCAGTGGCACAGTTGGTTTGCTTATTCTACAGCTCAATACATCTGGCATGCTGTAAGATTTATGTGGTTCTTTGTTCACAACTGACACACACTCCTGTTTGTCCGGTCTCCTTGTGTCAGTTGACGATGTCTTCACAGCAGAGATCACATCATCTTTGAGTAGCAACTCTGCTAGGTTGTTGTTACTTGAGATACGATTATCCAGTTGCTTGTTGTCATTCAGATTTAAATAGACCATTTGGTCACTATGATTAAATGGAGGAACCACAGCCGTTTTTGATTGTTCTTTGGTTGTTTTATCAACGGCGAGATAATTTCCTTCTTGAGAAACTTGTTTCCACCAAGAGGTGGATGTCAGAGTGGGTCGTCTGGGAAGAGAATGAGTTTTTGTAATGGTAGTGTGACCATATAAGGACTGTCTGGATAAAGGGGAGATGGAAGTGTCCAAACAGGATTCCGATTTTTTTTCCAAAACTGTGGAGTTTTGTTGAATTGCTGAAAGTCCTTTTGTCTGAAGTGAGTGACTGAATGGTGCAACAGTGGTTAGATTCTTATTTACTGCATTGGGTTGTTGGGTAAAGGCAGGATCCTCTGCCTTGTGTACCACTTTCTGACTGAAAGACCTTGGGGAAAGGACAGGTCCAGTTTCATTAGTCCTATAAGAACTAGACGATGGAATAAAAAGGGACTTCTGTCTGTCTTCCTCATTTGTGCTTTGTTGAGAGTGTTGCTTTGTCAGCATGTTTTGGTTTTGATCATTTGGAAAACCTTTTACACGTGAAAGGTTTGCCTCAGGGAAGGTAGAGGTTTTGTTGGAGCTTCTGTCGTTGGAATTTGATTTTCTCAATGACAGAGGCAAACTGCTGTTTACCAGTTTAGAGCTTGCAGATGAAAGTGCTTCTTGTTGGCCAGTTTGGGGATTCCTCCTTGGTATATTTGGGTCAAAAAAGTATGGCACTCTGGTTGATGGAGTGGTGCTGGAAGAGCTTATAGCACCAGGATCCAAAGACACAGAGTGACTCATTTCCCTTTTAAATCCCAAGTGGAAGCTTGATGGATCACTTTTAGATGACCAGTCTACTGTATTCCTCCTAAATCCCATTGATGGGACTGTTCTTGGCACATGTGATCTAGCATTCAAGGGACTTTCACCACCCCGGTTCAAAATATGCTCACTGTATGGAAAGTCCTGCGAATTCCCCACAGTTTCTGAACTCAGAGTTCCGTCAAATCTTTTGGGTCGCCGCACTCTTCCACTCCAGTGAGGAGCAAGAACTGTTACCACAGTGGAAGACAACATGGCAGTACAGTCAGAAACCTTCCAAAGATGATGCTTATTGAAGACTGTACAATCTCGCTGATTTTGATCTTTCTCAGTTCCACTTACAGAGCAAGATCTTTCTTGCAATTCACATGGAGAAGTGCGTGAACCAGCATGAGATCCAAAGTCACCATTTGGCAGACCTTCATTAGAACTGAAGTCTGTGGCATTCCCCAAATTGTTATTAACAGCATCTGGAATGATATGTGCCGCACTCTTCACTGGAAAAGGAGTTTTCCCTGTTACGGGACAGATCCTGGTCAGCTCTGCAGACGTGCCAGGCGGTGATGACCTCAGTCCATTACCCTGTTAAGACAACAATTGAATTACTAGTGCTAATATGCTGTGAACTTGTTTATGGTTTACTGACCAATCACAAAATATATTTGCGATCTACTTTCAGAACAACATTTTCATACATCAATAAGAACCAAACACATTTTAGTCCTAGCAGTGGAAATTCTGAACAAATAAACAATGAAATGTCTAATTTTCACAAAAGAAAAGTAGATGTGAGGAAGGAAGATCTGCAACGAGAACACCAAATTACATTCTGACAGGAGCTAATGCTTTTTAAATGACAGAGTTCCCATGCTTTGGCTTTTCAACGGGTTGCAGTCTTGACAAACAGGTTATTTTGAAAAGCTGAACATGTGAAGAGAAACACACACACCCTGTCTCCTCTAACTGTTAAAATCATTGTTAGCAACAGTTGTTTGAGGTGTCACCATCATCTTTAAAGAGACAACAAACTCAAGTGGTGGATAGTTTGAAATGTCTTGTCATCACATCTGCCCTATTTAGATAATTTTAGTTTTACTGTTATTTCATTGCTGATTTTATTATATAAGCTACACTTTCTCATTGTGACCATTATGATATTTACCTCAGAGATAGCAACTTTTGTCTCTTTCACTTGTGCAACAGTGGAACTGTAAACAGCAAAGAGAAGAAGGTGAATCAGAAAGTAAACATGTGAGGTTAAGGTTTATTTATTTTTTTCAAACCTTTGAAATGACTCATCCCAAATTCAGATATTTCTGATTTCCTAGTGAAAGTATAAAACAAGGGCACTGAATGACTAAACTAGAGTTCTTTAAAAACAAAAATTAAAAATTGAGGATTCACCAACTTTTTTAAGTTAGCATAACTAAAAAAACCAAACAAACTATGAATTATCTCAAAACAAAAGAAGACTTTTTGGGAAAAAGTAAAAGTCCCTTTTCCAACGGCTTTACAGCAATGCCGATCAACGGGATCATCGACATTCCAATTTTTGTTTTCCAGCTAAACATTTTCAGAGGTAAACATGCCCTAAAGTAACCAGCCATGGATAATAACTCCAGCATTACTGAAGTATTTTCTTCTCTTTGGTTTGGTTCATGGGTCACCATGCAGTCGCGGTACAAACGCTGCACCAGAATACACGCCCTCATTTCAAGATGTCTATATAAGGAGATGCTGGCTAAGTGCAGTCAGATAAGGCAAGTCTATCCTGAACTAATAGAGCCTGTTCTGTCAGTCACAAGCCTAATGTTGGAGGCCTCTTAATATAGAAGGGATGTGACCAAAAAACAAATGAAAACCTGAAATTTAAACACATTAGAATAAAAATGAGATATTTCCACAAAAAAACTCAGACCCAACAGTAACATGGATTGCTGACTAGCTTGGGATATTTTTAATTAAGTTATGCACATGTTTTTTCTAGATTCTAGATAGTTTAATTTTTTACATTGTTTTTAACTGCTAAATATCCTTCTGCGAGAAACGTTCGGTTCTTTTACCATCAAGCTGCTTTCTTGCCTCCAAACTAAAAGCAATAGCAACCAATAGCTATCTTCAACCCACCAACAAAAAAAAAAAAAAAAAACCTCTTGAATTATTTTCTTATTCATTTAAGATGACTGTATCATGCAAAGTGCTACAGGGTGAAATATGTTATCAGGTTTTACAGTACAACAAAGATAAAGAGCAGACTCTGAAAACTTTGGAAAAGTTACCTGGTCTGCTGACCCGACCCGGCATCTGAATTCTCCTGAAGCTGTAACTTTGATCTGGACAGTCTTAAGGAGAAGCAGGAGGTGAAACTGGGCCCGACAGAGCTCTGGATATGCACATCCAAAAGCTCTTGATGTGATGCTGCGTCTTTTCTAACCCCATCTGCTTCTGAAATTAGCGCTGCAACATAATCAGAAGAGAAACACGCTCTGGTCACAGATCAGATGGAAGGCAAACAGACTCTAATATCAAAAGATATGTTAAGTTTTAATTGTGTGTTGAGTAAGTGAGCTTTACGTTTGTGCGTTTCTTCATGTCTGATGGCAGACTGATCCTGTTCAGCTGGACTTGTGTCACCCTGATGAAGGTCACGCAGGAATCTTCCATCAAATGCGTCTCGATGGTGTTGCCTTAAGAAAAAAGTCAAAATATTTCACTCAAACATGGATTGTTTTAACTGCATTTTAAGTTCTTAATAAATGACTTGATTGTTTTTTTTTTTTACTTGAATCATAGATTTTATTGAGTTTTCATGTTGTCAGGGTAGTTTTCATTCCAAGCTGCCAGAAAGGGAATCAGTGCAACATGGATATTACCATCCTGCCGGAGCGCTGGGTTTAATTTTAGCTTTTGATGTACTGATGTTTCCGCTTTTTATCATCACTGAAAACGCCTGAGTTCTGGAGGTGTAGCATATGGATCTGTTTGATAAAGGGACACTGAGTGAGAAGTGGGATGTTTGAGTCAAATATAATAAAAAAATGTCGTTTTAATTCTTCCATCTTCCGTTTCCGCTCAGGGTCATGGGAGGATGCTGGAGCCGATGCCAGCTACCGCAGGGTAAAGGCGGGGTAATTCCTGCACGGTTCACTAATCTATTGTGATGGTGCGAGAGATTAAAAAATAGATACAGACTTTTGTTTTTGGTTACAGTTTCAATTTAAATAATAATTAGTGTACGTGTACTAAATGCTGGTAAACTCTTTTAAAATGATCTCTCCCCCCAAAACTCTTTTAAAAGTCATTTTATATTCATTATGTTGTATTTTAAACTACTGTAAAAGTGATGAGGCACAGCAGAACAAAGCAGAAGAAATTGTTTTTATCAAGGCTCCATTTTTCCATTCTAAAATGATCAGCACTGGTGTTAGTCCGTGCCTTATAAACACCAACTTTTCTAAAACTCTACAGACACAATGAGCACACAACTCCCCCACAAATGTTACCATGGTAGCGCAAGATTTACATCTGAAGTCAACTGTTAATAATTACAGGCTTTTACACCCATTGAGGGGTGAATTGCAGCTTCGTGGCACAAAATGCTTCCTGGAAACAGAACATTTGGACATAAAAGTGAAAAGTGCAGCTGTCTTGAAGAGCACAGCTTGTTTAAGTTCTATTTTAGCACTTCCACTTTTGTACAAAAACAAACAAAAAAAACACATAAGCTGTTAGTAAATGTCTCTTTTTGCTAAAAATTTTGAAGTCAAAGGGATATATGCAATCAAACGATTCTTTAGCAGCTCACAGAATGTTTTATGCAACATAATGACTTCCCAATATCTTAATTTACTGCTGCACAATCTTTTCTTGATGTTGCTAAGCGCAAAACTGAGACTTAACAACAACACAACAGCTCCTCTCATCTCATCATTCCAACAGTGCTGGCCTGATAAGCAGAGCTTATGTAACCAGTCAGCGCTTTCTCTTACAACCAGCTCCCACTCACGGTTCCTGAAACATGCATATGCTGAACCCTCACTGCTGTGCCAAAATCCCTTTCCCCGTGACGATGGCAGCACAAATATGAGTCCTTATCTAAATTGGGCTGGATGTGTCACTGTAGCAACAACCTTTGCTCAACAAACAGCACATGAAATGAAAGCGATCATCTCTTAATGAGTATTTCTGGGCATCGTTTTCGTTTTACTGTAGAAAAGACAGTTTAGAAGTGCACTGCAGCTTCTGGTTAGTCCATATGCCACCTGAGTTACCCTCTGCTGTCACAAAGTGAAGCAATTTTCATTGGCTTGCATTGCTCTTTCCTAAAAACGTGCACAGTCTTCTGTACCTGCCAGCGTGCCGCCTTGCCTTCAGGGGCACCTCATCTACCTCATTAGAGCACATTCTCCTTTCAAGCTTGCCACGACAAGACATGAGAGAGAAGCGCAAGGGAGGAGAAAACGCCTTACTCTCATTTTCTTCTAAGAAAACACACCCTAATAAGCGTGTTTTTTTTTAATCTTACTTAGCCAGAGGCGGCAGAACAAATCTTATCTCAACAGTGTAATATGTTAGTGCTGGCAGACATGAGGGGATCCATGTTCATTAAAGAGGAACCCTCAGAGAGTTTACCTTATAGTGACAGTAACAAGAGCAGACAAAACCAGATGGCAGAATCTGACTCAATAAGCTGATGCTTTAAACTAAACTGTCATGAGGTGATTCAAGGTCCAAGTGACAGCAATGCAAGGGATATGCCTTTAAAAGGGTGGTGTGCCATAAAGACAGTCATCATTACAATATCTGCACTCTTTAGTCAAGATTTAAAAACTAACAGTTGATCATGACAACCCAATGACATGGAACATTATTTAGTAAATAAAGCAAACTCTCAATGATCTTTTTTTTTAAATGTTTTGATTTCTCCTGGCTTTTCAGCTGAATGCACTGTAATCAGCCGGTCTGGGACGAATTTCGTTTCACTCTTGTGGTATAATAAAAAAGAAAGAAAGAAATCATTAAATCCCTGTAAATCTAGAATAAATGTTGATTACCAAACGTTTCAAAACTTTTACTGTTTCAAACAAAAAGATTTTCTCTAAATTAAAATGTTAAAAAAAAACCTCAACCTCAGTGGTAGAGTTCAAATTTTCTCTCCGATCATCTTTTGATCCTCTTAAAAAATGTTCACAGTGGTCTTTTAATTACGATTATGGCATTATAAGACAAAATCAAAAAACGTGTCTTGTTTCCTAGGACATAGTTTCTGCTGAACGGCAGTAGTTCATCTGAAATTCACCTCTGGGTTATGGGCGGGACAGCTGGCGCCGTGTAAGCCTGCCAACACTTCCTCCTCGGAGGCGCATCCCTTTGTTTAGACTTTTTCCCGCTAGCTTACAGCCCCTCAACCCCCCCCCCCCCCAACGTAACATTAGTGGTGCAACAAAAATGTTGAGCAATATCAAAGCTATCCAACCGTACAGTTTTGAGCCAAATGTCAACTCAGATGAGGAAAAACTAAGACGTCGATGGATCCATTTGTCTATAAGTGGATGCATCAGAATGGAGCGGAGCGGGAAGGTTGTAGCTGCAACACAAATACGATATTTATTCAATGGTATTTTTTTTGTCTGCTCTGAATTCACAAAGATTTGAAAAACCTAAATACTCTGATGTAATTTAAGCTGAACTTTCTTTATATTTGTCCTCCATCACGAGGAAAAATGCCACAAGAACATGATAAAAACCTCTAAAACACCATTTTCATCTGAGTGAATATTTAAAAGCAGGTAAAAGGATCACAGCCCACTAATCAATTCAATTTCTGATTCAACAAGGTTTGATAAAAATTGGTAGAATTATCCTTTTTTTTAAAAACCAATTTCAAACGAAAATAACTTTTTACCTAATTGCAGATTTAAAATGCAGAAAAGGTGGAATTTATGTTCAAAAAACAATGAAATCTGACTTTAAAAATCATCTATAAAAGTGCATTTTCTGAGTAAAAATCAGTGAATTTTTAAAATAACCCAGCTCTGACAGTTATTTGTTTGGGATTACTTTTCAGGGATTAATAATTTGATCAGTTTGATCATTTGACCTTGCACTTGCTGAAGTGGGAGTGTTAATCTATTTGATCAAGATAAAAACAGACAACTGTGGTATACTTTTGGCTAACATTTTAAATAAATACTTAAAAATGATAATGATCACATGTTTCTAGCAAAATAAAATAAAATACTTGACAAAAAGAACAAAATAGGTCTGGTGTGTGGAGACGCAAACCTCAGTGCGACGCCTGACATGTCAGGAGAAAGTCACCTGCTCTTTCATCTAGAAGTTTTTAAGATAATGATTAATTTTTTTGGCTCAGAGAGGTTGCAGCTTTGCATTAGATTGCTCTGTTCTTGGCTTCCTCAATGTGGGTGTGCGACCATTTACAAGCCAGTTACATAATCCGAATGGATCCAGCCTGAACCTCAAGTGTGGGTGTGAGTTTCACACAGAAAAACACATAAAGTCCAGAAAATGACTTCCTCCTTAAAAGCTTTGTTAGTGGATTTTTGCCAAACAAAAGATGACAAGCAATTACAAAAGGGGTCAGGACAGATTGAGACTTGTCCTGATGCGCAGACGCGTCCGTCTTCCAGCCTGGCATACATTCATTGCAGGCACAGCCGGGGGGTTGTGTATGCATGTATGGCTCAGCTGCAGCCTGGAGTGAACGTGTGTCAACCTGCCTGCCAAAACAATGGCACTGAAGTTAAAGCAGCACCATGTTCATGGGGGTAACTGATGAGTTACATTTTAGTGCCACCATTATAGCGAAAGACATTCTAAAATCCAGCAAACACCACAGCTCAGGCTAAAGTAACTCCAAAGTAAGCTAACTCTTGTGCGTTCTATTAACCCCCTCTCATATGGCAGCAAATATTCCGAAAACAAACCTAAATGTTTTAATAGCAGTGCAGTGTCAAAGCCGAATTTGCCAAAGTGACGTAACCTATCGTTATATGGTTGAATTATTTTGCTGCGACACGTTTTCTCATCTCCAAAAACGGTTTAGACCATGTAGTGCCGTTTTTTGAACGCGGTTCGGAGGGGTGGCTCCCCGAAGGAGAAGAACGTTTTTGTTTTAAACCAACGCGGAGGGATATAGAGTCGCGCTACGTCATAAAAGGAAGCACAATTTTCTCATAATAACATGACTATGTGAAGTAAAGTGAACTTTAAAGTGGTTATAATCTACCGTGCGCTGGTTGTGCTCCTCGGAGGCGCTGTCCCGCGCTGAATCGCCGCTGTCTCCCCTCCTACAACTCTGAGCTCCGCTTCTGCTGCGTCATTTGTTGACATCCTATTCCAGCCGGTTCAGGAAGCTCTCCGCTTTTAGGCCGGCGCAGCCAGGCATCCTAAAAATGTGCGGAGGAATTTGCCGAGCCGGTGTCACTGTCAGCAAAAGCGTGAGATTCTTTTTAAAAGTCACTTTTAGAGTAAAGATCAGCAGCAGCACCTGTGCTGTGGCAGACACGGCAGGTAAAACGGAGCTGCAGTGCTCCTGGTGCAGGTGATTACAGCCAGTCCCGGCCCCTTTCTTGACCTTTCGAACCACCTTTCCCGCTGCCTTCACAGGTCACGAGGCCCGCATTATCACCACGGAAGTGTTATTAGCGCGCGCTCAAAAATCAGGCGCGTGCAGATCAATAAAAGAGGCTATAGTACAGGATGCTTAAGTGACACGTTTCTTTTCTTTTTTAAGATTAATTAATTAAATTTGCAAATCTTTGTTATTAATTATGAGTTTTTGTGCACATCGAATAATAAAAACGTTTGACAGTGTTTTTTAAATGAATAATGTATTTTTAAATAAACTTAAGAACAATCATCATTTGTTTGGATTTTTTTTTAAATAAATGAATTACTGTCAGATCATCTGAAGTTGTTACAGTTTTGTATTTTTTATGAAACGTTGATTGGAAAATAGGTGTATTTATAAATGAGATACCTGTTAAGCATTAGATTTTAATTCAAGATTTTACTTGATACGTTTAAGTATACATTGCATATCTTACCTGCATTGTTTGTTCGCATAATGTACATTGAACACGTATTATACATGACTATTCATAACATCGTTATCATAAAAGTTTATTATTCTTTTCCAAACAACCCTGTCCTTGCAGCTTCTCTTTGGAGTACACCTGACTCAGGTAAAAGCTTTTTAGAACGTTGCTGCCAGAGTTTGGACAAGAAGCACCAGAACTGAACATATAACTTCTATTCTTAAGTCCTCACACTGCTCACCAGTTAGATATATATGCTCTATAAATTACTTCACGGTTGAGGATGCAAATACTTGTCAGATCATTGGTGGTACACAAACCCAGCAAAGCTCTGAGATACCAAGAAAGCTACCAGCTGGTAGAGCCCAGAGCTGGAACCAAACAGAATGAAGCTTCTTTCAGCTGCTCTGATGCACTGGCAAGACTAACAGAGAGGTAGAATAAAAGTTATTGATAAGCAAAGGTAGTAGAATAGGCATGGTGCATTTTGAATGAGAGAAAATTACAATTCATAACATGAATTTAAAAAAAAGAGTTGGAAATGTGTTGTAGAGAGATATGGTACAGTGAGGAGGTAAAAACGGCTATTTATTTATATAACTGCACAATGGACTGGTGACCTGTCCAGAGTGTACCCCACCTTCGGCCAACAATAACTAGGATAGGCTCCAGCAACCCCCAAAAGGGATTTAGTGGCTTTGGGAAATGGATTGTTAAATGAACGATTTACATCAGAAAAGATCGACAGAACTGTGCTTTTTTCTTCTTTTATTTTATTTATTTATTTATTGTACTTGTTAGTTTGTTTCGGCCAATTTTACAACTAAAAGGGACGTGCAAAAGCAATATAAACATAATGCGTGTAACAAACCAGTAAAAAAACAAAAACAAGAAAAAGGCAGTAGAAATATTTAAAAACAAATACTGTACATTGATTTTTTTTTATATCTATCTTTTATGTAGACATAAAAAACAACAGTTTTTAAGGTGGACTTTGGTAAATTGTTGAACTTCTATTTCCGATGCAAATTGTGTTAAAAATGGGAATGATATTTTTAAACAAATACATAAAATTGATTTTTTAATTATTACTATATTGATATTTGCAATGACTATTTTTTAGGTAAATTAAAAACAAACAAACCGTTTTTTAAGCCCGACCTTAAGTGAAATATAATACTGGCATGGAATTCATATTTCACGTTCAAAATAGTTTGAAAAAATAGTTCAAGAAAATTGTAAACAAATGAACTCATTGATTCCTAATTTTTTTCAGTTAAAAAATCCCTTACCTGATTGCTTTCATATGAAATTATTGGAACCACCAAAGTGATTTTATGCATTTTTGCATAAATAGACGTCTATACATTTATAAATGAATAAACATTTTTTGCAATTCACATATTTATGTGATATCTGTTAATTCTATATTTTAGGGGAAAAATCAGACTGACAATGTCTTTTTAAATTAATAAATAAGTCATTTACCTTGAAACGCAGATAAGAAAATGATTAACATGTTTTGCAATTCAGTTTTAAGTGGTGCAGTCTAAAGATTACCACATGGTGGCAGGGTTGTTGCATAAAAAAATAGTTTGAATCCGGTTCATTACATCTTTGATATTAGGCACATTTCGGAATTATTTTTTGACATTTTCAATAAAATCTGGTATAAAATTATCTAAACTATTAATTAAAATGTGATTAAATAAAGTGAATTTTAGGAAACATGCTGAGTTTAGCTCTTTAGTGGTAAAAATCTACAGAAATTCTTATTTTTCCCCCTCTTTGTCCCCCCCCCCCCAAATGTTAAACCTCCATGTTTGTCCCAAGAGTTAAATGTTGGATGCATCTTGACAATTGTGGAGGGACTCCCCCCTCCCCCCTCCCACATCCCCTGCCTCCCTGCTGAAGGATGCAGGACGGTCCTGAGCTCTGACTCCTGTCGGCTCTGCGCAGAGAAGCAGCCGCGATCGCAGCGGAGCTGTGGATCCATCTCCATGCTCATGAGCCGCTAAAACCTCCTGTCTCAGGTTAAAATGAAGGACCGCTTTCAGTCGGGATAAAGTCAGCGATGGCTCGCTTTAAGGGGGGATTTTCCCGGATCTGCCGATGAGGTTTCATTCTCAGTCCGACCGGATTCTCCCAGCGTGATGGATACTAATGAACTGCCGGTGTTTAAACTTTTTTTTGTTGGGCTTTTTGGTGAGTATTTTTTTTTTCTTAAAAAAAAAGTGCTTTAAAAACCAAGACTCCAAGTTGTCAGTTTGAGCTATAATGAGTCACAAATCCAAATTTGTTCACATTTGTTTCACTTCACAAGCTGATCAGATTTGTCTTTCTGCATTTTTCATCCTATAACACATTTTTTCTGCACCGCCCAGCCTCTATAAATAGTGAGTTATCAGCAATAACAGTTTTCTTTGACAGAGCGTGCACTCATTGAGGGTTTACATTGTGGCTTCATGCCCCAGTGGACCCTTCTGACCGGGATCCAGTGGGAAAATCGGGATCTGGCTCACTAATCAGGTTTACAACTGTTTCTGATTTAGGAACTTTTGCTAGCCAGAGCAATGGTCAAAGCATGAATTTTTACAGCCTCCCGTTATCTTTAGATGCCCCATCATGGCCTGTGAGTGTGGCAGCGGTCTTATCAGTGGGGTGAGGGGCTCTGGGAAAGCAGATGATAGTCGGTCTCTGCACCATCTGGTTTTGCTCTGATTGAAAATGGTTGGCTTCCTCCAGCTGACAAGCCAGGTGGGAGTCTCAGTGTGAGGTTCTGTGACTGTTTTCTCTGGGAAAAGCAGCATCCTGGCAGAGAGGTTTGTATTGTATCTGCAACAGCATCTGACCCAGCCAGACTGCTGTCACAACATGTTACAAAAAACAGAAACACCCGAGATTGTTCAGACCTGACGGTGTGGTCGGTTGCTGAGTGATGAAATGAAGCGCTGCATGCCTGAAATGAAATAAAGGAATAGATGGTGGAGAGAAAGAGCAAAGCATGACCTTCGCAGGACATGTTTGAGTGTTTCAAAGCTGAGGCGAGGGATGATGCAAGACATTTGTATGTGTTCATCACGGGGGGGGGGGTTTGCAAAAGCTCTTAGAGTTTAAACAGGTGATGAACAAATATTGAAATTATGCTCCTTGATAAATGGAGTTAGCCACACAGACGACACATGAATTTAAAACTTATATCTGCAGTATTGTTTATTTATCCTATATGTCATATAAAGAAGTAGTGCTATCATGATTTGGGCCCCGTGTTGCCTTGTTTTACAAAGAAAAAGAAAAGAAAAAAGAACCTAAATTTAAAATGTTAGGGAACAAACCCGTAGTGTACATTTACCCAAATGAAATTTGTCCTCTTTTATTGTTACAAATTGTTAACTGGCTATTTTTGATATAAAAACATATCTTCTTTTTTTTGAAACAATCAAAATTGCCTTAAATGAATAGAAAAAAATACTTACAGTTAATGCATTTTGGCCCCAAGGTTTTGGTTTTGTCAGACAACATTTAAGGTAACTCACATGGTCGCTTCCACCATGATGTATTCTTGGCCTCAATATGTATCTGAGAAGGTAATTTAGTGTCGCTTTTTCTACTTTTCCTTTCACATGTGTCTGTTTGGTCTGCTTTGTTCGGTAAAAAGCTGTGTGCAATTTGCACAAACAGACTCTAGTAATTCTAAAACCCGGGGTTGGATTCACTGGCTGTGGTTTACTACCAGACTGATGTAAGGGCTTTGCATTTTTGCAAGAAAGTGGCATAGCTGAAATAGAGATGTAGCAAGGTAAAGAAAGTGTTTATTCATATACTATGGTCAAAGGACCAAAAAGATTGCTCACCTTCTTCTTCCTGCATTTTTCTGTCCTGTTTCGGTTGCTCAGAAAAGCGTAGCTATGGTAACTGTTAGATGTTTTCAGGCTAAAGTGTTAAATTAAACGATTAAAGATTTAAATGTTTTCTGCATTTCCAGCCCCTTTACACAGAGTCAGAAGGATCCTTGTACCTTTGGTCCTCAACACAGAAAACAGCAAAAAACAAAGCAAAATAGTGAGGGGTGGAGGAATCCTGCAACAGGACATGCTACTGTAAATGTTACTTTAAATAGAGAAAAAAGTTAAAGAGGGCAAGCAAAAATATAAAGCTGCCAAAATATATAGCTGCAGTCACTAATTTGAATTTCAAGTATCTTTATCTTATGTCCAAAATAGGACAGAGTAAGATTTTTCAAGCAACAACAAAAAAGAAACAATCCCAATGTTGTTTATTTAGGCAAATCTGGCAACCCAGTTTGATCTAAAAGGACAAATTACACTCTATATGTGGAATTACTGAATTTGTGGTTTATTAGCAAATTCTGCAAACTCTAAATACAACCATAAATGTGAAGATCAGCAATACCATGACATTAAATGTCAATATGCGCAAAAGTTTAGAAAGCTTTACCAAAGAAATTGCATCCCTTGCAGAGAAAACAATGGCTTCTGCTGCTGTTCTGCTTAAAGCATTTAGCACAGACATCCCTAAAAATGTATTTTTCACCACAGTAGTTTGTCTGAAATGATGACTTTATACCCTGAACATGTTTCTATCAGGATTCTCATTCTTAGTTGGTTGAAAAAAAAAGGAGTTGGCAGCACAGGTGACATGTGATAGCGTTTGTCTGGATGGGGTAGTTTTCACATCAAGATCCTCAAAGAGCGCTCACAGAGAGAAGGAGGTTATCTCAAGGGGACTCGTGCTGCGTTGTTGCTTGTCAGTTTGGACCTTTGCGGTCGATCCTGCACAATTTCAGGTCTTTTGCTGTCTGACGGAAAATGAGAGACTCCCCATGAAGCATCTGCTCCCCCATGTAGACAGTGTGCTGCTTTTGGGAAGGAAATCGCCCTGGGAGGGAGGGAGGGAGGGAGGTTGTTCTGCTCCTCAAACACCTGAAAAAACAGAGCTGTAGAAATGCTTATGAGCTCTATTTATAAAGTTCTATTTATTTCCCTTTGGTGAACAAATACTTTTGATGTTTTGGTTCAGTTTCAGTGACAGAAAAATTACATTATATAGGTGTAACCCATAAAAGAGCGCTGGGATGATGACATTTGACTGGATGTACTTAAATAACTGTATTTGAAGCAGGTTCAAAATAAAAATAATCAGCAAAGAAAAACACTAAAATGTATTAATTTGGCCGTCAAACATGATCACTCAAAAAAATAAATAAATAAAATAAAATCACTTTATTACTGTTAAACATTCAATCCAATGGAAATCCAGTTTTAGGGTTTTTTATTGTGTAGGATGGGGCTGGACCCAGAAGGAGGACAGAAACCGAAGATGGACGAAAGAATGGTCTATTTTGAGTTCCCAGAAGTGGTGGAGGGTTCTGACTTGAAATGCACGTGGCTTAGTGGGTGATGAAATGGATGAGCTGCTGGTCTGGTGGAAGCTGAGATGACTGAAGAGTGGAGCCTTGGTTGGTGTCCCGTTGGATGACTAGTGGTGGACAGTGGTGGAGATGAAGCTTGTAGTAATTCCTGAAGGGACAAAACGCAGAGTGGGACAGTGTGCAGGTGAAAAACGTGGCACAGCTTGGCTTGAGAGCTTAGCATCAGTCAGTTACTCTACCGCAGGAAACAGACAGACTGACGTGAGGAGTCCAGATAAAGGCTGCAGGCTGATGAGCTGATAGGTAACAGGGAATTTTTCTCATAATGGATGACATATATAAAAAACATTATGCTCAAAGTGGTATTTCTGAGCATTTCTTTGCTCACATCCTTGTGAATCAGTAGCAGACGAAGCAATCCTGTGGGAAAAAGATTGTCTCTGTGATGAAGAAAAATCTCCTGGGTGGAACACAAGCTTCCTGCTCCGCTCCATTCTGATGCACTTGCAAACAAAAAGATCCATGTACGTCTTAGTTTTCCTCGTCTGAGCTGGTGTCTGGCTCCAAACTGCACGGCTAGATTGCTCCAATAGTTCTTACCATTTTTGCTGTACCGATAAAGTTAGATTGGGGTGTGAGGGTCCGTAAGTGAATCCTTTTGCTTGGAATAAAGACTGGAAACTAACTGAACTGGTATCTTTAAATGTTTTTAAGAACAAGCTCAAAGCATCAGAGACCTAAACAATAGTGTGCAACTGCTTTTTTATGATGTATGTGGTTTTAATCATGTTTGTTTTTATGTATCTTTTGTATTGAAATGTGCTGCCTTGGGCCAGGACTCCCTTGGAAAAGATGTTTTTAATCTGAATGGGACTTTCCTGGTTAAATAAAAGTTAAATAAAAAAAAAAGCCAGCAGGAGAGAGTGTAAACAGATATGGGTGACGGGAAAGGGGGGCAGGGTTGCTCCATGCCAACAGTACTGCTCAATACTTAGAGGCAAATTTTTGATGAACTAACCCTCTGCAGAAACTATGTCTCAACAACACAGGTGCTTTGATATTGTCAAAAAACAGCATAATCATAATTAAAGACCGCTGAAAAATGGTTTTTAAAATAACTCTAAAGATGATCGGAGTGAGTTCAAATTAGGAAAAAATCAAAAGTTACACCCATTTTTTCCTACTTTTCTTCTGGATTCGGATTTTTCCTTTTTGTAAAATAAAAGTAAATTGTGCCCTAAGTTGTTCATCATAAATCATATTTACCTCATTTTAACCTTTGGCCCTGATCACATGAGGCACCTCTATTGCTAATTTCTTTTACTAACCTTGTTTTAATATAAAAACATATTATTAGAAAAAAATCGCTCTGGATAAACAATTTTTAAAGCTACATTAAATGAGGAAAACTAAGTTTTTGTGATATTTTCCTTTTGTGTTTGACCTGCTTCTTTATCAGCAGTCTTGTCAATATGCAAAATAGTGATTTAAAAGAAATTTAGGAATTCTATATTGTAAATAACATTTAGAGAAGACAGATAAGTAGATCATTTGCCTATGAAGGCAAAAGTGTTTGTACTGTTTCTATGCACAAAATGTAAAAGTAGATGAAGGCTGAGAAAACTCCTTTGAGACTGACTCACAGGTTGACTCATCACGATACCACTGAATGTAATATATTACATAAAGCCATTCTTTTCATTTTTATAAAAAAATATCTGATTGGAAAATGCATAATTATTCAAAAAAAGCAACAAAGAAAAGAAACGTGATCATGAGATAAAAACATTATTACTACTAAAATATCAAGGTGGATCTCAGAAGACTGACTCATTCAGCGCTTTGTGGTGTCAGCTTCAGTGATCGGAGTATCTCCAAACTAAAAGTAAAAACTGCAGACAGAGAATTGGTCAGTATTCATAAATAGTACTATCCGTCACAGTCTTCCTCCTGAGGATTTTTTCTCAGGTTCTCACTCATAACAATAAAATAATAATAATAATAATGGATGCAGACAGAGCATGTAATCATAGCTTATGATAAAATGTCCAAATGTAAATGTATTGAAAATAAGATTTTACTGCTAGAAAAAAGGTTTTGGCTTCTTGCTAAATTTCCTGAAAAGAATGTCAGCTTTTTTTTTTTTAAATTCTTTTCAAATCTGACAAAGTTTTGGTTTTAGTTTCGGGAAATTTGCAAATAGGAACACATAGCCTTAAGCCTTAGTCACAACTGCTCTTACTGGTGGACATGGGCTGTCTACCAGTGAAAAGTGGGCAAACTTGTACGGGACCCTCAAGAAATATCAAGGTCGTAGATCGCTCGGTGAGCCTGTTGAGCAAAAATGTTCATGAGCACTTTTTTACGGGCGTGCTGCAGGCAAAAGGTCATAGCAAATACTCAAACAACACAAAAGGGTACTAAGTAAGTGTGAAGTAGTTTGTCATATGGATTTTAAATTTTTTTTAACACCCCAAGTCCTGTGTACAGCACAAGAAGCCCATTATTGATGTTCAAATGAAAGGTGTGCTGTCCTTGTGTGCAGTCTGCCTGTTAGAAGTAAGGAAATTAGACAATCATGGCGTAGTTTGAGTGGACATCCTACGGGCATTTAAGAGTAAGAGCTCAGTAAGGAGCCAGTACTCACACCTTACTGGTGACCAGGGTGTGGCTTATCCGACAACATAACTCATACACCGTGAATGCAACTTACATTAAATAGCCTTCACTACACAATCTACACAAGCCTCAAAGGACCTGCTAGACACACCTGCGCTCACCTCAAGATGCAGCCACATCTCTGATTGGATCAACATCAACCTTTAAAGTCTTGTTGCCCTCAGGTACAGATTCCTGTGATAATTTGACCTGGATTTCTGACATTCTTCATGTTGGAAAATATCTGCATTTATTGAACGAGGCACATCAGGGTTTACTTGCAAGAGTTTTCAAGTGGACTAAACTTTGCTGGTTTACTCCCCAGCACAGTTCAGATAAGGACTAACACCTGTCCAATGAAACATAATGCCTGAGAAAATGTATGTTTGTTCTGCTCAAACAACTGGTTGAAATGATAAGGATGAGATCAAAACTCTTTTTTTGTGTTTTATCTTATCGTTATTATTTTGCCTTAAGCAAAATAATTTTAGCAAAGCAGATTTTCTTCTTAAAAAAGAAAAAAATAAGAAATCCTGAGTGGTTTGCGTTCTTTTGCCTCTCTTAGCAGAGCACATCTTGAAATGTGACTAACGTTCTGATGCTGAATCAGGAGCCTGCTACTCCCACGTGTGCTGCCCAACCCGGAGGCAGGACTATCTGGAGTTCAAAGCTCTGTCAAAGCGGTTGTTGTAAGCAAGGCTTTGGTTTTTAAAGGTCAGCATGGTAATGAGTCTGTAACAGTATTACAGGTGAACTTAGGTGAGCTTGGCAGCAGGGGAGATTTGTTAAAAGCATTATGAATCTTTCAGATCCCTGTAAAAGATTCATGCCGCAGAGGTGGTGTGAACTTTGTCTGTGCTCATCCTGCACGCATCGCAGCCTACTTTTGGAATGCACTGTAGTGAATGTTGATGTGTTTTCACCTAAGTCAAGCACAACCCCCCCCCCCCAAATGATAAAAGGCTTAAGTGAATAAACATTTATTTATTTAGCTTATTCGCAGCAAGTACAAGTAGTTTTTAAATGTGTAGTTATGCCTTCATTAGTGGAGAAAAACAAACCATTAAATTATACTTTTAATGAGTAAAAAATAGTTCAGGGGCTTTAGTAATTAAACAAAAAGTCTTCAGTTCTCTGCATCTGCCTGCAGCGCGCCAAGATGCAACAAATTTCGTTTTGTTGCACCAAAATGCGACATGTAAGTTGGTTCTGCAAGATTAAATTCTTACAAAAAAGACATGTTTTCTTTATTAAAATGAGCAACAAAGAGCAGAAGTAAAGCGATATTGTTCTGAAAGTTTGATAATGTCTGTCGTCAGTCTTTTTTGTCAGATTTCTGGTCACAATACATAACATTTGCAAAACAGAAAAAACACATTAATATTTACGGGCTAGATCTGTTGTTAAAGCCTTAGGCAGAATTGCCCTTACTGGTGGATACGGGCTGTCTGTGGGCAAAAAATGGCCAAACAGTAGGGCTGCACAATATGAGGAAAACTCGCGATATGCGATATTGGTAATTAATATTGCGATAACGATATAAATTGCGGTATATAAACAAATAGCAAAAAAAAAAAAAAAAAAAACATTTCCATTTCACTGCAACAGTTTAAAAATTATACTCCAAATGACCCTTGTCGACGTAGGAGGCAAACATCAAACATAAAAGGGCTCATCTGATTGATCAAAAACGTAAACGGGTCCTTCTGATTGATTAACTGCATACAGGGATTTATTTCATTTGTTCAATATTTCAAGCTGCCATGAGTTTGTTTTAGCACATTTAAGTTAATCATTTATTGCGATTTTTGCCGTCTTTTGCAGTATGCATATTGCACAGCTTGATGTCACGATAACGATAAATTTGCGGTATATTGTTCAGGCCTACCAAACATGTATGGCAAACAAAGTGGCCCACACAAAATAGCAAGGTCTTGGACCTGTGATGTCATACTCTGGTAAGCTCCAGGGCTGAGCGAGCCCTGGAGCAAAAATGTTCCCACTTTTGGTTCGGGCATACTGTGGATGACAGGTTGTAGCGAACCCTTATACAACACGAAAGGGTGAGTAAGGAGGAAGTAGGTGAGATGCCAGCCTGTTGTTGTCACGGGGGGAGAAGGGAGTACCCAGGCGCAGAGAGGAGAGGAGGCAGGAGGATGCAGGGAATGGGATTTAATAACATAAACTAAAGACAAACCAAAACCACTGCATACGGCAGGCAAAACTCGAAACACTAGAAATACATGACACTCGAAACTGGGGAACAATACAATATGGACCAGCACAGGAGGAAGGGAAAGACAGGACTAAAATACATACAAGGCAACAAGACACAGGTGGAAACACTCAGGACTGATGGGGCAAGGTCAAACTCGAAACAACAACCAAACAGGAAATACTTCAAAATAAAACAGGAAATCCAAGAACAAAACACAAAGGAACTGAAACCGTAACAGTTGTGGAGTTTTTTAATTTTATCAAAACGTCAAGACATATATCAGACTATGTTGTTATACATTTGCAACAAAAAATGGAAATAATAAAATAAAAAAATCCACATTTATATAATCCATGGCATGAAAATAAAATAAAAACAAAAGCTGCATTTATCCTAAAGCACTTTAAGTCATTATAATCAAGTATAATTATTGGATTGAGTGGCATGACTGATTTCTGCTTCTTGTGATTGAAAATGTGGACAACTCACAATTAATAAAGCATATGCATGGTAAAGGCATGCAAAGTTTTGTTTAAATTACATTGATAAATAAAGTTTATAACAGCTTTTGGAAGAAAACAGCTGACTGATTATCTAATTTAATCTGAGGTATGTAAAATGATAATCCCAACAATCTGTTCAGGTGGAAACAAACACAGTTAGCTGTTTTTGGTAATCTTATCGTTTCAAAACTAGTTGAACTTAAGTTCTCCAAAAAACGAGAATCAGATTTTCCTATTATTTCTGAACCAACCTTTCTCATTGGTATCTTCATCAAGTCAAAGCCTTTGGAATGCAATGAACGAGTCCCCCTTGTGCTGCAGCAGCTTTTGATTGCACTCACGTGACAAAAGCAAAAGATGAGATGTGTGGGTGTTGGAGCTCTAGACTTAATTAAAGCCTCATTTTATGGATGAAAGGAAAAAGTGATGGAGAAAAGCTCTGTTGCTGCTGCAGAGTTAATAAAAAAATCAAATGGACAAAATGATTAGTTGTTCACCTCAATTTAGTCAATTCAACTCATTCATGTGTTGACATTGCTTTAGAGTTTTATGGGGAATTGTTGGATAATGCAGTGTAAGGTGAGTGAACATTGAGTCTACCAGAAAACTCCTTCCTTTTATTGCTGGAATAAATTCAGTTCAGGTTACCAGAAGTGCGTAATGCATCTGAAAAAAAGGGACAATCCTTGGGGGATAGAGGAGTGTGAGATGGGTGAATAATGTGGTAATAAATAACGCATACCTGAGGTTATTTTACTTTTATATATGCAGTGTCAGATACCATTTCTTTATTATGCTTTAAAAAAAATCTCATACACTACTTTTAATAGGAGAACCAGTATGATTTGAATGTTTTTTAGCAAAATATCTTGAATATTTACAATAAGATGGTCGTGTTTTGTGGTAAATCTGTACTTTTCAAGCCACACTGTGTTACACAGTTTTTGTTTCATGCCCGCCAAAACCCAGATGTGTCAATTTACCAATGATAACCCAATCAAACATCAAGCAAAACCTTTTTTTTAACTTTAAAATATCCAGGTGATTTTGCAGAATTTACAGAAAAACCTAAATGTACATGTTTTCCCCCCAAACAACTCCAAAAGGGCTGAAGAGCAATTTCATTTGTATGGTACCCCATAAGGCTGCACGGTGGAGCAGTGGTTAGCGTTCTCGCCTCACATTGAGAAGGTAAGAAGGCTGGTTTGAATCCCGGTTGGATGTTTGATCTGTCAATCAAACCTTTTGAACATCTGATGCAAGACTACATATATTTATTGATTAATCTGATTGGTCAGTTTATGACTTACAATAAAGAAAGAAAAATCCTTAAAAAAAAGCATTATTAAGAACTTATTGAAAAAATGAAGCACAGCAAGAATAGTTATTCTGACAAATTTAAATGACTGCATAATAGCTGTTTATTTCTCTATAGAAGTCTATGGGAATTTAGCTTCTTTGGTTTGGGGTACTTCCTATTTGGAACATATAAGTGGGGAGGGGTCACTCAGACCAGTTCTCATATACAGTCAATGGTTATAAAAAACGGAGTGGGGCTTTGGGGGTAAAGCATTAAAAATAGGACTCAACCTCCATGTTGGTTTAACCAAGTGGACCAGGTTCACAGAAAGGCTCTGCTTTATACCTACTGCACATCGTTGTGCTTGGAACCATCACAAAAACTCACAAACACACCAATTTTTAGGCTTCTACAGCGTTTTTTGCTTTATTAATAATGATCATCAACCTTTTAAAACCTGGTGGGACAGCTACTGTCATAAAAAAATACATAAACAAAACAGGAGCTGCACAACCTAATTGTCACAATAACAAAAAAGGTAGAATAAATACAGTACAACAAAGTGAGTCCACGCTTCAGTCCTGGGAGGCAAAACTGGTTACCTCATCATTAAGGGACACCTGAAAGTGCCTAATAAAACAGTTTCACCCCATCAACCGTTGGACTAAACCAAAACAGTCAGTTTAAATCTTGAATTTGTTATTTCACGTGAAATGCCATGCTTTTTTTTCTCCTGCCCCCTTGTTGTGCCTGATTGGCTGAGTTTTCTTCTACTCCCTGACAGAGAAACAAGCAGCTCTGTGCTTTAAAATATGTGTTAAATCCTCAAGGCACAAATCTATGTTTATTGTATTTCTTAAAGTACATCTTGATTAGATTTAATTAAGAGGAAATTAATGCATTTCTTCTTTAGAGCCTCCCAAAGTATTGCACCTGAGGGTGATGGTTAATACTCAAGGCTCATTGGTATTCAGTATTTGTCACATCGGTTGTTCGGTTGTGCTATTCACATCACCCAAAGGGATCCGTTCATGCATTCATTCATTTAGGCTTTTAGAAGATACATAAAAGGAAGACTAAGACCTACTTAGCCAAAAAAGACTTTATTATTTTTTTTCCTAAGAAATTCCGTCCTATTCAAATCTGAAATTACAGCTTTTACTTGGCCTAGCAACGATTTCTCTTTTCAGGAAAAACTGAAACACATTTGAAAAAATACAAACCTACAATTCTATTTTGCTTTTTGTTGGATTTAATTGTTCCACTGGAGCTTGGTCTGGGTTTTAGCAGAAAAAAAGGGGCAAGAGGGGCTTATTTAGTTTCTTTTGTACTTTCAAATTAAAAGCTTCTTTCCAATTTGGGGAAATTCTATAGAAGTTTGAATGCAGTTGGCAATAATACTCCCTTTCCATTTGATTATTTTCCTCATGAGGAAGAGCATGTGAGCTGATTGTGTTAGCACAGAGCCACTGCGTCCAGGTTTCTTATCTTCCCCCAACAGTCGAAGCAGAAAGCCGTTTGTTCTGAAAAAAATAAATAAATGAAATCCCCCAAATTTCTTCAATCAAAATCTTTTGTTTAGACAAAAGGCCCAATGTTTCTTGGTACAACAATGTCGATGGCTCACAGACATATGGACTGGCTCCACGGCGGAACATTCTGCTGATGCTTGCCTGTAATTTTCTCCTCCACATGGTAAATGGATTGTATTTGTATAAAGTCATCCCAAAAGCCTGCCATGATGCCTCTCTTTCACCCACGACAAACCCCTGCACCAACTCAGCTGCTGTCATCCTTCATCCACAGATTGCCAGACTTTAAAAAGCGCATTCCTCTCCCCCTATCATCCTATCATGGGTTTTCTCTTCTGGCACTTTATTTCTGTCCATCTCCATCATGGTCATCCAGTAGTCCACTATTTTTCCTTCCCCTCTTCCTGCTTTTGTTTGCCAAGTACCCAGAGTCCCCTCCTGTGTGTCGTTCCCCAGCCTTCCTCTCCGCTGCCCCCTTGACCCCCAGATCCCCTCTGTTTCTTTGAGACCCCGCTCTGATAAATGCAGTCTTCAGTTCCAGTCACAAACGCGGTTTGGGCTGTCTGGCTAAGTGTGTTAACTGGACCCAAACCCTCACAACCCCATGAAAGGTCGACAGTCAGACAAAACACACAATTTCATTAACAAATAAGGATGACACTGGACGTCTTCTCAGGAAGTTATTTCAGTTGGGCCGAAAACAGTCCTCCAAGCAGATTAAAGAAAAGTGGTTGTAGGGTAAAGCTTGCTGTGTGTGTGTGTTGGGGGGGGGGGGCAGATAAGTGGGGTTGAAGAAATAATGGAAACACAGCAACTCACTTATAGTTTCTGGCCACAGCGGGCCAGAAAGGTCATACAACCTGTGAGCCAAAACACAAGTTGTTTAGTTGTTTATCACATACAAAAAGGAGACAGAAAACTGATTTGTGGCTTTTTCTGTCATGGTTTATTACATTTTTTATTTTGTGCAGTACAAAATACTGAAGATACAGAAAAATAGGGTTTGTTTTGCACAAAGTTGGAAAACAAAATATCCTTATTATAAAAAATATCTTTAGCGACCTGTTTAAAATACTTTTTTGTGTATTCTCAAGTGAATCTAGTATGTCAAACGAGTTCACATCTTAAACTAAGACATTGTTTGTCTTATAAAAACACTTTTCTGAAAACCCTTTCAAAATAAAGGTCATATTTTAAAAAGGGGTCGCTTTTGGCATTTGAACTCCTGTTTGCAAAAACATTTGATATAGTTTGGTTTAAATATATTCTCTGTAGTTTCTGTTTATTTTATTAGACATTTTTTAAACAATAAGTGTACTGAATGTTGTATGGATGGGAAGACAAAATTGATGCACCAAACACTGTCATCAATCACAGTCGGTGTAATAAACTGCTCATAAAAACATAAAATGGAATATAACGAAAAACTTTAAATATGTTTTTAGGACGGTTTTTGTCATGACGTTTATGATAAAAGTCACATCATCTGTTGCAATCTCTCCTCCTTAAAGACTTAAAGAGATCTGACATTTCACATCACAGTCTTTAGAAGTTAAGATTCATTTTATCTTTGACTTTTGTTCCTGTTTTTCAACAGTGTTCCCATTTTTAGTTAAGCAAGACTCTCAGATCGTTTAAAGCCTTTGGAATTTTTTTATTAACTAAAAAACAACAAGATGCTCCCATATGTGTCAAAGTGTATGTTTCTATAGAGATGTATCAAAATAAATACTGGACCTCAATTTTAACATCGTTTACATTTATACAGAATATCAGTTAATTTGAATTAAACAATCTCAAACAAAAGCAATCTGAATTGTCAAAGAATAATAAAAAAAAAGCATTTATATTGAATTAAAAATGTCATTTAAAAAGTGTTTTTTAGGTCTGGAAGAATCATACACTTAAATTAAAAATGAAATATTTTGCTTTTTTTTCTGCAAAATTCGCGTTGAGCTCTGAGCCCATTTTCATTTTTCCCAGTGCAGAAAGGCATTTCCTCTCAGCACCTCTGCTCAGTCTCCTTCACCATTTTCCTGAACTCATTTATTTTCCCGTCAGCTGGTAGATGAATGATGATCGCTCGCAAAGTCTGTCTCCTTGACTTTGCCTGAATGTGAACCCAGCAGATGTGTTTTAAAGAGTAGTGGATGAAAGTAAAATTGATCATGCAGCCTGGATTCCATCTTTTTTTTTCATTTATGCTTTTTGTTTTATTTTAAGGGATACTCTGTGACCCACAGAGGATGTATTTCAGAAAGATAGTGTCATTGTGACATTGTCTCCTGAGAACAGGTATCTCTCAGCCAGTCACAGCAAACCAAATAATTAAATGTATTGGAGCAGGACACTCCATCATTAACAGATAACCTTTCACACTTTCAAACGATGCCTTCTAACCTGTTGTTTAACTTTTGATAGATAAACAACATTCACTTGATAAATAAGGTTATTTCCAAAAATGTATAGGCCGACTCCCACTGGAACAAATGTACCTCAGACATGTACCCCATATATTTTCTGTATTTTAGTTGTAGTCTGTAGTTGCAGGAGCCAAAAAAATTTTTTTTAAAGAAGAAAAAACATATATAAGTCACTCATGTGCAATAAGTTAGCAGAAAACCAACTTGAATGCTGGTAGGATGGACCAATGAAATCAGTTTCAAACCCAGCTGAAGCTGTGACAAAGAAAGAAAGTCACAGCGCTTTGGGTTACGGTTAAAGGGGTTTGCTTGGGTTTACATTCTCATTATAAATAAATGACAGCTGACAGACACTGCTCTTCCTCCTGAACATCATCACCCTCGCACTGCCTTGTCAAGCAGGCTTCTCATCTCCTTCCGTTCCCACTGTGCTCCTCAGACTCCAAGTATTCGCCTCAGGTTCTGGGTATCAACCAGGCCTGGATTTAGCCAGCCCTACTATGGGGTAATGACAAGGGTGAAAGTAGACTTTTGTTTATGTCTATGCTGTAAAGAATTATGTCACCGCAATCTTTTTAATAGCAGTAACTGCAGATAAAGGGTGTAATGATTGGCAAGTTGTTAATTGAATTGAATCAAACTATACCATTATAAAATCGTTTCAAAATAAAATAAATTAATGATCAAGAATGATCAAGCCATCATTCTAATGAGTGGTCTAATGAGTGGAAACACTTTGAATTTTGCAAAGTCTTGTGACCATACAGTGTGGTTTAATGTTCTAATAATGTTCTGTTTGTATAATTTTGATGTGGAAAAACAACAGTGGGCTGAACTTTCGGAAACTAAAATGTGAAGGGATTTGCCATCAATTGCACACATTTAATTTACACTTTTATCTTGCAAGAAATACAAGGAATCTGGAAAACGTCACCTGGTTGAGGACCCAGGTATTGATCTCTGAGTCCTCATGTAGGGTGTCATATCCTTCCAAACCCCTAAAATGCTTAGAAAATCATCAAATCCTTCATCTGTATCTATCTTAACCTTTAATCTATTTGATATTGTTTAAAGTTTTATGTTGAATGCTCCTCCTGGCGCTACTCTCTACATTTCGGCTCCTGGAAGGGCGGAGCACAGAATGCAAACCACAGTCACAGCAGAGAGACGCAGCTCTGGGTTGTATCTCCAAATACCACAAAAGACTTAAGGGCGATTTCTTCAATGTTCCGCACCTGATTGAAGGCTGAGACAAACGTCAGTCTTTAATCAAATATTGACAACTGTGACATTTGGAACTATTTAGCATTTATACAAAGGAAATGACAAATACAATGGAATATATCCGTTTTTTGTAAAATGATTTACTTGATTTTATTTTTCTTTAAAAACAACTACCTGAGCTGAAGGCAAATCCAGTTTTTGAGACTGGGATATTCCACAGCCTAATGGGTTTGCTTGTCCACATGAGCATCAGTAACAACAACCCGTACCTCTTTACTGTGACTCTGGGTCAGCCTCTCTGTCACAGCTACTTCCTGTCCCCGTTTTGTTGTCACCTCAGTGGCTACTTAACATCAGGCCTCTCCAAGAAGGTCATCTATCTTCCTGTCAGGGAGTCCTGTTGATAAAAAGAAAGTCTGAGAGCACAGCTACTTGCCTGCCGGCATTACTGATAGAGGGTCAAGCACAAATCTAATAAAGTCACTGCTTTTATTTCCATGTTTACGTAATGTTATAAAGGTATTTTTTGTACATAACATAGATGTACAAAACACTTAAGGTGAGATTAAGGAAAGTGTGAGGAAACCTGGGGGCTCATCTGTGTGATGATATTGATTATTCTGAAAGAGCCATCAATTCTTAAAATTCTTAAACATTGGAAAGACTTTTATCTATTTTATGCATAACAAGAATATCAAGTTTTTTTCTTACTGATTTTTTTTTAAGTAGGAAAAAAAAGTCAAATTTCATCTTTGCAGTTTCACATCCAGGGTGCTCCTCTGTTCCCAGTTCCAATGCTGCATCTAAAGCAAACAAAGCCCTCCCTCAGTTGTTTGCGTCCGTGTTAGTCTCGTTTGCACGCCTCGCCTGTGCACAGCGTGTGAACACAGTGGGCAGCGTGGCTTAAAAAGCAGAGGAGGCCATTATCTTCAAAGAGCGAAGATCGGTTAAAACTGAGGGGCATTTGAAGACTAAATGAGCCTGAAAATTACTCTTACATGCAGGTTTTTCTTCATTTAGACCACCAATCTTTAGTTTGCTCATCAGCAGAACAGTGTTTATACACAACTTGGAAAGTGTTTCAAAAGCAGAGGCAGAGACAACTTGTTGTGAAGCTCCTGTGATGAGATTTTCCCAGATCTCAGCAGGCACAATGGTGATGAGGCAGCTTGAGTTGCCGCTTCACAGCAAGAAGGCTCCTTGTTCAGATCTCAGCCTCCCTGGGTTGTGTTGGCTCTTTCTCTCTCTTATATTGTGTGTTTTTCTGGGGAACTCTGCCCCCCTCTTCAGAAAACATCATTAAATATTTAAATTTGTGTGTTAGCGTGCATAATACATTAAACTTGTGAGCTGCAGGATGTACTCAATAAAAATATGTGTTTTACTGTGACAAACTTGTTTAAATGATGCACACCTGAGTTCTGTACTAGGACTTATTTTATTGATATAGAAGCAAACAGCAATGTTAAGTTAAAGATAAAGGCAGTTGTTACATTTTTTAAATCCCTTCATGCCTGAATTTATTTCCAATTATATACTAAATTACTTTTCAGTGTTTTTTTTCCTTTTAATGTGATGCTAAAATTAAGTGGAGCTCTGGATTATACGGTACATTGCAAATTAGCGACATGTAGCATGAAAGGATGAAAGATTTTTAATTTGAAAAGGCTTTTTTTGGACACTAGAAAAACTGTTTCTCCAAACTTTTTGAGGACTTTTATGAGGGATAGTCTTGAAATCTTTATTTTTGCTAAAAACAAAACAAAACTAAATAAGAGGACCTGGTTGTAAACATCAATGTTCAGAACCAAAAATTCCCCCATATCGATAGAAAAAAAAGTTTATTTTAACTGGCGGCTCCAACAGTTCGGCTATATCTTACTTTATAATGAGTTTTTTCTACAATTCTAAACACTTTTGGGTTATGGCTAGAGTATGTTTTATAATTCCGGCCGTTGATGTCAGGCGCCATCTTGTCTGCATCCAGGTCCCTCTCAAGAAAAAAGAGTTTGTTCTGCTTTAAAACATCACCACAATGTTTTAGAACAATGTGTTTTGTTGAACATTTGAATTGTAAGAGAGTAATATTGATAACTTGTAATTATTGAGGCCAAAAAGCAATCAAGACAAATTACAGAACATTTAAAAGTTGAGGTAGTTTCAGCTTCCTCTTGCTTCCAACGGTACGCACACATCGCCCAGGACCACGCATGGTCAAGGGACCACTTTCATTGAAAAGTCTATGTAAACACGGATTGAGTCGTGCTTCAGCCTTTCGTGTTCAAATCTCACGCGTTTGCATGCAACTACTCAAGTTTCTACAACTGTTTTTAGGCTCTATGCAGAACAGGTGTGACCAAGAAACATATTGAAAGTTAAACCAGGCTGAACTTTGACCAATGAGGTATTCAGATTTGGTAACGAAGTATGGATGGCGTCACTTTTCATTCACCGAAGTGCCAACTTTTTGAAAATTGATCATGGAGGACAAATTAATTAAATGTGGTTTGTGCCCGGATGGAATTCTATGACAATAAGTCTTTTATACTTTTACACCAAAGGAACAAAGATTCCACTCCCTTCCTGTGCAGTGTTAACACCATGGCTTATATGCGCCTTGAAGAACACATTCAATGTGTTCATGTGTTCTCTTTCACAAAAATGTTGGAGGCCATTTGGGAGCATTTTGTCTCTTTCACTCTTCATCCTTTTCCATCTGTCTACTGATTTTCAGGAGCTTGGTCTATTAACCTGTATGGAAAGACAGAGAACCGAGGAGGAGACAGATGCTGCTGCAGAGGAATACAAAACATACCAGACCTCCCCCCCTATTTAATTTCTTTGCTGAAGTTCTAAAAACAAGTCTTTCCCGCTGTAGGCTGATCCAATGGCTTCTGTGGGATCTTGTCCTACATTTGGAGCAATAAAATATTTACTCAGAGTTGGAAAACCCCAATTTGCAGACAAATGTAATATTTTTTCTTACTAATGAAATTACACCATTATCACAAACCGCTTTTTAACTAATTGCCCTTTAGAGGCATTTCAAGAGGGATAAGATGCAGACTGCGGCCCCCTCTGCTTCCACTTCACCTAGACGGCACAGATGCTTCATCTTCCCCCTTTCACTGTGTTTTTCCTCTCATCTATATTTATCTAACAGCGGTGGATGACAGTGTGCAGGTGCGTGAGCTGCTGCTCAGGTGGCCTGCTGCCAGCTAACATCATCAAACGCCACGATGTAGTTTCCCCCCATCTAGTCTAAAATAGCTCAGGCTGCTCCATCTAATTCACAGCTTTAATTGCATTTTAATGCAGAAAACACAATGAAAGCAGCATCCCTCTGTTTGAGGGGAAACCATCGTCAGCTCCCAGCTTTTATCTGCTAATGTAGGAAGTGCCGTGACAGTTCTTTAATGATCATGGCTTGCAGCATCTTCCGAGCTCTGAAACAGGGTTTTACGCATTTCTCAAGTTCATAAGTGCAGCATTTTGCTCATTTGAACTCCCACACTGAAAATCAAATGAGCATCCTCCAAACTGGGTCGGTCCTTGAATTCTATGACGAGAAACACAAGACTTAATTAAGCCGTTTGATTATATCTTCAGTAAATTCCTGTTTCTTTGACAATCCGCTTGCCATATAAAGCTCTTGTGGTGTATATTGATGGACTTTTCTTTTTGTAAAGTGAAACCCCTCCATTCGTCTGTAAAGATCTCATTCAGTCAGCTGTTAAAATGCTAATATTCTGTCTGATCTATGAGCTTTTAATGGTCAGATGCCAACATGCGGCAAGACTCCTATTTCATCATCACTCCTGATGTGATTATATGATGATGAGCTGAGCTTCAATCATGACTGGCTCTATTCACAATGGCCAGGAAAGGCCTCATTAGTGCAAGTGTGAGTGTTCGTCCCGGTCAATCGTGTCTCAGAAACAGCTGTGGCAGCTTCACAAACCTCGGCGAGGAGGAAGCCTACTGAAAGCTGGATAACCTGTGATTGAGCAGAAGGCTGTCCAAACAAGCGAGAATGAGATGAAAATATATTCGCCTACATTTGATGCCAGTGCAGAGCCACAATTGCTCAGAACAAAGTTGGCTGCAGCGTAAAAAAACATTCTACACAATCCCCGATCTACAGTTGTGCAGACTCAAATGGCAGAGGCAGCTGCAGATTAATTGCATCCTCTCTGTGGATCTGTGGTCGGGAAGCTGTTGGAAAGTTGCCACTCAATGTTTGTTGCAGGCTGAGCAATGTTTCTGCATGATAAAGGGAGCTGCAGCTGCGCAGATGCACACAGTGCATGCAAAGTTTAGAGTTCTCTGTCAAATGAGCCCAGCCGAGGGATTGATCAACAAGTCATGGTTTTAGGATACGTCTATCTGTAACTCTTGCGTGTGTTTGAGCAGGAAATCAGTGACTGTAAACAGCAGGTGTAGTCATGTGACCCTTTGGTTTGTGTTTAGCTGGTTAGTTTTTCCAGCTTGTTTAGGCAGGAACGGACACCACCGAGAATGTTCCATAAATGTCAAAAAGGTGGGGAAAAACAAGTTTTTGAAACAGGCTCTACAACACTTTGTGTGTGATTTTTCTTTTTGGTCAAATATGAAAATAACAATTCAATATTTATAAAAACTCAATACGGGGACTTCAGCTCCTTCCACAGTCCAAAAACATGCTTCGTAGGTTAATTAGATACTCTAAACTGTCCCTAGGTGTGTGCATGTTTGTGGGAGTGATTGTGTGCTCTGTGACAGACTAGCGACCTGTCCAGGGTGCACCCCACCTTTGCCCAACAGTAGCAAATGCAAGAGCAGGATGGGCTCTTGGACTAAATATGATGAACCATGTAGGGCAGAGGTGCCCAATACGCTAATCGTCGATGGAAGTGTTGGTAAATCAAGGGCCATGGCAAATAAAGATATTTATTTTTAAATTTATCAGCCAATCATCACTACTAAGTACATCAGTTAATTGACATGCAGAGGAGCCAGTCAGACAACTTCTGAAACAGTGATCTAAAACCCGGTCCCTTGTGAGCTAATGCCTGCTTGTTTTTTTAACCCTCCTTCAGTAATCACTACTCATCTGGATCAGGTGTGTTCAGTCAATCAGAAACTGGGCTCACTCAATCCAGCTAATCAGCAATTACTGAAGTGGGATTGGCTGCAAAACAATCAGGACAGTTGCTCACAAGGAGCAGGGTGGAGATGCCTGCAACATATGAGAGTGCACAGTTGTGCAACTCAAATTCAGCGCCACACTATGCTAGCAGATAAGGAGTTTTTCTTCTTCCTAATCCGCAGAAAGATGTGAAGGTTTAGCAAGAGACTCCTAACTGTGGACGTAGCTGCAAAAGTGCTTTATTTTTTCTTGACTGGCCCAAAGTCAGGGACTCAAAAAGAATATCGGATAGAACACACTCAGAATGTTTGTTCATGGCACAATGCACCTTTCAGCTTCGTTGACAACACACGAGTCCCACTCAACAACCTGTTGAAGGAAAATGCCAGAGGAACTTTTTATCATGTTGTAATCTGACATACAGCGGGGAAAATAAGTATTGAACACATCAACATTTCTCTCAAAAAACATTTCTAATCGAGCTATTGACACGAAATTTTCACCAGATGTTGGCATCAACCCAAGTAATGCACACATAGAAAGAAATCCAAACATTTATGTCCATAAATGAAGTTATGTGTAATAAAGTGAAATGGCACAGGGAACAAGTATTGAACACATGAAGAAAAGGAGGGGTAAAAAGGTCTGGCAAGCCAAGAAAGCAGCTGGAGTTTGTCAATATTCAGAAGGTTAACCTGCCCCCTATTAGTGCAAAGTAATATCAGCTGGTATAGTCCTGATTGATGCCTTTTAAAAAGGTTTCTCACCAGCAAGGTGTTAGACAAGAAAGCATGGGGCAGCAAAGGCGTGGGGCTGTTTTTCAGCATGTGGTACTGGTAGACTTCATATCATTGAAGGAATAATGACTGGAGAAAAGTATCGAGACATTCTTGATCAGAATCTGCTGTCATCTGCCAGGCTGCTGAAGATGAAAAGAGGGTGGATCTTTCAGCAAGACAACGATCCCAAGCACACAGCCAAGGTAACACTCAACTGGTTGAAGAAAAAGTAAATAAAGCTGCTAGAATGGCCCAGTCAATCACCAGACTTGAATCCAATTGAAGATCTTTGGAAATAACTGAAGATCCGGGTTCACAGAAGAGACCCCCGGAACCTTGAAGGTTTTGAAGGCAGTTTGTGTGGATGAATGGGCCAAAATCACACCTGAGCAATGTATTCCACTGGTTTCTCCATACAGGAGGCGTCTTGAGGCTGTAATCACCAACAAAGGTTTTTGCACTAAGTATTAAATACATTTCAACAAGCGTGTTCAATACTTATTCCCTGTGCCATTTCACTTTATTACACACAACGTCATTTATGGACATAAATGTTTGGATTTCTTTCTATGTGTGCATTACTTGGGTTGATGCCGACATCTGGTGAATATTTCGTGTCAATAGCTCGATTAGAAATATGTTTTTTGAGAGAAATGTTGACGTGTTCAATACTTATTTTCCCCGCTGTATTTAACTAAATTTACCAATTAAATAATTGTATAATTCACTTTAAAATCTGCTTTTCGTAATGGGTCTGCGTATATAAGTACATAAATATGAACATTTTTTTAGGCTGAGTTTTCCACCTTTGTCTCGTCATTTTTTTTTGGTATCCTTCCTTTCTGTGCCGTGATAGATTATCTGTCTCCTTGTGCTCAAACTTGCTACAAAAACTGCATTTTCCTCTGTTTTGAGATAAACCAGATTCTGTGCTCATTACAAATGAGATGATCTTTGGGAGTCTTTGGATCCTCTTTCCACGGGCCATCAGGGTATTAAACACGCATCTAAACCACAAACTATCCCAGCACACACTAGCTTCACACCTAAACAGCAATACCACCTCAGTACTGTAAAGGCTCACTGTCACCTGAAAAGTACTTTAATTTCTTCTGTACAACGTGCAAAACCTTATCATGTGCAACATCTTCTGTAATTCTTCAGGCTGTAATTCCTTCTATTTTTATCGATCACCTTTTGTCTTGCATTCATTACCTGTTTTCATTTATTTATTGTATCATCTCCTACTTTACTCTCATAAATATGTATGCATAGTTATTTAAAATATCAGACTCATGAATCATCTTTCAGATAATCATAGCTGTCACGCTCTCATATTTTACCCCTGCTGGCCCTCCTGCTGGTGCTTCCTCAGCGGGACAGGCTTCATTTCACACCTCCTCCTCCTCCTCCACTGCTTTGCTAAGCTCATGATGAGGGAATCCTGCTGGTAGATTGTTCTTCCAGATTCATCATAAGTTGCTCTATTCCAGTTTGCATCTAGTAAACTGAAATGCAGAATTCTCTGCAGCAGAATCTTAGATTGCTAAAGCAAGAGAAAGCACCAACGGATCCATTTATAAGTAAGACGTAAACATACAGGATATGTGACTGTTGCCTTGATCATTTATCACTTTTACTGTTTGGTGGACGGAAAGAAATGCTCTGCATTGCAATTCATTGACTGAATTAAGCTCAAGAGTGAAACATTTGGCAAATATAAGACCAGAACTATGATTTCAAATGAAGCCAGACCCCTATTTGAAATGTGTCAGAATTTTGTCGATGCACTAATATTGAAATAATTGGTTAATTAACTTTAGATAATAGTTTGGGCTCCTAAAGCAGGAATTTCTGTCTTATTGAAAGGGAACGGTTTCAGAGTGGCGACATTGTGAACTATCGAGGGAAAAAAAAGGAAAAAAGATTAATTAATATATTTATTCTGAAATTAAAGTAGTATTTAACACTGTCATTGTGTGCACTACAGCAGGAGACAGTTGGTACAGTCTTTCTGTCGCAGAGATTAGAGCAGAAAATCACCTCCAGGGATTAATAGACTGCTTAAGATGCAAGTCATGCTGTAACTCTAATGTCGCACTTTGGTAAATACTCAGCCTAACTCCCCTTTAAGAAGTGTTAATTATCTAAAAGGAAAGACTGCTATTAATGTACAAAATGGATTTTTAATAGCAAAGTTAAAAAAACTGTTTGTTTAAGAACTGAATTTCAGCTTGTGTGACTAAGAAATGTCAGAGAGGTTGACTCTGTTTAGGAAATAAAACATTAGATTGTGTATTACTGAAGTAGAAATAGCTTAAACATAAACAGAACTATTTTTCTTGATGGGACTTGATGGGGTTTCTCCTCTGAGCTGGATTTGAGATGTAAATTCTCTGAAAAATCTGAGCTGTTTATTGAATAACACATTTTTATTCCACGTCATTTAATTCAGAGGCCTGGCCTCTTCAGACATAAAAATAGTCTCTAGAGGAAGTATAAAAAAACATTTTTGCTATACTCAGGGAAGCAAAGTTCTTTTGCTCTTGTAACTGCTCTGAAAATGGCCCATATGTTACTTTTGGGCACTAATAAAATTTTCAGTCTTTATTTTTGACAAGCCAAAAGTTTCAAAACAGCAAAGTGATTGCACAATGTGTTGCACAAAGGCGTTCAGCTGCAAACACTCTTTTCAGTGTTGAGGACTTTAAAGAGACGGCGGCTGCACCAGCTTGCTTTGAAAAATGTTGCATAAACTTTGAATTTATTCAAACTGTGAATCAGGTCAAACATTTTTAGTGACGCTCCAGGATAAAGACAAAAAGATAAAGCAAACATAACAAAGCCAGCAGCCCTTTTCCTTGTGCTTGAACATTTTAAAAACATTCACTGATGATAAAGTATTTTTGTAAACAATAATTACTCTTTGGAAAAAGAGCAGGTTAAAGCAGCATTTTACAAAAAATTTAGGATTCATGAAATTAGTGAGGAAAAATGCCCGTCTATCATCAGAATTTAAATGACGATGTGAAGGCCTGATCACGTTGGACGGTTAGTTCTGCTAAGTCCATTAATTTCTGATAATGGACACCTCGAAGGGCATTATCCCGCTTTTACCAAGGTCATGTACGAAAGAAATTAATATTAAATATTAATCAATTATTAGTGCTGTTATTTTTCAGGATTAAATGGTTTTTCCCAAGAAACTGAATTTTGGTACAGGGTGCAATGCTTAACAACTACTGAGCCTGCACTGTCCTCCATCTGCCGCATCCAAGGAAATTGGTATATATATGCTAAACGTCAAGTGATAAAAACCATCATTTCATAGGAAAGGTTCACCTCTTACTGCTTGCTTATGACCCGATGATGAAGCAAAAGTTTGTTTCAAAGAAACAAAGTCCACAAGTAGTTTCCTAGATTGCTTTTTTTTGGAAGAAGTTTCCACCATTAACTCCGATCATAAATAGATAGATGATAGATGTCCATCATAGGGACATTTGAAGGACAGAGATCTTTTCTACTGTCTTGCTGTTGTGATAAACCGTGAAATAATTCCACCTACATTCCAGGTTTCTGTTGCTCTGGTCACCCGCTAGAGTTTATAATATGGACCATCCAGGATATGTGACCAGAACTTCTTCTCCAGATGTCTATTATTCGGTTTTATTTAACAGTTGGACATAATCTAAATATGCCTCAAAAATACTTTATGACTATGTTTGCTTACAAAATTTAAAGGACGCTATTTATGGAGTTTTCTTTTTGGTGTTTATGCAGCACAAATGAGGAGACAGACCTGTGGGAACAAGACGGCGGAAGGCTAAGTTTGGAAGTCAGAGAAGGAGAACTTTTAAAGAATGCAGTTTTTCTAGTGCGCTCCTAATCCCCATGAAATTTCTACCAGCTCTGTGGATGGAAAATACTCATTTTCTTTGTGCTGTGATTGCTTGGGCAATTCGGAGATATTGTCTCTGTGTGCAATATTACCCTAACGCTATGATTCCATCTTAAGGAGGGGGCAAAAAGCTGAATCTTTTTGACCCTGTCATCCTCTGTGGAGTGATTCCATTAGTTCAAGTAAAGTTAGGAGTTGCTGCTCGAGATTTATTTGTTTGATTCAATAACTAAATTTTCATCTTGGGTAATTTTTTCAACTGATGTTCCTGGTTCTTTACTTCTGTTTTTTTCAAAGATGAGATTTGTAGTGCATGTAGTGGATTTGTATGAAAGTGCTCAAAGTCACTCTTTGCTCTGGAGCTTCCATGCAGGCTCACTATTCTCTGGTATCCTGGTGAAATTGTGGAAATCATTCTTGAAGACCCACACCAACGAAAATCAAAGTTTTGTGGTTTTTTAACATGTTTTTATGGGGCATTTCGGAGGACAAATGTGTAGAAAATAGAGCTCAAAGGGGGCTGTAAGCTAGCGGGAGAGGATGTAAAAAGATGGATGACAGGAGATGGGGACAGGCTTACTCCATGCCAACACTCCCGCCCATAACTTAGAGACTTAGAGGTAAAATTGTAATGAACTCTAGCAGTTGTACACAAACTATGTCCTAGAAAATGACACAGGAAACGGCATAATCATAATTAAAAGTCAAATACCACTAGAAATGCTTTTACAATCGATCAAAAAGATGACCAGTGTGGGACTTTAAGTCACTTTTGTTAATATATTCTTGAACAATATTCTTGTTCAGGCCAAAATATATCAGTCAAATGTGCCATTTAAAAGCAGCTTCCTACCCCCTATCTTCCTTAAAACTGACGCATCTTCAGTCATTTCACATGTTAGGTGGTCAGATTTTTTATTACTTTTGCTCAAAGGTAAACTTAATGAATACTTTTTCAATGTATCTCTTTCATTAAAAAATTACAATTTGTTGAACTATGTAAAGTAATTATTAATTAAGAAAAACACAAGAAACTAAAAGTTACGATCAAAGTCCAACTCTGTCAAACAGGGAAGTCTCTATATTTAGAAGTGTGGCCTGGTGAGAGTCTTTGTCCTGCAGGACGTCTATCGCCACGATCCTCCTTCGCTGCTTCAAAGGGAGATCCACCTTCCTTCCTGTGCGGCGGCATTTTTAGCCTGTGCCGCATTTGCTTTGTGAATTAATTTCTGATCAGAGAGCAGGAAGCAGAGAAGTTTGTCCGACGCCTGCTCTGAGGCGGCGGGTCATCGAGGGCGCAATTCTTCACCTGCTTTAACTCTGCCGCAGCTAAATTGAGATATAGAGACGATTTGCAGGGCAGCAAACGGGATAAGTAATTCATCTTTCATTATTAGGTTGTCAAAAAGGTCGGGAAAAGCTGGGCAGGGATGCTGGGACTCTGAGAGAGTGTTTGCTGAGTGACCTTTGAAGAACAGCTGATTAAAGATAAGTCCTGGTAATTAACAGTGACAAGACGGTCACCTTCATCAGGAGTTTAAACTTCTCTCTATGGAGAAACGTTTTAGAAAGAACATACAGGGAAGTGTACATTAAAAAAAAAAGGTTGGTGACTTGTAAAATAATTGCAACTGCACTGACTATAGATGCTTGAATACATTTCCAAAGGAGATGAAAGCGCGCCGATACCCTACACATCTTGCTTCATCTTTAGAGTGACAAAAAGACAGCTGGCTAAATGACCGTGGACTATTTTTGACCACTTTTTAATGGGTTTTCTCAGTGCTTGGGGATGGAGTTACGTGCCGAAAACCATGTGGGAAATGGAAGAATGCCAAGAAAAAGAAAAAAAAAGACATTTCCTGTGAAAATGTAGTGGCTGGGAGCAGAAAGCTTTCATCTTACCCAGCTGACGGAGTGAAAGTCTCCGCAAATATGGCAGAATAGGAAGAAAAATCACAGGTTGGAAATAAACACCCCAAGTAGAACGTTATGACTATCTAAATAAATCATTTGACAAGCTTGGTGCATATTTTCCTGTTGTTTTGTAGCTGAATGATGAATCTTATGTTGTGTTAACCATAAGTGCATTAAGGCAAACAAAATTTAAACTCATTTCTACCACTGAATACAATCAAGAACTGAAAGTTTTGAGTCACAACTGTGTTCTGCATGTGATTGTGAAGCATTGTGCGTTTGGCTGCTTTGTTAAAAGGCAGCTCTTGTTGAATACTCAGCTGACATTTATCAAATGTCAGCAAATATCCTTTTTTGGAGAGCTTTTAGTATTCATTGAGACCACAGGCCAAAGGTCCATCACAACAAAACCTGACAACCAAGAGAGTGGCTGTAGATGGAGGGGGTGTCAAAGCTTGATGCTAAGGAACGAAAAAATCTTCCTAAATGTTTGTTCTGATTGTTTTCCTGTGTTTTTTTCCCTTCATAGTTAATGCTTGGATGATGAGAGGGTTATCAGGTGAGCATCTCCACTCTTTGTTTTGACAAATGGAAAGGAAATAGTTTGTTCTTTGCACGATAGAAAAACAGGTCTTTACATACAACAGAGACTGTAATCCACAGCTGTATCACACATAATGACGAGAAGCTTTATGAGGAGAAATTCACAGAAAACACAAAACTGAAAAATACATCAATGTCTGCCGTGTTACACCTCAGAGAATGTCTTCCTTATCCAAAGTCGCACACAGCCCATCTCAATTTTCTATCATTTTCTTTCTGACAGCCACAGACACTATCAGTGTTGAGCCCACCTCCCCCTGGAGGAAGAGAATCTGCAATGAGTCTCGTCTACAGTGGGAGGTGGAGGTCTGTGGGGAGGACTTCAAGCGAAACATGGCCCACATAGATCCACAGCACTGGTGCAACCTCACGCACTTCATCAGGTAGGAACCTACATGCAGCCTGATGTCTGGAAGCATTTGAGACCAAATCTACATTTTGGTTCAAGTCACTACTGACACGCGATTAAGGAAAATGTCCACATTACACAGAGGGAATCAGGTGTCTCTTTTAACTCAGAGCAGTCACCATGCATACCACAAAATAAAAGATGTAATGTCTAAAAAACTGTAACACAATCATTGTAGAAAACAGTAAAAAATAAAACTGGAATATGTACCCTTGCAGTGCAATATTTGGACAAAAATACAGCAGAACAGCAAACTCGATGGTGACAGTTCTAATATCTATTACTGCTGTAATGTTTTCATCTTTGGCTGGATAAAATTACTGGTAAATTAGTCTACAAGAAAGAGAATCAAGCAGGTTCTGAATAGTTGTGGGAGCTATTCAGCCACAGTAGATCTCAGCTCAGTGCGTGTCTTTCTGTTGAAAATGAGAATCAAAATGTTTTTTTTTCTTGCAATTTGCATGTATTGATAATGCCATTTATATAAAAGAAACATGTAACTAACTCTAAATTTAAAACAAATAATATTATAAAACTGCTATGAGATGGAATCAGGTGTTGAGGGTTAAGTTTTTTTGTAAGCTGCAAAAATACAAAGATGGCTTGTTACAACATTTAAAAAATGAGATAAGCTGTTTCCTTTGGCTCTTTTCTCATTGCAGGAAACAAGTGCCAAAATGTAGGAGAGCCTAATAACTATATTCAAAGACTCTCTCATAATGCTTTTCAGCGAAAGAAATGAATATGTAAAAGAGCGAGCTCTGCAAGTTCTGTGATCTGATACAGAAACAGTCACTCATCCTCAGGTTTTCTGTGAAGCCGCCTTTAAGTTGGTTGTAAAACTGACAATGTGAAGGCGGCGTGGGGCTGGATTACATCAAGATGGGAAGCAGATAGAGTTTATGACATGCTAAATTACACACACAGTGAGATCCTGGTAAATCTTTACAGTAATGTGATCATTGCTGCATGTCTCCTCCTGACACTTCCTGTCATTTTTTCTAATGGAAGAAAGCTAAAAAAATACGGGAGATCTGCAGAGGTTTACAGGACTGAGACTGATTTCAGCCAAATCTAACACTTGGCACTGATAAAATAATCTTTCACGGTGTTTTCTTAAAGAATCAAACAAGAAACAATTTTAGAGTTGTGACCATTGCAAAATTTGTTTGTGGATTTTCACAGCTGTTGACGATTACGACTCAAAGACGTCAGTTCCAAACTCTTTTGACTGAAAACTGTTGCTTATATGATTCAAAAAGTGTTTATACACTCCAATAAATGTTGGTCCAGTTAAGATTTTTTGATAGATTTACACAAAAAATGCCAACAAATACACATCTTACATGGGACTACAAGACATCCAGCACCTCACACATTTTGTCTCCCTTATTTTAGTTTGTGACAGTGCAACACAAGGACGAGGATGAGCCTTCCTTAGGGTGCAGTGAGAGTGAACCTAGACCAAAGAATGGCTTCAGTTATATTACTGCTGATTGCACACGTAAAAACCCACAAATCCTAAAACACCCCTGTGTATTGAAGTGTTACACCTAGTGGGACTTGTTCATTTTATTAATTTTTTTCTTTTATTGTTTTTATTGTTCAATTGATTTTATTGTTTTATTGTGATTTTTTCTTTATTGCATCATATTGTTTGTGATTTTATTGGATGTTATGTTAAGCACTTTGGTTGCCTTGGCTTTTATAAGTGCTATACAAATAATAAATTGATTGATTGATTGATTGAGGGTACAATATTTGTTCTTGACATTTGACCCTTCAACTCAGTTAGCTGCAATCACTTTTGCTGCTTTTAACAAAACATTAAGAGACAGTTGACTTAGATTTAATTTGCTTTTTGGATGACTTAGGTTAGGTTTATTAGGTGGAAATTATCTTCAAAAACTTCAGTTTTTGCTCCTACGTAAAATAAAAAAACAAGTTCCGTATTTTCCACACTATAAGGTGCACCTAAAACACTTTTCGTTTTTTGTTCCTATCAGGTTTTGTGATGACTAAGCAATACATTTTATGTAAAACTGAGCTGTTGTTAAATGTGTGTGCTATTACAACCTTAATGGAAAAGTGATGAATGTATTTTCACTTTTATCCATACAATTGCTGAAAAAAGCAGCCAAAGTCAAAACCCACCTGGAGCTAAAAACCTTTTCCTAAATTCACATCACTCTTCCCTCTCAACAACCGGAGCCTCCCAGTCTGAGTATTTACATAACCGTTACTCCTGAAAGGAGTCATCCTCTTGAAAACCCTGGCACCTGGAGGAAGATCAAAAACTTGAAGAGTTGTGTCTCCCCTTTGTCTCACCTCTGGCCTCTCGTGTTTGTCTTTTCCCTCTCACTTCAACTGCACAGTCAGAAAGTAACAGGGTGTACTTTGACGTAGCTGTCAAGCACACGATTTTACACTCCAAAGTTTAAATAATCCTCTGAATTATCTGTTGGCAGGAAAGATTTGAACTTTTTCTGATTTGCAGCATGGCAGGTTAAGTGAACCTTTTGTATGGTAATATATAACAGGCAGTCAGAAACTGTTTATCTTGCCCAACTCCAAATGTCTGTGAAGCCTTGTGGGTCTCATCTCAGTTATGTGTGATGCACATGTCTGGCTGTAAGGGAAGATTGGGCGTCGCATGTACAAAATTTACGTAGAATTCGGAATGAAGGTATAAAACAAAGATGTAGGAATTATAAGGATTCTGTAAAATCGAGATGTAATCCAAATTTAACTTCTTTTCTGCCCTTTAAACTAAATATTGAGTCTTTTTTATGTGTTTTTACAAATGTTCAAGGTTGTTGGGATTAGTACAAGAAATGCACAATGTGGGCTTCATATGCATTAATACCAGTTGTTTATATATTTTGTAATCTATAGTTTGTTTTTCTTTCTTTCTGTCATTTACCAAATAATTACTAAGCTTGTTTGGGTTTGAATTATTTCTGCCGTTCATGTTAGACCTTTCAGACTGCTTTGGAAGGAGAATTGGAAAACATCAGGCAGAACTGGAACAGATCAATAATTGCTTGTAATTGCTTGTTTCTTGCTATTTTATATTATAAGGAATAAAATGTTAGAAAATAACTGTTTCAAAAATAAAATCAATGAACTTTCTTAACTATAGGCACCCACATTTAGAAATAACTTACAAACTTGCCAGTGTCAACGTTATAACGACATATAGCTGATATACATAGATATATATTTGTACTGTTTAGATACACCACCTTTTTTAACATTTTTTTTCCCATTTCCTGTTTCCCTTTTCATTTCTCATGCATAACATTTCCCAGGTTCTTTTGTAAGAACTCTTGTTTTTAGTTGTTTTAAACAAAAATAAATAAATGAAATAAATACATTTTCAGATTACACCTTGCTTGTTAGTTTTTGGCAGCCAACATCAATATTTTCATTAACTATTTTTTTAGATTCCTAAAGTATTGATGTTAAGAAATAAATTGCTAAAGCATCAAAACAAAAGTGTTTTTGCCTTTAAATGGCTTATTTTGTAATGTCTGTACTCTCCCTTCAATTTAATAGTTTGTTCAATTTACAGATTTGTATTTGTTTAAAATATTTTTTTTATGATAAAACTGAGGTCCGTTAAAGCTTTGACCTATCCTCCATATTCTGTACAGATGTCGCGAGTTGTGTTTTTCTAGCTTGTCTTACACACAAAAATAGTTCTACTTTCACACAAGACAAACCTTTTTTTTGCACAAACTTTGCACCAAGTGACTCAAAGAAATGGAGAAATCAAGTCATTTTTGCCTGCCATGTACAGACTGCAGGACAGCAGTCATAACATTTTAAGCCAAACTACATCTTCATCATTTCATTTGTCTTACAAAAAAGGGAAAAAATATCATCATCAAGAACTTATTGTCGCATACAGGTCAGGTTAACTCTGCAAAACTTCTCCTTTGACATTTATGTGAACAATAAGCACAATACCATAAATCCAGGCGTGAGGAGAATTTCATCTTGAGACTCTGATCCGACTGGGGGGGCACAGGGTCAATTCACTGCTGAGCTGGAGCCGCGGCGTTTATTCATGAGAATCTAAGATGGACTTTGAGGATAAAGAAATGAGGATGGAGGAAGGGGGATTTGGCTGGGCTGAATGTATTCATCAGAGCTGAGCTATGGTGCTGCAAAGATCCAGGGCAGCTCTGAGCGACCCTGCTCAAATAAAGTGTGGTAGAAGGCTAAAGAAGTGAGGAAGCAGCAGTGTATCTTTGGTCACAATGATGGATTACTAGCCCAAACTCAAAGACTTAGGTTATTAAAAGCCGAACCACAGCAGTATTGAAACGCTTCTTTTGCCATTAGAGACCCTTGTGACGTGACAGGAAATGACTCACTCCACAACAGTTCTTCATTCCATGTATTCATGTTAGAAAATACATGCTAAGTCTCTGATAGAGTTTTTAATCCTCTTCTCTTGTCTGTCTCCTCAGTGAGTACCACCTCTTCACCCTCTGTACAGAGAATAAGTCCCAAAATGTCAACTGCTACTGGCCCAATCCCCTGGTGGAGAGCTACATCATCCGCATACACAAGCACTTTTTCTCTAACTGCACCTTGGAGCAGGTGGTGTGGTTTGACCCCCCGGACGACACCCTTGCCATCCTCATCCTCATCCCGGTTTTCCTCACCTTAGCCATGATAGCTCTGGTTGTTTGGTGCAGCAAGAGAAGCGATATTCTGGCTTAGCTCACCTAAGAGGACAAGAGAGGGTGAATTGAAAATGTCACTTTTAAAGGACATCCTTGTGCTTGGTCAAATTATCCTCAAAGGATGTGGATGTTGTAGGAAAAAAGAGAATCAAAAGCTTTTTCAGTGGAGTTTTAGTACAGATTAATGTGTCATTTATTCGCTTAGTGTTCAACAAGTGTTTTCAACACAATATGTCTCCAAATACATCTGATGTGTCAAGATATCATATCATTCTGATGAATTAGTTGATGAATTACATCAACTAAGCTTAGCTTGAATGAAAACAGTCTCCTGGTTAGCTAAAAAAAAAGCTGTAACCCTTTAAGACCAGAGATGTTGCCGGCGACACCTAAGAAAAACATGCTCTTTGACCTACCGTCACATGATCAACGGAAATTAGCTGATCCTGACCGAAAAGTGGCTTTTCAGGTCGGCTTTGCACCAATATGTAACACATTACAAATGTAAAGTGTTGCAAAACGGCACAAAAAGGCTTTTTGTCCATGACAGAATCATCTGGTTTACGTTGCTTGCATAAACACTTCACTACTGTCAAGTGTTTAAGGCTGCTTTTGGGCTGGAATTACATTAATTGCGTAAACAATTGAAGAGTTATGCTTGTCAAAAGAATGTATACACTGGAGCTAAAGCTCTGGTGTTAAGGGGTTAAAACGATCGTCTGTCCAATAAAGGCTTTTCGCTTGGATTGAAGAGGTGGTTTCATTAAACACATACATCTGAGAGTTTTAAAAAGCCTTTCAAAATATGTCCCCTTCTTAGTCATGCTAGCTTTTTTTCCCATCATTTCAGTGTAAATGCTAAGCTAACAAGCTGCAAGATGCCTGTCGCCTCATTTGTCTTCTTGGCAGGAAACAGTCTAAAGTACTGCAATGCTTCTTTGAGAAACTTAAAAAAATATTTTTTTGGTCTAATTCCTGGGAGGATTTGACCAGCTGGACAAAACTGTGATTCATCCCTGAAACTTTTGGATCCAGACTTCAGACCTCAGAGATTCCTGTCAGAGCACTGTATCTACGCTGAAGGCCAAAGGACGCCTGGTGTCACTGATTGAACTTTAAAGCTTTGGGAAATAAGACCCAATGAGATAGTAGTAAAACACCCCAAATGGATGGTTACCACTGGAATAGTCACACTGGCCAAAGACGTCTCTACTATTCCAATACTTTCAGGATTCAAACTTTCTGCGCTCCCCAAAGGACTGTGTCTGAGGAGTTTAATTTATAAAATACTGTTGTTAATAAACTGTTATTAATTACATGTGGGGTTCTCAACAGATGCAATAATTATGAACTGACACTGAGACCTCATACTGTACAGTTCTGCTCTGCGTCTTCTGCTGTCTGCTGTATCTGTGTTCGCTCTCCAGTACCACTTTCATTCATAACAAGTTGGAATACATCTCTGTGTTTTATTGCTTCTTTGAAACACTGCTTACTTTCTATTGAACCATCACTCCATCTGCCAACTCGCACCTACGTATACTGTTAATAAAGGTGTTTTGTTAATAAAAAAATGTGTTACCGGGCTGCACGGTGGCGCAGTGGTTAGCACTCTTGCCTCACAGCAAGAAGGCCTCCAATTCAAGTTCTGGCTGGGGGCCTTGAAACAAAACATCATTGGGGGACCTTTCTGTGTAGAGTTTGCATGTTCTCCCCGTGCATCCGTTTGTTCTCTCTGGGGTCTCCGGCTTCCTCCCACCGTCCAAAAACATGCTTCATAGGTGAACTGGCAATTCTAAATTGTCCATAGGTGTGAGAGTGAATGGATGTGTGATATGTGGCCCTGCGACAGACTATTGACCTGTCCAGGGTGTCCCCTGCCTTCACTTACAAGTGGCCGGGATAGGCTCCGGCAGCCCTGTGACCCCGGAAGGGAATAAACGGAAGACGATGAATGAATGACTGAATGTTACCACCTGGAGTTGGGTGATGCCTGCACTGACTGAAGAAAAAAACAGTACCGGTAAGGGTTATGTTTTGGAAAAAAGAAAGCAAAAATTGGTGACAAGTTGGTAAATGATATCCAGACACAAACGTGACACAATCTGCCACTCCAGCAAAGATGTTAATGCTCAACAAAAACACTCGTACCTCATGAAATCATTGGAGAAAAATGCAAAAGAAAACCATATTTATTAGCTTGTACTGTTCTGATGTGCATTCCTAAGTCTGGAACAAAAAAAAACACCACATAAAATAAATCTGGAGTAAGTGAAAACATTTCAATTGACGATTTGACAGATTACAGGGGGTGATGACAAGTTGCAAAAAGCATTTGCCCCATAATTTGTTTCCTCGGCTTAGAGTTCCACGCTGGGTCATCTCTTGACCTATTTTTTAAGTGTCCTCAGTGGTCTTTTGATTGTGATTATGCCGTTTTAGCCAAAATCAAAAACCTGTGCCATTTTCAAGGAAAAATTCTGCTGAACGAAATGTATCTCTGCTGTGTGGGCGGGGGCGCTGGCACGTAGTAAGCTGCCCCCACCTGCTGGCATCCATTTGTAAACATACTCTCCCGTTAGCTTACAGTCCCTCACAACCCCAGACCCAACATTAGTGGTGCAACAAAAATGGCGAGCAATATTGGAGCTATCCAGCCGTAAAGATTATGAGCCAGATTCCAGCTCAGATGAGGAAAACAAAGACGTACGTGAATCTATTTGTCTGCAAATGGATGCAACGGAACGGAGCAGAGCAGCTAACTTGTGGTCTGCTGATGGTTTTTCTACATCCCAGCTACAGGCGTTTTCAACCTGCATCTTTTCATCCGTTTCAGATTCACAAAAATTTGAATAAAAAATACAAATGGAATAGATTAGAGCTTGATTTTCTTTATAATTCTTTCTTTATAAAGAATTATTTTTCCGATTTGGATCCCCTTTTTCACAAAAAAACAGACTATTTGTTAGAACAACGCGCCGCACCACCGCTGCAGTCAAAATTCGGCGATTTAAAGCAAAATATATATGTTGATCGTCACGATGGGTAAAATAAAGCATCAGATTCACAGAGAAATTTTACCCTTTACCGCTTGCTTTTGTCTAGATGAAGAAGCAAAATGTTGTTTTAAAGAAGCTACCGCAGTGATACAAAACATTTAAGCTGTGACAGGAACTTCTTTTTTAGGCATGCGGTTTTCCTGTGCGTTTTCCCTTTTTACCGCACACCCAGCAGCCAATCAGAATTGAGTATTCACCCGGACCACAGTATAATTATAATTATTAGGCAGCACATCAAGGGAACAAACAGATCAACTGAATGTTTAGGGTGATGGCCAAATCCAGAGCTTCTGAATTAAGCAAGTAGTTTGATAAATACAATCTCCAAAACCAAATCACAATTTTCAGCTGACTGGTAAGACACATAGATAGTAGCAGAGCTGGTTGGGTTTATTTTCCAGACAAATGCCAAATTTGGTGCTTTTACTACAAAATGCATGCTTGTTATAACCAGCTCCACTATCAGTGGTGGCTTTAAATCAAAATGGCTGTTGCTCTATTGTTTAATCTGAAAAGGGGCAAATGTTAGTTATTGAACTTAAACTCCAAGTTATTCCTTAAAACTTGGGTTTTAGGAACTAAAGCCAGGGCTGTCACCTGTTCTGTTTTCTGTCATACTCTTTTCATTCCAGCGTGTGAGCACGTGGAGTGGGCTGCAGAACATATCAGTGAAAAGCAAACACATGGAGCCACTGACACGTTTATACTTAGATCTGTTCAATCTTGGCTGTGTCACAGAAGCATGAAATTAAGCTTCGCCTCAAGTGTAAAAACTGTCAAAAGTACCCTAAACAGATCAGCAATAAAACTGCAGTACAGGTTTGCAGAATAATACATTTAAACCTTTTAAACAACAATAGCCTGGTAGATTTGTTTGTGTTGTGTTCAATTCCATTAAGACGTTTTTCTCTCTGTTCCAGAAGATTCTGGCTCTTAAGAGCTCCAGTATGCAAGGAAAAGCTGGAGAGCCATGACTGATTTTCTTTAGTGTATATAGGTTTGTTTTCTGAGACCTAAAGACAAATGTTTTTGTACAGTTATTTAGATCTCAAAAGTTAATGCCAACATAAAAGCTGCCTTAGAAGTTTGAAAATATTACACTACGTCAGTCAGTACTGACTTAAATACACACTCCAATGAAAATTGTGTTGGTTTTTTTCCATGCTCTTTTTACAATTTCTCACATGAAATAGAACATACATAAGACAAATTAAGATTAAAATGGAATCAGGAGCAGACAAAAAAATGCTGTTTTAAAAAGCTTGTAGTTTCTACGTGTAAACTACAATCAGTGGGTCACAAGCTTCCTGCTCTGCTCGATTCTGATGCATCTACTTGCAGACATTTGGATCTATGTATGTCTTTGCTGTCCTCGTCTGAGCTGGCATCTGGATTTAAACTGTATAGCTCCAATATTGATCGCCATTTTTGTTGCACTGGTAATGTTTGGTGGGGGTTGTGAGGGGCTGTAAGCTAGCAGAACAGCATGTAAACAGAAGGATAATGGGAAGGCTTACTCTCCATCAACAGTCCTGCCCAGTCCCGTCGCAGAAAAGAACACCGTTTTTTTGGATTTTTCCTAAAAATGGCAATGTTATAATTAAAGAACCCTGGGAACATTTTTAAAATATATTTAGAATAGATTAAGATGATTGGAGTGCGACATAAAAGAGTTTTGTTACATCAAAAGAACGAAACTGTGGTAAATCAGACCTGTTTTTCTTCTTGTTCTTTGCCAAACCTCACATTTTATTGCATTGATTGCTTTATTAAGTGTGTTGAAAGCTGGAAACTGAGAGCTGCTTATTTTGAGAGGAGGCGAGACTTGACAAAATGGGTAGCAGACGGAATGTCTTTGATCACTAAAACCAGCTGCCATGACCAGTATTGATGGAAGACCCAAAAGGAGGAGACTAAATGGAAACTAAAACAGTCAATTTATCAAGCCTCCACTTGACTTAAGATGTTTTACTTAAAGACTGCACAAAACATGGCAAACACAAGGGCCAAAAAGGGCGTAACTTTAGACACAACGTAGACATAAAACAAAAAGTAAACTAAAACTAAAAAAAAAATCTAATTATTAAAATATGTCACCAACATCTTGAAAACTAGTGTTGAAAAGGTTCTTTTGATTTTTCTTATGTAAAAACAGTATTCTTTATATTTTCAACAGTAAATATATGGATGATTACGGCTAGATACAGTACAGACAGAACGTTTGGAGACACCTTCCCATTCCAATAAATGAAAAGGTGTGTCCAAACTTTTGGTCTGTGCTGTATATGGGAAAACCTGTACGAGGGCCAATGGCCCGCACAAAACATCAAGATCGTAGAGCGCTTGGATATCTCTTAGAGCGAAAATGTTCATGCACATTTTTTCTGTGGGCATGTTGCAGGTGACAGGTTGTAGGGAACAATGAAACAACATGCAAGGGTAAGTAAAGGTGAAGTAGGTGTCTGCAGCACGTATCTATCTGCATTCAGATCTTATTCCTGTTATCTCAGTCTATACACACCCAAGCAGCAGTGAATCCACCAGTGGAAGATGCGCTGTGTAAACCATCGAAACAATGCTGTGAAAAGCAGGCATACAGCTGCGAGTCTTATCGTGGCATCATATAAATAAACTCACTGTTAAACAATGCCTTCTTCACTGTCAGTGATGGTCAACGGGGTTGACACCGCTGTTGACAGTAGGTCCATTCTTCTCCTGGGTGGATTGTGAAACCCGACAAACTGCACAACCGCAAAACAGTGACGGTTTCATTATAGACTCCACCTAAACAAACAAAGTGCAAGATATCAGGCAGTATTTATGTTTATGTAATGATGTCCAGGAAACAAAGCAAATGGTTTTTTTTTTGTTTCTTGTTACTGGCAAAATAACAGAGCTGAGAGATACAAATAGAGAAGACAATAGTTCACTGAATGGAGCATGGCCATTTGCTCATAAGATGGCTTTTAACAAGGCTTAGTCTTGGATGCAGGAAGGATATTAAAGCTTTTTCCCAGAGTTGACAGAAGAATACAGGGAAGTGGGTTGACCCAGTGGTTTTGAGCAATAGTAGTACAGGAAGTGTAAGAGTGCCAGGCATCCATTCAGACCAGCACTGTTATGATGGGCGAGATGATGGTGAGGCACAAAGCAAGTAGCTTTTCAAGGTTGATTTGAAGTTTCAGTATTGTAATAGTGGCACAGGGCAGCGTCTCTAAACTGAACTAGTGTTGAACATATCTATTGTTAATAGTGTTTTTTTTTTACTTATTGTTTTTATTAGTAGCTCATTTCTTCTCACTGCATTACATTAATGTCAGTTCTTGATGCCTCAGCTTGCTGATCCTCGGACTCCAACCGTTTCTGTTTCAGGTGTTGAAACAAACCTTCAAACAGGTTTTGCTGTTTGTGGTCCAAAATCACAACCCCATTGGTCAACATGTAACTTTTCACTCACCAGCCAAGTTGACTGGTAGATGACAAAAATCAGCCACGCACATTTTTACTGGAGAAATGATTACATAATGGAAAAACTATAGGTGTTATTTCAAAATAAATGATGTAATGTTGAATGCAAAGAGAGAGGAAGCCACACCATACTGAAAACACAAGATAAAAACAATGATTTAAGTGACTGATTTCTAATCTGTCTTTGCACTCTGCTTTTGCCGTTTTCCCACGCTCTATGTAGTGTTTTATTTTCTATCACAGCTGGGTTGTTCCTTCTCTTTAGCACAGCTATAAAGCCCCCCTGTACCCCCTGTAGGTGCTTGTAGGACGCCTGTAAGATGTCCGCAAAAATTATACTTCTACTATCTACTTTCCACATTTTTAAGCTGCAAGCACTGAGTGTGTACGTACCACTTAAGCAGCACTAATGGGCCTCTTTCACAGTGTTCACTTCAACCTGTCCCCCCGCAGCTTGCCAGTAAAAAAAAAGAGCGTGAACATTTTTGCTCTCACCAAATGGTCTATAGTCTTAATATTTTGTGCGGGCCACCTCCATGCGCTTTACAGATTTTCCCATTTTTTGCCAGCACACAGCCCGTATACCCGTAAGAGTACTTGTGACTAAGGGATACGACTTTACAACAGGGGCGCCCAAATCTAGGCCTAGAGGGCTGACCTCCTGCTGGTTTTTCCAGAAATCCTGCCTTATCTGCTACCGATTACCTCGATCAGGTGTATTAGGCCAATAAGGAGCAAAAATGGCAGGATGGTTGGAAATCATGTAGGACACCGGCCCTTGAGGCTGGATTTGGGCACCCCTGCTTTAAAATAAATAACATCCTCCGCTGTGCAGCTAAATCCACAAATACAATATATAAACTGTTGTCAGTTGAGGTTCAGCACTTGAAATCATTCGTTAAAGAGCCAGACTGTTGTGATCCAAAGAAAATATGTTTGGCTGTTATTCAGAAACGGATGTCTCCTATGGCTATGAAAGCTTCTCTAAAGCCTGCATTGTTCAGCCTTACAGTGACAAATCCATTGAGAATTTGTGTTTGTTGTCATTTTTTTATATGTATAATCTTTTTTAGAATAAATGATCCAGCACTTTAAATTGATCAAATTATTGTTTGTCATCCATTGGTATTAGTAAAGTTGTCATAACTTAACAAATGACAGTCATGAAAATGTCTATTCTAATTAAATCACATGAATGGCAAAACATTTTATCGGATCAATGGAATTTAGGTTATTCTCTGGTGTAATTCCATGTATTGCACAATACTTTGAATTTGACATAGCAGGCTATTAGCTGCCACACAGAAATCAGATCAAATCAAATTGTATTCATAGGAGAGCTTTTTATTCAGATTAGGGAGCTCAAAGCACTGTACATAAAAGCAACCTACAAATATGCACTTTATAAAAACTTTATAAAACATGACAAGCACCCCCACACACACACACACATTAAAACCTTCATCCACTTTGTTTCACCATGACCCTCAGTCTCTCATATTTAATCTGAAACATGAAACCCAAAAAAATAGACATCAGTTAAACATCTGGCTTGGCTTTACTGTGATGCAACTGTATTTTGCTTATGTTATTCCTATTTCTTTACAAATTAAGCTTAATTCTTACCAAGGCATATATAATGATATTCATCTTGATTTTTTTATTCTAATGGTTCTTCTGTCCAGGTTTCATTCATTGAATCCAGTCCTCCCTCACCACTTGTTGCTTGCTGCAGCTGCTACACGTTCTCCTCATGATTGAGTCTATCGTCATTCCTGGCTTTGTTGTTTTCTGGATTTTCTTCTATGACTTCAATACCTAAAGTCATCAGGCTGAACCAAATTTGCACAAGTATTCTCGGACAGGCGGACACGGAAGAACAGATCAGACCAAGTGATAACTCTTTATTTTGTCTAACTTTAATAACCAGCTATGGGTCCTTCCACAGTCCTGACACGTATCCTTTCACCTTAGTACATTGTTGTTAGTTAGAGTCACCATTTTCAAGCCTTGAAGTCATCTAATGCCCATAAAAATTCATCAGTGATTAATCAGCTGTAATTATTCATTCATTCAAAAAAAATCCATTAGGTCTATTTGTTATTTCCTGTTTTCATTAACGATATCAAAGATTTTTGCAGTTAGTCAGGGCAAAACATTAAATAACGGAATCCTATTGAACATTATAAGCAACAACTGAAGAACAAATTTAAGCTTGCATATGCCTCCTTTCCCTTTTTCCCCCTCAAATATCAAGAACAATTTAAAAAATAATGAAGAAGTGAAAAGTCACAATCTAAACTAGGTGGAAACAGCCCAATCTGGCAACGCTTACTTAATAATAACTCATAGTTCACATTTTCTTCAGGTTTATAGGGAATTAAATATCTTTAGTTTGCTCAATGGCTGGAAAAGTTAAAAAGTTTGTGAGCCTCTACCGATTTTCAATACAGTCCAACCTTCCATATGTATCTCTCCCCAAAGAGCAGTGTGACTTGTCCCTGCTGGGGTCACACATTCTGTTTTGGTTTTCTAACCAATGAGCAAAGTTCTTGTGCATTTTTGCTTTTCTAGAGGCCCAGAATGGGGAGGTTTTTCTTCACTCCAGCAAAGCAAACATGACTGACTGGGTTTACGTGTTTGCAAAGACATGAGATTGATTTGTTGCAGTTTAAGATGGTTTTAAATTTGTAATACAAACTTAATAGTTGTGAATAAAACTTTTAAATAACAAAAGAGAAATTTGACAAAGCTCACACATTTTATTCTTTTTTTTTACACAAAAAAAAAAAAACACACAAAAACACCCACGCAGACACACACTTTCCCACAGCAAAAGCACTGAGGCACATGACCCAAACAGGACATCCTCTCCATCTTTTACCCTGTAGAGTTCCCAGTCGGCCTCTCCTCCACCCCATAAACCACTCTTTCCCTTTTTTTAGCTATATATTCAAAAAAGCTCGCTTAAGGATTATCATTTTATCAGCAGTTCTCTGTTCCTGCAGGGTATTTAGCACATAATGCAGTCTCCTATCTCATCTCCCCCTTTGAGACCTCCTTTTTTTAACAATGTCGTCCTGCAATCTGTAGGTAAGAGATTATATCTTGAAGCAAAGTGAGTAGGCGAGTCTGACACATGGTTATGGAAAATACTGGAAGAAAGAAAAAAGAGCAACTTTAGGCTGGAGAATCAGTTGATGCTGATGCTGATGTCTGAAAAAAAAAACTGTAGTAATTCCCACTGAAGACATTTTTTTGACTTTAAGTCGCTGACATGACAAACAGAAATGCTCTTTGTTGATATGATACACAGAAAGAACCCATCATGCATTAACACAAAAGCCTAGAGGCCATAAAAAGATCTATAATGATGGGTTATTTTATGATATTCTGGTTGAATAGGGAGAACAGTGCTATTGTATTGGTGTGTTAAAAAATCTGAACTTTGGCAAAGACGACCCTTTTACGTCAACCAACCAGGGACTCAGATTTGAACCTTGACGTGTTGATAATCAACTGGTGCAGTCCAAAACTAACATGGAAGAAAATCTCATTGTTTTTCTCCAGAATTTTTATGATATTTTTCTTATTTGCATCAATGTATTATTATTTTTGCTTTTGCTTTTTCCCTCCTCGGACTAGTGCAGGACAGCAAGCCTTCAAACTGGGGCGCAGAGAAATGGAAGTACCACTGAAAGAATTCAGATGCTGCCCCTTCAGTAGATGGTGAACTTCACCGAGTACCGGGGGAGTATTGAATGATCTCATAACCCCAAACATGGAGACATGATTACCAACACCTTAGTAGAGCGCTTTAAAATAAATAAACTAGACCTCTCAACATCATCCGTGTCCTCCATGTAGTGTAAATTAGATTGACAGTCAATGCTTCCATGTAACGATGAGGCTAAAAATTTTGGACACTAGCTCTTTCCACACGGGTCTGGACCATCACATTTTTAAGAACATATTTTTGGACAAGGGGTGAGCAGCTAATTTGACTCAGCGATAGAGAGGCGTCCAATGCGAATTTAATGTCAAAGATCGTATTCGGTGTACACCAGCATTAGCAGTGTGATCTGTTTTCTCTATGAACAAAAACACAGAAACTTTATGCTGTTTATAAACAGCATAAATAATTGGTGCAATCAATTCTTTAGCAGTTTCACAAACCCAACAGTGTAAAGGTATTTTAAAAAAAGAAAACATAAATGAAAACTTTGTAAACCACCAGGGTGTTACATGAATCTGGCTGTCAGATAAACTAGGGCTACGTTGATGAAAGTAAAGACATTGTAGCAACTATATATTTTCTGCCTTTCTCTGGTTTTTAATCTGAAAAGTTATATAAAATTGTATTCAGGCTCTGCAGCAACTTAGTTTCTCTGGCATGAGAGAGAATTTGCATTTAATATTCTTGGCTAACTTACATCCAGAAATCATTACAAATTCTTTAATGTATCTGTTTCCAACTCTATAAGTAAAGTGGTTCAAAATTAATAGAAATATACACTTGTCCTTCCTCCCTGCTGAGTCCATCTTTATCTGTTTCACCTCCCCCCGTTTTTCCTCCTCATCCCATCGGTGTTGACATTTTTGCATCCTGCTCTAATCCTTTCTCCTTCTTTCACCTTTCACATGTTTTCTTTCTCCCTTCTCCTCCCCTCTCTTTTCCCCCAGTGATCCCTTTGCCCTGCTCAGCCGGACTCCCCCGCTGCCGTCCAGATCTCCACATGGCTGGATTCCTTTTCTGTGACACCCAAGAGGAAGTCTTAACCAAACTTGCTGGTGTTTTTCCAATAAGCACAGCCATCACTGCGTAAACAGCCTCACGCTTGCAATTTATTCCAACTTCTTTTTTCTAAGAGTCACAATGGAAGACCTTAAATTCTGTCTAAATGTGTATCTGATAAGTTTCAGATTGTAAACTAGAAGCATCTTTAAATGTAATCACAATCAAAATTTTGAGTGTCAGTTTTCCATCATATTACTCTTCCACCATCAAGGTGGAGCAATACTACCTTTGCGATTCTCTCTGCTCCTCTCTGCCTGTAGAAAATGTTTTCTTCCTGTCATATTAATTATATTTTTATTTATTGGGATGAAAAAGGAAAGTATTCTGTTTCATGTGGTGGTTATGACACCTCAATTTATTATTCGCCAGGTAAATATATCATTTACAACTTAGCTGTATAAAGGTTTCATGGAAAATCACCACTAGATGAGGTAATAAAGGGTGACAGCATACATTTGAATAGGTGAAAACTGGGTCACAGCCACTTTAAGAGGTGATCCTGTTAAAATTAAGATTAAATTAACAGATTTAGGCTGACTTCTTAATACCAAAGAAGGGTCATTGGTTTTTTTCCGACAGGTTTACAAGCGACTTCTACTCAGTAAGTGTTCGGCCATGTCAACACATCCTGCGGGTGCAAACTTGTTTTCATGCTGCTGGAGAGACCTTCAGTAACCTTTGGTGCAAGAAGGAAATTAGGCGACTCCAAACAGGGCTTTTCTTTTCACACTGTTATAGTAAAATGCAAGCCCCTTTTTGCAGCGTATGCACATGGATTTGAGTGAAAATTACATGATGTCTTAGTTTGCATGAAAATCAAATCTTTAAAGAGGAAAATGCAGAATAGAGGAAGAAAGCCATGATGTCTGCACTTTGTCCACAGCTGAACTTTCACTCACTCTGTCACAAGATAATGTCAGCTGGGAGTGTTTGGGACAGTTTGGCAATGCTCCAATGTGAAAGTTCAACATCTCACCAGAGGTTCACATGATGCAAAACCTCACAATATATTCATTAAGCAAACAAGATCCTCCGGTAATAATGAGGATTTTAATACCTTTGTGCCCTAGACCAATTCTGCAACTGATAATGCGTTAGCAAATACATGTAAAGAATGTTAAAGTGTGTGATGTTGTTCTGATTGTATTTGGTTTATTCACAAACAGCTCAACAACACCCTCTGTTCTGATGCACAGTTTCAAATAATGTAGTGAATATTACTGTAGATTGAAAATAAAAACACCAAAACCAAAAAAAAAACACAAAAACTCAGAAACAAATATTATATAAAAATAAGTCCCCCTCTTCTGATTTTTATATTTTAGGTAACCCTTTTTAGATAACCAAGAGAATTTTCAAACTATGACAGCACAAGTAAATGAAAATTCAGTTTGTGAATCAAAGTTCTTGTGATTGAAAGGGGGAAAGAATCCAAACTTGCATGACTCTGTGTAAAAAAACTGAACTTCATAGCTGGTTGGGCCATCTATTTCCCACCCTAACCTGTGTTTCATGCCTGAAACGATGAGTTCTGAAGCGGAGGAAATGAATTTCCTCCACAGGGTGGCAAGGTACTGCCTTGGTGATGTGGTGAGGAGAGCCCCTGCTCCTCCACTTCAAGAGAGAGGGGTCAGTTAAAGGTTGCTAGGGCATCTCTTTTGGATGCCTCCCTGAGGAGGCATTTCTGGCATGTCCCACCAGAACTTCAGAGATACTCAGTAGTCCCTCTCCAAAGACCTAAGGTCTGCACCAATCTCTGCAACGAGTGAAGAGGCCACTTCCAATAAAAAGTCTATGCAGAGGTGAAGGCGGAAATGCCTTTACAAGTTTATCCAACCATTGTCGGGCACTACACACAAAATGCGTGGCCACTGAACGTGCGTTAAAAGTATGACAAATGGATAAGGTCACTTGTAGCCAATCATGGAAGTGCAAACTGTTCGAAAATTGATTATGGAGGATAAATGAATAATTGTGGGTTGTGCACGACTGAAATTGAATCGGTTAGTTCAAAAGGGGCCCAAGTCCAACAGGTTTGTTTTTCCAGGAAATGATTTTACTTGCACAGCTTAAAGGGAATGTCACCAAATGATTAATACTTTACCCAGATTTAGCACCAGTTCATAGCTTACAAATGCTATAATATGAAGCACCTCACTTTTATCATTTCAGAGGTCTAGCAAACTAAAGTCTCTGGACTTGGGCCCTTCTTGAATTAAACAGGGGAGCTGCCATATTGGATAACTATTGCTGCCATCTACGGGATAAAGCTAAACCCATGCAAGAGAGGCCCAAGTCCAGGAATTTTGAACTTAATGCATTTTAAATGTCAAGCATGGTCAACACATTACAACGGACTTGGGACATTTTTTTGCACATAATCAGATAGCTTTTCCCTTGGAGACCATGGAACATATAATATCTCTATTTTGAAAAATTGTGGACTTGGGCCCCTTTTGTACTAACCGATTCAATTATATGACACCAACTCTTTTATGTATAGGAATAGAGCTGTGAAAGAAAAAGCTTGAAGCAACATTTGAACTGTTTCGACATTTTGCACCAAGCCTTTTCCGACTGTAGGTGCCAGACATGCACTAGTAAAAAGTAGAAAAAGAAGAAAAAACCCTCCTTGCTTGACCAATGTGAACTCCAACAGCTAAACACAAATTCAAGGTGTTTAGCGTGTTTTTGAACGTGTGTCAAATGCCCAGTGTGTATGTAGCTTAACTTTACTACTAATAAAACGGGAGGAGATGGATGGATGGATGGATCGTTGGCCCACTCTTAGCATCAGCATCAGTTGCAATCAAGCAATGGCAGGAATATGACCCACATCTCTTGATTAAGAGCCGGTGTGGCAGTAATCAAGCCTGAAAATAGCGAGAGAAATATCATTGAGATTTACAAAGATGTGATTAATCAGTGATTTACAGTACATTTCCACAACAAAGAGATCATCCCTTTTTTGCTTTAGGCCATGTAGGCTTGTTTTTATATTTTCCTGAATACCACTTTAATTTAAAACCAATCCATGCGCTGTGTTTAATTATGTTTTTGTTGTCTAATATTTTAATTAGTCGGATGAAAAAATAAGAAATCAGCTTTTTGTCACTGTTTACTGTTAACATCTGTGCGGTTTAAGTTTCTTTGCAGGCTTCTCTTTTCTCAAAGAATAATCCTCCTTGTATTTTTGTGTCTTCATACTTCCTTTTTAGGTGGCATCCTGCTACAGGAAAATAAATTAATTTAGAGGGCCTTTCTCTAAAAGTGGAGTTCATGTCTCCTTGGTACGGTATGTTCCTGTTTATATTAACTCAATGGTTGGTCAAAACAACTCTTTCACATACTTAGCTGCAGAATGCACACTCATAAATTTACCAGTGTGTTTTGTTTTGGGGTGCATAACAATATTAGTATGCACATAACCTGGAGGGAAGCTCCGGCACACCAAGCAAACTGAATCGTAGCAGGATTTCCTCTGACGTCAGATCTCCTGGATCTCCTGCAGCTCCTATTTAAATCATAGCAACAAATGAAAACAAACTCTCTGTGATACCCGAGGCAGTTTCAGTAAAGTGTGACGGTAAAACCTCATATATATATATAAGATATTAAACTTCATAACTTTTCTTTTACAGACTTAGTCCTTCTTGAAGTTACAAAAAGAAGAAGCTTATTTTGCATTCAAAATACATTTGTGCACAAATGATGACATTTTTTAATGAAGAAAACATAAGGAAGTGAATTTAAGGTGCCTCTGTGGATGGTAGAATTAGGCGCGACAACTGCATGTTTTGTTTGACATCAGCATCTGGGATCTCACCTCTGTCAAACTTTGTCTCCAATATCAATTATAACTATCAAAGTGAAAAAAGGAGGAAACATTCAGCTTCTTTCAAACAACTAAAAAGAGTTTGCATTACCTTTAAGAATGTTATGAAAACAATATCACAAACCTTTATTTATTACCTCTGGTTTTATAACAAAAATCAGATCCATTTACTAGTGCTTAGAACATAGTTTTTATTTTCTCCAGAGACTAGACTTTAGAGGTCCTAAAATACAGAAGATATAGGTTCAAAATTTTCAAAGCGTAATGGGATTAAAGGCAGAGACGCACAGGGGGGAAAATGTTTTTGTCACCCATCAATTCTATAAGTTTTCCCTTAAAAAGGCTGCAAGAGGTCTGTAATGTGCATTATACATAACAAAAATGATTCCAGGTAATCACATTAAGATTTGTTAAGAATTTGTTGGTATAAATTCTGCAGGAAATAAGTATTTCGCTCCTACTAAAAATCAAGAATACTGTCCCTCACTGACCTGTTACTTCCTCTTTAAGAAGCTCTTCTCTACTGGCTGCCTATATTAGTGTCACTTGTTTAAACTGGTTATCGGTCTAAAAGACACCTTTCCACACCCTTTAACAGTCAGACTGCAACCTCTCCACCAAGACCAAAGAGCTGTCTAAGGACACCAGGGACCAGATTACACATCTGAACAAGACAGGGACGAACAAATCTACAATATGCAAGCAGCTTGGTGAAATCAACTGTTGTAGCAATTATCAGGAAATGGAAGAAAAACAAGATCCATCCATCTCGAGCTCTGTGCAAGATTTCAGCCCGTGGGGTCAAAAAGATCTCAAAAATCCCCAAACCTTAAACGGAATGACCCGCGGAGAGCTGAGCCTAAAGTAGCAAAAAAGACCAGATCAGTGACAAACTACACCGACAGGGACTCAAATCCTGCAGTGCCAGGAGTGTACACCTGCTCAAGCCAGGACAAAACTTTAACTTTCTAACTTTAGAGGCTGTTGAAATGTATTCTCTAAGGGCACCAGCTTCTGGTGGTATTTTAAGCATGTGATACTTCCAGGGTCACATCAAGGTCCTGAACAGAAGGTAGAGGCTAATTTGGAAGTGTGTGTGATCTGTTGGGTGATGGAGCAATAGACTGCCATTTATTTTTCCTTGGGAAAAATAATGCATCTGTCTATCTGAAGCGTGCTTCTCTCAACACTTCTGCAGTCACCATGTTGCAATCTTTTCTACATCTGTAAACAGGCCACTTCTTTCAAACACAAAGTGAGGTTTAAATGTCAAGCACTCAATGAATCTGTCCGAAAAAACCAAAACCAAGAAGAACAGTGTTAGGAAACAGAAAAATTAGCAGACTCTTTTCCAAACAATAGAATATCGTGAAAAAGTGTATTCATTTCCATAATTCCATTAAAAAATAAACTTAATATAGTTTAGGGGCCCACTTTTTATTGATTGCAAGAATGTATTTATTTATTTTTACAGAAATTGGGGTTCCTGCCCATAAAACCCCAAAACACCGGTCAAATGTTTTTGCTATTTTATTTATTTTGGAAAGAGTCTCTACATGTCACAGTAAGGCAGGTATAAACCAAAAAGAGAGGTCAGGTCACCAAAAAAACAGGTCAAAATGCACCACAAGGTCAGACAAAGAAGCTGAGCAAAAGCTCCAGAAAGTCTGAATGAAACAGCCGAGTTTAATTGCTGTGAAAGCAGTTGCTCTAAATGAGTGTGATTAGTGTTAGCAGGAACAGGAAGTCTGCCCAAATAAGGAAAGATTCTAAGAGAAAGAGCAGAGCTGAAGCTAATTATCTATTAGTTACGAGGCACAAGAAAAGTAATTTCATTTAAGGGGCACAGATTCACCCTAAAGATAATTATTAATTTATGCCAACCCATTAAAAAACCTTTTTGGATATGGCTAAGCCAAGACACTAACTTTTGGATAAGTTAGTCACAAATCATGACTTTGATGAGGGACATCTCTCAGTAACTACTGCACGAGTACCTTTTTAGTAATGTAGAAGTATTAGATTTGAGTCACAACTCTGAATGTGCATTTAAACCAAAAATAACTGGAAATTATGCTAAATACAGAATTACGTAATGTTTGTTTGTTTGTTTGTCTGTCCACCACTCGGCACATCCCGTTAGGAGTTGCCACAGCCAGTCAGTCAGCCATCACTGTTTCGATTTGATGTTCCTGGTATAAGTTTCCTTGAGCTAAAATCAACAGATGAATACTTTTGAGCCCCCCCCATTAGTCCATTGTTAACTAATCATGCTTCATCTAAAGAATACTGGTTTATGACTGAGACAGTTGATGATTAACCTCCTGGTATTTACATTTTTTTTGGTTCTGTTTAGTGCTCCTATAATAATTATCCAAAGATACATTGTTGTGGCTTTAGTTCTTCCTACTATCTTCATAAAAACATGTGAAGAGTAGGAAAGAAGATTTTTATAATAATTTTCTAAACAGCAAAATATCACTCTGGCAAACAGAGTGCCTGTATGATTAATTAGTTCCTATAAATGTATAAAGTCTTGTCTGTTAATCCTTGCAGTTGTTAGTGGAGCAGAAACGACACATCCAGCTGTCGCTTCAGGTGCCGTCTGCCTTATTATCCTCGAATAAAACCCTCATGAAGTTCTTGTTGCCAGGCAACTGGGTCTATTATGAAGTGAAATGGTCACTAGCGGATGTTTTGTGCCACTTTAAGTATCAATGTGTTTTAGCAGCACTTCAAAGAAAGTAGCCACGCCTGCTAGTGATAAAAAAAACCTTAAAGGTTTGAGGAACAAACAACAACTGTCAAACGGACCAAATGTAAAACCGATTTCCTTCACGATTTCAGCAGAGCCACAGTAGTCCCTGCTCTCTGACTCTTTATTTTTGTTTGCACATATGTCAGCTGGCACTAAAGTTAGTGGAACATTTCCTCTTTCCCAAGTGAGTAAAAGATTGCCCCCGCTTGTTTGGTGTTTTTTAAGATCCTTCATGTTTTCTGAGTACACTGTTGGGGTGTCCTTATAAGGTTTGCCGGGGCTGCACAGTCTGCTATGAATGCAATTTGTTAAATACACAGAATAGGTTGTGCTGACCTTCAGGAGCTCACACACACACACACACACACACACACACACACACACACACACACACACACCACACACACACACACACACACACACACACACACACACACACACACACACACACACACACACACACACACACACACACACACACACACACACACACACACACACACACACACACACACACACACACACACACACACACACACACACACACACACACACACACACACAGACGGTTTAGGTGGACACTTTACCCTGATGGGAAAGAAGCGAAAAACTTTTCAGGAATACAGAGCATGCATCTGTCTCACCTCCCTCCACCCCCCGGGAATTAGATAGTGTAACTTGCTTTGCATTGAGCTAGAAGCGCCAGGGAGGAGAGGCAATCATCTCAGAAGCTGAAGGTGATCTCCCCACAAAGGGTTCCAAGCAGAACAGCAAACATAATCAAGTCAAAACATTCCTTCTAATCTCGCACAAAAGATTTTGAATGAAGAATGCAGAGTGTCAGACCCACACCTGACAAATATTACAGCGTGTGCAAAAAAGACAAGCATAGCCTGGTGAAGCTACGTTCACACCGCCCTGCAACTTGAGTTCAAACGGTCGCTTCCAGTAAAAAGTCTATGTATATGCGTATCAATGTGTGTTTTAGGCCTCAAGGTTGAACGTGTTGTGCGTTCGGAGATGCTCTTCTGTAGACCTCGGTTGTAACCAGTGGTTATTTGAGTTTCTGTTGTCTGGAACCAGTATGGCCCAGTATTTCCTCTGAGATCTAGCATCAAAAAGTCATTTCTGCTCACAGAATTGCTGCTCACTGGATATTTTCTCTTTTTCTGATCATTCTCTGTAAACCCTGGAGATGTTTGTGGGATAAAATCCCAGTAGATCAGCAGTTTCTGAACTACTTAGACCAACCTGTTTGGAACCAACAACCATGCATTGTTCAAAGTCACTTAAATAACCTTTCTTCTTTAAGAGTTGCAGCCATGTGATTGGCCTATTGGAATTATGCGTTAACGAGCAGTTGGGCAAGTGTGAACACTAAAGTGGTCAGTGAGTGTATATTTAAAGCACAAATAACTAAATCTCATGACTTTTTCACATTAATGATTCCATTGTCCATGGTTCCATGGACTCTCTATTGGGCTACAAAGAGGAAGCACAGCAAAGACAGGAAGTGATGCTAGCATTTAAAATAAAAGTACAAGAAAAAAAGCCTGACTAATATAAAGAAGTATAACATTGGTTCTATGTACATATTTGTAGGGAATTACAGACACTTTCCTCCAGGAAATTTGCTCTTGAAAGTAGGAGAAACCTTTTTAGACCATCTTAAATTCTTGTAAATATCTGGATGCTTCAGTAAACGTTACTTTTAGTTATGTTTGTCTTTAATAACATTTATAAAAATGTAATGATTTCATTTAAATCTCCTCTTTTTTTAATCAAACAGACACGTTCATCAGGCTGCCAGTGTATTTTCTTTTAATAATATTTTGCAAAAGAAGGCCTTCCATGTTTAGAGTGAATTTACAAACCTTCTGTAAAGAACAAGAACAATTTCAGGCATAGCAGATTGGTAACTTTGAACTAGTTCAGCCACCTGGGTTCTGCTGCAATTTCTTCTGTAGAAAATGTGTTAAAATGTCCATCATTCGAAATCACAGGGCCGGCTGAGCACCTTGGTGACAGCAGTGAACATTTTTCAATAATGTGGTCTCCTTTCACCCTTCTCAGTTCAAAAACCTGAAAAACAGCCTTTAAAAGCAGGATATTCCAGAGCAGAGTCCAGGAGGCAAAGGAACAGGCTTTCCCATGAAGGACTCTGTCCAACAGTTTGGCATATAACATTATTGTATTGAAGAAAATAAAAAGAACTACAACCGTCATGATCAGAACACGAGACGGACCCAGATGCTGAAATCCGAAAGGAGGAGACAGGTAAGTGGTTGGTAAGTAGGATGATTTATTTTACTGATCCAGGCAAGACTGTAGATAAATGTGGCTGTAGATCTTGGCTGGGAAGCCTGGCGCAGAGTGTGGCTGGTGTTCGAGACAAGGAGCGTGGCTGTGGTTCTTGAGAGAGGCGAGGCTGGAGTTCTTGATGAGTGGCGTGGCTGGAGTTCTTGAGGAGCACAGGTACTGTGGCTCTTGAATGTGGAAGGCGTCAGCGTGAGTGGAATGAGGCTGCTGCTCGAGGTGGTGTTAGACTCAGGTGACTCTCGTGGGATGAGGTAAACCTGAGGCATAGAAGACGACAAGATTAGCGAGGCATGAGACAAGGGGAGCCAGACGAGGATCTCAGTGAGACTAGGCACCATCAGAGTTAACGAACTGGCGATGAATGCTGGAGCTGGGTCTCCTTATGAAGAGCAGGTGGCTGATGAGGTGAGTAGTCACAGCTGGTGAGTCTGGAGTAGAGCAGAGCTGGGAGGGGGAGGAGCACTGACAGAGGCACCATGACAACAACATTTTTAAAGTAAATAATTTCATTATTTAATCAATGGATGCTGCAAATGCTGCCATTGTTTTAACAATGCAGGGTTTTAATGCTTCTGTTTCGAACCAGCAACTTTAATGGAATACAAATTTACATAAAAAACACAATTCATTGCTCTACAAGATAAGGAATATTGACTTATGTAAGTATTAAATAAATAATATGTTTTTTGTTGAAAAATAAACAACAAAGCCTTCAGTTTATCTTAAGACTGATAACTGTGCCGTGGGAGGCACAAAAATAGAGATACAACAAGTCATAGGGGAAAACGTTAATGCAAGAGATCTAGGAGCTAAAGTAGAACTAAGGTGCAAAGTTACTACACATTTGAAAGAGCCACAAATTTGGGACAAAAATCTAGAAAATAAACTACAAATAACACTAGAACATTCTCAGAATACCGCTGAAGACCAATACAGAGGAAAACACTAAACAAACTGACACAGAGGACCCAGAGGCAGCTCCTTCAATACTTAATAAATTAACTAAAGTGCAGGCAGCTGCGACGGCTCCATGGATGACCACAGAAAGGGGGGGGGGCATCCAGGAGATTTTCCTATAGGGGACAATTACAGTTTCTTATTCTTCTTAAGTAGAATATTTAAGATGTGTTTTAAAATATCCTGACCTTAAACCATGAAGCGTTTATTAAAGGCTATTTCTGAAATTTAAAAGGGGAAAAAGGACAACTTAAGCCTGATCTAACTTATAAACTTGTCGGTTTGAGTAAGTAGTTCATAATTGCAAAGTGTTTCAATGGATTACCTTCAATTAAGATGAATTGGGGGTAATCCAAATTGAATTTGTCACTAAAAAAGGTCTTTGCTTTGCTCCAGCAAATAGACACGTAATTCCCAGAGTTGATAATCGGTTACAAACAAAAAACCCAACAAAATAACACTCTGTTTTGCTAGCATGATAATTAGTTCTTTTCCAGTCAAGTGAGGAATGATGTGTGCTGGCGTGACGCAGATTCTCATGTTTGGGTTCAAAGCCAGTCTCAAGTTGGTGACACCATCATGTTTGTGTTATCCTCATTTTAATGCTAAACTCTTCACTGCTGCAGACTGCCTTCAGTCCACTCGTATCTGACTGATCATAGCTTGTTAATTTGATTTTCAAATGTTTTCAACAATGGTTTTCATGAAATACATTGTTTAAAATTTTTGACTTAAATTTTCAAATGGAGAAACCAACTTTATTTTTTTTTAATCAAAATAATCTTTAAATCTCATGCTTTTCCTTCCTTTTTAAATGTGAATTACCAGATAACAGGGGCATTTTTTGTTATATTAAACAGTTTTTGGACCAAATATTCCTATAGAAATACACTTTTTTTTTTTTGAAAAACTTTTTTAAACCCTTTTTCTTTTTTATGTTGCAACAGAACAAGCACATGCAAAGACATTGGAGTAACAGCAACATGAAAATAAAAGACAATCCTGCTGATCAGGAAAAGCACATCCTTAATTGTTAAATTACACATTTAAGTGAAGCTTTCTTAGTTTAGTTCAAGATTTCAAGTCAACAGGGATTTGTTTCAAAGTGATGTCCCAATAATTTATGTTACTAATTTATTTAAAGTCCCTCTCCGATCATCTTTTGATCTTTTTTAAAAGCATTCCCAGTGATATTTTAATTTTGATTAAGCTGTTTTTAGCCAAAAATCGACAAAAGTGTAATTTGTAGGACGTTGTTTCTAGGACGCACTTATTATAAATTGTGAATTATAGTTACACAGGTTTTAGTTTTTGTTTTGTTTCCTAGGACATAGTTTCTACAGAGCAGGAAGAGTTTATGAGAAATTCCCCTCTGAGTTGTGGGCGGGACTGTTGCCGTGAAATAATTTTACCCCTACTTTCCGACATCCATGCTCTCCTGCTAGCTTACAGCCCCTCACACCCCCACCTAACATTAGTGGTGTGACAAAAAACGGTGAGCGTTATCAGAGCTAACCAGCAGTACAGTTTTGATCCAGATGCCCGCTCGGACAAGGAAAACGAAGACGTTTATGGATCTAGTCTTCTACAAGTGGATAAAACAGAGGGGAGCGGAACAGGGAGTAGTTGCCTGCCCAGCATATTTTCTATGCCACAAATAAGATCCTTTTCAAATGGCATTTTTTCATCTGCTTCTGATTCCCACTGATTTGAATAAATAAATACTCAGAAATGCCAAACACAGTTTTCCCCGGAGTGGATCTTGATGTTTCAATATATACTGTAGATATAGATTTCAAAATGTAAAATGTTAATTTTCTGGTTCAGGAAGTCTTTGGCCTTTATCTGTGCATACCTCATATCCCAGTCTGTACTGAATCCTGGATCATGGCAGGTTCTGAAATTATTAGGGTGTAATGGGATTACAGGATTACAAGAACTACATAGACTGTAATTCAGATGCAAACATCCACACCTCTCCACCACTCTTTCAGTTCTGCATTTCATTGGACGGATGTTTGGAGTTATCTTGTGTTTAGGCCAAAAGGTCCCATGGAGATTTGTTGTGTATACACGCAGATAGCGCTGTTTGGTTTGACCACTAGCCTGCTTCCTGCCTGACCATTACTAAACACAATGGAGGCCCATTCATCGTTTGCAGGGGGCCCAAACTGTGTGCCTTGCCCCTCCCTGGTCCTATTGAAGCTGCTTACTCTTCTCATAAATTCATAATTGCTAATTTTATAGTAAAATGCAGATGGATTTGATATTTTAGCTCCTTTATTATTTGTCTTATTTAAAGGTCAGAATTTTGTGGGTTTTTGTCTTATCATGATAATATTTATTGACTGACAAAGAAAATAAGAAAAAAAAGGAGATAATGAGGTATTGAAAAAAAAACAGATTGAAAAAAAGAAGTAAACATGTGTTTCATCTCATGAGCCCCTAGAGCCTTTATGTAATATCGTTAGCACAGATATAAACACATCTAAACACTGATCCAGCTGTAGTATATGGGATTCTTCTGAAGGTCGATGTGCGCTAACCAATTTTCCAAAACGTCGTAAAAAGCTTTAAAATTACTCCCATTGGGGGGAAGATTATTGGCACAGTGGGGAATCTTTAATCTAGGGGTCTCAAAAAGGAATCATTTTACTTCATGATCATTTAAATTCCTGCTGTAATAAAACAGTGGAAACATGCTTTTTGATCATGACTTTTAGTTTCAGATTGCTTGAGGTAAAAATAAAGGAGTATTTTCAAAGTGGCATGCTATGAGGTAAAAGATAGGAGATCTTAAACCACCAAATGGTTACAGAGAGTTGTTCCCTTCAAGATATCATTGGTTTAGCTGGATTAATGTAAAATTTTCATAAATCTAAAGGGGCTCAAAAGTTGTTTTCAGTTTACAAAAGATATAACACATATTCTGGCCTCTAAGCGCTTTGGAAGAATAAAAATAATATCAGAAGCTCTGTGAGAAAGATACATTTGAATCTTGTTGATCAGGACTGGAGTATAAATAATAGATTTCAAGCTGTAAAAATATCATCTAGTACTGTTTAAAGTCTAAAGTGTAAAAATTCTAGCTGATTTTTCTATTTTTCGCCAGTTAAACTTTCATGTTCAATACACTGGCTGTTATGCGACAAAGTCCGTTGAGCCTGGATTTAATCTGAAACTCAATGTGCGTACAGTGGTGTGCACGTGTAAATCTATATCTCCTTTTCTTTTGAATATAACCAGCTGCTCAGCCCACAAAGACTAATGGTTTGTCTTCGTCCGTCTTCCTTTCTGCAGCATATCGTTCTGGTTTTACATCCATTTGTAAATAAAATGTTCTGTAAATGTTGTAGATCCTCATATTTGTTGCTGAGCCAGCAATACCAATATTGAGATGTTCAAACATTGGTCAAAGAAGCTGCAGAATATAGGAAAATATGCAACCTTGAATCTAACCGAGTAAAGTTTTTTTTACTTTACTTACCATAAAAGAAACACACTTTCGTCACTTTCAGAGGTATAGCCCTATTCAGTAGAGGATGACAGATGTACATTAGATTGTCTCAGGCAGAGTTGAAGGCAATCAAGCTTGCAAATTAAATTCTGTTTTCTCTGTGACTGATTTTGGTTTCATGACATCTCAGGCACAGAATATTATATTAGTCTACCTTTACTGCAGCCCGATAGAAGTTTGGTTCTTCGTTGATTGACTGCATCCTCTTGATGCGTTCCATGTGCATTGTGCCAGAGGAATCAGCTAGCAACCCATATGCACAATGCTTAACCATTGAACACCCCAAATGTCGCCGGTGATCCCCTAAATAACAGACAATTTTTGACATACCATAACTCTTCGACCATTCACAAGATCGACATGAATCACCTGATTCTGAAATGGAGAAACACAGCTTTTCACGGCTTTGCACTGTTATGCGACGTACACACCAGGTATGTGATGCATGCTCAAGAATCTGCCAAATGAGTATTCTTGAATGCACTTTTAGCTGTTGGTATTACACTGGACTGCCGCTACCCTATACTAGCGCAAGTACATACAGTCGGAAGAGGCTTGGTGCAAAATATCAAAGGGGTGCAAATCTTGTCAATCTCGCTTCAGGCTTTTTCTTTCACAGCTCTTTTTCAATATATGAAAGACTTGGTGTCATATTATTCCATCTTGGCACAAACCACATTTATTAATTTCTCCTTCGCCATCTCTTTTCAAATGCCTGGTACTTCTATGTTTTGAAAAGGACACCATCCACACGTCAATACCAAATCTGATTCACTGATTGATCAAAGTTGAACAGGTTTAACAGACAAAAGAATTTTGTGTGAACGCAAAAGTTTTGATCACAGAAGCCCGAAACAACCATTTACGTGCGTTTCCATAGACTTTTCCATGGAAGTGGTGACTTGAACATGTATTTCCAATCCTGGTGGGAACATATGGAAGTAGCTTTATGCAACACATTGCTAATGTAAATTATTGAATCCGCCAGAATTGTGTTAATTGAGGTTAAAGAGTACCTGTTGTGAAAAGAATGTTAATACTGGAGCTAAAGCCCCTGCGTAGCCTTCCCCTTTAGAGTGACCACCTAAATGGGGGTGCTTTTTACTCCCCTTCTGTGAATTCAAATTTATCTCTTAATTGTGTTCAATTTCCAGGAACACACTGATTCAGTATCATCAGTAAAAACATTTACTCCTCAAGATCTGCTGTGGTCTGACAAAACTATCTTTGCCTTATTATGCATTATTTCAAGTGAGACCACACTTTTGAGGAAGCTTGGGCCTTGCTCTGGACATGTTTGAACATTCTGAACAGTTTTTGACAAGAAAGAGCATTACTTATGTCCTGTGGTGGCAAGCATTACTGATGTGAGTCAGCAAGCCATAGCTTATGAATTCCTATTAGGACCGGGGTGACGTGTAACTCCTTTGGGTAATCGAACTCTATTACTATACTGCTGCACCATATCTGGTGACAAGTTATGCAGAGAATTGGACACTAAGGTTTATCAGAATCAGAAACACACAATGAGGATTTAAACTTAAAGACAACAATAAATAGCAGAGTCGGTTAGGTTGATATGACCTCTTTGGTACAAGCTCCAAATTTGGCATGGATGTTCCTTAGGATCCCCTCTTTCAAAAAAGCATGTTGGCCACTAGAAAAATAAAAAAAATGGCGGCAATACACTCAATTGTTACAAAAATAAAAATATATGTACAGTATATAAGATACATAGATTTTTATGTATCTTTGGTTTTCTCATGGCTAACACTTTTCTTAAAAAGGGGGATCTGAAGGTACATCCACCCCCAATTTGGGGCTTGTACGATAAAATAGATTACTATGTTAATAACCGTCTCCAGTGATAATAAAGATCATTATTTTAAGGCAAAATCTTGATAATCATGTTATCTGGCACAGAAACTTAGATCATCAAGTCCAGACTGAGACATGTTCATACTGTTAAAGCACAATTTTGACTCCAGAAAAATATGTTATACTTTATTTTTTGTAGTTATTACACATTTCTTTTTTTTTTACTTTTAATAACTTTTGATAATAATAATATAAATAAAAGTTATTACACATTTCCAGTTAACATGCACACACACTCCTCCACCAATCCAGATGCGCCCTGATGTACATGAGCTTTTAAATGTGATGGAATAGGGCCTCAATGAGAGCCTAGAGGGTGTCTGTGATTAATGGGACCTGCGTGTTCAGCCGAGTTCTAGCTGTGCACCGATGTCAGAAGTGATTACGAGGTGCAGATTGGTTTTGGTATTAATCTCTAACGTGAATATTAGAGAGCAACAGCCATGATGAAAGGCACTGCTGCGTGGGAGGTCATGATAAGGAGTTCTGCTGAAAGTTAATCTGGAATAATTTACCTACCCTTTTCAGTTGCTGGTGTAACCCACTTAGAAAAAGCATTTATTTTTTCCTACAGGTTTTTAAAGGGTTAATTTTCCTACTGGCAATTAAAGGGTTAATTTTTCCTTTGCGGTAGAGATGGTTTGGCCCTCCAGGCATACCATGCAGGGCTCTGTGGAGGGTGCCATCTTGTGTCTGCGTGTTTTTTTTCTTGCAAGCACGAGGCAGAGCAGGAGCTGCGAGACCAGCAGAGAAAGATCGGCAGTGTTATAGACGGAAGCAGAAAAATAATTTAAAGAGTTAAAAGAAGCTACTTTTTGTTTTTTGAGATCGGTTACGTTGTGTGCCAAAAGAACATTTTCAGAGCGGCTACGTTGTGAACGCGTGTCGTGTTTAAGAATTCTTGGAAACTCCGAATTGTTTTTGATGACCCTCAGTTGTAGCTCGGACTACAATTCTTCGCTGGAAGTCGATGGCGAGCCAGGCGTAGAACGAGAGTATCCTGTTGAAGATTGACGTACAGTGTGGCCAGCTGTTACTGATTCCCATCAACAGGATTGAACCCAATCTGACAGGACAAGAGATAATGAATATTCCTATACACATTCATTTATCCTACCCGGGTAGAGAACAAATTGAGTGCACAAACGAGACAAAGGACAATTTATTTTATACTATTTTTTATAAAGCTGATTTATTTTGTAAAAGAATTCAGTTTTAGGAACAAATTATTGTTTATGTTGTTTTTCTATTTTGTGTTGTGAAAGGTAATGTAATAAACCTGCCCTCTGTTATTTAAACACATTGTTGTTTTTTCTTCTCTTCATAAATAGAACCTAGTAACTTTGTGTAGCTTTTGCTGGTTAAGTTCGACACAAGTGCTACACTGGGATAAGAAACCCCTGAGTTTATCCTGCATTTGTGAAGTATATATTTTTAGGACGCAGATGGAGGAGTTTCAATCACATCCTGTCACTGTTCATTTTGTTAAAATGTTTCCCAAAAGTTAACCATCAAACTCTATTTGAGTTCTTAATTTTGAAAATCATCCTCTGGAGGAACCTGACCTCCAGACTCCTGTAATGGATTCCCAATTTTAAGGTTCATTTTCTCCATTAGCTGTTACTGCAAAAAGTATGGTGTGATACATGCTGTGTCACACATTGGTTATAGAAATGTCTTGAACTGGAGAAAAAGCTAACCAAAAAAAGACTTTCATTTCCTCCTTGGGGCACAAACACTACCCATGTGGCTTTGCAGTATATTGATGCATACAAGATGAGAAAAAACAAAGGGCTGTTGTCAGATTTTTATGTTTTCTTGGTTTAGTCCATTGACAAAAACAAAAAAGCAAAAACGGCATGCAACCTTTAAAAACCTAAAATCCAAGTTCCCTCAGAAGAAATTCTGACATTTGTGGTCCAAGTTGGTCTTAATCTATTGGTTTTGATCAATTAATTGTATCAATCGATTAATTAAATGACTTAAGGGTGACCCACCAAATTGCCATTGTTCAGGTAACTGATTTAGTTGCTGTGTCAGGATTGTATCCTCTCATTTGTTTTCAGCTGTGTTTCTTTGGTTTTTGTCAAGTTTTTTCTTCCCTCATCCAGTCATCAATCATACACAGCTGTCTTCATTTCAGTCAATTGCCCTCAATGTATTTAAGTGTCTGGTTTTCCAGTCATCTGTTTTGTCTCCCCTCTTTTACAGTGTTGTTCGTGCTTAAGTTTATTTGTTTGCTTTGGGCAAGGGATGCCTCACAAAACACTGAGGCTTTCTGGACAATTTTTAGAGGAAAAAAAATCAAAGCTTCAAGACAACTGAAGCCATGAGCTCAAACCAGCATGAGCTAAACTGGCTCCCCAATGGTCTGACAGTAAAACAGTAAAATAATGGCATATAATATTAATAAGGTAAATCAACTGAGACAGAAACTGATGTTATATTTACAAATTTAAAACTGAAACATAGACAAAATTCTAAAGAATTGTAAATCACTTCTTAACCCTCTAACACCCGATATGCCACCGGCTACACCTAAATATCACACTTTTTGACATTCCGTAACACTCCGAAATTCCGCGATCAACGTGAATCAGCTGATTTATGATGCAGAGAAAAATATCGGGGGGTAGAAACTCCTCCTGAGTCTCTCTGTCTTTGCCATCAGGCTATGGTAGCGCTTACCAGATGGCAGCAAAGTGAAAATATGATTACTGGGGTGGGTGGAGTCTTTGATGATTTTTGCGGCTCTACTTCTGCAGCGTTTGAGGTAGGTGTCCTGCAGAGAGGGGAGAGCAGACCCTGAAATGCGCTCAGTTACGCGCACAACTCTCTGCAGGGCTTTGCAGTCTTGGCTTGAGCTGTTCCCATACCACACTGTGATACACTGAGTCAATACACTTTCTATAGCACCGGAATAGAAGGTTTTCAGGATTGCTGGTGAGACCCTGAATTTCCTCAGCTGTCGCAGATGGTACAGTCTTTGCCTTGCTTTATTAACCTGTGTTTGAATGTGAGTAGTCCAAGTCAGGTCTTCCGAGATGTTTACACCAAGGTACATAAAGCTGCTCACCCTCTCCACAGGGGTCCCGCTGATCATAAGAGGAGTGTAGGGCTGCTGTTGTCTCTTCCTGAAGTCCACAATCAGTTCTTTAGTTTTGCTCACATTTAGAGAGAGACCGTTGTCCTGGCACCATGATGTCAATTTCACTACCTCATCCAAGTATGCGGTCTTGTTGTTGTTGTGAATGAGGCCCAGAACCACAGTATCATCGGCAAATTTGATGATGGATGTGGAGCTGTGCGAAGACACGCAGTCGTATGTGTAGAGAGAATAAAGCAGGGGACTCAGGACACACCCCTGCGGGGCTCCCACGTTCAGGTTGATGGAGTTAGAGGTGTACTGGCCTAGTTTCACCACTTGAGGTCTGCCGGTGAGGAAATCCAGAATCCATTTGCAGAGTAGAGTTCAGTCCAAGGTCTATGAGTTTGGAAGCTAGCTTTATGGGGACTATGGTATTGAAAGCTGAGCTGTAGTCAATAAATAGCAGCCTTACATAGTTCCTGTAATTGCTGTCAATGAGTAGTCAATGTGTCAATGTGTGTAATTGCTGTCAAGAGTGCAGAATGTGGGAGATAGCATCATCTGTGGATCTGGTTGGGCGATAGGCAAACTGGAGAGGGTCCAGAGTATCCGGGATGGAGGAGCAGATGACGTTTTTAACCAGTCCTTCAAAGACCTTCATGACTGTTGATGTGAGGGCAATTGGACGATAGTCATTCAGGCAAGAGGGTTTATTGTTCTTAGGCACAGGGATGATGACCGATTTTTTGAATGAGGTGGGAACCACCGATGCAGCAAGAGACTCATTACAAATGGATGTAAACAAACCAGCGAGCTGATCAGCGCACGGCCAATCCCATCAGGTCTGGCTGCTTTCCTTAGATTCACTCGCTTTAGCGCCCTCCGAACCTCGTCCTCCGACATGGTGATCGCATGACGATCCCTGATCTAGCTGCTGCTTACTGACGAGCTGATCGGCAGACTCACACTGCTTAGATTGCCTTCAAAGCGGCCGTAGAAAGTGTTTAGCTCGTCAGCCAGCGACGGATCTGCTCTCACCTCTGCAGAGGATTTATTTCCAAAGTCACAGATGGTCCTCAGTTCTTGCCACATGTGTCGGGAGTCATTTAGCTGGAAGTGTGACTCTATGCGTTCCCTGTATCTGTGTTTAGCGGCTCTTACTCTTACTCGCTCATGTTTCCCGACAGAAGGCCGGCGTTGTAAGCAGCAGTGCGTTTGTTTATTGCTGCACGGATTGATCTGTCCACCCACGGTTTCTGATTTGAGAATGACCTTATAGTTATTGTGGTCGTAGCTTGTTCGGCTAGCATATTTACAAAGCCGAGCCAGAGTCTGCTTGTGGAGGGATGTAAACAGCAGTTATGATGATCGATGAAAACTCCCGGGGCAGATAGGATGGGCGACAAATAATTAATAAGTGTTCCAGATGAGGCGAGCAGGAGCGAGACAGAGTGGAGATATTCCTGGGGTCACACCATTTCTTGTTAATCATGAAACAAACTCCACCGCCTTTGGATTTGCTGGCCTCGACTGTCCTGTCCATCCGTAAAACAGAGAAGTTCTCGGATGGCGTTACAGCAGCGTCCGGGACCGAGGGCGTGAGCCACGTTTCAGACAAACAAAGGATGTTACAGTCCCTAATGTCCCGTTGGAAGTTTATCCTGGCTCTAAGATCGTCCATCTTATTCTCCAGAGACTGGACATTGGCGAGCAAAATGCTCGGTAAAGGAGGGCTGTGTGCTCTTTTCCTTAGCCTGTTGCGAATCCTAGCACGTTTCCCGCAGAATGTTGAACTCTTTTCACTTTAAAAGATCATGAAAGCATCTAAAACATTCAAATATTCATGTGAATGACTTTTGTGTTGTTTTCCACACCGCCCACATGGCCAGGCTATAAGTTAATGACAGAAAACAATGTGTTGGGTCATGCCGTCATCCACAGCTGAGAGTGTATATTTAAGATTATGCCTGGGAAAATGTAAATGAGAATAATACTATTGCCTTCCTATAGTTATCTTATTCTGAATTTGACATATTCTTTTCCTTTATTGTTTAGTTTTTTTTTTTGGTCTTCCTCAGTGAACCAATTTCTTTATTCCATCAATAAAGATAAATCACCAATAACAACATATTTTCATTGGTCTCTATCCAATCAACCTTTACCTCTGTAAATTCGCTGAACTGTGTAATTCTTTTTCAGATTTATCTCATCTGTTAACAACAATTACAAAAACTCTTACAGATGTATGGAGACATACTCGGCAGATGTCAAAACCTTTGAATTTCCTGCACGCAGCAGTTAAAGCTTTTCTTAAAGCTAACTGTGTGCAGCTTTTCTTAAAGCTAACTCTTGTCGTCTGTCAAACTATTTCTGTCTTTTCCTGCTCCACCCTCACATATGGGGACGTGTGACTCTGGATGAACGACGGGCACTTGAAAAGTGTCGTGAATGAGTAGATTCTGACACAAGATGATCTCATTCATCAAAGCGTGACTGTCAAATCTCCTGACATGTCAAGCATGGATTAACGCTGGGAGGTGACCCCCCACTAACCCCAGAAACAGACTCCCTCTGACAGCTTTGCTGTGTTGAAATAAGGTGGTGCTGGGCAGTCAACCAGCGTGCTGCCAGATTGGACTCATGACACCAGATGTCTACTGTTCTTGCCCTGAGCATGCTTTATCATTTCACTGACAGTACCAAGGATGTGTCAGAATGCAGCTTGGACAAGGGAAACTCTGTGTTTGATCAAAAATACCCAATTATTAAATGCCCCATCCACTTGACTTAAAATCCTGAGGATCTTATGGTTTATTTTTGTCTGCAATGTAACTTTGTTTTATTTATTTATTTTTCTGTTACGATTTGCTCTGGACCGCAATAAATAAGAGGGGAGACAAACTGGTTTTTAGCAATTTAAGTAATTTTAATATGGATAAGCAATAATAAACAACCAACACAACAGAAAGTATGGAGGGGTGCCGTTGCAAGTGTGTCTGGAAATGAACGTATATGTAGGAAATGGAGCTAAACAAACAAAAACTCAAATAGATGACTGTGTGCAGGGGAGCAGGGAAGACGCAGAACTGCAGGGACAGATCTGGACAGAGGAAGAGTCACCCCCAAGAATTTCTAAGGTGGAGCTTTTATTGCAGCCATCTGAAATTCCAAAACACCTGCACCTGAGCAGGAGGAGGAGACAAAGGCCAGACAGGAGAAAACAGACATTGGTTGTGTAACTGAAGACTACTAAGGAAGGTGAGAGGGTTATGATCAGAGTAAACGACAAAAACAAGGCCACACCCAAACAATGCCAGACAGTGCCGGCGACAACCCCAACAAAGCTAGGGTTTCTTTTTGAATGACAAAGGCTACGTTCACACTGCAGGCTGAAACGACCCAATTCCGATTTCTTTTGCCCCAATGCAACCCAATCCCGATCTTGTCATGACAGTCTGAACGACATAGATCCAATCTTTTCAAATGCGACCCAGGCCACTTGGGTTTGCCGTCCTGATTCCAATCTTTCAATTGCGACCGCCGTCTGACCGGCCAGGCCACCTGAATCCGTATACGTCCTCGACACGCTACAAACGTCATCATTCTGCGTTGAAGTAGGCGGGAACGAGAACGTTAACATCAACCATGTTGGACGATGCTGCTGAGACCAGTCAGTGGAAGAGAAGCGAGGTCACGATTGGATTCATATTTGGGGTGACAGCTCTATTCAGGCCAAACTCCAGGGCTCTTATCGCAACTGGCCGGTTTTTGAAAAGATTTCCAGCGAAATGGCCGAGCGTGGTGTTGAACCTTCCCCGCGATGACTTTGTCCCTCTTTCCGACCGTGGTCAGAAGCGCGGGGGAGACCGGCTTCTCCAGGGCCGAAGGCAGATCCTCCTCCGGGGTTCACTTCCCCGTTCAGACACTCATATTCTCCAAAGCGGGCCAATAAAGAGTCAAAAGCATTTATTCATGGGGAAACTTTCTTTTATTACCGTTCTCCTTCCTCCATAACAGACCATCAATGCGCCCCCACTGCCCCCCTCATTCCCACCTCGCTGCACGTGCTCTTCTTCTCTTCTCTCTTGTGTTACACACAAACGCGCGCACGGCCACCGGAACACATACACATCCTCAATCCACAACAGTGGGTACAGACGATCCTGGCTCCAATGACTTTTTAAAATGAGAAGATTGTTATTGTGCTGCTCCTGTGTGAAAAAAAATGTAATAATGCAAAAGAGCTCTGCTGTTGACAACACTGCTGTTGACATCAATTGTTAACGTTAGCTACTTCCGCAAACAACGAGTGACGTCGTTCGCCGTTGAGTACTCTTCTGCGCATGCGGGTCTCGTTTGGGACGTGTCACGGTCACACTGGAGATCACAAAAGTTCGGATTTACTAGGAAATGTGAACGGTCCTGCAAAAAAATCGGATTTTTTCAAAAAAATCTGAATTGAGCATTAAGCCCTGCAGTGTGATCATAGCCTAAGAAGTTCAACTGGTGTCGATTTAACTTTTTTGAAAAGAAACAGATTGGCCTGTTCACCATTATCTTGTCATCTTGTAGAAGGACTGCTCCACCCCCAACATAGCTTGCATCCACTTCTAAATAGAATGCTGGAGGACTGGAGCATTAGAGAACAAAGCTTCCAAATGGTCTTTGACAAAAAGACAACCAAAAAAACTTGCTTTTGTCTTTCTGTAGATCACTCAACTGTGGACAAATTTGAGCTAAAACAATGGTAGAAACCCACCATGCCCAGGAATCTAATCAGCTCCTTTTTTGTTGTGGGAACTGGATACTGGTCTAATGCCAGAATTTTGGCATGCAAAGGCTGTACCACACCCTGGCCCACCACACGCCCTAAATAAACCACAGTGACTCTCGCCAACTCACACTTTGCCAGATTTACAGTCAGGTTAGCATCAGCCAAGCATTTAAAGATAAACCCAAGCTTTTAAAGATGTACCTCCCAACTGTCTGAAAACAACCAAGTCATCCAGGTAGACTGCATAACCACTAAGACCTCTCAGAACCCGGTTCATTGAACATTGAAAAGTGGTGCATTTTTTAGCCCAAAGGGCATTACATTATAGGAATACAAACCACTTGGTGTGATAAATTATGCAATTCTTTTTGCCCTATCGGTCAGAGGTACCTTCCAATAGCTCTTCAGTAAATCTAGCTTTGTCATCCCCCCAATCTTCTATACGAGGAAGAGGGAAGGAATCCGGTCTAAAGACTGCATTAACCTTACAACACTAACAGAAAGACACTAAGGAAAGGATTATCAGGCTTTGGTACCAACAAGCACGGTGAAGCCCAGCTGGATTCAGAAGGGACAGCAATGTTATTATGAATCATGTACTTAACTTCCAATTCGAGCTGTTTACATTTATCAGGGTGAGCCCTGAATCACTGCTTGATGGGCTTTGCATCACCAACATCTTCATCATGTTCAAACACACTGGTATAAAATGGAGCGTCTCAGAAAAAGGCATAAGAAACTGTGTACCAAACCAAGTAATTGGACACGCTAGGGGCCCCCCAAATGACCCAAAGAGGTCCCCAAGTCTGCCAAAGAGTCAAAGTTATTCACACGACTGGACACCCCAAACTCATCAGAATCTGGCAACCCCTCCTACACCAGCCCCCCCACCCACAAGAAGAGAGGCACTAGACAAACAGAAGGTGAGCTCCTGCATATAAACACCTTGAACCACACACAGACTCACAAGAGACTTAGAGTTATAAAAGGTCCACACGAAACAGCTGAATCTTGCATTCAGGCGCAGAGATCAAATGATCAAGTTCAGAAAGTTTTTGAACAGAGTGAGGCCCAGAGGACCTGGCCTGAAATGAACAAACACATCACACCTAATTTTAGTTGACATTTTTACTCATGGAACACACATCTAAGCCTTACTAGACTGTAGTCATTTTTCTGTTTAGTCACTTTTAAGATTTGTCATGTTTATGTTTTGTTCTTTGGTGTTGGTCACCTGACCATTCCTCAGATCTCCTGCTGTGCTTCTGTAAGCAAAAAATCTTGTCCTTGCATGTAGTTGGTATGGCACCAAACCACTCAAATCTGTCATATCTGTCAAGCTGTCATTGGCTCAGAATGAGCAAAAAGCTTTGACTTACCACTTTCCCCCCCAAATTTGTAGTCAATATTACTATCATTATTGAGGAAAAATGACCAAATCATCAATACAAGCTTTTTTTAAGCACTAAAACAGCTTATATATTATTAATAACAATGACAACAATAAAATTGATTAAATATGTTAATTTGATCTTTCCATTGTAAGGGTTTTCCACTCTGCTGTTCTCATTTGCCACCCTTCCAAAGTCTGCTCCCCTTCTGCCCCCACTTACAAAATGTTCTAGCTTCACTGCTGTTCATCACATAAGAAAAACAAAAGTGAAAATACAAACAAAATGAAGGGAGGAAAAAAGAGAAAAACAAAGAACAAAATTTTCACCTAACTCCCTGCCAGTACATCCGTATTGGGGTAACTTCTGGGTCCCGATATTGAGTCAGAGCCAGTTGTACTGTGAATAGTTGTTTCCCTCTGGACTTGATTCATTGTCAGGATTTTCCTCACTTTTATGAGGAAATAACTGAGAGGCAATTAGAAAGGACTGAGGAGAGATGATAAGGAGTTTTACTGTTATGTTCTACAGACATATTATTGTATGACTCAAACAGTGATGTTGATTCAAACTTTTTTTTCCTCTGCTTGTAGATGCAACTGCTGCCAACGTTTGTGGGGACTGAAAACGTTATAAAAGAATATTACATTTTTTAAGGAAGTTAAATTAAAGCTTCAAGGTGAATTTTGATTTATATGAATATTGTACATCACATTTTGGGACATCCTGCAGTTGAATTTAAGTGTATTTCATTTGCTGTAACATTGATCGCTTGAAAAACTTTCACACCAGTGGCAAAGATCACAAGCTCAATTGAAAACATTTTGTACCATTGTGCTTAGAGCTTTATATGATACATATTGTCCTTCATGCGAGGAAAATATCCTGTTTTAAAAATAGGTTAGTTCCAGTAAAAAGAGAAAATCTGCATGTTTCAGAGTGTACAGAATTTTTTAAATATTCAAATTAAGATCTAAAACATGTTAACTTCAAGCAGCATTTAATAGGTAAATCTACTAGATACGGTATGAACAGCCAATTTTTAAAGTATCTTTAGTTGGTACATACGATAATATTAATCTTCAGAATATTTTTAGCTTTGTGAAACATTACTTGAATTACTAAAAAAGGAAACAAAAGGGGGTGATCAATCAAAATCTAGCAAAAGAGAATTGGTTACATAAGTTGCGAATCTGTAACACAGCCAACAATTTCAGAAATGTACTATTGTGCCGTTGTAGTGCCACAATGTTCCCATCAACATTTTTAAAAAATGTTTTGGGAAATCTCCATTGTTGTAGGGTCTTGTTCAATGTGTTTGACTGCATTAAAGCTGCAGAGCTTCTAGATTCACTGACCGCAGTGTAACCCTGTGCAGACAAAGGGAGTGAGGGTAGGCACTCAAAGCCATTCAGACCAACATGCTTAATTATAACAAACTCACACAAACGCCTTTGTTTCTGAGATCGGAGAGAACAAAGAGCAAGCCAAGGATGAAAATGGAGGAGACACAGTTCCATCACGCTGATTCGCTGTTTTGTACCTCACTTTATTCACACCTTCATGGCCTTTGCATTACAAAGGGTCATTCTATCGCGTAAACTGCAAGTTTAGATGATTACTGTGATGTGTTATGAGCATTAAACCTTTAATACTATGACACCTCAGCGGCATTCTCTGACATACTGTAACTGCCACAGTCTTGAGTTCTGTTTTGTTTTACCTGTTGTGTCTTGTGTGCAGGTTGGCTGTGAGTTCTCCTGGAGGGCTCCGCCTCCTCTTCTGTGGCTCTACATGAGTGGCGCACAGCTGTCTGCATTTTGGGTTAATTTGTTTGAGCTCTTTTTAAGTGTGTCCAATTCTGCTCTCTAATTCAGAGTGTTGCTTTAGATCAGTCTGTTTGTCCTGTTTCCTTACTGCAGTCATGCTGTTATTGAGTCATGTTTTGTTTGGGGTGTTTTCTGTTATTCAAAGAACTCTGGATCTTCCCTCAACCTTGGAGTCTAGTCCTGCATTTGGTTCATCCTGGTACACCACGACGGTAACTCCTCAACAGTTCACTCGTCCGTTCACTTGACTGTTCACTCGATCAATGTGATTTTGGCACCAAGAAAAACAGGTTTTCATATCAACTTTGCACCGTTATGCATAGGGGTTTCAAAGATGCTTTTCTTTCATGTGTTTTTGAGTGAATTAGGGGATTTACATTGATTGCGTAGGGACTTTTTTTAAACAAATTTTTGTTATTTCCTTAAATAACAAAACATCAAAATACAAATGTAACAGTTAATAAATAAAAAGTAGCAGAAGAAAAACGTATATTATCTCCCCCTATCGCTTCAATAACAAAAGCAAATCAAGGAACATCAAATAAAAGAACACACAAATGATTATTACACAAGTTTTAAGCCCAGTCTACATTTTGAATAAACATATAAACCTAAATACATACACCTTTACATAACCATATATTCACCCAAACCCTAATTTAATCCTATCATGTTCCATTGAATCATATACTTTTATATATGAGGTTTTATAAATGAATTTTGCTTTCACATAATTCTACATACTATTTGGTTGGTATCTCATTTTTAATAAAAAATTTTAAGGCGTCAATTGTTTATGTATCTTTAGTTTCTTTGCCCAGATTATTCCATATGTTAGGTCCGTACACTGAAATAGATCTCTCCAATGCCTTTGATAGATGTCTCACCACTGTGTGTTGCACATCAAAGCTGGGTTGCTTTTCTCCTCTTCAGAATTTGCTAATTTATGTTATTTACATATATAGTTGAAAAATTACGCTAGTCCAAATAATGTCAAAGCTGGAGCAAAAGCTCAGGTGTTTAAGATCCACTCTGATCATTTTTTGATCTATTCAAAGTGTCCCAGTGATCTTTCAATTTATAAATGCTGTTAGACAAAATCCAAAAAAAAAGGTGTCATTTTCTAGGACATAGTTTGTGCAGAACGGCAGGAGAATATGAGTTCTGAGTGAGATTGTTGGTGTGGATTAAGCCTGCCCCCACTTCCCATCGTCAATCTGTTTAACCGCTGTCCCGCTAGCTTAAAGCCCGTCAAAACCCTAACTATTATCGGTGAAACAAAAATGGTGAGCAATATTGGAACTATCCAGCCGTACAGTTTTTACCCAAATGCTAACTCAGATGATGAAAACAAAGTCGTACATGGATCTATTTGTCTGCAAGTGGATGCAACAGAATGGAGAAGAGCAGTGAGGTTCTAGTTTGTTGTTGTAGCTTTTACGTCACACATACTGCATTTTTTTCCATCTGCTCCTGATTCACAATCTGTCACTTTTGGCTTTTCCCATCAGGGGTCGCCACAGCGAAACAACCTCTCCTTCGAGGATGAGTCGCATGGTTACTTTGACAATGTTATACGCCGGATGCCCTTCCTGACGCAACCCTCTCAATTTATCCATGCGTGGGACCGGCACAGAAGCAGAGAAGGGAAGAGGGAGCAGCCCGGATTCGAACCCCGGTTTCACGGACGGAAGTTCGCCGCAAACCAGCACGAGCTAAACTGGCTCCCCTGCTCCTGATTAATAATCATTTGAATAAAGAAATACTCAGAAATGCAATTTTATAAGCTTAAATGTCTTTATTTATGTCCTCTATCAGCAGAGAAAAGAACATGTTAAAAACACTGATTTCATTAGAGTGGGTCTTTACAGGGTACTTAAAAAAAGGGTACTTTATTTAAAGGGTATTTTATATAGTCAGTGTTTGATCTTGGTTTGCCTAAAAGATTTCTTTAATGTTGCTTTTTTCCGGATAACCAGGGTATGCAAAGAGCCAAAATGTTGGCAGAAAAACCCCATCTACAATCAAGAGTTTTCAGTAATACTTGTCTGTGTGGTTGAAAGATGTCTGCTGGGTAACCGGGGTTGCAATGATCACAACTGATCAACGTTTTGGTGAGAAACTTGACCCAAGAAAAGACTGATTTCGGAAAACAAGAAGAACTTACTTTTAATAAAGGCACTACTGCATTAAATGGAGACTTATGGATTAATGATGTGCAGACATTGGGAATATCAGTAACATGAGCACCAAAACCATTATCATTTTACCTCTTACTCTTTGTTTTCCCCCTTCACTGGCTGAACAGTAGTGTTTTTTTGGAGACTGAGAGAGAGAGGGGGGGGTTCACAGTAGCGTCATACCAAGTACTCCAGTCATTTTTGTCCAAACAAAATTGGATTCAACTATCGTTTCCTCTAACTTTAAGGACAAAATGCTAATTATTTTAAGCAAAAATAATTAAAAGTGCAAAGAATTTCATATGCAGTATTTGTATATAAAGTATGTGGTAAAAAATGTGGTAAAAAATTATAAAAGCAAAATTCCTGCATAAAATAGGAGTGGTGTGTATGAGGCAGTTGATCTGAGAAAGGGTATAAAATAATGCTGCACAATTTAATATGTTCAGAATGGCAAATGTTTCTTTTAAGGTGGCGGTGCAGGTTGGGGTGTTCATTTCCGGTTTTTGTGCATGAGAGTTGTATGGCTCTTGGTGGGTTGACCTTTGTCTGTTCCATTTATGCAGTGTGGGACTGAGATTGTTGTTTAGGTGAAATCGTATGGATAAGTGCAGGTTGGGTTTTCTATAGTGACCTGTAGTTTTGACATTGAGAGATTATATGCTTGAAGTGCTCTAATGGTAAAACTAGTCCTTCACATCCTCATTAAATCAAGGACTCTTTGAAGGATGGATCCCATCATAAAGTAAATTCCCTTCAAATGTATGTTTAAAAGCTTGGCACTTAGCTGCCAAAGCAATTGAATTGACAGCCATATTAAGATAAAAAAAAACAAGGTTCATTCGTTGACACATAAAATAATTCATTGGTCAGAGCCAAAGATTTTAGTTTTCATATATTCCATCCAGAAAGGTAGTTTGCCATCTCTAGGTGGGTGGAGTGTTACTGCCCCAGGTGGAGGAGTTTAAATACCTTGGGGTCTTGTTCACGAGTGAGGGAAGATCGGAGCGTGAGATTGACAGGCGGATCGAAGCGGGGTCCGTAGTTATGCGGTCGCTCTATCGGTCCGTTGTGGTGAAGAGAGAGCTGAGCCGAAAAGCAAAGCTCTCAATTTACCGGGCGATCTACGTTCCAATACTCACCTATGGTCATGAGCTATGGGTCATGACCGAAAGAACGAGGTCCCGAATACAAGCGGCTGACATGAGTTTTCTCCGTAGGGTGGCGGGGCGCTCCCTTAGAGATAGGGTGAGAAGCTCGGTCACCCGCCGGGAGCTCGGAGTAGAACCGCTTCTCCTCCACATCGAAAGGACCCAGCTGAGGTGGCTCGGGCATCTAGTCCGGATGCCCCCTGGACGCCTTCCTGGAGAGGTGTTCCGGGCATGTCCCACTGGGCAGGGGCGCCGGGGAAGACCCAGGACACGCTGGAGAGACTACGTCTCTCGGCTGGCCTGGGAACGCCTCGGGGTCCCCCCAGAGGAGCTGGAGGAAGTGGCTGGGGTGAGGGAAGTCTGGGCATCTCTGCTCAGTCTGCTGCCCCCGCGACCTGGTCCCGGATAAGCGGAGGAAGATGGATGGATGGATGGATGGATGGATATTTTTGTGTCCTACGGATTCTCAATGCTATTATGGTCAATCTGGACTCACCTCATTTACAAATATATCTTGCAACAAAGATACAAGTTATGTACAAAAGCTCATCGAGCTGATTAGAAATTTGAAAACACACATGTATCAGAAGGTCATATTCTATGGACAAGTTGTCATGAAGGTGCCCCACTCAAGCCTCAGCTATATCTTTAAGAAATACATCTAAATGATAAATGGTTTGTGCTTATTTAGCCCTTTACTGCCTTCCTTGAAGGCCCAAAGCACTTTACAGTCACAGTTCCATTCATCCATACACATGCTGATAGTTGCTCCGCTGCCCAGCAGTGGTGCCAACCTACCGGTACACACACCATGAGCAATGTGCTGTTCAGGGTATTGCTCAAAAAAAAAACGCTGCACCACGGCCACCCCTAAGCACATATTTTAAAAAAGCGTTTGAAATTGATATTGTTGCATCTTAAGTTGAAGAGTTTATTCTTTTCTTTGAAAATACATTACTAATTCCCATAGATGTTTTTCAGTTTAGCTCTGCTTGTGTGTATAGATTTTTCTATGACCTGGGCTGTAAGGTCTAAGAAAAATGGCAGAATTGATTTTTCCTGCTATGAATGCCTACAATTACTCTGAAGAATGTTAGGAAATTTCCCTGCAGAGATTAATAAAATATTATTTATTTGTTTTAAAAAAAATTGTGGATTGTACAGTTTCTCACAGAACAAAGACCAAAAAACCCCACAAATATCAACACAATACAGTGACTGTTGCAAGAAACGGGAAGTGGATTCAAAGCTGCCAGTTGTGATTCCCATAGAGGATTGTGGTGTTTGGAGTAGAAATGGACATCTGTTTGTCAAGAAGATCTAAAAAAAAAAAAAAAGCCGGCGGTTTTGAGGCTCATGGGGGAACGAAAAAAATGATGAATTCAGAGTTTTGTGTGCTCTGTGTTGAAACCTGGAAAGCAGCTTGTGTTGGATATTATTAAACAGATGGTGCAGAAAAGTCGTCATTTTTAATACTTTCTCAGCTGACACCAGATTTAAGTCATGATTTACTCTCCAATAAAATCTTGTTTTTGGTGTTTTCTCACATGTTCTTGAACAGCTTTTCTCGTCTTGGGGGACATATACTGTTCAAAGAAAATTAAGCTTAAGATTGCATTTCTGAAATATTTCTTTATTCAAATTCTGTGGAATCAGGATTCGAAAATATGCTGGGTGGGCCACAAGCTCCCTGCTCCTCTCCATTCTGATGCATCCACTTGCAGGCAAATGAATCCATGTACGTCTCTGTTTTCCTCGTATGAGCTGGAATCTGGGTTGCACCGGTAATGTTAGGTTGGGGTTGTAAGGGGTTGTAAGCTAGCGTGAGAGCGTTTTTACAGATGTTCCTCTGTCTTATTTATAATGTTTTTCTAAAAGTCACTTTATCCTCCATGAATACCACTTGTTTTTGCTGTTTGAATTTCTGAATGTCTTTTTTACTGCTGAAGATAAGAGAATTTCCCCATTGTGGGATGAACAAAGTTTATCTAACTATCTATCTCTGATGGGAACGGCCCCGACCACAACTCAAAGGAGAATTTCTAATGAATTCCTGCCGTTCTGCAGAAACCATGAAAATAACACAGGCTTTTTGATTTTGGCTAAAAACGGCATTATCAAAATCACAAGACCCCTGGGAATGCTTTTCAATAGAACAAAAGATGATTGTATAGTGGAACTTTAAATGGAACTTTAATCGGAAACAAAATAACCAAGATTAAGTCATATGACAACTATGAACATGAATGAAAAAAGAGAATTTTATTAGGAAACTAAGCAAGACTTGAGAAAACCAAACTAAAGAAGTAACAGATATGAACAGGAGACTATAGCACAACAAAAAATAAAAACAGCTTTATGTTATTGTCTACGATCTGAAGATGTTAATTAGATTGTTCCCCCTAAGGACCAGCCAGCAGCTTCTGGCTCTCAGTGGGAATCTAAAAAAAGAAAAGCACTCTCAGTATTTTTTTTAAATGTTGTCTCTGATAGAAGAAAACAGAATCCTAAGATGTTTTTGTCTTTTTTGAGACACGAATGGGACAAACATCACATCTGTTTTTCTGTCAGATACTCATCCTCTGATCACTTGGCATATGGTACCTTTCATAGGTGGGATTTAAGGCGGATCGTCTGGATGTTTTTGGGATGTGCAGATTGTCTGTCGAATTTGTCATCAGTGTAGTGGTGCACACAGAAGAAATCAATCTCAGCGATCTAAATCTGTTGTGTGTTTATTTCGAGGAGAATAATGAATGCCTGGAGGGAACAGAAAAGCCTTTGAGTTATGAATGCAAATTTTCACATTTCCACAGCAAGTTATTGCTGTGCTCAATCATAGCACAGTCAACCTGACAAGATGTATTTATTTTTGATAGAATAGATCCTTTTGTGTGCTTTTCTTTGGATGGTTGCTAGTTTTATGTACCACAACAAACTCATGCGACTAAGAGACCAGCAGGGAATTGGATGGCAGCAAAATGCTGAGTGTCAAACCCCTCCATGTTTGATTCATCACCTTTATCTCTATGGCTTCTTAGTCTCCACACCTTGTGGCAGCTACGCCTGTGCGGCCCCCATTTTTCATCATGCAATTACACATCCTCCGGCTCACCGACGTTCGATCGATCGGGCCGTGTGATTTTACTAGCAGCTCGACATCTGTGCCCTCCACACACACACACAAGTGTGAGAGCATGCATGCACCTTTGCACTAAAGTGGAGAAGGAGGACCAGTTTTTTTAGCAAACTTGGTAGCTGAATTTCAAATGCTTTTATTTTTTTTGATCTCGCACAGAGTAAATAGATCAAAATCCTCTAGGCGAAGGAGCAAACCACCAAAGATTACTAACCTCATCAATGACAGCTCGTTTTAGCCCTGATGTTTCTCAACACCTCAGTAAAAGGGTTAGAAAATGCACAAAGACTTACTGTAAGGGTAAATTTACTATCTCTGGAGGGGCGCCAACTTATTTTTCTGTATTTTATTACCTGTTTAGTATGATATTTCCTTCCTGATCCTTTGTTGTTTCCTTCTCCTCGCTGTAGCTGAGCTGTCAATTTATGACCCGATTGGGCCGAAGGGAAATGAGATGTAGCTGCTTCTCATCTCGCCTGGAGTCTTTTTTGCGACAGTAAAAGGCGTCCCAGCTGACCTGACACCAAACACTGCAAATCTCATTACGAAGCACTCAGTTATTAACTAGGAAAAAGATACAATTATGTAGCAACATGGTTGTGGTAAGGAGGACAACAGATGAAAACAGGATCTGTAGCAATGTGACCAAAACAAGTCAAAACATTTTTACTTTGCATTCAACAATTCAGTGTTCCATCAGACAGTATTGATTTGGCTTTGAGGAATTGTCAAGAGGAGCAGGAATGCTCATAAGCACAGAGATCATAATAAATATAAAGTGGATAAACTGGATCACTGAAGAATCCCCATTTACTGAACACAGGTCCATGAACAAGAGACACAAAATGTAAGAAATACTGAAACATTTTTTACTTGGAATAATGTTGAACTGGTAAAGCTAAGGAGGGCAAAAGAGGGCAGCTGCTATCCACAACAAAAAAGCTTTGCCCCCCTATTTTTGAGTCAATATTAGTGTCATTACTGACAAAGATGAGGAAATCATTATGACATGCTTCTTTAAGCTTTAAGAAGCATTAAATAAATACAAGTGTTTGAAATATGTGCTTTTGATCATTTTATTTGTAGTTGCCTTCCAGTCTACTATTCTTATTTGCCACCCTTCCAAAACCTTTTGCCCCCCATGTAAAATGTTCTAGCTCCGCCACTGTTTAGCGAGCTACAAGAAGGTAACCTGCAATTATTTTTTTTAGATGTAGACAACCAGAAATTTAGATTTAAGTTCCTTTTAATGATTAAGCTGTAAAGTGTTGCTGTGTTGACAATTTCAATCTCCCAGTTGTGCAGTTGTTATGCTTTCATTTTTCTGTAGGCACAACCCATTCAACATTGACAGTGGCGTAAGCTTGCTCTTTTTTGTTGCATCAACACACAAACAGTATTGCATTTACTTCTCCGAAATCTACAAACATCCTAGATATTGTTTGTTAAAGTAGAGACTGTCCCAAAATAACCCATAATATGAATCCAAAACTATGAATTTGGTTTTGTTGTGGGCAATAGTTCATAATTTGTTGATATTTTTTTGTACTGTGTTTTAACTTGATTCTGTAGTTCGTACAAACAAGTGAGGATGTTTAAGTCACCATAAACGTTCCGGCTCATCTGCAAACGCTGTCTCACACTGAGATGTGATAGCCAGGAGGAATGACTCGCAACGTGACAGGAATGCTGGAAATTAAATGTTAATGTGAAGCAGATTCCCTTCAGGTGGCCTTTGCTTGAGGGCTTCATTTGCAATAAAAGAAAGTTATTAAAGCCATAACAAAGTTTAATCTGTCAACATGAACTAAACAAACAACACTCACCCTAAACAGTCCACTTTGTGTGCTCAACATCTGTTTATGCACACTAAAGACCCGGATGAACTTTTGTGAAATAACAGATAGGTCTTTAAAAAGTTGAAATGCAAGTGTATTTGTTAATCTGTGTGATGTCAAAAGAGAAGCAGTTGAGAAAAATCACTGGGGTCATGATTAATATCAGGATTTACCTGTGCATTTTTTTTAATAACTAAGCGTATTAAAGCGGTATAATGAGGCGACCCTAAAAAGAAACGAATAAATCATAATCAGAAGACCTATATAAAAAATAAAAAAATAAAAAATTCACTGCAAGGTGCTCATATTTTATCAATGTTTCTAGATCAGTAACTCTGCTAGTAATCCACCCCAAAGTTGCGCTCTTTTGGTTTGATGGCCTAACTTTTAGAAACTGTGAGTGGTCGACCCCTGATCGGAAGATTGCAGGTTTGGTTCATGCGTTGCCCGTCCATGTGTCAAAGTATACTTGAGCAAGACACTGAATCCCACATTGCTCCTGGTGGTTATAGGTTGGCGCCAGTGTTCAGTAGCAAAGCCCCCATTAGTGTGTGCATGGGTGAATGGGACTGTGACTGTAAAGAACTTTGGGCACCACAAGTACGGTAATAAAGTGCTTTATACTGTAAATATAGCCATTTACTCTACATTTCCAATATATCAAGACAATCTGCTGCAGTTCAATGGTTCAAGTTGGTGGGGGTTCATGTGGGGGTGTAATGGTATGGAGGATATTTTCTTGGCAAACTTTGGGTCCCTTAGTACAAATTAAGCACGGTTACAACACCACATTAGGGATGGGTATCATTAGGGTTTTAACGATACTACTACTCTTATCGATACTGCTTATCGATCCGGTACTCTTATCGGTACTCTTATCGATACTTTTTGAGAACGAAAAAAAAGAAATAAATAACAAATTAAGAACATAAAGTGTTTTATTTCCTCACTATGCAACAACATTGTTTTTTTTAACAAAACATTTTACTTTATACATGAGAATGTTCCAGACAGGATATTTATTTAATTATTTAATCTAATTGTTTTTATTATTTATGAGTGTGATGTTTCATTTGATCTTTTGTCCATTTTCCACAACCTTGAATAGACTTTTCTGTCTGTCAAACACCAGAGTTAAGTTAAGTTAAATGATGGAAACAAATTCACTTTGATGCAGACTCCTTTCTATTTTGCCAACTCCATTTATTTTTCTTTAAATCCAGTAAACCCAATAAATGATATTAATTTTACGGATGACAACTATCATTAGTTATTAATTATTATTAAGTATTAGGAAGCAGCTGATAGTTTGTCGCGGGTCTGGAATCATAAGCGGTGAGTCTAAGCCCCGCCTCTCTACCTGTTTGTTGTATGCTCCGCGTGCAACGCTCCCCCCCCCCCGCCCGCTGCCCCAGCCTGTTCTGCACAAACAGCGCAACATACGGTCATCGTAGTAGCAAGGTGACAGCATGGTCGGCAAACTTAATAATTTTTACGCAGAAACGTTAGTTCTTAGTCTAGGGCGCTCACGTGTCCCATACGAGATCGCCACTGACTGTGTGTGCGCTGCCTTGTCTTGTGTGTGTGCGCGCGCGGCGCGTGCTGTCTGAACAACACCCCCGCCCCCCGTGCACACAAATAGACAGACAGAGCTCTCCGCTTCAACGAGAATACCGAAATTAATATAATCATTAATTAACGGAAAAATTGACTGACTTGGTGAGTTAAATATGGCAGATAACGCTTATATTTTGTGGGACACAAAAAAAGAAAAAAAAGTAACTTCTCCAGTACCGATAGCAGAACCGTTCAGGTCAGATCTTAACGATACTGCGGTCCCGAAGAATGTGGCCCCGGGGCTGCTTCAATACCGGGGCACGGTACCCATCCCTAACCACAGTATACCTGAGTATTGTTGCTGACCATCTCCATCCCTTTATGACCATGGTGTAACCATATTCTGATGGCTACTTCAAGTAGGACAAGGCGTCTTGCCATAAAGCTGGAATAATCTCAGACTGGTTTCTTAACCATGACAATGAGTTCACTGGACTCAAATGTCCTCCACAGTCACCAGATCTCAACCCAATAGAAAACCTTTGGACTGTGGTGGAACGAGAGATTGACATCATGGATGTGCAGTCGACAAATGTTCAGCAACTATGTGTCATGTCAACATGGACCAAACTCTCTGAGGAATGTTTCCACTACCTTTTTGAATCTATACCATCAAGGATTAAGTCAGTTCTAATAGAAAACGGGGCCTAACCAGGCAGGTCCCTAATAAAGTGGCCGGTGAGTGTTTATGCGGGAAAAACCTGATGTGAAGGGATTACGGTATATAGGAAAGTCTGGAAATGACAAACCGGTGTGGAAAATAATGAGGACAACTTGTAATCTGTCTTTTCAGTCATGTTTGAGGTGTTGGAAACATGTAGAGGGTTTTACTTTTTGTTAATCTCAGTTGTGTGCTGCAGCAGCAAGCTGGGATTACCTCAAGCAAGCATAAAGCTTGAACAGTAGAATTACCTTTAAATGTTCAGCAAAGGCCACAGCAGTGCAGCTTAAACCTTCACATAAGAAAGAGTTTCTCCTCAAATCAGTAAATTGGAACGGATGGCGGATGGCCACCTGGATGTTGTAGTTTTCCACTTTCCCTGCTATCTTTGCTAAGGAGTTAAAGAATAAAAATGTTTATCAGGAAGGTAAGAAAACAATAGCGGACTCGCCATCAGGCAAAGATAGGCAATTACCTGGGCCCATCAACACTGAGCTGAACATGTAAAAAGCGTCTATAATAATACCACACACATTATTATCCTTTCCTTTCACTTTTGGCTTCTCCCATCAGGGGTTGCCACAGCGAAACAACCCTCCCTCAAGAGTCGCATGGGTAACTTGGCAATGTTTTATGCCGGATGCCCTTCCTGATGCAACCCTCTCAATCCAACTGGGCTTGGGACTGGCACAGTAGCAGAAAAGGGAACAGGGAGCAGCCTGGATTTGAACCCTGGTTTCATGGACGGCAGGTGCTGCAAACCACCATGAGCTAAACCGGCCCCATATGCACATTATTATGTAACTCATTAAAAACCCAAATCATTTAAATTTCATAAGACTGCTCATGTTAAAGTGTTCGTCCTCCCCTGTCCCTGTTTTGCAATCAATAACAAGTTGGTGAGCAGTGAGAGAGATTCCTCGAATAGATTGAAAAATAGAATTGGCAAGATGTCAATCAATCTCCTCTAGTAAAGGTTCTCCTATATAGAATGTGTTCAGCTTGCCAAATCTTTATACATCTTTGATTGTGATATTGGACTTATTTTCCTTGAACTTTGAGTGTTTAAACATGAGAGAAAAGTTGGAAAATATCCATGTCTGTCTGAGAAAATTGTATGAATGTGTGTAGTGAGCCTTAAAACATCTGTAACACTAAATCCCAAATTTCACCTATGGTTTACTTTTAGAACGTAACTCCCGGGATAAATGTGGGAACTCTGTAGTCTTAACGAAAATTGGCAATAGCTACAATCAGGTTTTATTATTTCCAATTTGAAATATGAAAGTATTATAATATAAAAAAGAATGGCAAAGAGTGTTGCAAAAATCACAATAGTAAAGAGAAGAATAGAAAGAAAAAAGTCTGTTTCTGTTGCATAGACTGAAACATTATCATATTTCAAAATAAGAGTTTTTAACTCTGACTGACGTGCTCACAGAAATTTCTATAAAGAAGGTTCTCCAAAAATAAGTTTCAGCAGCCGACACGTTGTGTGCTGTCAGCATCTTTTAGCAGCACATCTGTACAGACTGATAAGAACCTGAAGGCATTTGGATGTGTGCTGCCAAAGCTCTTTAAAGTGGTATTAGACTACATTTAAGGAGTCACATTTCTCCCTACCTGGTACCAGTTCTCCTTTTTTACTGGAGAAGTAAAAAGGGCATATTTTCTTTAATTGTTTGCTACAAAAGCTAGTCATGAAAATAAATGCATTTTAAATATTTTTTTAAATCTTTTACCATTTATGTCAACTATGAAGAAGTCCAAATACAAATAAACACCACAGGTAAAGCTTTTGAGTGAAACATAAAGCTTCGAAACACGAAATATTAAGTGCTAAGATGGGCGTTGAAAATTATTAGCAATAAAACCACTAAAACTAACAATTTAGGTTGACTAAACAAAGCAGAATCCATCCATTATCTCCCAATTATCTCTGTTAGATTTTAGAGGGTACGTGATCCAAAATAGAATTCCCTGATTTCCTTCTTTGGCCAAATCTTCTAGACTATCCGAGAGACACAGAGGTGTTTTCATAAACTGAGAGATATAATCACTCCCTCATGTCTGCTACTGGTTTCCTATTGTTGGACATATTACCAAGAAGGCCTCTGGGTGGCATTCAGCTCTCCAAACCCCCTCATTTAGCTCCTCTGGAACATATTGAGTATGATTTAGACTTAATTGAAAGCTCACTGTTGTTGGCTTTGGAAAAAAACAAAAACAGTTGTATTGATTTTCCCAAAAAACGAAAATGGGCACTGGGCACAGATGGAGGTAAACTTCATTCAGATCAAAAGCGACAACTAAAAGCAGCAGAGCAAAAAGGAAAAATGTTTCTGTCTTTGTCTGAAGGACTGAGGTTAGAAAAAAGCCAAAATAATATGAAAGTGACACAAAAAAGGATTGAAAAAGGCTTTTAGAAACATTAAACTTAAATAAAAGTACCTCTGACATCTGAGGTCAGACGAAGCTGCGTGCAGCACATCCTTCGGTGTTCTGCTGCCATAATCGCATAGCAACGAGTTTCTGAATAAAAGCAAGGTTAGCTGTGAGCCAAGTCACACTGGGATGCTATGTTAATTAGCTGAACATGTTGGACTACCAGTCTCAATGTCAAAGTGCCAATTCCTGTAGTGACTAAGCCTCCAATACATCTATTATCATATTAATTCGAAAGTAGCATGGTCTGGATGCTGACGCAGAATCAAACTGTCAAGGTGATAAACACAACAAAACTGACAATCTCCAAAATATTACTTAATTAAACCCAAGAGAAGAAAAAGCTTTTTTATTGGAAGGCTTGTAATAGTTTTTTTAGTATATTAGTCAAATTCATAAAAATAAAATACAAAAAACAGAAAAATATCCTTCATTCATGTAAACAACAAATAAAATAAGTTCCCCAATGCAAAAGCAGAATCTTAAGAAAGTAAAAATACATTGTTTAAAGAAAAATGGTCTTTCTGTGTTGCAAGAAAAATAATCTCATCAAGACACCTTTTAAAAAACAATTACCGATAATCTTTGTTTTAGAAAACATGTTTTAGTGACTATGATTTTTTTTTTTCTTAAAATAAGAAGTCTTGGTGAGGCCATTGATTCTAACCCCGTTGACACAATGGTACAAAAGGGTACAGAGGAAAGGAGACACAAAAGGGGAGATCCATCACTACCAGTGCCACACATGACAGTCAAAGGGCGGGGCCAAAAAAGATGATCAGCCTTGGGAGACATTATTTTTTTGTGATTTTTCTTCTCCTGGAAGCTTATTGAAAGTCATTTAGTTCAAAGAAAAACGCAGTATTTCTTAAAAAATATTATAAAATTAATACAAAAACTTAAACAGATTAAAAAAATAGAGCTGGAAGATTTTGTCGCAACTTTGCAAGGACTTCAGTCTTTTGGAGCTTGATGTGTTTAACATGCACGGATCCTGAAAACACATAACACTTCTTTATAGCACAGGAGACTGCTGACAATAATTAGAATAAACATGGTTTAACATCGGTTTGGGACTTTAACAGGACTTTGCTTGTCTGAATACTCCAAGGACACAAGACATTTCACTGGTCGGAGGGCAATATCTACTGACGCTTGACATGATTAGGATAGATGCAGGGCAGCAAAAGCTGCAATGAAATTATTTCTCAGGTTTCTAAATTATGCGGCAATGAACCTCAGCATAGACACTAAAGTATTTCTGCACGGAATCAGCTGAGGTGAAGCAGAAAACATTTTTTTTTAATCAGCCAGTCATGTTTTTTTATGAAGTAAAGCTGTATTTTTGTCTTGATTTAAACCACAGTGCGTGTTCTGTTTTTTTCAGGTCACCTTCACTGTTGTCAGCTTTACTTTACCCTGACAGGAGGATGCAAGCATCATGGGAAAAAGTAATTGGATTAAGGGGAGTTATTACTGTATCCTCTGAGTCTGTGCTCTGTCAAAAACTAACTAAATAAATAAATAAAAACGGAAGCAGCAGAAGTGGGGATCATGCGGGAGGATGTAGCGGAAAGGAGAGGAGAAATAGGCACAGGAAACACAAGATGAGATGTACAAGCAAAGAATGAGAATTGGAAGCAGCTGTATGACAACACGCCAGAAGGAAAGGATTGAGAGCAAAAACGGCGAGTGGGTGGGAGCGTTATAATGGGAGCGAAGAAAGTGCATGTAGAGTAAATAAAGAGGGTGACAGCTAAAGAAAGACGATCATGCAGAAACCAATTATGCCATTATTTCTTTAATTTTCCCCGTATTGCATCCATCCATGAGCTATAAAATGTACTTAGGAAAGTTTTTTCATGTGTTTTTTTAACTCATTTAAATAAAAGTATTCACTCAATCTTTTTTCCTGATTGATATACCCTTGAAATAAACTTTAAAATCTAATAGTAGAGCCACTTTAAGTAGAAAACTTAAGCGTGTTACTATTAAAAAAAAGATGTTAATGGAGAGCAAATGACAAGTAATGATACAAGTAAAAGCAACATAAGTGACTAAAAGTGAAGCATTTTAACTAAAAATTGGCAAAAATTGTTTTTCTTCCTAAAATAAACCTTCTAAACAAAAATGAGTTCCATTAGATGCAAAAAGCACTGCCCTTTAGACGGAAAGCTCAACTTTTAGTTCTGAATCTATGAAATGCTAAAAAAGTGAATCTAAGGGAAAATAAATTCTAAAATCTGAATGACCTGTTTCAAGACTCTGGACCAAAAAATAGAAAACACTTAAATTACAATAATTCAATGCTTCTATAAAGCTACAAACCAATTAAGAGAAACAGCTTATTGTCAGCGTTACTGATGTAAATAAGGCTGGACCCCAATATACAAAAATTTGGTAAGCAATAAGAGTTGATTGAACAAGGGTACAAAGAGGTGTAGTGGTAAGCACTCTTGCCTCCCTGTGTGAATGCCCTGGTTCAAATCCCAGCGGCATTCTGTCTCTGTGGAGTTGAATGTTCTCACTGTACATATAACAGGGTTTCTTCTCACAGCCTAAAAACATGCTTCATGGGTTTTGCTGATTCTAAATTGATTTAGATGTGGGTGGTTGTATAGCTTTGTGTACCCCTGTCCTCCCCCCCTTCAGTAGCTGGGTAGACTACATCAACCCTGTGATCCTCAAATGGGACCAAGTGGGTTCAGAGGATGGATGGATGGAATTTATTGAATAATTAATGACAGCTGCTGGAGCTGAACCAGAGTATTCAGCGGAAGCAGTGGTCAGTGCAGTGGGTCCAGAGGACTGTAAAAGAGCCGTAGGAGGAGTATTTGTCGAATGTGGCTGGATACTCCCTCTTCTTACTTTTGTTTTCTCAAGTATTTTATTTTTATGTTGTTTTCCTTTTTTTTGAGTTTTCTTTTTCTTTTTTAAATGACATTTTGGTTTAGAACTTTGTTTTGTTTTCTAAAATGAATAGTTTTTCTATTATTTATTTGTTTTTTAATTGTATTTGAGATCGTTAATATGCTTTGAGTGATTTGCACTTCAGGGCCACTGTAGCTTCGGTTTATTTCACAGCTATATTTTTTGAATTTCCTGATTGAAATGCACTAAATCTTGATTAAATATTGTTTGAGATTATGTTTGAGGTGATTTGATCAATTCAAACTCGGAACACACGATTTAAGATTAAACTACAAAAACAAAGTAACTGGATGCTAAATTTTGACATTATAAAACGAAAGCAATACTAAAGTATTCCTCTTTAAAATGAAAACCCAAGGCAAAAAACAGATTCTGTCAGTTTTGTTATTTTTTATGTCCAACATGGTCTACAGTGAAAGTTTTTTGTCATTGTCATTTATTTATTCATCAGATTTTTTTATTGATTTAATTCATTGACCTATCACAAAGCTGTCAGACTTTAGAAAGAAGTCTCTTCAAAGACACAGAGGGTGTCCAAGGAGAAAAAGGTTTCCTGGCATTGGCATCCTTATTGTGTTAAATGAAGTGAAAACAAGTCAGAGAAGGCTCGCTTTGCTCAAATTCTTTGTCAGTTGAATTAGGTTTGAAGAAACCCTTACGCTATTTTGTATATGTGTTTAGAACCAGCAACCTATTAGTGGTTTATGAAATAAAAGGACTTCCATAAGGGACAAAAACATTGGAATAATTGCTTATATAAGAAGAAATTGCATTAAAATAAGGCTCTGAAATGATGCAACATTCAGATTTTTTTCATTACGGTCTTCTGTTTTTTCAGGGTAAGATGCAGCAGATGTGCATTTGAACTCGAAGCCCTCGGTTTGTATCATCACAGCACAACGCTGTTTGCCTCTGACGAAATAGCTGGATCAGCACGCCTTTAAAATGTAAATTACATTTTCAAGCTGCTTGCTGCTCTCCTTCTTGCAGCAAAGTTTCAAAATTCTCCGATGTGAGTGTGTTGACAAAATAGCAACTCCGGGAATCAGATTAGCTGGTAGCAGCTCTCTTTTTAGTTGGGATTTTCATTGCAGAGTTTTGCATGCGTTGTTACTACAATAAAATGTCCAAGATCATTGAATGTGGATGTTATGTTTTATTAATGTTCTGTACAGTTGACTGACTAAGTAGGATGCACATACTGTGGGGCCACTGGGAAAACGGGTTTCTGCAAACGGGTTAAACCTGCAAACCAGAGGATGTTAGATAGCCACCTGTCAATCAAGGCCATCATGACATGGAGGGACATGTCATGTCAGAATCATTAAAAAAAAATAAGAAGTTTGTTTCAGTTGGTCAATTAATTAAGATAACACCCATAGAACACATGTCTCCTCTGCAGGCTCCAATCAGCTTTTTTTGAGATTTTTGATCAATACTGGATGTAGAATGTGGACACAAGTATTGATTAGCAATCTGAACACATTCCTTTTTCTCAGTCCAGTCAGAAGCACTTGTAATGTTTTTGAGCTGTCAAGTTGCATTGATTAAGTAGTAGTCGGGCACAGATGGCTTAATTTCCTTCTTTCCAGTCTATTTCACTACGACTACTTACAAATTCACGTTTAAACTACAACATAACCATTAGATCGTCATGATATAGGTGGAAAAAATGGTACCAACTTTTCAATACATGTTATATACTTACAAACAATATTGTAATTAGATTACTGTCAAATCCACAAAAAAGATTTTACAACAGCTTGGTAATAGGTTGATGCAAACCGTTCTAAAGGGTCAAAAAGCCAGCAGGCAGATATCCAAAATCTGTACTGATCGACATAAAGGATAAGTTATTCAGAGCTGCAATGCTGAACCAAGAAAGCCTTAGGGACCATCTGACAGGTCTGGGTGTTTCTTCTCATTTGTCTTTCTGTTTCTCAATGAGGCATGAAGAAGAATCTGAAAGTTAAAGAAAGCTTTTTAGTTGTGTTACGACAACCAAACTTTGAATTCTTAATGTAGGTTTTTTGTGCAAAATGACTTAAAGAGTACGCAGTTCTCCAGTTGCTTTCCAGCTCAGTGACTGACATTGACGTGTCATTGGATGTGTGGCCTTCTCTGAATATTTTGGGTGAAAACGGGCTGAACGGTCAGTGGATTCTTGAGGCGGATGAGAGGAGCTCTGCGGTGGACATCTCAGATGGGAGAAACTGTCACCCAAGACATGGAAGTCTGCGGGGCTTATTTGCTTCTGTGGGACTGTTTTTGATCCGAAGGTCTGTCAGGAATTTTAAAAAAAAAGCAGTCCTGACTACAAAGTAGGTGGGGATTTAAATCTGCCTGTGTAGCAAACTTCTCTGCCAAATTTTAGAGTGAATCTTTTATTTATCTATTTTTAAGTACATTGGGAAACCAGGGTTCACTTGAGACCTGATTCCCTGTGGCGACATCTGATGGGATGTCCAGAAAGGTGAATAACAACAACATTTCCTACAGTTGTAACAGACCAGTTCTTGTTAAATCAACGTCACTCTGTGAAATGTCTGCCGTGTTACTAATGTCTTTAGTCAACAAGACAAAGTAATTAAATAAAAAAAGAAGTTATAGAAAAATGGCCTGATTGCATTAAGCTCCTTTAATCCTTTTTTAAATGGTTTTATAAAGCGGTGCAAGCTCTGCTGATTGAACACAATCTTCAACAAAAGCCCCTTGAACCATTTAAGTAGTTCTTTCAAAGTGCTTCATCAGACGGAAAAGTTGTCGGGAATGGAAAAGTGTAGAACAATCCAAACCATTTACTGAGCCGTCACTTTGACACAAGTGGTTTTAACCTTCTTCAACGGTTCATCTCCTGAAAGGTATAAGCTTTACAAACACACTAAAAGCAAACTGCTTTTACCTAACAGGAAATTCAACACAACACACTACGGGCACAAAATAACCCCACAAGTGCATCATGGGAGTGTTTATTTGTGTGTTATATACACACATAAAGGAGTTGTTCTTTAATTTTGTTGGCTTTTTCTTCTCTTTTTAAATTACTAAATGATAATTTCAGCATTTGAACAATATGTTACTGAAACTAAAAAAGCAGAAACAGCAGGAAATCAAACACAGTTCTGAACAGTGTTTTGCTTTGTTGGGCTGCAAACAAAAACAAAAATGAAATGAAAAAAAAGATAAAACTTGACCCTTGACAAAGATTTTTTGCTTCTCTTGTGAATAGACACCATTCCATATAAAATAATTATTGTTAAATTAATCATGACTACATTTTTTGAGTTCTTAAATTGGCAGTATAAAAGTTTTAGTATTTGAAAGAAGTATGTGATCATAATTCTGAACCTATTTTACAGAAACCCAATAGATTTTTCGTTTTATCGAAGTGAGCAAAAAAAAAGAAAAAAAAAGAAGTACTAAGCTGCCATTTAGAACTCTGGGTTACACATTACTTTGTTGGAAAAGCACTTTAGAGAATAACTGCTCTAAAGTTGGGGTCAGATAAAGTGCAGGGTTTTCGAAAACTCCATTTGAGCAAAGATAAGACCTTGGTGGCAGTTAGGGGTTTTTTATACCACCATTTTCTGTTGCATACAATACCAAAGATATTATACTTTAAAAAAAATATATACTTTTTCCGCACCCAAAAATTACATACTCTGTCAATTTTGATATTTTATTGTCTTTGATTTAAAGGAAAATGTTTGATTTGCTGCTTGATATTTGCCATCATTTTTATATTTCCAACCTAAAACATTGTAGAAATAATAATGTCAGTGTTTTCCTTTACGCACACAGTTTATGAACCGTTATTTTTGTCAACTGAAGGAAAAAAAGTGGTGAACACGACTTAATTCTGCTTATTGCTCAGCTGCACAATTGGAGTACTTTAATGAAATAATAGATCATTTCATTTTTTTTCACTCACTGATCAATAACTGTCACCTGGTATTTTCTGTTTCATAAAATTCTCTTCTCTGGGGTCGGTTCCTTTCAATGCTTAAAAAAAAATGCCTTGTGTTGCTGCAAAAGGAAGTACTTATCTGCAGATGGAGAACATGACATTACTTTCAGCCGTAGGTGAAATAGAACCACCAAACAATGCTTCTTTTTCCTCCCTATTATGCTGACTGAACTCACTCCCACTACAACTGAGCTCCGACATCTGATTGGCTGACATAATTGTCCTTTAGAAATCTTCTAAAATGGAGCCTTCACTCATCCATTTAATGTCTATAGCTCTGGAGAGCAGAAATAAATGGCACATTGTGCATTAGTACAGTGGGATCACAATTTTTAAGAAAGGTATTGACTCCAAAGTATTGACCTGCACATGTACACCTGTATCACTGAGTTCAGTGTGGGGCCTCTGGAGCAGATCCAGCTCTGCATAGATGTTCCATAAAAACTATTGACAAGGAAATGGAGGTCAATGCAAGGGAAGAGGGCGGTCAAAGACAGGGGTTTCATGCATGAGATGTGATTACTCATCAGTTAGTGCGGCCCCACTGCAATCCCCTTTAAAGACCAACTCCAATGAAAATGGTGTTTTCGGTGATTTTAACATGTTCATGTGGCATTTTTTTCGTGGTGGAGGACAAATAAAACGAAAACTAAACCTAAAATTGTGTTTCTGTATTTTATTCAAATTATTCTGAATCAGGAGCAAACAAAAAAAGCTTGGGAAAAGCGTGTAGTTGTTATGTAGAAGCTACAAGTGCAAGTCACAAGCTTCCTGCTCCGCTCCATTCTGATGCATCCACTTGCAGACAAATAGATCCATGTATGTCTTTACTTTCCTCGTCATAGCTGGATACTGGCTCAAAAATGTACTGCTGTGTAGCTCCAATACTGCTCACCAATTTTTTTGCACCAGTAATGTTAGGTGGAAGGTATGAGGGGCTGTAAGCTACCGGGAGAGCGTATCAGCACTAGGATGTCTGTCTGGAGGCAGAGGTGTGGGCTTATTGTGGACCAACAGTCCCGCCCACAACTCAGAGGTGAATTGTTGATGAACTCCTACCCACCTGCAGAAACTATGTCCTAGAAAACAACATAAGTTTCTTGATTTTGACTAAAAACAGCACAATCATTTAAAACAGCAATTGGAACGCTTATGACAGAAAAAATGATGATCAGAGTGGGACTTTAAAGGCATGAAACTCAGCCTTCAGGCAAGAAGCTAAAAGTCATGACCAGGGTTAATCTAAGTCCAGGTACCCGAGCAACAAAGCAACAAAGGAGAACAATGCAGATGTTCAGTCTAAAATCCAAATGGAATTTAAAGACTAAATATGTGTTATGTAAAGGAAAGCAGGCGAGTTAATGTAATTTTCCAATGTACTCAATTAAAAACATAATGTTTGATGCTATGATAAGGTGTTGTGTAATATATCCAGTTTCTTTTAAGAACTATGACAGGGAAGTGTCTGTTATGTATCCAACAGACACAAGTTAAAACTACTAATGTACCAATTATTTTAGAGCAGAGGCTAACATCCAAACAGGAACATCCTTCAAAAACTTGTAATTATCCAAATCCTTTGACTGACAGCACCTCCCAGAGATCTCCTATTTCCATCTCTGCAGCCCTTCCGCCCCCACACTCTAATGAGGGGCCGAAAGTCTGTTCAGTTTTGATGCTTTCAATGAGATGCACTCTCTTTTTGCACATGTCTGTTTCCGGTTTCATTTTGGAATGGAAGTATTTCACCATCTTTTGAAGGATTTGTTTTCAACATTCTTGTGGGATCCTCTTCAACTTCAGTCACTTTTAAGTGTTGATTAAAAAGATCAAGAGGGCTTCATTTCCCAGATAGAACTAACACATCCATGAGGAGCTAATTAGTCTCTTTTCGTCTCTATCTTGTAAAAGATTTTAAAGACTGATAGAACCACAGAGGAGCATTCAGGAGAGCCAGACCGAGGATGACTTTCAACTGTTACTGGGCACATTTAACACCATAAAAGAGGCATTAAAAAATACATCTATTTTCTATTGGTTAGCCACTTGACTCAGTACCTAACAGTATTTCTGCAGATGTCAGATGGGCGGGGCTACAATTAGGTCAAAACAGTTTTTAGACGAGTGTACCATTACAACGATTTTTTTCATAAATCTTTATTTTAATAAAAAACACTTCAAACATTGAAAAGGTGGGTCTGCATTTATAAATTCACTTTTTTGAATTTGTACAGACAAATGCATCAGAATGGAGCGGAAGCAGGGAGTTTGTGGCATACTTTTGCATCAGAAATACACTATTTTTCTGTTGGAATTTTTTTGTCTGCTTCTAATTCACATCAATTTCAGTAAAGAATACTCAGAAATGCAATTTTAAAAGTAATTTTACTTTTAAATGTCCTCCATCATGACAAAAATGATAACGTGGGTCTTTAATGGAATAGGCAGTGTTGTGAATTTCATGTTTATTCTAGTTTATTTAAAGCAGGGGACTGATCCATATGACTGAATATAATTTCTTTAACCAAAGTGTTACATTTGGAGGTACAAATCCTCTTAATTGTGCATGAGTAATATTAATGGTTAGCCAAAGGGAGATGATCATCACAAACAACAGGATCGGTAAAGAGATTTCTTCTGAGAATGTAGATGAAAGTTCCATTATCCATCCATTTTCAGAACCTGTTTTATCCCTTATGGGGTCACGGGTAGAAGAAAGTTGAAACACTGCCTCTAGCCACCACTTCAGACAGACCTACAGGTGGTTGTAGAAACTGTTTTAGTTAATCAAGCATATGATTAACTTTTTGGAAAAGAATTTTAATAATATAATTTATATCTTTTTAGCTAATACAACATTACGGGTGAGTAAAACGTAATTACTTTGCTCCAAGACATATTTCATCTGTAAATGGAGAATAAGCACCAAGAAGTTAAGGATATATTTTAATCTTGCTACCCTGTTGGCAATGAAGCTACCTAGACTGACTGTCATTGAGGGTTTACTCCAACTGGAGCTGTATAGTTGTGTTCCTGTTTTTTTTTAACAAGCCTCCTCTGGTCAGACTCTTCCTGCCTTCATCCATAATGACAGAAAAGATCTGTGTGTTGGCAGGAAGAACTTTCCGGGAAAACAGTCTGGAGTTATGGCTGTCCAGCACGTGCCTGACCCAAGTCATTCATCCTGTGGAAGCTCCCGCCGTGCATGTCACAGTGACAGCTGAAAGATCAGAGTCTCAGTTGGACATAAATTTAAGCATGCACTTTTATGCAAATTTGATTAAGTTTCCCTTCCGAGGAGAGGAAATTATTTATTCTTTAGTCCTTATCTGATTGTTTAAAGGAGTATATTATGCTTGTTTGTCCTGAACTCCATGTCTGCAACTAATTGGAAAATTAACACAGTATGAAAATGCAATACAATCAATGTTTTATTCAAACATAGTTTTACTTATTTTATTTATTTTTTTCAGCTGAGGATATAATATCACAAAACATAGATTCTGCAATAACAACACAAGACGAGACTATTTTAAGAATGTTCTGCTTTTATTAAACTTTCAATAAACTGCTTTGCCCATGTAGGATAACATCAAACAATAGATCAAGCTGTGACTCAAACTGCTAAAAATAATAAAAGAAAGACAGAAAAAAATGGCCATGTGTGTGCTATTGATATCTATGTTTGTGAAGTCATTATCTTGGGAGGAAAGGTCAGTGGAGAAATGCTGCAAGAGGGAGGAAGCACCTGCATTGGTGTGTCCGCAAGGACTCTAAACATATAAACTGTAGCCCCCCCATGCCTCAAAGAATACACAAATATTTTATTTTTTAGCTAAATGCTGTTATATATTTACCAAAACATGCTCTCAGGGTCAAGAGGTCCTATCTCCATATCAACCTTTTACCAACCTTGTTTCCATTTTGCATGTTTTCTCTAGAGGAAATTCTGACATCAGAAAATCTTTGACTATGATGAGGCAAAGAGGCCACAAGGGGGCAGTACAGCAGCAGGTTTGGTTACGTAAGCCATGGTGAAAACCATAGTTTCTCTGCTGTGCTGCTTTGTAACACCACAACATCTGTGTAAAATTCAGTTCCAAAAGTTGTTCACAACAGGCAGCAGTGAATGCGGTTTATTTTTCTCTGTGTGATTAAATCAATGAGCTCAGCCATTTATTCACACAAGTGGCATCAGAAATGACTCATTGCAATTATAGCTTCTCTAGTTTTCTGATTTCTCACTGCCTGTAGATTTGCTCTATAGCTTAATTTTTTTTCAATTATTTTATCCAACAGCCTCCTGCCACTCCAAAATGACAATTTATCCACTAGTACTATTTTTTCCAAATTAATCTGAATACATTAACAATGAATTTTAGTAACAGTTTTTTTAGTTGATCTAAGGTACCTGACTAAAGTGGCGTATGTAAGAACACACTTCAAATAATGGGTAGGTTTTTGAACACCCAAAACTGAAATGAAACCTCCTTCCGGCTTGAAAATGAATTACAGCCAAAGTGAATGAACTAATGTATCAAATATTATAGAACAAATGAAAGACGAGGCTCATTAAAAGAACAGATTTAAAGAGAACCGGCTGCCTTAAAAACATAGTTTGGTAAATGAGTAAAGGCACAGACCGCAGTATGAGACAGGATCAATAAGGATCTAGGCTTAAAGCTGGTACAATCCTGGGTTATCCCAAAACAATCTAATTTCCCTCTCCAGCTGATCAACACTAAGAAATATTGCTTGTTTTACTATCTTACTTTCTTCTGTTATTTAGACAGGCAAGATTTTAAGTCAGTTTTTGGGCTTTACGTACCAACGCACTGCCATTTAAAGTTTGTTGAAAGTTAAGTCAGGTTGAATTTTTACAAATTGGGGACTTTAATTTGGTGGTGACATATGGATGTTGTCCCCTTTGATTCAGGCCAATAATTTAAAAAGTGATCATGAAGGAGAAATTAACTGCGGTTTGTGCCCGGCCGGAAATATCTGAGACTAAGGCTACGTTCACACCGCAGGGCTTAATGCTCAATTCCGATTTTTGAAAAAATCCGATTTTTTTGCAAAGCCGTTCACATTTCCTTTTTTTCTTTTTTCTTTTTTTATTTAACTTCTCCTGTCCAACAGCTGGGCAGACAGCAGACAAAGAAATCGGAATTGGGTCGTTTCAGCCTGCAGTGTGAACGTAGCCTAAGTCTTTCATGTTTCACAATAGAGCTGTGAAAGAAAAAGTCAAAATTGATGTGATCCACTCCACTTTGGCATTTCAAGCCTTCACCAACTGTGAGTACATGCGCTCGTATCGGGTAGCAATAGCCTAGTGTCTACCGTGTGCTAAAAGCACGGTCAAGAGACTGCGTTCAACATGTTCTTGAATGTGCATCACATGCCTGGTGTGTACGCCACAAGCCAATGTACCTCCTGGACCAGAGTATGTCAACTAAAAATATCTTGTAGCCTTTCAGCTTTTTCTAGAACTCTCTACAACTGTCATTCAGCTTTTTTTTCCCCCTGGATCTTTAAGATTTCAACTTTAAACAAGAACAAAATTTTTCTCTCAGACAGAAGCTTCAATTTTGTTGTTTTTTTCTTTTATACTGAAATCCTCGTCCCATAATGGGCTGTCTGTAGTTTATGAAGTAAGTTGTAAGATGCTTAGAGACTAGTCTGTTTACCATTAGTTATTTGCTTACATTGAATTAGTTTGTAATGGAAAACAGGAAGGCAGGCTTTGCTTAATGAAGCCCTCAATTCTATTTGAATAAATGATGACATTGATACAAAAAGGCAGCAGGCGCAGATTAGCATGGTTTGAGATACTTTGTGTGCGATTGGTTTTATTGCAAAAGGCCTTGTAAGTATTCATGTAAATAATTTAGAAGAAACCCTTTTCCTGATATGATACTTTTGTGCCTGATGGGACTAAAATTGTGGAGAATGCTTTCTTCCAAAAAATAGAGATTATTACATTGAATATGAAGTATAGATACTGCTATAAAAAGTTGTAAGTAAAAGATTTAGGTGAAAAACCAAATATACAAGGCAAATGTTAGAAATGAGTTACTTCTTAGGAGGAATTTCATCTTCATTCCTCAAGTTGAAAATTGAATTTTTGAGACATCACTGCGCATGTTTGTACATCCATCTTTTGAACCCACTGATTATCTTTTGGGGTGATGGGGTGCAAATGTTTATGATTTTGACGTTTCAGCTGTACAAACTGCATGTTTTTCTTGAATAAAAGCCGTCTGTCTGATCCTCCACAAGTTGAAGGTCAAAGTTAATGTTTTTTTACCTAAACAGTGATGACAATGAAACATTGTTTTTGCATTTTTACTTTCCAACTGGCTTTGACAGACAAAAACACGGTAATTTAGTGACATTTTGAAAATCTGCACATTTACATACTAATATTTAGCATGGAGCACAGTTCTGGGTCACTTGTACTGTTAGTGAAATCACCGTCCATGTCATGTTCAGGAATTTCTGTCTAATTGTTTTTTCACTTTTATATTCTGGTTCTGCCACTTCTATCTTGTATCTAAAAACTGTTGTTTATTAGGGACCCCCCATAGCTTCTGAAGTGGTGGTTGCTGTTCTTACCCGTCATTTTTTTTCCTGTGCTGGATTTTGTAATTCTATATTTTGTAATTCTATATTTCAGCATGGTTTTTAATTTTTTGATTGTACTCATTTTTACCCACTGTCTGAGAAACACAAAGAGCACATTAACACAGGTGCATGTCTGCCAGTCTTTCAGTGACTGTCACACTCACTGCTAACCATCTCTTCAGCTTAGTTAACTCTCTAATTTGCACTTGCGGGTTGTTTATTCTAGGCTGCTATCTAGACAACTAACAACTAAATAACTGTCTTGTTAAAACGTACAATGTATTTCCAGATCAAAGGGCTGTACATTTTTTGAGAGCCCCAAGTGGGATAAAATAAGGTTTTTAGCACACTCCTAAATGAGTCAGCAGCTGTAAACTGCCCTTTTACTGTGTTCTGCTCCACTGTGTAACTAGATCTAAACTTGATTGTAACAGCTGTAACACACCACTTTCAAAGGCTTTTAGTTTAATAGTGGAGGTAAAATTGTTTAGCATAATCCAATACAAAGCATTAATAGCCATCCGGGCTGAGTAGTCGGAGCTTCTCCGAGCTCCACGCACATTGTGTGGCGTAACGAGGACGAGCTTACCCTATAATCATGGCTGTGTCTGAATTCACTCACTCTGTCATTTTCTTGGGTATATGAATGTACAATTCCAAAATCAATATTGTGTGAATTTCCCTGAAGTCTCACTAGATTAAAAAATGTAAAGTGTAGTGAAAGAATTCAGACATTGCCCTAGCCTGTTTAAATGAACACCATCACTCACAGAGTGTTTTTTCTTCATTTGCCATATGAGTGAGCTCTGCTGGCATTGTGACTTTGTGGAGAATATGTGGACACGTTTGCCTTTTTAGGAGATGGTGACAAATTTGAGATGAAACCCAAAGCAACAGGATCAGCAGCTGGTTCAACACAGAGAGGGTTCATGATGCTGTCAGTTGACTGAAAAGAAAAGAAAGGTCAAATGAATGAAGGGGATGAGGTAAAGCGAGTCAGTAAGAACAGGCAGCATTCTGAGTGACTCTATTTGCTAAGGGGGGGGGGGGTATTGAGTAATTGATGGAAGAATGAAGGAGGTTTGTCAGTGGAATAAAAGAAACTCCAACCTCGAACCACATACACCCACACACCACTCCAATTTAGAGATAAGGAGTTCATAGGGATTAGGACATAAGAGGAGGATAAGGGAAGGAACCCTCAAGAGTCAACGCCAGTGGAGAAGAGAATCGAGAGGACAGGATCAAAGAGTAAATAGTAAAACCAGTAGAGAGGTAAGCAAATAAAATGTAAAAATACAGACTCTCAGACCTTAAAGCTTTACTCATATGGATTTTATTGGAAAGATGCTCTGCCTGTTGTCCCATGTATTGATTTGAGGGATGTAGCACTCTGATAAAGTGGATTCTGTGTGTCTGCTACAATGGACCGGTCAGGAGAGCTCACTAGTGTTTTATCAAATGGATTTACAGCTGAATTTGTATCTCCTGCTTTGTGATCACCAAGGACAAGGAAGCATTTGGACAAAGGGTCTGAATTCCTCCCAGTACGTTGCTTAACTTAACTTTCTCATTACTCTTCTTTAATCACATTACATTCAGCTCTTTTTTATAAGGGGGACATTTGTGAGCTGCATCTTATTTCTAAATTTGTGATTTAAAATCAGACTCAGCTCCTAATGGTCATGTCAATAAAAAATATAAACATCTGACATCTAGAATGCTTTCACATTTGGCTTTTTCGTTGAACGGGCTACAAGTGGGCAAGAACAATTTCATACTTCCATTTGTTTCGTGTTGCTATCACACGTCGTTCTTGATGGCAGGTGAGACATTACACAACAGCTGCTCACATTCGCTGGCAGGTTGGACTTCCATTCCCTCAGATGGTTCGTTTCCGTTGCGAAAGCTCCCCCGAACCCCGGTGGAGATCACATAAATGAATCCTCTTGATTGAAAAAGTCTCAGATTACTGGCAGATGGACACTGTGCGATTCATTCCATAGAATATACAGCGGACTAGAGAGTGGAAGCAAAGCAGCCTGCTGCCATCCATAATGACTAGAAAGATAGAAAAAAGCCCACAACACCAACTTGACACAAATAAGCTGAGAAGTGGTTCTGTCATGGCCTGTCAGCTACTCCCTCCTCCCCCCTCCTTCCTGTGTTGGATGCGACCAGCTGCAACCACTTACCTTGTCTCCTCTGCCTTCATAAGCTCCTATCATCAGCTGGTGCCAGTTCGTTGTTCCTCCTATGGTGCATAGTCTGGTCAGCTCATGGTTTTTGACTCCTGTCTTGTTACTCTTTGCTCATTGTACCTCTTGCCCTGCTTCAGGAAAGAAACCTGTTGGATACTCACCTGGTTGCAGTCCATAGACGCCACAGTCCTCCCTCGGGAAAATCCGCCTCAAGATCCCTCCAGCCAGCCGCCGCTCCTCGCCTAGGAAGAAGCCTGACAACCTCTTAAATCTCTTAAGGTTACCGTTGAGTCCTAGCCTCTTTCCGGGTTCCAGCGCTTGGGTCATTCTGAACTCTAGTCGCAATCATGACAGGTTCTTATGTAAAGGTGGTGCAAGGGTCCATAAATACACTAAGGCCAATGGACTGATGGTATGAGGATTGTTTGATTTTTCTTAGTTGTTGTCATGTTCTGTTTTCCTCCAGTCACACCAGGTTGATGTTCATGATCATGTTGTTCATGTTGATTATGATGTTCATGTAGCATTTGTAATAAGAGGAACAGGCAGCTTTGGATTCAGTTAATTAATAATGAGTCAAACATAGCCCCCAGGTGTGACAGTGGACACAGCACTCCATTCTTAATGAGCAAGCATCCAGTTTGAACTAGAAAATGTATCAAGCATTAAATCTCCACCAAGTTATGGCCTGAACTACTTTGCCGTGGAGACTCCTGAGCTAAAATATGTTGCTTCCTGTCATAAATCAAATGCATTACAATAATGGACCTGTTAGGTTCTGAGAAAAAGCTGTTTTTCAACTGAATTGATTCTTGATCTGCACATCTGAGCTTTGTGTAGTCATGCTTTCTTCTCTCTCTTGGAGTGATCACAGGCAGTGTTTCCTGTCAGAAAACAACCAGCCTGTTTTTAGTGATTAGACATGCATCCAACCCTGACACGATGAACACAGCCTGTCAACAATGATTAACTTCCAAAATGTTTTATTAAAACAAATTAAACTGAATTTAAGGCCTCATGGTTGTTGTTTTTTGATGTGCTAATAACAACAAATGAGCACGAATTGCCAAATTCTTCCATGCATAGACTAATAATTACGGGTACATTTTGCACTAATATTCCAAATGAGATGGCATTAGCATTTCCGTCAAAACGTGTTTTCATATTAAAAACTGACTCCAGGCTGCAGCTTTTGGCAACACAACCATTCCCACCCAACATGTGTCTGTGGCTGTTAAGTTTTCCTGAGAACACCCCCCCCCCTTTTTTTTTTTTCAACCCCTGTAATTCCTGCCTAAGAGCTAGATTTTGTAACCTAGGAGCTTGAGGGAAACAAGCTGCTCTTCAATGTCTGCCCCAACCAAAGACTCTGCAGCTCATTAGCATCTCTGTGGTGGCCTTTAGAAACAATTTGTAGTTTTAATGTGGATTCTAGCTTTACAAAACACTGGGAAACACATTTTTTCCCCAGACATTGTTTATCTTTTTGGTCTCTGACAGCAAATACAGCTATGATACAAACAGTGATAGAATGACACCTAAAAAGTACTGAGATGTGTTCTTATGTTCTGTTTCTTTGATTGCACAGCAGATAATAGCAAGATTTAAATAAAGGAGGCAATATGGTTTGGAAAAAACTGTGACCTTAACTCTTCAGTGATCTTCGGTCACTTTGGACTTCTTTTTGCCTGATTATTTTTACTCGGCTCATTAATTTTGCAGATAGGTAAAAGCTGTGTTGCTGTAAAGTAGAATTGAATCAGTTGTTAGTTTTTACCTAATTTGTTCAATTTTTTCATGTAAAATTCTTTTTGTTTACTTGTTTTTTATGTGGTAGTTTGGTACAGTGATTTTTCTGCCTGTTTCTGAAGTGTAGACCAGGGCTCTCCAACCCCCTTACTGCTCTGTAGGTAGCGGGCTGCTGAGAAATAGACATGACATACAGTTTTATTTATTTTATTTTATTCTAGTTTTATCTTTGGAAAACTACTGGATTCTCCCCATTACATCAAACTCAGGTCAAGTTGCTCAGTTATGTTTCGAACATACATCTGCCACTCCAATTTTAATGGTTCTTACAGAAATGTAGTGTACAAATAAGATAAAGTTTACCTTAAAATGTAAAAGAAACTGGAAACTAAAAAAAGATACAATGCCCACTTCAGCTGCTTATAGGTCAGTTCATGAAAATATCATCTGACACTAAAGTGCCTGGAAAAAGGTTGGGGACTATACTGGTTTAGACAATAAACCAGATGTTATGATTAAACTACAGCATTTTTAAGGAAGCCAACTTTACTTCAGTTTGAGTAATATTCTTGTTTGTGTTTTTTGCTTCTGCAGAGCCAAGAAACAGGTTTCTCTTCTAGATTCATTTGGCTGCCTTGGCTGCTTTTCTTTGCTCTTGGACCGGACAGAGCTGACCTGCTGCATACAGAGGAGAGGACCTGAGTGCGGTGAAGTTTGAAGTCATTAGGTTGTGTTATGCCTGACAAACTTCTTCTGCGAGAAAAGGGGCTCTCTCAGAGGGTTCTCGTCTCCCTCTGGCAGCCCATCAGCTACCAGCCTCCATTTGTAATTGCCCCAAATCAGTACCTGCCTTTGAAAAGATCCAGCCTCCGCTGGTTCCCCATTAAGCTCAATTCTGACCCTTGGCTTGCTCAATTGGAAACTGGAGATCCCAGAGGAAACCTATGCAAGCTTCACACTGAGAGCCCTTGATGAGGTGTTTTTCATTACCCTAACTTATGCTTCCTCACGTCCTTCTCTTCCTCCTGTGACCCTGAAATTGTTTCCTCTCTATTACCGCAGCAGATTTAAATGTCTGCTAAGGACAGAGAATGCTGTTAGGAGCTGAGAGCATACCACACAGGGGGCATGTGAAACAGCAGTCCCTTGTCAAGTGGTTTAGAAGATGTTTCCACCTTTTTAGGACACCCTGATTTATGCGAAGATTATATAAATATAACTAAATGATATTCCATTAAAAGTAATGGAATCTAACTGAACAACACTGTAATAATTGTGTTAAATTCATTTAAAATGAATCAGATTTATTTTGGCCAATATTCAGTAAGTATGAAAGACAAACTTCTATGGTGACTACAATATTTTTGTCACTTTAAATGCAGGGAGGTAGGAGGTTGATGATAAGGAGAAAGTGAGATGGCTTTAGGAAATAAGGGAAGATCTGGGTGGGGAATAAGTAAAGCTACGTACTCACAGGGTGTTTGACGCATATTCAAGAATGCATTTGAGCTTGAATGTGCGTTTAGCCCATAGTATTCACACTGGACAAGCAGGGGGGGGGGGGTTACTTCTTCTTTTATTTTTCTACTGTTCACTAGTGTATGTCTGCCACCTACAGTTGGAGGAGGCTTTCTGCGAAATGTTGAAGCGGTGTAAATCTCACGGTGTAAATTTATCCTCCATGATTAATTTTCAAATGCTCTGCACTTAAAAAAAACAAAAACATCCATACAGTATCACTACCAAGTCCAAGTGCCTGATTGGTCAAAGTTCGACTAGTTTAACTTGCAATGCACATCCAGCAGCCTAGCGTTTTGTACATAGAACAGTGATAGAAAGTTGTGTAGCTAAATGCGAATGTGAGAATTTTGAACGTAGAAGTCCAAAATGCACATTTACACTCATTTACGTAGGCTTTTCATTGGAAGTGGCCACTTTAATGGGCGTTGCTGAGGGCAGTGTGAACTTAGCTTTACGGATTTGCCATAGCAATAACAGGGGGTAAATACACAAGGTCTATTAGAAAAATATCTGGCCATTTGGAAATTGACCTAAAAAGAAAAAGTATGAAAAAATCATTTTGATTACAGTTGCACTCCGATCATCTTTTGAGCTATTTTTCAAAGCATTCCTAGTGGTCTTTTAATTATGATTATGCTGTTTTTAGCCAAATTTGAAAAAACCTGTGTCGTTTTCTAGGACATCGTTTCTGCAGAGCGGCAGTAGTTAATTAAAAATTCATCTTTGAGTTCTGGGCGGCGTCACTTCCCGTCATCCATCTGTTTACACTCTTTCCGGCTAGCTTACAGCCCCTCACATTAGTGGTTCAACAAAAATTGGGAGTAATTTTAGAGTGATTCAAGATTTAAAAGATTTTTATTGTGAGTGTATTTCTACAGCGAAATTCCGTTGGCACTCAGTCAAAAAGAATTAAACATCAAGAATAAATAAAGAATATAAGAATATAAAAAAAAATCAGTAAAAAACGTTAGGAAGCTTTAAATAAAAATGATAAATTAAACAGCTTTATTGCACATATAGTTGTGTGTTGTAGTGAGGGGTGTCTGTGATGGATAAGATTTAAGTCAGTGGGAGATGGAAAGCGGGGAGGGGGGGAGTGATGGAGACTACAGCTCTGGGGAAGAAGCTGCGTCTCAGTCTATTTGTCCTTGTTTTAAAAAACCCAGTAGCTTTTGCCCCATTGCAGCGGCACTAACAGGGAATGTCCAGGGTGGCTACTGTCCATGCTGATGGTCCGTGCTCTTCTCTGTAGACGCTCTTTATAGATAACGTCCAGGTCTGGGAGCTTGGCTCCCACAATCCTCTGCGCTGTCTTCACCACCCGGGACAGGTCTCTCCTCTCCTCTGCTGTGCAGCTGCTGTACCACACTGTACAGCCCTGGCAGAGGATGCTCTCCACGGTGCTCCTGTAGAACTTCCTGAGAAGTCCCGGAGCCATTCACCATAGTTTGAATAAAGAAATACTCAGAAATGCAGTTTTAATCGGAATCATCCGTATGTTGTGAGAATAATGCTACAAGAACAAAACACCAAAAAGAAGGTTTTCATAGAAATGGGTTAACCATTAATTTGACATGAAAAATGTGTTGAAATTGATCAGTTACTATTTTATCTCACTATACTATGAGGCAGGAAACTTACATTTTGTGAAGCTTGTACCGTTCAGTTCAGTGTGTTGTGTTTTTTTGTTTTTTGTGTCATGTTCTGTTTTCAGGTTGTGTGTGTTTCCTCCTGTTATACCAGGTTCAAATAGTTAATTACCTACAGCTGTCTTCATTCAAATGAATCCTCTTTAGGATTTTCACGTCATCCTTGTCAGGTAATTCCCTTTTTCCCGCTTTTTGGTTAAACTGTATCAGTTTGTTCACATTTTAATTTTGTTATTAACATTTTTAAATACCTACAAACCAGCCTGCTCTCCTGAATTTCAGGTTCTGTTCCTGACAGAAAGAACAGGCCACCCAGCAGGAGATTCTTTGCTGTGTCAAGAAACAATAAGAGCTTGTGTCAGAAAGCAAGTGAGCAGGTACAGGAGCCCAGAGGTGACAGAAAGCTTTGCTGGGATTGATGCTCTCCAGGAGCAGAGGAGGCCATGCGTGTTGGTGCGGGAGGGTGCAAATGCACAAACAGTATGCCATTTCCAGTTCAATTTAGCATAAAAACAAAGTATTTCCAACATATTGCTAAAGCAGTAGATCAAAAAATAGCTGAGAAAGCGACCCAGCTGACATCAGTGATGTGTGGGTGAGATTGTTGTCATGGCGATGTTTACCATGGGGTTAAACATTAACCAAAATTGTTTGTGTTCTTCCTCACAAGTTTTTTGATTGAAATCATAATTAAGTATTAATTTTGGCCCATTGTATTTTTACAATTAATTATACATGATAGCCATTAATTCACTGCTGTTGAAGTAGCCAAGAAGGCCATTTTTTATCTCTGCATTTTTGTACGTGTGGGCACCCATGTATGTAAATCAGCCTTTCTATGATGGAGCTGTAACTGAGGAAACAGTAATAGACAGACTGACAGTCTGCATTGTGCACCACTGAGTCACAGGCCTCTAATGTGTTATTTTGCAGCCCTGAAACAAAAGCAGAGAAGGATTCTCTATCTCTCTCATGACTTATGATTTTTGGATCTCACTTATCAAAGCTCTAGGCGCTGGGTTTCACCCTTAAGGTCTGTTCTGTCCAAACTTCCTGCGGGAGTCACTTGTCTTTTTTCAAGCACTGATTGACACATTTTTTTGAATTGGATCACACCTGCAGAATAAAGTGAATCCGTGGGCTGGATTGAATGGAGCTGGAATATTCCCACTGAGATTAGTTCCATTACTGGAAAAGGACTTCCACAAATTACAACTGGACTACATTTGCTGCAGGTTATTTGAATTTAGATCAACCATTTCCTTGCTAGTTAAGATCAAAGTGGGGACAGAAGAGTTAATCACTTACTTTTTACACAAACAAAAAACCCAATTTCTGAGCTGCACTCACGGATGTGGAGTTAATGTCAGTTCAAATGGGGGTTTAAATGTAAACCTTGAGTTGAGATTGCAAAAAGCAAAAAAAAATAACATACCCACTTTATGATCGAGAATGGGCTGATTATGTATAGAAGCCCTGTGTAAATAAATAAACAGAAATATGAGAATGAATGACTACAGAATTTAGAGGTTGGTGGCTTCATAAATAAACACTAATGGGTTTTACAACACTGTAAAAAGGCTTATATTTATAGTGCTTTTCTACCTTGCTTTAAGGTCCAAATCACTTTAGCCACAGTCCCATTCACCCGTTTATATAAACATTGTAAGTCAGGAACAGACGAAAAATGCTGTTTATAAAGAAATCATGTTTTTGACGCAGAAAATATGCTGGGAGGGCCACAAGCTCTCTGCTCCGCTCCATTCTGATGCATCTACTTGGAGAAAAATAGATCCTATGATTTCCTCGTCTGTGCTGGAATCTGGCTCATAAACTGTACTGCTGGATAGCTCCGATATTGCTCGACATTTTTGTTTTTGCACCAGAAAATTACAGTTTTTAACTAAAAGCGGTATAATCATAAGTAAAAGACCACTGGGGACGCTTTTGATACAGATCAACAGATGATAGCAGCGGAACTTTAACGTACAACTTTATTATGTAGGGTTATTCAGTGCCCAAACATTTGATTTTAGCCTCAAAAGACAGGAATCTATCCTTTCTTCTCTGATGCGTGTAGATGAGAGGGACTCCAGTGGGGCTGTGAAGTTACAGGGAACAGAGGTGAAGAAGGTGGAGGATTTCACCTCAGCCATCCAGAGCAACAGAGTGTGTCAGAGAGGGAAGGAAGCGGGTTGGAACGGGTGGAGAAAAATGTCATTTGAGATGTGTGACAAGATTTGTGAGGCGAGACCAGCAAGTCACTCTTTTGATCTATTTTAAAAGCATTACTGTAGTCGTTCTGGCAGAGCAGCAGGAGCTCTTTACCTCTGATTTGTGAGCAGGACTGTTGGTGCAGAGTGTGCCCAACCCCACTTCCCGTCACCAAGGACAATGATACATAGATCAAGTAATCTACATCTGGATGCATTGGAATGGTCGTCTTTTCAGACGGTGTGTTTTTATCTGCACCTGATCCACAAAATTAAATACTCAGAAAAAAAAAAAACTTCATCATCAGAAAAAAGCCACAAGACCGTGATAAAGCACCAATTTAATTGGAATGGATCTTTAAAGGTTTTGACTGTAACCTCTTCAACTTCAGGGACTCAAAAGAAACAGCCCTACTTTACAAACTAACTTATTTAGAGGGTGAAAAATACGAAACAAAAAATCTGCCTAAAAGTAAAACATGTTTGAGCCAAGTTTTAATATTTTACCTTAATATATAAAAGTTGATCTAAACGAGGAAATTTGAAAGTGTAATCCCTTGCTGCATTTTCAGATCAGACATGAGATGGTTAATGGAACCGGAGCCGGGTTGTCTCAGTAAACATTTATGACTTATAAAAACGTAAAACTTCATTGAATAAAAATGAATCAGTGTCTAATGGACATTAATCGAGACCGAAGAAAACAAAAGTCTGATGCCTTCCTCTATTGCACAGCAACTATGAATCATTTATCCCCTTTTTATACATTCAGAAAGCAGATCTTGCTCATTATTGAAGTAAAATCTAATTTCTGACTGAATAATTGAAATGAATGATTGTAATGTTTGGAGAACAAATGTGAAAGCGCAGCTCCTCTGCAATTAAACCTAATGAAAATGTCATCAAAAATGCATCTGCTTAAATGATGAAATAGGTGGATGTTCAAAAGAGAAGAGTTTATGTTTATTTCGGTCTAATTGTTACGGCTGTTACAGCAAATTGCTCCAACACAAAGCTAGAATGGTCTGTTGTTTCAAGCTGTGTTACGACGTCTCTCTGACAATGAAGGGAAGTTCAAGGGTTTAGGATTATTTTTAAAGGAGAGAAGTGAGATTAGAAGTCAAAACTATCTGCAAATTTTAATACTAAAGTAATTCAAAAATATTCAAGAATTTGACTTATTATAATTGAAGATCTTGGCGATGCTAGTGCATCAGCAAGGAATCAGCAATCCATACTATCTAATTGCTATATAGCTTAATAATTACGCATGGACAGTTTAGAGTAACCAATTGACCTATAGAGCATGTTTTTGGATGGTGGGAGGAAGCCAGAGTCCCCAGAGAAAACCCACATGCACAGGGAGAACATGCAAACTCCACACAGAAAGGTCCCCATTGATTGTTGGGTTTCAGGTCCCCCAGCCGGGTATAGAGCCAGGGGACTTCTTTCCGTGAGGTAAGAGCGCTAACCACTGCACCACCATGAAGCAAAACACAAAATAAAATAGGTAAATGCACATGATGAGCTTAGAAAGGGATCAAGTCCCTCAAAAGAAGGGTAAATGAAGAAAAATGGTATGGTCCAACTCTACTCTTACAATCCTGCATGGAAGCCTATTAACCTCCTTTATGCAGCCTATCAAAGTCTAAACTATTTTTAAGTGCTGTCTCAAAGAAATTGTAATATTTTTCATTATTTATTATAATCTTATTATTTAATATTATTGTTATAATAATTCAAATCTGGAACTTATCAAATTTGACAGATGTTAATCTTGCTGACAGAAACAAGCTCAAACAAAAAGGATTTAGATTTTTAAATTTTCTTGGAAGATGAAAAATGTATTTTTACTCAAAGGTCAGACTAAACTGTTGGAAAATGATCTTGAAAAATGAATCTTGAGATATGTTACATAAATTATGTACAAATATAAAATTTTAAATACAGACAGCAGATATGTTTGTTTCTACAGCCTTTCATTGACTACATATTTTTAAATATGTAAACTGATATAAAACTTTAACTTTAATGTAAAAAAAATTGGTAAAAAAAAGGATTTTACACACAGTCCCATTTTAAAACAGGTGGCAGAAAACTGCGTCACAGATGTAGGCTAAATCCTCAGAGAGACTTCTAATAAAATGTTGTAAATTATGGCAGCAAAATGGCTTTCTTAGAAACCAATTATGCAGAATGAACTAATTTCCTTTTTTATTTATTTTTTTAATTATTTTTTTGAGTTTCTATGCATGTTATAAAATGTAGGTATAAATAAAATGTAAGTAGAAAATCTCAGGCTGTAGGCACAATGGCTTCATGAGGCTGTTAGAATTAAAAGTATCCAGTTTTCAAATGTTCTGATTTGATTCTTTGATTCTCCTCAGCTGGGAGTTTACTGCTTCATTTATGGGGGTACATTGTAGCTTTAATTCTAAAGTGTTGTGTACACCTGGACCTCATGTATTTGTTCACTTCTCTAAGCTGCAGGTTGAAATTGCTTGCCTAACTGGTGTCCATTATGCAAATAAACGCTGAGTCCATTACCTCCAAACCTGTGGGCATTGAATACAATCTAGAAGAGATTTATTCAAAACAGTTCCTCCATTTCTATCTATTTATATTCTCCAGATAGACAATCTGTCATTTTGATCCCAACATGCACGACTTGTTTATATCAGCATTAGCTGGAGAGTTACTCTGGTTGTCGCTGTAAAGAGGAATGCAAACTGGTCAGTGTTTAAATAGGACCTACAGTGTCTTTTCAGTCAAACTTCTTGGTTTTGTGTTATATTTGTACAAAAAAACATGGTCTAAAGGTTCATACTTACTGTAAAATGTCTCTTTTTGTGTTATTTGTGAGCTTAATCATATTTCTCTAGATATATCAAGATCTTTGGGAAGTGTATTTTTTTTATTTTCCTTGTGAAGAAAACCTTCATCAGATGCTGTAAAAAAATTCAAATATACATTATTGGACAAAATATATGTGAAAAATGATGTAGAATAAAATCTATTTTTACAATGGGCACAAATTCCTTTAAATATTCAAGCAGATGTTTGCGTTTGTAGAGTTACGAAAGTGTTTAGCTGTAAAAAATATGAGAAGCTTGCTGCAGTTTTCCCACATCAGACACAGTTCAAAAATTTTTAAAATTTGAGTTTTGTTATTCAAAAGGCAAAATGAATTTGTTTTTTTTATGGCAAAAATATTGGAGCCATTAAATTTAATTAAAATGAGTGTCTATAACTTCAAACTAACCTAGCAAAGCCATCATAGTAGTGAGTTTAGGGGCTGTCATCTGGACTTAGTTTTAAAGCAATGAAAGCCAAAGCTGTCAATTCTAAACGTGCCAAGTCTTCATAAAGCCATGAAACAAACAAATCCAAACTGACCTCCAAAATGAGGTTAGGAGGGTTCTATACAGGTGAATATAAGGTCATCCCAACACACATGGAGAACTGCAATGCAATCGAATAAACTATATTTTAAAATTCATATATCCAACCATCTGAACAGTTAAAGTCCATAAATGAACAAAAATGTGTTTTTATTTTTTTATTTTTAATACCAATATCCCAGATTCCCCTCTTCATCAGGCACCGATTGGGACCAGTCAGTGAAAAGATTCAAGACCTGAAAAGAACTAATTAAAAGGAATCAGTAACACAAAAATAACAGCTCAAAGTGATTTGTATACAACATAATTTAATCTGCCATGTTAAACACCTGAAATTTTAACAAATTGTGTGTGTATGTCTATTACTAATACTACCATGGCTGTTCCTGAAAATAAACAAAATGTGAAAATGATGTGGGAGATGGTACAGAGGCCAGTCTTCACTGTGTGATGGAGACAAGCGTCCTCTTCTGATTCAAGGACTTTTTGAACTTTAGTGCAAATTCAGTTTGCTGATCACCAGCTCCCCTCTAGTGGTTGGTGCCGAAAAATGCATAGTTTTCTGAAAATTAATATTATCAATGTAATGTCATTTTTATATCAGATACCTTCCAGATCCTTATTATTATTTCAAAATAAAACTTTTGTTTTCTTTATTTCATTTAAAATAATTCTTCTTAACTTTTATTTTGTGAACCTTTTATTCGAAAAGGTGTTCCAGCAGTTTGCACACTGATGACAGCGATGTTGCTAGATTACGCATTTCTGCAATTTGTTAAAAAAACATTCTGAAGTGATCACTTCAGAAAAATCCATGAGGTAATGAATAAATAGTTTTGAAAAAGTTAGATTTAGATCTTAGATGTTTTTGTTGATTCCCGTTAAAGATACCTGATGCTGTAAGCTGGAAAATATTGATCAAAATTTCATTTTTAAAATCAAGTAAAGATATTAAATATATTAAAGGTTAAGGTGATTTGATGTTTTTAATATAAGTGTCATGTCCATTAATTAGTTAAGTGCTTCATACTCAATTCAATCTTAAAAACATAAAGATTTATTTGTAAAACACAACTTCTTGTCCCACTTTTAGCTTTGTCACACAGAAGGAACATGAACCCCAGCAAAGGACTCTGCAGGCTGCAGCCACACCCGTTCAGAGGGCCTGTGTTCTCATTTCTGTTGAGTGTCAGACTCCCCAGCATGAGTAAACTCAATACTGCTCATGTGTTTAAGTGTCCTTGGGCAACACACTAAATCCCATGTTGTACCTGGTTACATGTCAGAGGATTACAAGAAACATCTAATGCGATTTTAAATATAACATCTTTGCGTTTTACTTTGCACAGTTGATAAGTTGCCTTTCAAATGGCCTGTGTTAATCATCTGAGTGAACAAAGAAGATACAAAATAAATCAAATCTGTGATGTTATTTTTTCTTCATGGTCGTTTTTAATATGCTAACATTTTGTCTCTTTATTGCTATAAAGATATAAACAACAGTCTAAAATAATTCAAATTTTTGAAGACCACCATAAGAAAAAGAGGACACCCGGATTTGAACCGAGGACCTCTTGATCTGCTGATCCAAATGCTCTGCTGAGCTATACCGATGTCTGAAGCTCAGCGTCCGGATTGTGATATTTATTCTAGAAGGGACACGGTACATGCTGTTCTGCGTGGTTGCTGTTTCCATGTATGTACGAATATTTTGGGGATCAAAGTTCCCGATGCCTAATATTTTTCACAACAGGAATAATAATGTAATGTTGCTTTATTTACGTTTGTCTGATGTTTGTTTTTTATTCCGGATGTGTCGTCTTCTTCGTGCGACCCGACCGGAAGTTCGAAGTCATCGAAAGTAAAGTGAGGAAAACTGAATCACAATGGTAATCGAGACATTACGTCGTTATACTTATTGTAAATTAACCACGTTGATTATTTAATCCTATTTTCCTTTAATTTATTTAACCTTTCTGTACTGCTGCTTTTCGCTGTTTGTGTCCTTATACTGATGGGATGTGATTTCGATTAGTCACTTACGTAATGCTAGTTAGCAGCAAACCTCCAGTCCACATCGCAAAAATGAATGAATTTACTTTGAACTGTATTTTACAAGAAATGTGTGTTTTTGTGAACCACAGAACACCCGGGGACTTCGCTCACAATTGAAAGACAGCGTGCCTGTGGCCGGACTGTGCCCACAGGGATCGTACGGGATCCAGGACTCTCTCCGCAGCGGGTAGGAAACCGATTACCATGATGCTTCCTATAGTTACTGCTGTATGTTTATATGTACTTGATAGCTAAAGGGCGTATACCTCCAGAAACATATGCTTTAATTTCATGGGTTGTTTTCTGTTCTATATATGTTAGCTTCACCAGTGTGAAGAATGAGCTTCTTCCAAGCCACCCTCTGGAACTGTCAGAGAAAAATGTAAGTTTTTTTTTTTTTTTAAGTGTCCATCCCTGCTTTCACAAACAGTAAAAAATAAAACTTCAGTATAAAAATCTTCTCTTAGCTTTGGAATATATATGCAATGGTACTTTTTTCTTTTACTGGTCAGTGTTTATCTGTTTACATCTTGCTACCTTTAAATAAAAAGGATTAATCTACATTTTTACCAAAAACAATGACATCTATCTTTTATATGTACATCTATTATCTGTTGGAGAAAAAGATAATGCTTTTTCTACAACATCAATGGTTTGTTTTGATTGTTATAATGTTTAGTATTTAATGACATTTCATGATCTTTAATGAAAATAGTTTTTGCCATGGTGTTTTTTCTGAGATCTTTTAAAGCCACAAACAATGTTTTGCATTATGTTTTTCTTTACAGTTAACACCCAATTAAAACTGCATAATTTTGTTCTTGTGTGGTGTAGTTTGTGCTTAACCAGGACAAGATGAATTTCTCAACACTTCGAAACATCCAGGGTCTTCATGCTCCCCTCAAACTGCAGATGGAGTACAGGGCAGCCAGACAGGTATGTGCCAACAACACCCCGTGTATTTCTCCTTAAGTCTCTTGTTAAAATCTTCATTTTGTGTTCTAGATCCAGCGTCTGCCGTTCCTTCAGAGCTCTAACTTGGCTCTCGACACACTGCGAGGCAGCGATGACACCATCGGCTTTGAGGACATCCTCAGCGGTGAGAGCTTGAACTAAAAAGAGTCACAGAAAGTACTATAATTTACAATAATCTAACCATAATGACTGTCTTCCTGCAGATCCAGCTCAGAGTGAAACGATGGGAGAGCCACACATGATGGTGGAATACAAGCTGGGATTGTTGTGAAAGCTGCAGAATTCGCTACCCACTTTAATATTTAGGTTTCTGTTCCTAATTAGATTAAGTCATTCATTCTTACTGGAAAATTGTAGTAAAAATCTGGACAAACAGTGGGTCAGATTTTGGTTTGCATTCATGTATAAATAATTTCCAAGCAGCCATTTAGTGCTACTTTTGTGTGAACGAAGTTGGTTTTTATTTCTAATAAATTTCATAATTTCCTTGTTCATGTGGATTCATGGCTACAGTTTTGTTTTTTCACCTGGAATCTTGTGTTCAAATTCAAGGGTGTAATTATTAGAGTGGAAGCTCTTCTTCTCACCATATAATAAACCATAAAGTGTTTAGTAATTAATAAATCGTTTCCTCCAAAGATATCCTTATCCTTAAACTGAATCACTTTTTTCCCCTCTGTGGGGTGTCTCGGGCCTTGGACGTCTAGAGAAAATTAATCTAATAAGAGAAATACAGTGGGGGGAAAGTATTTAGTCAGCCACTAATTGTGCAAGTTCTTTCACTTAAAAAGATAAGAGGCCTGTAATTGTCATAATAGGTATACCTAAACTATGAGGTACTCAAAATCTGACCATTCAAAAAAACAGCCCCAAATCATGATGTTTCCACCCCCATGCGTCACAGTAGGTGTGATGTTCTCCGNTGTAAAACACTAACAGCTACTCTTCAGTTAAAGCCTGTAGACTACATTTTTTAAAAAGGCATGCTTTGCTAGTTTGGGATTATATTTACATTTGAAGCGGTAGCATAGACATTGAGCAAATTTAATAGCTTGTAGAATGCTGTGTAACATTACTAGATACTGGGTTCTGGAAAAAAAATAAAAGGCTAGTCAAGGTCGGCAGTGGAGGGTAGAGAAGAAACTTAGAGGTTTTCTGTGAATCACTGTAGCAATCAGTTGAAATTCCCACTGCCGTCGGACCAACCGAATGAACACAGGGTACCGGCAGGTCTATAAACACACCAGTAGAAAGGTGCTTACAAACATATGGTTTCCGATTACATGGGTCTTGGCTAATTTAAATTACATACGATATAATACCTAATTTTGAAATATGAAGGAAAATAAAACGTAATTTAAAAGGGTATTCTTCAGTAAAAGACTATTTTGAGCCGCGGAGCATGCTGGGAAATATGACGTATTCCTGGCCTCGACGGCGAGCAATAGTAAGCAGACCGCATTGCAATTGCGGCCCAAAAATATATGAAAATCAAAATGGTTCGTCTTAAATTCAGATTTTTCTCTCAGTTGTGTTTTAGTGTTTATTATCATAGCTTATGTGGTTAAAAAAATGTTACCTCTTGGTTACAGCAGTGGCACCTAGCTATCTCTAATGGTATTACTATAAAAGCCTATCCTTTACAGATGCACACTGCACAAGCTCTTGAGAAAACTTGTAGAAATGTAAAAAAAAAAGGAGGGCATACATTTTTTCAAGCTATTATTCTGTCACTTATCTATTCCTACTTTAAATGTAATTATTAAAAACAATTTACTACATTTAGTTTGTAGTGTTGGTCAATACAAGTTTTTGTTATTTTTTATTTATTAATATTTATTGTCTTTATCTGTAATTTATCAAGATCTTAAACCTTTTTTCATTGATATTAAGTATTAATATCAATATTTTTAGTTTTATTTAGCTCTGTAGAGTTCGTTTTGAAGTTCTATGTTTTACGTATATTTTATGTAAAAAAACGTTTTTTGACAAAAATCCTCACATGCTAAAGTTTATCAAATGTTGGGATGTCGTGCAGAAATTCGAACAGTTATCGTTTTGCGAGACAAAAATCCGTTGAGGTTCACTATTTAGCCACTAGATGGAAGCATAAACCCATCAATAGCTCTATTTGAGTCCTTCTCTGACCTATGAAACCTGAATTCTGAACGTCTAGTGTTGCTAAAAGGAAAGAGTTTTTCTTTTATTGTTTTAGTAGATTGTTTGGGTCAGTTTATTATTATTATTTTTTTTGTTTTTTGTTTTTTTCTGAAAGCTTCTGGAGGATAAAGGAAAATTCAGAGGCTGTCACTGATAAGTGATCCCCTATGTGGCACAGTTTGGGTATCTGGGAACTATGATTCAGACTTTATCACGTATTTTCTGTGACTAAACACACTTACACTCACACCTGCAGTCAGATGGATCCATCCATTTCAGCAGTATTCTTGTCATAGGGGTTAGCTGGAGCACATCGGTATCAAAGGTAGGTCAAAAGGCTGGTGAGGAGGAGGGGAAGAGGGAGATAGATGAACTAGGAGGAAAGAAATGAGAAATTAGAGGGAGTCAGTGGGAAAAGGCTTAAAACGAGCACCTGTCAGATCCTGACAAATGAGCCCCAGTTTTTAAGGGGTTTTCAGGAAAAGAAGGAGTCACAATTGGGCTGGACGGAAAAAGGATGAGTTCCAGATGACCAGTGTTTAGGCAGAGAAGAAGAAATCCCCCCACTGTCAGTGGACTTTAAACGAATAGCAGGAGATCTCTTCTAGCTTCAGATGAATTCATTTAAGCAACTTGAAGCGTATTTGTCATTGTGGCTGCATGAATAAATAGAATTGCAGCCCTACTTTTGCTAATAAAGTTTCTTTCAAAACTGGTCTCACATAATTAAAATGTATTTGTTGTATTTTCATCCCAGCAGAGCCCATATTCCATAAACAATAGGTAGAAAAACAGCTTCTGTTCTGAGATGCAGTTCCTCTTATGAACAGTAGGGGCCTCAATCTGCAGATAATCACCAGTCAGAAGAACTGGTTTCTCTAATTTAAAGGACATGCCCTTCACATGATCCTGTTGTTTAAAGCAGAAAGAGTCCTTCACATTCTTAAGGTCAGACTGTTTCTCCTTTCTACCATACACACTGTGTGCGGCGTAATTGCATTTATTAGCACCAGCAGCGATGATCAATAATCACTGAAGGACTGATAAACAATGCTGCGGTCGAGCTCTCATTAACTCTGCTGTTTTATTTGAAAGTGAAACGCTTAGTAATCGGTGAAGTCCCACCAGGTAAAGGCAAAGACAAATCAATCACAAACAGAACTTTCATTCTGGATCAGTTGTGTCTCAAATGGTAAAAGGAGGGAGGCTTCTAGATTTGAAGCAGGTTTAAGCTGTTTTTATGGTGTGGATCAAAGGAGAAACATGGGGGGGATCGTGAAGGAGGAGCTTGCTAAGAACATCTAGAGGTGAAGAGTGTGTCGGATGGGGTGATGAGTCTGAAGCTGGAAGTAGAAGCTGTGATGTTGAATGTTGTCAGTTGTTATGGCCCTCAGGTAGAATGTGAGCATTGTGGAGGGAGATGAAAGAGGTGATCCAGGACATGCCCTAGAGCAGGGAGAGAGAGGTGATGGGGGGACTGACATGTAAAAAAGGGAAACAGAGGTGACAAAGAAATGATGGAGAAGTTTAGTGTTCAGGAATGCAGAATCACAGTGAACCTCACTAAAAAAATGATTTTCTTAAAGTTCCACTTTGATGGAAATTGGGTTTTTGACATGTTCTTGTGGTTTTTTTCTCATAATGAATGACACGTATAAAAAATTAAGTTTAAAGTGCATTTCTGAGTATTTTTTTTCTTCAAATCTTTGTGAATCAGGAGCAGACAAAAAAGGCGGTTTGGATAAAGATTGCATTTGTTGCATGAAAAATAATTTGGGTGGGGCACAAGCTCCTAATTTGTTCCAGTCTGATGCATCCACTATTAGATCCAGGTATGTCTTTGTTTTCCTTCACCGAGCTGACATTTGGCTCAAAACTGTTTGGCTGGATAGCTCAAAGAACCGGTCTTTTAATCAGTCGCAGTCTCAAATGATCCTCAGTTTTCCTTTTGGGATCATGTGCAAGGAGGTCTTGAGGACCTTAAACCTCCGAGCAATATGGAGCTGTGGCCACAGGACTATCAAAGTCCTTTAGCCTTTATCTTAAACATGCTCAACTTTGATTTTTGTCCTGCTTCTCCTTCTCTTTCTGTGGTCCATGTTCACAGTGTGCTACACTCCATGTTTCCAATCATTCCAGGGACAATTGTCACCCTTTAACCACTAGAGGACCAATTAAGAGGACTTACTTTAGTTGAACCCATGCATAGGGTCACATTTTTACCTTTTATTTTTTATCCAGGCCTGTTTCCTAAATCAATGGTCCCCAACCTTTTTGTCACCGCGGACCGGTACAACGCAAGACATGTTTACCGCGGACCGGGGGGGGGGTTGAGGTGCAACGCAAGGCACGTTTACCGTGGACCTGGGGTGGTATTTTCTCTTTAGTAATAATAATAACAACAATAATAATGTTTTTTGCTCATTTTGGTTGTTTGGGTTTAATTTTAGCGTTGTGTGTCACGTGATGTTTGGTGTCGCGACTATGACGTGCGTTAAGTGTGACGGATGTAACAGAGAGAATCCCTTCAAAATAAAACGTTTTTTTCAAAAAAACAATAAAATGGAAATCATTTTTTTCTTCCTGTGCGTCCCGTTGCCAAAATTTCCCCCGGCCCAGTACCGGTCCGTGGCCCGGTGCCAAGTGTCCCACGGCCCGGTACCTTTCCGCGGCCCGGTGGTTGGGGACCACTGTTCTAAATGATGCCATCCTCCACATACTGTATGTGGGTCAGTACATCAGTCACTTTGTGTGATTTCTTTACCTGAACGCTGTCCAATTAAACTACCCCGCTGCATTTGCTGGTGTGAACATTTTATACAAAGTAAGCCAGCTGAGAATAGAGCAAAAACATCGGAAAACACACGTGTGCCGCCACACAGTGATTCATGCACTCGTGGCGAGACACGGCCTGAAGACTTATTATATAAATGTGATTTCCTTTCAACCAAATGTGTTTATTGAGTAGAAATGAACCATGTTGCGTGTTAGTCTGCTGTTGAGGGACAATATGCCACTGTGATTTAACCATTTCTGCAGGGCACTGTTTACTCAGCAACAGTGCTGTGTTTAATTGCCAACAGAAGAAAAACACTCAGTTTGACTTTCATTTCTCAGCTGAGCTTTGGGGCGCTCTCTGTTCATGACACTTATGTAGTTCTGTCTTTTTGCACGGCATCCATTCTCCTGCCACTGTGCAGCCTCAAGTGAAATGGTGCGTGTCGTCGCGTCTTTCCATGAAACAAACCTGACAGCCGAGTCTACGGCGGTTCAGGAAATCAAGCGGGACAACATGCATCCAGTTCTGGTGATCGGTCGCCATGTTCAGGCACATTAATATCAACAAGCGCCATGTTTCATGTTCTACGTCGATGGTGGTTCAAACAGCTTTGTTTCTGTGCAGTATTAATGGATTTATGGAAGCTCTTCTCCATGACTGATCTCTTTGTTTTTATTTACACCCCAGTCGCTCCGTCAAACGATAGAATCACTCCCCATTTCACTCCTACTATTCTGCCTGGTCAATTGAAAGAAAGTTTAGAAAGAGATCAACGTGAAGAGTGAGAGAAGCTGATGTTTCTGGATAAGAGAGACAATACCATTGCTTCTAATCCTTCCATTTGACCAATGGCAAATGGGTTGACATCGATCCGCTGTGGCAGGTAAACTCTTCCTTCTATCTGTTCATCTCTAGCTCTCAGTCGTCAGTGGACATCTCTCCACTGAGTGGTGCAGTGGCACTTTTGAAACTTGCAACATACACCATAACCCTTGTGCTATCCTAGGCACTTTAACATTGGGAGTTGGGTCATTTAGACCCACTAGACAGTGCTCTGAGCCTTTTTTCTTCAATGATTTGTGATCCTCACTGGTGTCCATGGATCACATGAAATCTTTCCACCTTTATCCACCTTTGTCATGGTAGGAAGAACACGTCAATGTAAGGGTGGGGTCATCTAAGATAGCACAAGGGTTAAAAAGTAATCTATGATGTTCACACCATCAGAAAATACAAATTTTAACCAAATTATGTGTCAACAGAGGGTCATTTAGTCCAATCCAGCTAACTAAACCTTTGATAGCCCACTCAAACTTTAAAAGCCAAGCACATCAACAGGGCTTAGTGTGTAGTATAAGTAGAGCTTTTCTGTTCTGTTTGGATCTTAACTTCAAGCTTCAAGCAGTCCTTTATTTTGAAAATCAAACCAATTTTCTCTTCCCTTTTTGTGGCAGACTTCCTGCTTGTTTGCTCTTATTTATGTAAATCCTTCTATGCAGTTTAATCGACTTAATATGTAAATTTTGTAACACATTGGGATGATTAGATGTAGTTACATTTCTAATAAAATGATTATTAGTAAATAGTTTTGGCGACAGCTATGTTTGACTATGATGTCACAATGAAAAGTGAAATCAAGCTCTATCTAGAAACACTAGTCATGCCAGAAGGACTCTACATTATTTTCTCTTTTTTTCCCCCAATAAAACACTTCAGTATGGATGCTAATTTTTGTCACTCTAACCTTTAATTAATTAACCTGTCCTATTTTTGGTGCTGCTGTTTTAAAGCCATGTTGTTTGACAAGAAGCATGTAGGAATAAAACAGTTTGTAAATTAGCAACCCAAAACGAACGCGTTCTGGTTAATTCTCCCTTGTCATTTTGATTTAAGGTTCTATACATCCATGTTAAATTTCCTAAAAAACTAAAAAAGAACATTTGAGTTTAACACAAAGCAGTAACTATGGCAAAAAAAATCTGTGCCTATAAAACAAAATGTTTTTGATTTGAAAGAATGTTACTGTTGATTTCTTTTTATTCCTTCTTACATTGCTGATCAGTTTCATTTCTCTGGGATGCAGCAGTTTCACACGTTTTTTAATTTGTTTTTTTTTTTTTTGGCCTCTCTTGTGAGTGTTGAGTTGTTATTCTGATTGCAGCTGTTTTCTTAAATCTCCTAAAATTCACTCTCTCCTCAGGGCCCCAGGCTGTTTCTAACCCAGTTTAACATCAGCCCTTCGGCTTTCCTGTGGTAAAAGACCACTATTCTCAGAGTTTCACAGTTCCTTTATTTCTTTAGAAAGAGTTTTGTTTCTATGAAGATCTATCTAAACTAAATCTGTCCATCATTTACTCCCGCGTCATTCTATGCAGGAGTTATGGGTTCTAATCTACAGTAAACATAACACAAAAACAACTCTTCAGAAAAAGTATTGCTTTTGTACCTTGCTAAATAATTATGCCACTGCTTAAAGTCCCACTCCAGTCATCTTTTGATCTATTTAAAAAGCATTCCCAGAGGTCTTTTAGTTATGATTATGTTTTTAACCAAAAGGTCATCGTGTCTGCAAAGCGACAGTAGTTGTCCTAATTCAAAGCTGCAAGTTTTTTGCAACTGCTTTTTTTTCTGCTCCTGATTCATAACGATTTGAATTAAAAAAAACTCAGAAATGAAACTTTAAGCTTAATTCTGTTTATATATGTTCAATGCTTTAAGAACATGTTAAAAACACCTTTTTCATCAGAGAGGACCTCTCTAAAGCAACACACTTTTGCTTTTAAAGCTTCATCTCTAATGCAGAAATAGTGTTGTTTTTTCCAATTTTGAATCCTCCATAAAAAGTCTCTTGTCTCTATTGAGCATTCTTTTAAAAAAAATGACATAATGTCTGCTGTTTGTTGTTTTGGTTAAAGTTGAGCCAGGTCTGAAATTTTGTAAAAGACAAAACTAAAATATATATCTGTTTTTGCATTTTTTTTTTTTTACGGTATCAATATCCAGACTGGATTGAATACTTTAAGTATTGGTCTAAACTGCTTCAATATAAATGCAACTGATCTGGTTTACTTTTCTTTTTGGCATTGCAGTTTCTGATTTGATTCTAAGAGGTGCAAACTTGAAAATGTTTCTTCAATTGAAGGCATCCCGGCTTCTTGGAGTTGAACAAGCTGCCAAAACTATAAGACTGTGTAACGTTTAGAGGCAAAGACAAATTAGCCAGAGTTAAATAACATCATAAAGAAGGCTAGTGAAAGTGTCAAAGGCTCTGCTGATACCATAACTTAAGCTGATGAGTTCAACTCTTTCACAGGCTTAAATCTAAGTGCAAACAGTGTAAGCAGGTTCATGGAGTGGGTCTGCATGACTGATCTGCAGCTCTCACACACATCTTGAAGGGATGTAATCCAGAGTGTTCATTTTCAGGATAAAACGTTGAAAATGCAAATATATTCTAAATATTCTGATTTTCAGCAATGATAGTTAAAAATTAAGCTGTGCTCCCTGTATTTTAAGCATCCATTAATACTTTGCCTCAAGTTTGTTAATGGAATGGAATGGCTACATTTTAAAATTTCATGAAGCCTTGTTTTTCAGCATGCTTTTGCTTCCATGAATGAAACCCATGTCATGGCAAAAAAACATTAAAGATGTAAAAATGATCTGTATGTGGGCTGCAGACAAGAGGTGTGTTGAGAAGCAAGGAGGAGTCAGGGTAGACCCCATGCTGCGTTCAGTGATTCACATCCCAGTGACCTTTCTGTGAATGCGTACTTGCCTCGTCAGTGACAACCTTTTTAGCTCGTCTGTCATGTCGACTAATCAGTTCAAGACAAGTACAGCAAACCAGAATGCAGAACATGTTCAATATTTATGGGCCACAGTTGGGTTAGGCTCCTGTTAGAAGACCTGAAAATGTATTGGAAAGTTAACAGTCTGGTGGGAGGGGTGATGATATCAAATGGTTGCTTTAGTGTTTCATAACTTGCAGCAAAACCTTTGAATCAGTGAATAAATAAACAGATTTTCCTGAATGTGAGAGCAAAAGTGACAGAAATTTGAGTTCATGTTTTACAAGTGATTTTTATAAAATCTAAGTAGAGTAGGTGAAATATTTTTTCATTCAGAGTTAATGCAGACTAGATTATTCTAATGTCATTATTTACATTTTTCTATATAACAGTTATGATTAAAAAACTTGCCATCATGGAAACATAAACACAAATCAGTAATATTTGTATTCTGGTTTATTCTATGAGTTATTCTGAGGATTTATGGTTTAGTTTATAAAGAAACTTCAAAGTATTTCAGCATTTCACTAAAAACATGCGGTATGATATTTCTGTGAAATGCTGATCAAACAGAATCCCTTTAAAAATGAAAAATGTTCACTTGCCTTGTATTTCACATCTGAATTCAAGCGCCAGTGCTATTTACGGTGAAGATATACATGTTATTGAAATATGGATAAAAACCTTTATGCTTAACTACTCTTCGCATGTCTTTTTTTTTGTGTTTTCCTCCTTTCCCTATTCTCAACCCTTACTCTCCTCCTTCATCAGACCTAAACAAGTAAAACCGACAAAATAAAATGGGCTCCAAAAAAGAAAACTTTGGTCTTTCAAGAAGTGCTTTCTTTAACTCTTGTTGAACCAACAAAAAAAAAAAAAAAAATTGTGGCCTTCCTTTAACATTTATTTTACTTGAATGAAGTGCCATTATATCTGCAATAGCATGTGTAAAAATTATATAAGCAAATAAGAACGCAAATAATAAATATTAAATAAAACAAAGACAACAAAATGATTTAAAAAAAAAATCCACCACTGATTTTTATGGAAGTATTTTGTATTCAATTTAAAAAAGAATGCTTTTAGTTCTCATTTTTTGTGTTCTCACGTAAGGACTTTGCTGCTTTGTTCCCAACGTTGTCTTCGAAATCGACTCACAAATAATAAAAATAAACAGTTCATACTGGACAATATTTAATACTTCCCCAATGTCTTCCTCTGTAATGTTTGCGAATGAAGTAAGTAAGAAAAACAAACCGACTAATGATTTTGTGACTAGCACACAAACAAAAGCGTTCATGTCTATGACACGGACACACTGGGGCTTTAGAACTTTTAATTTCAGCTCATTTTATAGTTTCATGATCAGATGAGATTAGTCCCAAACCCTTTTGTAGTTTTTGATGTTGTAGCACGGAAAGAAATAGCACAAAAAACACACAAAAAATTAGAACCAAAAATACACCACAAGAGGTCACACAGCATCACACAGCTCATCAAAAGTTGAGCGTGTCATGCACAATTGTCAGATCAACAGCTCCTCTGTAAAATCACAGACCAGAATTTCCCAAAATTGCTTTATCCTTAGCTGCTTCCAATCGCAAGGAGTTTGCCGATGTCTCCAGTGCTGTGGCAGAAATTTTAATGTTCACAAAGTTCACATCCATGTTTTTTTTCAATGATTTATTGGGTGAGTTGGTTTGTGTTTTTTCCTTAATTATTATGTAATGAAAACAGTGTAATTGCAACATTGTGTTTTTTTTATCAGCATTTCTAGAATTTTGATAAAATTGATAAAGTGTGAAACGGAAACACAGCCCAGTGTACGTCTGGCTCTGGGAATTGCAGTTTTTATGTGAATTAAAACGTTTTTTGACTGGACATTTTTTCTTCTTCTGGTAGTCAGGATAAGGGAAAGTACACCAAAAGGGCATTTCTTTTCCAGAGTCTGACCTCTTTGATTCTGTGCAGATGAGATGGTAGTCACATAAAATTTCATCTCCACAACAAAAGTGTTTTATAAGTCAGTTCATCTGGAGCTCAGCCACAAATGCTTTTTGTTGCTGGAGTCGCGTCAGGCAGTCATCCATTTGTTTTTCTTTAACCTTTCACAGACCTGTAACGCAGAGGAACAGGTATTGATGCTGGCAGGTAATTTGTGGGATGCACGTCTGCTGGTGTGTGTGGTGACTATTACAGCGTGTAGCGCTCCACTCCTCCATCCTTCTCACCCTAATGCAATGAGTTCCCGGCCCATCAGTTCACGGCCGGCGAGACGGCGGTGCAGCTTCGGGCCTCTCATTATTCTCTTTGCTGCTATGCATGCTCGCTCCGCTAACAAGTGAGTGTGTGATCACATTTGGAGCCATTGTTTGTCTCGACAAGAGAGCTCTCATGAAGTTCCATATTTTTTGCTTGACACCTGAGGAGGCGTACGCCGTTGTTGATTTATTCATGGCATAAATTCATGCACCAACAGCCTGTCAGGGCTAAAAGCAGGCTTATGGAGGCCAAATAAAAGAGAAATGTGTTTCTAAAGAATTTGAGACTAAAGGTAACACACCTGTCTGTGGTTTTAAAAGGTGCTTCTTCATTGGTCTCTTCTGGGTCTATGAGCTTTAATCATGTTTCCTGTTTGGCACTCAGTACAAATTGCCAACAGCTGCAGATAAGAAAAACCAAAGCAGAAAATCTTGTTCAGACAGCTGCAGATAGAAAGAGGAAGCTTGTCTCTTTGTCTCTTCTCCAAGTGGTGTCCGCAAATTATCGAAGCATCCGAAAAACACAAAAGGAAGCCAACGCTGTTTCCATTTTTAGTCCTGGAGTGACTCAGCAGAAGGTAGGATGCCACTTTAACAAGCAAAACTCAGCCTCAGTTGGCAAAAAAAGACCACCAGAACTGAGGGCGTAGGACTGTGTCTGAAATGAAAAAAGGAGTTATTGTGAACTTCACTCACTTCTTTACCAGGGAACACTTGCGTAGGCACATTCAGAAGCATAATGAAAGTTATGGAAGACACGCAGTTGACAATATTTTAGGTGGACAGCCTACACACTAGGCAGATCAGACAGGACACATCTCTTCACGTCACTGTTCTGAGCAGCAGAAGCAAAGCTCCAATTTGGGATGGAAATTTTTCTTTTACCATTTATTGGTTCTTTTGGTTTGTTGTTTGATTTTAAGCAATTCAAAACTGAGAAACGTGACAAGAAATATGTTTATGGATTTATCAAGATATTAAGTCTTGAATTGATTGGAGAAAAAATGAAGATAAAGATAGAAGGTCTTTATCTGTTGATAATTAGATGTACCTGTTATCTTTTTCTTAGAAAGTGTCTTTTGGCACATAATTTTGGAAATACTTGCAGCCAGCCCTGGACTTTTTCATGGCCGCATGGACCCAGAGGAAGGGTTAAAGTTAGGATTACGGTTGCAGTTAGGATTAAACCACCAAATGGTTCTTGAGCGCGGCTGTTTCTACAGATCACCGCTCCTCCAGGGGATGCATCAAATGTGAAGAACACGTTTCCCACAACTAGGTGCGTGACAGCTAATGGGACTTTAACTTTAAGTTAAATTTAAAATATTTGTGGCTGCACGTATCATGTGTGACCAACATGAATTTCTATCACTTTTTGTGATCAGCCTATTTTAAGTGACAGTCCACCTTAAAATCTGGAGCACCTTATACATGTATTAATTCTGGATGTTGAAGCAATTTTGAAAGGTACACAGGACTCTGTCAAAATGTCAGTCTGCATTTTATTACGAGTTGCAAACAAGGTAAGTATTGTGGAATGAGTATGTATTTTATTATACTTTACACTTTTTGATTATGCATTTACTTGGTTCTTTATATACATTAACATTGTGTGTGTTGTAATAATGACTGTGCTCGCTTGCTGCAAACTGAACAAGCGGAACCGGCATGAATGACCACATGGACATGGAAGTGCTGAAGGCTGTCTCGGTGTTTTGTCTGTGCTGAATGGCCGCATGGCTTATTGAACAGAAAGGAAACATCTGTAGGGATGCAGACCCAACTGTCCTTCACACCAGAAAGTGCTGGTCTCCTAATCTCATGCTTGGATGGACAGACACAGAGCCATTGTGTGCCATGACTTGATTTACACGTTCTTCTCTTGGATAATAAAACCTGCTTGCCATGGGGGGAGTGCAGAGCAGAGCAGAGCAGATCAGAGCAGAAGCGGAGCACTTCTTTTCTGCAGACGCCCCTGGCTCTCCCTGTGCAAAGATTTGATACTTCATGCTGACTCTTGTGTGATTTTTATTTTTCCCACTGCACATTTGGTTTTTGGTGTCCTTAACCATCTGAACCAGGGAAAGCCTGACATGACCATTACAGCATTCAAGATTCAAGAAGTGTTTATTGCCATATTCAGTGAAGTTTCACAGAATTGGAATTTGCTTTGGTGCCAGTGTGCAACATAAAACAAAAGCATACTAACACTTCAACATGTAGTGTTGTCAGACTGTGTTTTTTACTTGTTACTAACAAGAATTTTAGTGGTATCAGTCTGTTTTTTACGTGTTGAAAACAAGGTTGGGAGTAACAGTTATTGTGAATATACGAACACTTCTAAAATTGTAATAAACAAGTTCTAGCGTTACTGTGAACGCAGTTATGGTCTGACTGACTAATGGACTTATCTTTGACTATTTTGTCTCAGTTGAAGCGTCTTATAACTTGGTCCACCTTATTCTGTACATGACGTAAGTTTAAAAAAATAGACCATTCATTGTAATCTTGTGAACCAGTGCACCCTAAATTGCGGGAAATACGGTAAGTTAATTTGGGAAAAATAATGCATATTAGGTTTCACACTGTAAACTGATATTATTTCACTCAGTTTGGAAATTTTCAACTTTTAATTTTCATTGACTATTGACTATTTTGTCAAAACTACAAAAGAAAAAAAAAGAATTGTGGGCTCACCATCACATCAGCTAATGCTTAAAACAAAGCCATACATGTTTGATGTTTCTGAAAAACCTTTTTTTCATGTGAATTCTTGTTTGACTTTTTCACACCGTTCTATAAATTCTTTTGGCAGTTTTTCTGCTGTCACTAGAATTTTAACCTTTAGCTGAACTGAACTCGACTCACACACATGGCTGTCTTTGTCCTTAAAACACGGATGGGATGTGTGATGACACCCCCACCCCAGGCTGTTCCAGGATCAGCTGTCAACTTCAGCATGTCCCTGATAATCTTCCCTGCTGTCTTGATGCCATTTAAACCTTTAGAAAAGCTAAGAACAGCATCTCTGACGGCACAGTAGAAATGAAGTGCTCCTGGTAGAAGTTGTGATACCTCAGGAACAGAATTCTTCTATTTAAGTTGCTTAGATTATCATTCTGCTGAAGAGGCAATAAAAATGTGCTTTTTTAGAGTTCATGTAAAATGCTAAATACAAAAAAAACAGTATATTTCCTGGCCTACAACCACTCTTTAACTGACATAAATAATAGATCTTTTTCTACCGGCGTTCTGTGAAGCACTTAGCATTTAAGTAAATGAATAAAGCAGTCTGAGCGCTCTTATTGTGGAGAATATACTGCAGCTGCATGACAGAAAACCTCGTAGATGTGTCATGTTTTTACTTGCACATATTTTTAGAAATAATAAACATTGGTTTGGAAGTAAATAAAGTGAACTAAACAGTGTAAAACAAAGTAAGGCTGCTGCAGACCTCAAAATGCCTGTAGTGAACATGGAAGCTTACATTGTCTTATTAGTTTTGTGCTAGGAACAAAATAAAAAGTACTGAATGATTTTCCACATACAGAGTGGAGTGGTTTTAACTGCTGGACATCAGTTTAGCTGAAATAAACAGCATCATGAAATCAACAGATCCATAAAAAGGCTATAAAACAAATGAGCAAAGCAGATTAGAGACCTAATTGCTTTGCGGTTTATGATAAAAGCTAGGAAATGTATTTTTCCACTTCTTTTCTGCTCTGCTGGAGGGCGGACAGCTCTGTTTGTGACGTTCCGCATCTGAATATTTAAAAAAAATTAGATTTATTTGGCCCTGGAGTTGTTTATTTGCATGTCTCGTACTGTCCTCTGCAGATAAGCGTGGATTATTGCTAGCTAATCTAATCAATATTAATTACAGCAGAATTAATAATTTGAAATGTGGCTTATCGTCTGTCTTCCACAGCATGTACCAGTAGTTTGATGTCTTTTTCAAGCTGTGCAACCATTTTATCACCACAGTGCGGGGGCTGAAGGCCATTTTTATGGAGAGGCGCAGAAGACTTTAAACTCAAAATCTCATCTCTCTTCCGAATGTCCATATGAGGCGACCTTTTTGTGCCTGTGACTCATTTCCCCCCTAACTGTGAGCTACTGTTGAGGTGAGTCAGCAGACAATCACCAACAGTTGCTCCAAATATCACATACTGTCAAGAGAAGCAACAGAAGCTCTGCTTGGGTTTGAGGGAAGATGCTGAAAAGTAAACAAAAACATGGAGGGGCATTGCAGTTTTGTTGTGAATTTAGAAACGATGTTTGCCATTTTCGGTCATGTCCAAGCAGAGATTCTGTCGTGATCTTTCGTGAGGATGCAGCAGTAAGCAAATATCTTAACATCCACACCGCCCTCAGCAATGCGCCTTCAGACGACCACTTCCAATGAGAAGTTGCTCAGGTGGTTGAGCAGGTTGTCCAATGATCGAAAGGTTGACGGTTTGATCCCCACTCCCCCCAATCAACCGTCGTTGTATCTTTGGGGAAGACACTTCACCCTCCCTGCCTCCAGTGTGGCTCCACTGGTGTGTGAATGCGTATGAATGTCCCAGTGATGGTCAGAGGGGACTGCGCACAATGGCAGTCACGCCTCTGTCAGTCTGCCCCAGGGTGGCTGTGGCTACATCAGTAGTTTACTATCACCAAGTACGAATGTGGACCGAATGAATAATGGACACATTTTGAGGACTTTGAGCATCTGGAAAAGTGCAGATAAATCGAATCTATTATTATTATTTGATTCACGGAAACATCTAACTGTATGAAAATTGACCATAGAGGAGAAGTTAATAATTGCGTGGTGTGCCCGGTTGGTAATTATATGTCGCCAAGTTTTTCATGTATCAGAATAGAGCTGTGAAAGAAAAAACCTGGAGCAAACTTGATACAAGATTTTGACCGCTTTGACATTTTGCACTAAGCCTTCCAATTGTAGGTTGTGGACATGCGCTAGTCAGGTAGCTACAATTCATTGTAAACACTTTAGGCTAAATACACGTTCAAGAATGTTTGTTTAGCGAATTCTTCAATGTGCATCACATACCTGGTGTGAACATAACTTTACTGTGAGATTAGTGAGTGCAGTGTAAACGAAAGTGACTGCTAATTTCACAAGAAAGGGGGAAAAAACAACAACATAAAACTATTGGTTATCAAGAGTAAAACATGAGGTTAATACTTAGTTGTGAAAATTTGCTTCGTAGAAAGTTTGCACACTAACTGTTATCACTGATTAATAGTAATTAACTAATTAAGTCACAATTTAGGCAAAAACTTAATTTCACGGTTTTCAAATTGAATAAGGATAAAAGTATTCATGACTACACTTAGTGTCCAGTTCTCTGTGGGTGTGGCCTCTGGGTTCTTGTAGCTGTATTTCTCATTGCTGTGCCTACAAAGCCTCTTCACTAACTGTATCTGCTGTTTCCTGCATGGCTCCGCAACCATGATAAATACCATAAGGAAGTATTTTATAAAAAAAATTGATACAAGTTGGATCCAATAAGTAGTACTATAGCTTCTAAATTGATGGTTAAAATAAAAGAAGCTCAATAAGGCCAACTACAGCTCATAAAGTAACTACCACAGACTTGTTACTCTTTTAAAATAAGTTTAATAATCTTTTTTATAAATTAAAACAAATATATTTCGCCTGCTTTGTAAAGCTGCAAAAAAATGATATTAAATCTAACAACACCATAAAATCATTAATAGCATCTCCCTATTTTGAAAACCTGCCCAACCCTTTTTAAGCTCCAAGGATTGCTGGAGCCTTAATTCCAGCAATTGTTAGTTGTGTACCATGAATTGGTCGCCAGTCCATTGCAGGGCTCAGGGGAATCAAAGGTAAATGTTAAATGACAAATGACGTATACTTATATAGCACTTTTCTAACCTCTCAGAAAGCCCAAAGTGCTACACAGTCACAGTCCCATTCATTCATGCACACGCACATTCATACACTGATGGCGTACACTGGTGCCAACCTATAACCGCCAAGATCAATGTGGCCCCCAGTTTTTTTTTTACCAAAAATGCCAGTTCATTCCTATAGTAATTTAGTCATAAAGAAATTTACATTAAATTGACAAAGAAACTCAAATTGTGCCATCAAAACAATGTAAACCGACTAAAGGCTTTAACCCTGTGGTGGTGCATCTAACATGGCTTTCTCTGTGTCAGCTTGAATGCATTAAAGTGAGTAGAAGGCAGCAAAGTCCTGGTGTCGGTAGGGTTAACACGACTGTTTGGTATTGGTCTGCCCGGGTGAGTTCAAAGTGCTTAAAGGTCAAGCGCACTGTAAACAGCCCTCTAATCTGTAGCAGAAGGGCACCTCTTACATTGCCTCTGTCCTCCATCTGTTCCTGACCAAAACCCAGAGATCTGGCTTCTACAAACGGGGAGGGGCTTTTTCTTTCCCGCAAAAGTGAAAGGTTTCTCGTTTTCTGTAGGAAATTGAATTTACTGCGTCCAAACATCTTACTCTTTCATTGGTTTGCTGACAAAAATGCTAGAATGTCAAAATTCTTTGTTTTGTCGACTCTTTGGTGTCTCAGTTATTAATTGTGGAAGCTCTTCCTGGACCAGAGCCACCACCATCCTACACCCCCCCCCCTCCCCGCGTCATTTGTTTCTGTATTCCCTGCTTGGTAGGGTTTTCACACCTGTCTGCACACTAACGCATTCGTGTATATTTCAATTTCTCTGCAAGAATAATCCGATTATGTCCTTCAGGGACTGTAAATGCCACAGGAGTGATTACGGTATGTTATCCTGCAGTTCTTTTCTGTTTTTTGTGGCTTTCTTGGCTGTAGTAGCTGTATTTGCTCTGACAACATTTGCAGTTTAAAAGAAATCAAAATAATAATTGACTGAAATCTATGCTGATATTTTAGACATGCATAGCTGCTTTTAAAATCAGTCTATCAGAACAAAACTTGAATTATCAAATAACAGATAAGATCAGAAACAACACTACATCAGACGTGACTCATCCTCATGTTTAAAGTTCCTTTGTGGAATCCATATATCTGACTGGAACTGCTCATCATGATATCATGTTACTGAGTGCTCACTGTATGGATCTGTGCTGCCCAGAGGTTTCCTCTGAGTGAAATCATCCAGTCAGTTTCTCTCATCGTAAACTGCAAATTGTTGCAACTCGAAACCTGGAAGGCACATCAGAGATCATCCACTTCCAACGGAGCAATATCTGAGGCAAGGGGATAAAGCTTTCACCCTGTGTAATGCGACTCCAACCGCTGCAGACCATAAAAGAGAAAACAGCAGCAGTAGCAGCGGGGAGGACCACCCATCGCAGAGCTGTTCTGGTGGGAAAGAGTTGAAGGGTGTGCTCTCAGAATCAATATACAGCACTTCACAGTTCATACCGCTCCTACAAACACAAGAACAAAGCTCTGTTCAGATAAACATGACAAGGGGAGCTGGGCATGAAAGTGTTCTCTGTTGTTGATATTAGATTTTGTCCTGGTTCTGGTGAGAACAGTTGAGAAACGAATAATGTAAAAGAAACTAACATAAGGGCTGCTTTGAGGACTTCAGCACTGTCCAGGTTATCATCCCACATTTGTATGTTCTGTTTCATTGACCATATAATCTTCTCCCAATCAGTTTTCACCATACTCCATCTCCAACCATCTGGAGTGCTGACAACAAACCACCAAATATTTTTTGGAATAAAAGTGACAGAAAATTTAAACTTAACTTCCCTCCACCATCTTTACCTGCCTCATCCTGTTGGGTGGTGGATTGTGGGTGGGGGAAACTTGCAGCAGCCCTAAACAGACTGTCAGTCCATACTATGGCCACACATGGCCAAATCAGACAAACAACAATACACATTCACTCCTATGAACAATTTAAGGTCCTGAATTCTTTATGTTTGTTTTGAACTGTGGGAGGAAGCGGGAATACTTGAAAAATAAACCCAGCCATTGGTTTGTTTGCAAAAACTCATAACAAAAGACCCCCACAAGAGGTTTAATAACCCATGGGCCTTTTAGCACATTTGGTCTTGAAAAACAAATCCTCAGAAAAGAACTACCACTGCTTTTTTAAGAGTTCCTGGATGGGTCAGACAAGTTTTGGAATGTCACAACTTAGGGACACTTCTTACTTCGCAAGTGTGCTGCAAACTGGTAACACAGCATGGGTTTCATAAAGCCTTCACATATTAACCAGGTGGAAATGCATAAACCACATGCTGCATATCTGATTGATTTTTTATTTTTTAAATCTAAAATTCATGAACTGTTACTCCCTTTGAAAACATTATATGTGGTGCTGCTCTCTTAATAGTACCTTGTTGTTCGCTTTTTCCCATATCAGGAGTCGCCACACATGGTTTTGGCAAAGATTTTCACGGCAGATGCCCTGGCTGACACAACCCTGTATCTTTTATGGGCTGGGGACTGCTTAAAAAAAACATTCTTTTTGCCCTTTTAAGTTGAATTTTAACCAATCAGGGACTCTGATCTGATGGTGATCTGTGGATAGCGTCAAAGCACATAAGTACCAACCGTTTGAAAAGTGATCATAAAGTAGAAATTAATAAATGCAATTTGTGCCTGGATGGAATTATCTGGCACCAAGTATTTCATATATCAATTTATAGAAAAAGCCTGAAAGCCTGAAGCAAGAATTGTAAGATGTGCATCGTCTTGACATTTCGTACCAGCCTCCTCCAACTTGGAGTGCATAGGCTAGTATGGAGTAGCGACAGACCTTTTTGAACACCACATGCTGAAAGCACATTCAAAAACCAACGTTCAGTGCGTTCTTGAACACACATCCCATGCCTGGTGTGTACGTAGCAGTATAGATTCAGGCCAAAAATCTACTTCCATCAGTGAGAACATTGGGGATGAAATTGGATCTTCCAGCATGAAATTGGATCTTTCAGCATAATAATAATTCCAAACACATCGCCCTGGCAATGAAGGAGTGGATACGTAACAAGAATTTAAAGGGTTCTGGAGTGGTCTATTCAGACTTTGGACTTTAATCCAACATAGAGTCTGTAATGGGAGTTGAAAGTATGTGTTGCTCAGCAACAGCCCCCCAAAAAATCATGGCTCTTGAGAAGATCTACATGGAAGAATGGACCAAAATAGCAGCTACAGTGTCTGCAAATCTGCTGACATTGTTATTGACAACCAGGGTTACACGACTTTACTTTAGTTTAATTTTACAATATTACACACACACAAAAAAAACATTAAAAATTATACAGTCAAGTTTTCTTGTGTATTTTAAATACGAGAAAAAATACTTTACTACTACCAGATAGATGAAATACATACGTGCCCACTCTATAAACACACAAAGATGTTGACATAAACCTTCACATCAAACTCCTTTGGGAGCACAGGGCGTCATTGGCTTTAGCATGTTTGACCACACTGAAAATCACTCAGATCTTCCCACGGCCATAAATATTTAATGCCAGAGCATATGGCTGTCATCGGAAGAGGTCAGCACTGGAAGCAAACCTGAGGCTGCATCCCGTTGGCTATACATCTTCACCCTCCTCTTGGAATATGCTGATGAGGGAGGGGGAAAAATGTACACGAGCAACCAGATACCAAACCTTAAGCTGTCTGTTGAATTGACATTGACGCAATGCTTTGAAGTAATCCTCCTCCTCTCGCTTTAGGATCAGTTTACAAGCTCGTAAAAAGAACAGGTCAGCCTGGCGTGTAAAGCCTTCTGACACCGATCAGGTTTATTGTCTAACATTGTTGTTTTATAGCAGGTTCTGGTGGTTTTGTCCTTGTTTAAAGCAGAGTAACAACAGCAGCCATTTTTTTTCAGCTATTCAATTAAGATATTTTTCTGTACTTTTAAGCAGAGAAAAGGGAAAGGGGGGAAAAAAAGAAGCAGACTATTCTTAGAAAATGTCACCAAATTGACCAATAAAATAATACATTTGTAGGACACATGAAATTGACCTTTTTCTGTAACAGAAAAAAGCTGTGACATCAGATAATGTTACTGCTGTTTAAGTTTAATATACTTCAATTTCACTGAATGTAACACCTGTTTCTGCATTATGTTGCCATATTATTGGGCATCCTCAAGGGAAGTTGTTGAAGCATGGAAACGGTGGACGTGGCGAATCTTCCTAATGCAGCCTTCTCTGCAGAGGCCATAAATTAGTCTGAAATACGGAGCAGGCTGCCGCTGCCAACCTCATCTGCAAAGTGAGTGTAGTGAAGCAGAAAAAGGCAGACCGAGATGCAGCGTCAGGCTCTTTTTTTTTGTACAGATGCCTGGTGCGTCTGCAGCTCCAGCTTACTAGACAGCATTCGCTTTACAAGCAGGACTAAATTAGAATTTCTGGGAAGTCAAACATATTAGATTTTTATTTTTTAGTGGAAAAGATTATTTACATCCACCAACTCCTAAAGGTAAAGGAGAAACATGGCACACATCCAGTGCCAGATCTAGCATGCCCCTGTTGGGGTTGCAGACAGAATATTGGGACGAATTTGGGTATACTGAGAGTTTGGGGTGTAAAATCCTACTAAGACACAAAAATGCATACAAAACTATACTAACTGTGCGATAACTATTGTCTCCTTTGATCCACTTGACCTTTCTTCAATGTTTTATGTAAGATGCCATTCCTGACACTACCCCTCTGCATTTACCCGGGCTGGGGTCTGGCACAAATATGACACTGGCTTATGCAATAATAATGTCTTTATTTTTCAATGTATTTACTTGTGAGTGAGTGAGTTTAGTTACTTTATTTATTTATTTTAAGGCTGTCTGTCTTTTTATCCATCTCTGTTGTTTCATTTATTTTTTAACATCTTTATTTATTACATACTTTGTAGTCATTTTGTATATATTTTTAAGTTTATCTTTTGTTGAGTTGTTTTTTTTCTTTTGTTTTATGTCACTTTTTTACTTACTTATTTTAAAGTTTATCTACCAGCTTATATTTATTCTTTTGAGTTTTTTTTTTGTATTTTATTCCTTTTTTGTTTTATTTTGTCACTTTACATTATTTTGTTCTGAACACACAACATGGCTTATATCCACCAATACACCAATCACAATGGAGGTCACATACAAACGATGGAGCTGAGAAAAGGCATTCTTATACCCATGTAGATATTTGCAAACAGTGGAGAGGTCCACAAACTCTACATTGCAGTCAGGAAGTTCTTATTCAACTCTTTTTCCAATATTATTTTTGCGACAAGAATCTCATTGAAAAGTTTGTTACTGGTACTTCCCGCTATTTTCTGCAGAGGACTTAACATGGAAACATCCAGAAAAGAGGGAGATTGAGTTTGAAGACAATTAACTGCTTTCATGAGGTTGAGATTGCTTTTGGAAAACCGTGTCTCCATCTCTGCAATGGCTATGTCCAAAATGTTGAGAAGAGCTCTCTTCAGAGCCTGGCAAAATGTCAAGGAGTCTTCTGCACGGCCTACAGTGGACATAACAGCACTACCTGTAAGCACTGAGCTTATTGTTCTCTTTCTTTTAGCAGTTGGTGCAGGCATGCTGGCTAATGTCTCACTCTCCTCATCCCTCATCTGCTTCAAAGCAGAGATGCACTGACTACTGCTGAAGCACAGCACAGGTCAACAGAATGAGCCTGCAGCATGGCATTTGCAGACTTTAAGAAACCCAAAACTTTTAGAAGAAACTTTCCTGTTTCAAAGAAATGATGCCTCCTTAACATCATCAGTAACCCTGATGCTTCTGTGTAGATGTAAACAGCAGCAGCTCTGTCCTCTGTAACCTCTGACAGGATACTTCCTGATTCTCCTCAAGACACTTGGTCACACCATGATGGCTTGTCCACCTGACCTCCAACAGAGATGAGCTTGAACATCATACTTCTGTGGCACATAATGATGATTAAAAATGCATGCAGGGATCCTGATAGATCAGAAAAGGTTTTTGCACATGGCTCTGCTTGCATTGCATGGACCACTGTCAAATGCAGCTGGGGGTTATAGCAGTGGATATGAGGTATATCCTTCCGTACCTTCTTTAGCAATAAGGCCTAAACACCACCCCGGACTGAGGCTCCATCACACAGTGACAATTCCAGCTGCTCTATAACCTGAAGTAGAAATATGCTCAAGAATTTGGGTAGTAAAAAATTCTGCATTTACCTGACTGAGGTCAAGAAGGTCAATCAGGTCTTCCTCTCGAATACCTTTACCGGCAAACCTAAGCAGGACTGACAGATTCTCCACATTGCATCTATCTCTGGTTCCGTCACTTTTTATGTGAAATCCAGCTTAACTTGCTTTGAAGTGATTATCCTTGATTTTATTTAATGCCATTTGGGCCAATGTTTCAATCATTTCGTTAGGGATGTTGTGAGAGGTTTATTTTGCTTTCTGTGGTATGTGTTTATTTATTTTAATAAACTGGGGATCCTTTCTCAGTGTGTAATCAATCATTTTTAAGAACAGTCCTGTAGAGAAATCATCATCGTTTGAGCTTTCCACACTGCCATGAAGTGGAAGTTCATTTACTGCGAGGAGCTGAACTAAGCCTCCAATTGTTTTTATATAATATTTATTTTTCTCAACCTGAGTGGGCTCTAATAGATTACTAATGGTTTCCCCTGTGGCCTCTCTTTGGGACATTTCAGACCACGTTTTTGCATGTTTTATGTGGCATTGACTTGATGCATGCTTTGTGTCCCTTGTCTTTTTCCAGTGCAGTTTTTCAATTTTTAAATCGTTATTTTTTGAAAACCAAATCCCTGTCATTGTTCCCCCAAATTTACGACACGGGAAACAAAAACATGCATCAAGCTTTACTGAATATTCCAGCCGTGGTCTGCCTTGATACCATCATAGGCAGAATGAGTCTGCGTTCTTACCAAAGTTACGCTTGGGGAAATCCTGAGCTGTGGGTTCTTACGGTGCTAAAGTGTTCAAGCTTAAATCTACATCATCTGCAGCAGCCACTGCTAGGTTGGGAGCAACTGGGGCAGCAGGGACTGTGCTTGTGACACTAGACCAGGGTTCGGCAAACTTAACCACTCAAGGAGCCAAAAACTTAACCAAAGGGAGCCGCAACACTAGGGGTGTTAGAAAAAAAACAGATATATTGTGATAGTTCATGTGGCGATACTTGTATTAATTCAAAATGCTGTCAGGATATTTATTTTAATTATTTATGAGCGTGATGTTTCCTTTGATCTTTTGTCCATTTTCCACAACCTTGAATAGACTTTTCCGTCTTTGTTGCCCATGCCCAGACAGGTGTTCCCTGTGGTCTTTTAAGTATGATTATTTTGTTGTTAGCCCAAATTGAAGAAAAAAAACGGTTGTTTTCTAGGACATGGTTTCTGCAGAGCAGCAGGAGTTCATTAGAAATTTGCCTCTGAGTTATGGACTGTTGTTGCGGAGTCAAACCCCATTTTGCGTCATCCATCTGCACTCTCTGCTGCTAGCTTACAGTGCCTTACAACCCCAACCTAACATTTGCGTTGCAACAAAAATGGCGAGCAATCTATCTAACCATACTGTTTTGAGCCAGATATCAGTTCGGATGAAGAAAACAAAGACGTACATGGTTCTAGAATGAATCAGAATGGAGCAGATCAGGAAGATTGTGGCTTACTGTAGTAATTTGAACTCTTACAAACTTTTACAAATGGCATTTCTTTGTCTGCTCCTGATTCACAACGATTTGAACGAAGAAACACGCTAAAATGCATGCATGAAATAATTTTTTTAAACTGTGCTGTCAGGTAGATTTGTCAGTAAAGCAGTCGTCTGCAACGACGATGGTAGAATTGCTGGCTGAGATGATGAACATGTCTTTTGTCACTTGATCCCTGTGTGCCCTCGACCCATCCATCAGAGCATGTGCGGAAGTGTGTACGACCGTGACAAAAAGCACTTTGACTTGACTAATAAAGTGCAGTCTGAACTCTGTTGCCTGACTGGTGAATGCAGCATGTAATGTAAAAGCTCTTTCAGTGATCTACTAGTCTAGAAAAGTGGTAAGTAAGTACTGTCTGTTTACCATTTAAACCTATGAATAAATAAACATGAAGACGTTTGCTTACTTGTACCTTAACAACAAAGACCACAGGGTTGTTTTTTTTCTTTCAGAGCCAAATCTGATGGATGTGGGAAGACTGCTTCTGCTAGACCTGGTGCCAGATGTGGCAGGAGGAGGTGACTCCATCAGTCGGCTCACTTTATGAACCGCATCTGCAAATTTGTTTTCAACTTAGCATGAGTAGAACATGTGTCTTTTGTAGAAAGCAAGAAAAAAAGTTTTTTCATTGGGAGGTTCAGAAAGAGATCCTGTAACTACATTACAAGCCAGTGAGCTCTATAATCGAAAATGAAGACACAAAGAAGAAAAGGTCAAAGATGGATGTTTCCATGGCTGGTGAAGAGGAGAAAGGGAAGACTTGTTACTTTAATAAATATATATATATATATATATATATATTTTTTTTTTTTTTTTCCACTTTTCTGTATCTGTTAGATCCTGCCATTTAGTCACCTCCACTTTCACTGCACTTGACCAATCTGGCTATGATATCTCTGATTACATAAGAAACCTTGATAGTTAATGTAGGAAATTAATGAAAGCTGATTCCTTAGAAGCTGGAGCCTATTCCAGCTGTAAGTGGGTACAAGTGGAGTTTACCCTGGATCTTTTTTCCTTTTTTAAAAACTAAATCTTTATGTCAAATGCTGTAGACATCTAGTAGAGAGAAGCAAATGTTTCTCACTTTAAACCTTCAACACAGGAGAGAGTTGCAGACACCTAAATAACACGCTCTTTGAACTACGGTAACTCTTCGATTGTTTACACGATTAATGTAACTCCAAAGGACACTGACATGGAGAAAAGCGACTTTGTATTTTGGCTTTGCTCCATTGTTGCAACTTGCAAGACTTTACTAAACAGTGCAAAGCTACTTCAGAATCTGTTGGAATTATGTTAATTGTGTAAAAGGTTGAAAAGTTACAGTAATTCAAAGAATATCAACACTGGAACTATAGCTTCTGTGACACGAGGTTAACAGTAAAGCCCCCAATGGAAGACTGTGCTTTTTGTGCCTTCAGGGACGTCATTCTTTGCCTTAACTTAACAAAAACTTAACCAAAAAATACATATTTGATATTGGTCATGCACCATTTCTTTGGCACGAGAGCTTTGAATCTCTTTACAAAGAAGACTGTGACGTTAGTGGGCATAGGCGCACAACTGTCCGACATCTCAGTGTGGTAACGTTTGACCAATACACCAATAAAAAACTGAACAAAACAACAACCCAAAGAAAAAAAAAAACAACAACCAAAGCCTTAACAACATAAACCATACAATCCCACAATGCACCTCACCTAGCGCTTGCCTTGCAGTGAGGGAAATCATGGAAATATTTAAAAAGTCATTTGCACTCACACGGATCTTCTTCGCAGCACCTTTTTCATTTGTAAATACAATCCTTTCTGCTTTATTTCCTGACATAAATAGCTCTGCTGTACAGTTTGTGGGCTTCACCTCCATCAGCTGCTTATTTCCTGTTGAAATTGAAAGCTAATGCTATATAGCTGTTTGTTCTATTTATTTGTAGCATGCAATTTGATGGCATGAACAGCGCTGATCAGAAGCATCGGACACATAGATAGTCACTGACAAACAGCATGATAAATGCCACAGGTTTGTTGAGAAAGTTTCAAGTTTGATGGAGGCACTTGTTTGCATTCCAGGTAACTTAGGGTGGTTCTTAATCAACAAATGAATGAAAGACCCAAATGCACATATGTGCGCATTTAAATAGACTTTACATTGGAAATGGTTGCTCGAAGATGTGAAAGTAAAGTGTAAAACAAAAAGATTGCAGACAATATTAGTTTTTCAAAACTGGGGATCAAATTAATATAAAGTTACGCTAATGTGTGCTGAATAAGGGATCCTTACATTCGTGATGTTGTTAGTGGGTGAACCCAATAGGTGTTTTACTTGCAGATCAATTTAAACATTGGATACAGGGGCTGGGCTGGTAAATCTTCCAAGATATTGGCCCCTTTCTTTGCATTTTCTGTGGCTTTACACCGATGGTAGTTCATATGTGCTTATACCATATTCACAGAAGCAACCGTCCTCCGCTTCGCGTTCAGGCTTCCACGGCGTGCATTAAAAAGTGATAATGCACCCTTTGTCGGCCATTAACCCTTACACAACCTCCAGATAACCTCAAATCTTTTGAAATGTGAGCAAAAGTTAAACCGTACCGCTTCCATCCATCATAGTCAGACCCATTGCAGCCTATTAATTAGCAGGTTCCTGTAAAATGTCCTTTTTTCTTTTTTTTTAAAGATAGTTTCAGCAGTATTTTCCTTTACATCCAAATCCTCTGTGCTCTGAGCTATCTGCTGCAGACACACTTAAGATAATGAATTGCTGGAGGAGGCTGGCTTTCTCCTCTGCAGCGCCGAAAAAGGCCACTCTGTCTGGATCCACGAGGCAGAAATGAAAGATCTTCCCAGCAGCGTCTGGCTTGACTGTGCAAATATCTTTAGATTTTATTGAATTCATTTTAGTTGCATTAAAAATGTGTTTCTGTCAATGTCTGATTTTTCTGTGGAAAGCGTAATTCAAAGGTCAAATGAGAGGATTCAAATGGTCTTTCCTGAGATTCTAACCCAGCGATGTGTTTAAATTATATACGTACATAAATGTATAAAAAAGAGTTTAAACCATCACTTTCAGCCACATCAGTCAGCCTTTATCATGATTGTTCAAAAGAACTGGACTTAGTGACCCCTCTCCCCTCAATTCAAACAGTAAATACCCACTGGTTCTAAGAAGCCAAAATCCCATAGACTTCTATAGAGAAATAAACAGCTGTTACTCAGTCATAATATTTGTCAGAAGAACTGTTCTTGCTCTGATACCCTTATATGTTCACGCTAACCCTATTTTTTCGGGATTTTTATTTATTTATCACAAGTTATTCAAATTATAAACTGAGCAATCAGATGCCTCAATAAAAGCATGTAGTATCACATCAAACTTTTGAAACGCTTGATTGACAGACTCTCCCGACGCTGCTTTCGTGGTTAGAGGTGTGGACTTACAACTAGCTCACTTCTTATTGGCTGCCATATAGAATGCTGATTCATATCGTCACAGAACAATCAGTGCTTACTTACAACGTTCAGTTCCAACATTGCGGCGTCCACGTCTCGATAAAATGCCCAATAAATTGACTTGAAGTAAGGGAGTAAGTCATTTTCTTTGATTAACGTCACACTCACTCAGTCCAGTTCTCATATACAGTCAATGGCCTTTACGGAAGAGCGTAGCATAAATTACAAAAATTACTTTCTACTGAAAAGGAGAATTAAGGAAACATACAGCCATGCTTAAAAAAAAGAAAACAGAAACTTTTACTTTGCCATGATCATCATTAAAGTTTTAAATGTTTTGCAACATCACCTTCCAAAGTCCCTTTTCCTTTGGAAGAGCATTTGGGTCAGTTTTAGCTGAAATTTAGTAAAGTTATTGTGTCATTTGAAAATGTAATTCTAGCAGCAGGAAAAAAAATGGTGTATTAAGTTGAAAAACTGATGCAGACAGGAAAAACTGATAAACTGACCTCTTAATAAATACATAAAAATGAAAGGTCAAGAGCTAAATCCAATAAAGCAGATATATTATTAAGAAATGTTGATGGAGAGCACAGTTTCTCAAGGTTTCATTAAGTCAAAGTCAAATAATTTAAGGTACCATCTTATTAAAAAGGTATTTACATAATGTGTAGCTTTTTGGCATTCGGATGCGTTTTCTAAATACTGTATGAATATGTTGTGTCACAACTATTTAAAAAAAACTGCTTAGAAGTCTAAAACACTGCAGGGATAGAACACGTGGGATGTAAAACCAATTCGGAAAAGTTTTGCTCATTTTAATGAGAACCTCATGTTTACAGCAAACAGTTTAGCCTTACGTCTTTACCAACACTGATTAGTTTTGCCGGTGAATCTGGACACTGTTGCAGCATCTCCAGGCTGGTATTTTATGCAAGACTTTGTGAGCAATAAACGCTGAAATGGGTCAGGGGATATTTAGGGACAAGAGTCCCTGAGGAGGGAAAGCGGGAGATTCAGAGGGGTTTCGAAAGCTGTTTGTTTCATTATTACTGAAGCAAGGCTGGATCATAGTGCAAAGTTTGCATATTGTCACTATTTCAGCAGTATTGAACATGGACTTTTAACTGTTGCTAAGCAAATTTGGTCAAAAAGGGCAAAGCAGGGCGAAATGCTTTCAACACGTTTAGGGTTGCCAACTTTCTATTTACATAATGAGCTCCCTGGATAATTTGCTGTCCCAGGTTTACTTCTGCCATCCGAGAGTGAACTGCAAAGTTGTGTGCTTGCATGAATTAACTACAAAAATGTGCACTGTAAAAATCCAGTATATCTATACTATATAAAATAAACATAGTATATAAATACAGTATATCTCCTAAACAAGCGGGCTAAATGTAAAATATCTATTTGATAGGTGCTGTGACTATTAAGAAAAAAGGTTACTTTAAAAAAAAGTATAACAGTAATACTGATTCTGCTAAATTAATGAAACAAAGACATTGAACTTGTAACATTATACCGGATAAGGACCGGTGATAGGTGTGAATAACTTTGTTTGTGCTCCTCTAAACTGATAACTAATGAAAAGCTGAAAATTGTTTGTATTTACTTTTGTATGTGAATAAACATCAAAAAGACTTTGATGCTAAGCATGATGATTTCATCTTAATTAGTTTACTTTTTGGGGGTTCACATATTTCCCATTAGTTATGGCCCGCAGCAGCAGTCACTGACTGCAAGGACCATATTGTTTTCGCAGTTGGAACGACGACTTTGCCGCCTTTCAGCGAGAATGTGACCCCCGCCGCATGCTCGAAAAGTCACCAAAACGTGCACACACCTGGGATAAATTGCAAATGAATTTTCCACAAAGTCAAAGTCACCCCCCCGAAGACGATGACATCACGGCCAGCGATCCCGTCAAAAAAATGAATGGGCCGAAAATCGTGTATGGGGCCCAACAAAATGTACTTCAAAATACAGTCGCGAAACCAAAACACACGTGTCGGGGATATCCCAAAGAAGTTTTGAAATCATTACGGGGCGGCCACACGACCTACGGCTTGGCGGCCATTTTGTGGCGAACTCTGAGAATTGGCGATTTTTGTGTTTTCCCACAATATGGGGAAAAGACACTTTTGTTTGAGCGATTTTCACGCAATTACACACACTTGCCGCCAGCTCCAGTCTACAAACACCCCAGAAGTGTCGTTGACCTTTGACCTTGGGAAAAGGCCGCCATCTGTAATTTTCTCAAAAAAGCACCTTTAGCACCTGATACAAACGAAAACTCGTCGTTGGAATTTTCATCAATCGTCTCGTAACTTTTTGGGCATCAACGGCCAGCTACTCTGGACAAAATGTTGGAATTAGAAGTTGTAGAATTTGAACGGCGTGCGCGTGGCGAGCTCGCAACCGTTGCCATCTTAGCTAGCTCGCACATTTTTCATCGGAATGTCGTGAAGAGGAAATATGCAATTCCCTGGCCCGCGCTGAACAAAACGATGTCACGCAAAACAAGATCGATAAAGGAATGTGGGCGTGGTAAGCAAAAAACCGTCGCAAAAAAATGTGCAGACTCGGCAAAAACGAAAAAATTCGGAACTTTTTTCTTGAGAATCGCCAAACGAAACCAATCTACCCTTGTTCGCGATATCGAAAGGAAATTTTGAAATGATTACGGGATGGTGACACGACCTACGGTTTGGCGGCCATTTTGTGCCAAAATCTGCAATTTCCCCATTTTCGCGTTTTTACACAATATGAAAAAATGAACTTTTTTCCAGGGATTTTCACGAAATTTCACTCACATGTTGCTAGAGCAAGTCCACAACTACCTCTGGAGTTTCGTCGACCTTTGACCTCAGGAAAAGGCCGCCATCTTTTTCTATAAAAAACACCTTTACCGCTGGATTCAATCGTAAACTTGTCGTTGGAATTTTCAGCGATTGTCTCGAAACCTTTTACGGCATCAACGGCAAGCTACTCTGGAAGAAATGTTGCAATCAGAAGTTGTAGATTTTGAACGGCGTCCACGTGGCGAACTCGCAAAGTCACGCACTGTTGTAACTCCCATGCCTTTCATTGGAATACAGTGAAAATTGAATGCATGCATCCATAGCAGCAACTGAACACAATTAAAAACACTGGATATGGACATATAAGGAATGTGGGCGTGGTTAGCATAACACCACTGTTGCTAAGGACAACAAAAAATTTACTTTTGCCGATTTGTCTGAAACTAACATCGATCTGTTCGTCATCAAAAGGCGACCAAAATACAAAATGGTTGCTATGGAGATAAAATCAACAGAAAAGCCGCCAATTTGAAAAAAGTGGTTTTTTTTTTTACTAAATTATGACATATAGATCTCACCAATAGAGGAATGTGTTTTTCTGAGTCAGTTGATAATGCTGATCACTATGCTAGCACCTTTAGCCAAATTAGCATAGCTAGCATTGTTAGCATAGTTATCATTTTAGGTAATGTGTTTTCTGAGTCAGTTGATGATGCTGATCGCTATGCTAGCACTTTTAGCCACATTAGCATAGCTAGCATAGTAAGCGTAATTAGCAAATGCAGTTTTGACTAGCCTTTATCAAAAGTGGGCCGTGAGGCCGGTGGTGCGTAGAGTTGGGCGTAGAAGGCGGGTTGCGTCTGCGGGCCATACAACGCCGCTTGCGGCTTTAATTGATTTTAGCTTTCATTGTTGATCTTCGTCCCATTTTACAGAAACATGTTGTTGGGTCGATTAATTATTCTAAACTGGTGTCAGGACTGAGTTTGAACATGTGTTACTGTCTCCACCCAGTGCTGCAATCCTAATAATTGGAAAAAGCTAAAAAAAAAACAAATACATGAGGTCGGTCGGTCGGTCGGTAGACTGGGAAATGAACATTGGATGGATGAACAGACAGATGGAAAAACAAGTGTATGGTTAGTTGGACAGGGAGATTAATTAATGGGTAGATGTGACGTAGATATGAATATGGAAACATTAAATGAGGGATGAACAGACATTCAGACCAATGATGGATGGATGGATGAATGGATAGATGGATGAATGGATAGATGGATGGATGGATAGAGGGATGAATAGATGGATGGATGGATGAATGGATAGATGGATGAATGGATGGATGGATAGAGGGATGAATAGATGGATGGATGAATGGATGGATGGATGGATAGAGGGATGGATGCATGAATAGATGGATGGATAGAGGGATGAATAGATGGATGGATGAATGGATGGTTGGATGAATAGATGGATGGATAGAGGGATGAATAGATGGATGAATGGATGGATGAAAGGATGGATGGATAGATGGATGAATAGAGGGATGGATGGATGGATAAATACATGGATGGATGATTGGATGGATGGATGAATAAAAGGACAGCAGAACAAAAAACCAACTTAGATTCCAATCAAGTCTAATTCAGTCTTTTCCTGCATGTATTTTATGAATCATAAATAGAACAAACAGATGGAAATCATAAAATACTCCAGCTCTCAGTGATAGTCTTTTGTGTCATGGCTGTTTTAAATAAATATACTATCAAGTCAATGAGTCATTGACATTTTCCCCACTAAATCATCAATATTCAGCCTTTAAGTCATTTTTTATGTTTTAAAAATGAATTGATTGCATAATATTTAGTGAGTGAAAGTATTTATTAGCCCTCAAAAATTGGGACTATGGTTTAAATTGGTTAAACTGCTTACTTGAAGGCTTTGATCTTCTGACTGAAATCCAAAGAAAAAGACTTTGACTAAAGTCAGACTCATGGAATGATCTCCACATCTGAGCTTTTGCAACGCTTTCAAGTTTTATATTGTCACATCACTTGTTTCTAAAGTCACACTACAATGAAAATGGTGTTTTTAACATATTATTGTGGTATTTTTCTCATTATATAAAGAAAATTAACAGATGAAATGTGCAATTAAAAAAGTGTGTAGGTGTGCCGTAGGTGCTACTTGGTAATCCACAAGCTCCCCGCTCTGCTTCATTCTGTTGCATCTACTTGTAGACAAATAGATCCATGTGCGTCTTTGTTTTCCTCGTCTGAAATAGATCAAAAGATGATTGAAGTGGGAGACTTGAGCTTAAATGTAGTTCTTATAAAGTATGGTTTTATTTAAATGTTTGTATTTTTTGTTGCTTTAATGTACCGGTATTTGTTTTTGAAACATGATTGTTCTTCAATTTGATTAGTATTTATACATTAGGACGTCAAAACGTGCTAAATATCTAAAAATGACATTTTCTCATGTTCCTTTAGCACAGACTACATTTTTTTTTATTATTTTAAGTTTTCAACTTCAGAGCATCTGGTTTTTACAAAGTTTCTTCTAATTGTGTGTTGTGTTGCATTTTTGGGAGCACTGAAAGTATCCATTTGCTCTGCACCATGAATATTTATTGGTTGTTGTAAAAATGAGCTTTATGACAAAAGACTTTAGACACATCTCAGATCTGCAGAAAGTGACCTGCGAGCCTCTTTGTTGAATATTTTTTGGTGTCCAGCTGCACCTTGTTGCGTCATTTTAGTCACTGACTCACACCCCAACACCAAGGAATTGAGGATGCTTTCCCATGCAAACACATTGCTCAAAGGCTGTGTGCAGTATCTACTCATGCAAATCCATACATATGCATTCCTGTGTTTGCGTACACAAACAGACACACAGGTGATTTCTCACCCGGCGCTCCTCCGCTCCCTTGCACGCTGAGCATGAAGGCCAGATGGAATCACAGTGATGGAATCACTGTGATTCAATCACCAGATGGAATCACTTGGTCCTTCACACTCTGGAAATTTGATTTCTCTTCATTTCTTGTTTTTCACCACCACCTTTATTTCCATCTTTCTTCTTCCACCTTTTGTTTTTTCTTTATATCAGATCTTTCCTTTGTATCACCACAAGTTCAAAAAGTTAGCTGTGTAGCCAACAACTGTATCACTTCGTGATATTTTGTTTTGTATTTCCAAAACCCAATCAACCTAACAGCTTTTGGGCTTTTACTTTGAAAGGTAAAACATGCTCAGTCCTGCAGACCTTTTATAATTTGATCAAAAGTGGAGCGCAATTAGAATAATGAAGAAAAAGGACTTGAAGGCTTTGCCAAAATGTTCTTGGCTTTATCGTTCAGTTTGCAGAAAGAAAAAAAAACGCCTGAAAAAGCTTTCAGGCACTCGGCTTCTGATTTAAGGAGACCGAGTCTCTAAATAAGCCCTCAAACGTCTGACAGTGGATAATGCAAATTAAACACCAGCGATAAACATCCTGAGCAAGGGAAATATCTGAGGGCTGAGGAGTTCAATTGAAAGAGAAATGACAAACAAATGTATTTAAGGGAATTAACTGCCTGAAAACACTGAAGATTAAATCAAAAACAACAAGCAGCAGCGCTAGCAAAACAGCAGATAATGACACAGAACTGTGAAAATCACTGGTTTTGAGCATTTTCTCATTTGTTTTGTTCTTTCTGCACATAATTTGTACCACATGGGTTTTTGTGGAACATTGGCACCCCAGCTGGATTTTGCAGCAGAAAGTTCTTACATATTTTCCTTTTGACCTGGACAATAAGCACACCATTAGGGCGAAATCAAGACCATGGGTATCCAGAATTATTATTTTAAACATATTCAGAAGTGTTGTTGAGCAGAAGAAAAAGAAAAGGATGGCATTATTTAGGCTTTTTCGAACAACTAAAATTAGTTTTCTTCGCAAAATATTCACAGTTTGCTCATTTATCAGTTAACCTTTGATTGTTTCTTCGGCTGACCATAAAGTTGTGTGTGTCTGACGCCTCTGAACATTGTTAATTTCATGGAAAAAAAACTCTAGAGCTGTATGTTTTCAGAGTCGGCTTTTGTTCCTAAATGCTGTTAGAAATTTTTCTTCTTTGACATCTGTTACATTTACTTAAAGACCCACTTCGATGACAAGAAATAAAAAATATGAAAAGATTATCGGAGTTAAGTCACATGACTTGGGGATGAAACCTCTTTTTCTGTTAGCACGATGGTTTGTTTTGTTTTCTTTCTTTCTTTCTTTCTTTTTGACTAAACATGTTGCAATAGCTGCATCCTAATTATCATTATGAAATATATTATATCATCAAAGGAAGGGCAGCTAAGCCCTCCCATTTATTTAATCATTTACTGGGGCGATACCGGTCTTCACGTCAATTTAACCTGTCATCATGTTGTCATTGTCACACAAGATGGCCATACAAGTTCAAAATAATAAAAATGGAGTCAAACTCTGCAATGGTTGTGATAAAACATCCCTCCTGCTTGTCCATTTAGTTCTACATGACGGGAGCAAAGCAAACCGCATGAAAGTTTCAAATTAAGCAAACACACTGACCCCCGTGGCTCCACGGTGCCGCCAAGACCACTTATGCTCCCCATGTGGGTTTCTGAGGACACGCTCCCTGTTCAACTGACATACTCCAATGTTTATCCAAGAGAATGCATGTTGAGATGTTTTCTATGCTTTACATTAAACATGGGGCCAGCAAACTGTGTACCCAGGAAAAGAACATCCCTATTGAAGGAGATTTTTAAAGTTATGTTTAAATATGCAGTAAAATTGAGCAAACTATAGAAACCTGGACATAAAAATATAAACATAAAATAAACTTCTGTAAAATTGTCTTGATTTCCAAAAGTTGTGTCTGCTCCTTTAAATGTGCTTCAACGTGCAGAACACTGGTGTTCTTTCACACCACGGTTCACAGAGTGGAGCCTTGTGCTCCTGCAGAGGCTGGGCTATAACAGCATTACTCCAGAAATCAATGAAACAAAATTTAGATATTAATTATTCAGTTCCAGAGCCAGACATGGCATGCATCTAGAGCAGTCAGGCTACATGCAGATTAAACCACACTCTTGGTTATCTTGATGTGAGTGTAAGAGCTCAAAAGTATGCTTCCGGATTCAGTTAAAATATCCAATTATAATGTTGATTAGCGCAGTAAATTGCCTAAAAGGAGTTGGCAGTAGATCATCTTTAAACTAATGAAAGGAGAGCAGTTGAGGCCTCAAAAGACAAAGGAATCATTTATTTTTGGAGGAACTTAAAAAAAGGCAATTTCAAGAATGGAGAAAATGGAGTAGATCACTCTTCTTAAGGACAACCTGCTTTAAATAAACCAGTTAACAAATATATACATGTTCTGATTAACTAGAATGCTGATATTTTACTGGGAAATATATTTTAGGACCAAATAGAATTTCAAGAAACCTTTTTTTGGACTTCAATGAAGGAGGAAACAGAAACAGTTTAAGCATTTTTTTTTTTTTAGATCAGAGAAGACCAACTTTTACTAGCATCAGAGAGGTATGGGATTCTTTAGCATTCGATGTATAAGAGAACTGGATCGAGTGAGAGAGGCATCACATAGAAAATGACTTGCTTCCAGTTCCACCAAAATTATGTCAATTTAGTTGCCATTTTTTCAAACCCTAAATTTTTTCAAACATGACCAGTAGATTTAAGCGAAGTCGAGGCTGGTCGGATCTGGCGGTTTGTGGGCAGCCATGCTTGTGTGCTTCCCATTATCCATATGTTTACTCTCCTCTGCTAGCTTACAGCCCCTCACAACCCCAACCTAACATTGCTGGGGCAACAAAAATGGCGAGCAATATTGGAGATATCCTGCCGTACAGTTCGGAGCCAGATATCAGACGGGGAAAATGAAGACGTACACAGATCTGTTTGTCTGCAAGTGGATGCATCCGCATGGAAGGGGGCAGGGACCTCGTGGTAATGTGTATGTTACACTAACAAGCTTTTTCCAACAGCATTTTATCGTCTACTCCTGATGGCCCATGAAGATTTGAATAAAGACATACTCAGAAATTCAGTTTTAATCTTAACTTACTTAATATATATCCTCCATCATGAGAAAACATATTAAAAACACCCAAAAAAAAAATTTCTTGGGGTGGGTCTTTAAAAAGTCTACATCAACCATGAAGACATTATGTATTTCTTAAAATGAAACTTCTTCAACGGATACCTGGTGTAAAACATGTCTGAACATGAGAATTCTGCATGAAGTAATTCATCCTACAAGCACCAGATTTTTAAATATCATCTTGACTTTGACTTTTAACCATAATAACCTGTTTTGAATCACAGGTTTCAGTGCAGAGTAGAGTGGTTGACCTCTGACGGAAGATCGCAGGTTTGATTCACACCGACTTGTCATTAGACAGGACAAGTGTGTCCATGGGTGAATGGGAATGTATCTGTAAAGCACATTGAGCCTTCTAAGTATTGAATAAATATACACCATTTGCCATTTATTGCATGATGGAACTGATCCTTAAACTCATTTTTTGCTCACTCCCTGTGAAAATTTTTAAATCAAAATCATTAAATTGTTTGAATCCGTCAAAAAAGATTTAAGAAAACCAACATCTTTCAGAATTCAGCTGCTAAAAATAATTACAGTTTATTAACTGAAGGTTTGGCTATATTTAATTTCCACAAAAATGAAAAAGTGAGGCGACGGATGAGGCAAATTGATGACTCACTCTCCTTCCATTTGTGTTTTTGAATATGTTTCCAAATAGACACAAGAGTACATTTGTGTTAGGTATAGAAAAAGTCCAAAATGGAATGTTTTGAAATATTGTTTTTTAATGCTTTTTGAAAACCTTTTGTGGCAAAGGAAAAAAGGAAGGAGGAAAAACTTAGACCAAATCTCACAAGTTGTAGTTCCATAATCACAGAAATGTCAAGAACAGGAAGGTTTTAAAACATGTTTCCTGCAGTGGAAATGGAGTGAGGAAAAGGCCTCCTGAAAGATGGGGTTCATGTAGTCAAGTGCAGCTGAATAGTGACATGTCAATACAGAGGGTTAAAGGGGACCACGTATGTGGACAGATGTATGCGAGCACATTCTCTACAAAAGTCCTCTGATATAGAATACGTCTGTGTGCTTGGGGGGAGAGGCAAGCTGGCAAACATACTTTTTAAAAATTGCTTCCAGCTTTATAAGAAAAAAAAAAGAAGGAAATACCATTCTGGGAGAGGGATCCTCTGCGCCTGTGTTAGGCATCATTGCCATTGTTCACGTCTGCTGCATTTAAGCTGAAACACCTGTTCAAAGAGGCCCTGCTGAGCTGAAAAGCTACATTTTCCATGTTGATTATTGAGTTTTAGCCGTTCAAACGGGTTTCCAGTAGGCCAGAGACAGGAGTAATGTTGTGGCCTTGGCTACCCTGCTGGGGCATTAGCTTTTAGTTCAGCTGAGGAAGGCAGAAATGTTTTAAACGCACAAGAATGCAGACAGGTTAAGGACAAAATCACAGTACTCACAACTCTGCATGTGCTTTAGTTGAAATGCAGAACATCTCACCATTTATTCATAGCTGCTCTAACACTGTTTGGTCAGTACAACTGGATGCAGAGAGAAGCTACTGCAGTGAGTTTTATTGAGCAAGGTCTGGTGGAAAAAAGAAATGGGTTGCCTTTTTTGTTCAGTTGATGCTCTTAAAATATTTTTGAGGTTTGTTAAAACACTTCAGCAATGGATGGATGGATGGATGGACGAACGGATGGATGGATGGATGGACGAACGGATGGATGGATGGATGGATGGATGGATGGATGGATGGATGGATGGAAACGACAGGCACAGCGACTGGCACAATAAAATGAGCTACGCTGTGCCGTAATATAACCCCAATATATCTCATATAAATTCAACCAATGTACATGTAGGAAAAGGGAAAACTGGTTTTTACAAAAGAGGTTGCAGTCATATAATTACAATACACAAGTAAATAAAGGACGTGTCAGATGCAAAATGTACATTTTATGAGCAAAACCAAGAAACTCATCGTAAGTCATTAGACAGTGACTCAGTAGAAGCCACAGTTCAGAAGCTCACGTGCGTGCTCGAAGGATGTCATACAGAATTTGAAAAATAATGAGTTTATGACTCGATATGTTCCAGCCATCATTTGGCTTTAGTCCTGAAAAGTCATCATCAATTTTGGAACAAAAAGTCCTTGATTTAAATTTTTGATGGCTTAAAAATGATCACATATTATTAAAAATGTCTGAATTGTTCTTGACGATACTAGTCAGTACTACGAAGATTAGTTAACCATAGTTACAGTTACAGGGTAACGCCTTGATACATTTAAACACAGTGGCTTTTCTAGATTTACGTTAGGTACAAAATAACAAATGAAGACATTTTTAAATGAGTTCCCTGCTTATTTGAATTCATATCAGTTGTGCTGACATTTCTACTGATTTTACTATGTTCCATTTATCCATTCCTCTTTCTGGCTTATCCAGATCCCTCCCTTTTACAATATGCACACAGCCCCCTAAGTGGCTAATCTTAGACCTTCTGGCTAGCAAGAAAGGCATCAATCTCAATGGAACAGTCCGATCACTGTGCTTCTGTCATGACAGCCGACAAACAGGTTTATTTTATGTCTTTTGAAATGTATTGCCCTTTGTATCTTTTTATTTTTCAGCTGAGGCCCTGAAAGTGAGGCTGGCCAGGTTCTTTAGTTTTTTTCTTTTTCATCCCGGCCTTTGCCCTCTTTCCTGCCTGCTACTACACCTCTGAGATCAACAGACGAGTGGGGAATTCCCCCTGCAACGCGGCTGTCTTCACGCTTGGAGGGAGCTGTGCTGGGAGCTCTTTCTTCTTGATGGCCATTGCAGTGGACAGGTACATGCGTGTGGTGCATCCACACCGACCCATCAGCTCTTTGAGTGGGCTGATCGTCAATTCAAAGACCGCTCAAGCCTGCTCTCTATAATACATCAACACAAGCTACTGTGAGAGCTTCACAATAAACAAAGAGCCAAAAATGAATCTGTCCTGACATACATGTAGGTTCATCTTCTTTATATGTGCATTCTATTTGTTATTATTATTATTATTATTATTATTATTATTATTATTATTATTATTATTATTATTATTATTATCTGTGCACCTCTATTTATGATTATCTACTGCTTCATTCACATCATCAGACACCTCAGCTGGGCCACCAGGCTAAGTTCAAGAAAGCTTTCTTGATTTCAAAATAGTGGTTTCTCTCTGTTATCTGCTTACATCTGAGCAAAAATCTTTTTTTGTGTTGATGTGGATCAAGAGCAGCCAGAGGCCAAAGTGTCATGATCATGGAGGAGCTGATTCAAGTGTTCTTCTTCCCCTCTGCCTGACCTATCTTAACAGGGTGCTGGATCCACAAGTTTAACACTTTTCCAGCACAACCATTCCAAGTATCTGATAGAAGTTTCTGCTCCATACGGAGATTGCAGTGAGGACAAGTATAGAGAAAAGCTCAGAACACAGGAGATTAGCCGATCAGTCAGCAGAAGGTGGGGTTTAAAGTTTAAAGACCCACTCCCATCATCTCTTGATCTATTTTAAAAATGTTCCCAGTGGTCTTTTAATTCTGATTATGCCGTTTTTACCCAAAATTAAAAAACCTGCCATGTTTAGGACATAGTTTCTCCAGAGCAGCAGTAGTTCATCAGACATTTTCCTGAGTTGTGTGCAGGACCGATGGCGCAGAGAAAGCACGCCCCCTTTCCATCATTAATCTGCCTAAAATTCAAAATATTTGACTTTTTTTAAACTCTTTAAATGTATGTACATATGATTTAACTAAATTAATGTCGTCGCCTGACGTACTCTTCATGCCTTTGGTGGGTGGAGGTGGGTCTATGTGAAAGGCTTTTTCTAACTGACTCACTGGTAGTGAAAAATAGGTTGTTGCAGGTGTAGGTAGTATGGTAGTATCGGAATTTGTCCTGACCAATCGCTATCTGATACGTCATCGGACCAACAAACAGCGTGGTGTCTGTCAGGTCAGCACTAGTCGAAGGACCCCGAATGGTTATTGCAGGCCGCATGGTTAGGGTACCTTTACACAATCAATTAACCGGGTGGCTCCGCCCCCATTAGACAATTAAAGCACCAGTGAGACTGGCCGTGGTGCAGCGGTAGGGCGGTCAATCCAGGATTGTAAGGTTGCAGGTTCGATTCCCGCCTTGCACACCCACGAGTCAAAGTGTCCTTGGGCAAGACACTGAACCCCACCTTGCCTCTGGTGGCAGGCGAGCGCCTGTGTTTGGCAGCGGAGCGGCCACCAGTGTGTGAATGTGTGTGTGACTGGGTGAATGTGTCTGTGACTGTAAAGCGCTTTGTGCTTGTAGGTAGAAAAGCGCTATATAAGTATACGCCATTTACTATAGAGCTTCATCACTGAGGAACTAATTACTAAATGTGAAGACTTTGAAAGGTCTTATCAGGAAATAGTTGTTTGAATTATTACCTTGATGAAAGAGGTAAAAGAGAAAGACTTGGAGCCAATAATACAGTAACTTGTTATAATCTTTACAGATATTTTGGTTTAAAATTGTTGCAAATGGCATATTCTACCAAACCCGTTCAGCTTCAAAGGCCTTGAAGTTCAAGACAGACAGGATCTTCTAGATCTGAGTTAGAATTTACTCAATAACATCAGTGCAGGTAGACCCCATGAGACCTCCATGCGGAACGACCAATTTCAGCCACAGCACAGCTCACTGCACACGTCGAGCTATATTGTCAACTGTCTTGGCTGACCTCCTCCTGCTGAGACACACAGCACAGTTCCCAGTCAGGCCTGTTGGATTGAATTTTACTCAATCGCTTTCTCCTATAAATGCTCCATGACCCCCTGGAAAATGTACAGTACACTGAGCCTCTCAGGAGAGGAGGAAGATCAGATTCATACGCCGGGAAAATCCACCCCTACTACCCCCACCTCAATGGGTCCTATCTTTTCAAGGTTTCACTGAGTTTGAAAATAAAATCGCCCCCAAAAGCAATCACATCAGCTTGATTTTTTTTAATGTCACAGTATTCTCTGACGCCATAAAATCCTCCTGTCCTCTCATGACTTGCACTACTAGGCAAGCAAAAGAGTATTAGATTTTTATTGATGATGATTAGCTCTTTTTTGTCTCCCTCCAGCCACTTCCATGCCCTCTGCTTGCAGCAGGTGACACAAACAGAAAGGGATATTAAAGTCCTCTTATAACTTCTTTTTGCGCGTTGAAATCTGGTTTATTATTATTGCCCTCATAAGTGCAAAGCAGTTGTAAAAGTTTCTCCAGTAATGATGCGCACGCAGCAGTGATGTCGGCGAGAAGGCATTTCAGCGCGTCCTCGAAAACTCTCTTCGCCTGAAGGGGAAATAAAAAATAATTGAAAAAAATCAACCTGTTGTTTATGACCCTTCTGATATTTTTCTGAAAAAGAAACACTCAGGAAGGTTTTTACCACCGGCTAATATATTTCCTGGTGAATGCTACCGCTCTTTTTGCTATAGCCAGGCACTTTCCTGGCTCATTGGATTTGATGTCAGGCCTTTGACACTCTGGAAGAAGTTAAGATGTCTGGAAGCTTATTTTATCGTGAATATCCTGCTTAATAACTTGTCTGGTCTGTCCATGGTCTGTGCCATGAGAAAAGAAAAAAAAAAGATTACAAATAGTTACTGCGCAATAATTTCTGTGCAAGAAACCTATGCACTGTTTTAAGATCTAAAGACATGGTGAGGGTGGTCCTGTTATTCTTGTTTCGTAAGATCACTCCCTTTGTTTTTAAGTTTTGGTTTAAAACCGACTAAAACTGAAAAGTGATAATCAGAGATTCAGCCTCCATATCATACTCGTATGTTGTGTTGAAAAGTTGGAGGTCTTCCCAAAGTTGAAGCTCTCCATAAGCTGTGGGTCACCAACACTTGGTCTGGATCCCAGATACAAGCTGGAGAAGATTTTCGCTTAGAGGTTAGCTTTCCGGTTCCTTGGATGATCTGGTGATAATTCCAGGGTGCAACCCGCCTTTAACCAATGATGGATGGATGGATGGATGGATGGATGGATGGATGGATGGATGGATGGATGGATGGATGGATTTCACTGAACAATGAGCTAAAAGTACAACAGTAACTTCCCCACATTAAGCAAAGCTCATTGAGGTTGGACAAAAATGCCACCTGGATGACTTCCAAGTAAGAAGTTATAAAGTATAACCAACTGAAGGAGGGTCTTTGGTAGACCCAGAATACGCAGGAGCGTTTTATTCTCTCATCTTAAAGGAGATGTTTAGGAGAGAATGGATGGGTCAGGGACCCAGTTGTGGCAGCTCATAGGAAGCAATGGAAGTATTTAGGTGTTGTATCAAATTTTGGATAAAAATGTTCACTTTGTCTACAAGCAAGCTAAATAAACTCAAATCTGTTCCAAAAAAATTATCTTAAAAAAAAGATTTAAATGTGTTACCCACTTTTTTAGTCAAAAGTCATAAATGCAGCATATCAGCTGGACAGTTGGATGACTTATACTGTAATGCTATATTCACTTCAACTACAAAACATGTTCAAGTGACCATTTCCAATGAAAAGTCTATGTAAACGTGAGTAGGCTTTCACGTCCCAAAAATTTTTTAGGGCTCTATGTACAACACAGATGTCTATTGAACACGCATTAGAAGTTAAACAGTTGAACTCAGCCAATCAGGGACTTGGATTTGGTTGTATCATAAGGGTAGCGTCCTACATGGAAGTAACCCATTTGAAAATGTATTATGGAGGAGAAATCAATAATTGCGGTTTCTGCCTGGATGGAATTATATGATACCAAGTCTTTCCTATATCGAAATAGAGCTGTGAAAAGAAAAGCCTGGAGCGAGATTCACCAGATTTGCACTGCTTTAATATTTTGCACCAAGCCTCTTCCAACTGTAGGTGGTGAACAGGCATTGGTGAACATTAAGGTCTTGACAGTCCTTTTTGAACACTATATGCTAAATGTGCATTCAGAAACATGTGTCTCATGCGTGGTGTGAATGTAGCATGGAAGATGGTGTTAGTGGTTGACCTAAAAAACAATTTTTTTCCACTCTCTAAAATTCAAGAACAAAAAGCAAAAGGACAGAACTGAAATATGGCAAAAACCAAAGACAGGCAAAACAAAAAAAGGTTGTAAAAAATATCTTGGTTTACATTATCTACAATCAAATATTCAGACTAATTGTTAGGTTAAGGAGAAAACTACAGCTCAGACAACAATGCAAAACTCCCCCCCAAAAAACCTTCAAAACATAAACCAATAAAATCAGACCACTGCCACAGATCCTCATCTTCACGCACCTAACTTATCTCTCCCCAGACACTGTGAGCATTAAAAGACTCATAACTCAAATGATAGCTTAATAAAATCCCAATGAAAGCCTGTTTATATCAGATGCTTTGCCAGGGGCATTTTACCTGATAATGGCATCTTGCAGTTTCTTTCTGCTATAATAAATACTTGGCTGAGAAATAGTCTTCCTTTCACACACAGCAGGGTGAGGCATCTGTCCTACAGACCATTAAAACTTCATGTGGCGTTTTCACTTTGAGGAAAGGGTTTCAGAAAATGACTTTTTGACAACATTACTGTTCCTCTAATAATCCAAAGTACCTGGAAAGTACATTCGGAGTACTTTGTTGGCTTACAGGACTTACTTAGAGGAGATAAGGTAAAATGCAAAATTCACGTTTATGGCTGTTTTATAGCTGTATAACAAGATTTATAACATATGTTCATTTCTTTGATAAAAGAAACAAAGGCAAAATGTTCTCTGTCATTTTGCTGTAATGTCTACAAGACCCACTCCAATAACAATTGTGTTTTTAACATGTTATTAACAGCTGGATTGTTTTGATATTGCTCGCCATTTTTGATGCACCGGTAATGTTAGGTAGGGGTTGTGTGGGGCAGTAAGCTAGCAGGAGACGGTGTAGACAAAAGGGATGATACGAAGTTTGGGGCAGGCTTACTCTGCGCCAACCCAGAATTCAGAGGCAAATGTCTGATGAACTACTGCCACTCTGCAGAAACTATGTCCTAGAAAACTACACAAGTTTTTTTTTTTAATTTTAGCTAAAAACAGCATAATTATAATTAAGACATTCACAATAGATCAAATGATTAACAGAGTGGGACTTTAATGTAAGTTTAAGCTGTACGTTGTCTTGAGTGATTGGGAAGAGTCAGCAGGTCCATTTGGAAGCTTTCTGAGCAGTTTTCCTCCAAAACCAGATGTTTGGCGTCAGTTTCTGCTCACATGTTGAGTGAGAGGGAAAACCTGTGCCACACAGTAAAGCTGCTTCACTGTGCACTCACTTGGAGGATATGTTTTCAGTCTAACATGTAATGCAATCCGAGCTCCCCACCTTCTCCCCGACGGAATTCCTCTGCCAAGCTTCTGTTGTTATCATTCCTGACAACATACTGAAGTGCATTTCATCTCCACAGTGGCCGGCCTCCTCCTCAGGTCCATGAAGCTCATGTTTCACTGATGATGTCCTCATTCAGGGCAGGACATGCATCTCCTGTTCTGCTTCAGGGAAAAAGAACTAACTTTCAGAAAACAACAGTACCGGCTGTGTCCTCCATATAAACTGTGACCAGATCTGAGGCTCTGATTATTTAGGTCAGGAACAACAATAAAAGGTCCACAGATACGTTTTTAGCTGCAGGAAGAACATCACACAATTACAGCAATTATTTTTCATGCACTATGTTTCTACAGGTTTAAATATATCCAGCCACAATTCAGTGAAGTGTTTGCATGAATTGAAACTTTGTAGGCTTTCATTGACGCTTTGCAAATTCCCCTTAAAGCTTGATTACACAAGCACTCAATGAGTCACTGCATCTATGGTGGGAGGCACGGAAATGCAAATCGTACAGGGCAAAGCTTTTGCAACTGGCGCTTTTCTTGCTTAGTTTGAAATCCTTCATTTTTATGTTCTACAAGTGACATTAGAACAAGTCATAGAATGCACATTATTGGGGTAACGTCATCTTGAATTCTCCAGCTGCTTTTCTCTGCATTTTACAAACACTGAATTTCTTTAATGTAGCACCTTTGTACACATTTTTGGAGTAACACTTCTATTTGGAGTACACAATGGTTAGTCTCCCCTCACAGCAAGAAGCTTCTGTGACTCCATGTTTGGGGACCTTTCTGTTTGGAGTTTGCATGTTCTCCATGTGCATGAGAGGGATTTTTCAGGCACTCTGCTTTCCTCTCAGTCCAAAAACATGCTTCATAGGTTGCATGTTGACTCTATATTGTCCCTCAGGAGTGAATGCGAGTCTATATATGTGTCCCAAAGCAACTGGAAAAGGCTCCTCCAGCCCCATGACTCTGGACTAGACTAAGATTTTCAACCAGCCTGGGTCTTTACATTAATTTATGTGAATACATTTTAGTTGGGTATACAATATTTTGCAAGACTTTTGTTGTTGTTTTAGCTCCATTTTCAAAAAGACAGTGCTGTTTCTGTGTCTTTCTGCGCACTCTACTAGATACAAAATGAGGCTACAGTTTTCCATTGATGTTTTTTTTTCTCCTTCCTTCCCCATGCCTTAAAGCAGATTCTCCGAAGTAAAAAAGTAGGTTGCACAGCTAGCGTCCTTCGCCTGCAACGGCTCCATCTGGGCACCAAATGACAAGTGGGTGGGGAAAGGAAGAGACTGTGTGTACAGTGACCAGAATCCCTCCCCAGTGTCAGCTCTGAAATGGAGACAGATTGCAGTGGGAGGGACACGTCCCATTTCGGAGTGTGAGCAACATAGAAAGCAGATGACATGGTCCTAGTGATTGCCAGGCCTGGACAGGCAGGCTAAGACAAACATCCAAAGATCTCAATGTCAACAAACACAGCAAAAACTCTTCCTAAAAACCTTGAACACATTTTTACAGTTCACTTGACACCTGCTTTGTAAAACAGTTTTCCACTGAACAAATGTTGCAGCTGCACATTTCCCTGTTTCAAACACAATCAATACTCTTGGAAATGTTTTTGGAAACTTTCAGACAGGCAGGTTTCTTGTATAGCACGTCCTGCAGCAGCTTTTAGCTTAGATATTGTAAAGCTTGTATGTCCTGTGGAGAAGGCTGCAGCACAAATTCAGTAACTTCAATTTCACTATCATTTGAACCTTTCTCAACATCTGTTTTCCCCTTTTGGTTTTTATGGCCAAAGATGTCACTTGACAAGACATTAAAAGACCTCCATGCACTCCAAACACGCTTGATTCCCCTTAATTAAAAAGTATAAAAAATAATCCCTTTTGGTTTCATATAGTTGCTGGAGCCTAACCCAACCACTAAAAAGTTGCAGAAAATTCAAAAGTGACGATGGAAATATGTGATAGCTTTTGCTTTCCATACAAAAAAACCTTAAACTGACTGTCTAATTTGAAATGTGAGTCAGATGTTTTTTCCGTTGGTTTTTCGTTTTTTTCTGCAACTTTTGACAGTGTTACCACATTGCAACAGGTTTACCTTCAATGGGCCTCAACTGTAGTGGTAAAAAAAAAAAACTTGGACCACTTAAAAAGCGGATGTTGTTCTGACTTGAATCCCTTCCTAATGAATTAATATTAAGTCAAAATGAAAGGAATTAAAATTGCAACCGAGCCCATTCCCCAGCCCACCCTCACTGTTATTGTGAATTCACATAACACCCACTGAGGTGGCTTATTGCTGCACCTGCTGCTAAATGCAGAACTAAAACTGTTAAAAATGTTTGTGGTCCCAATATAAGTACATAGTTCCCTCTGCCTTATTGTTGTTCATCTTTAGCGATGTCAATGCTTCATGGATTCTTTTCAATTTTGCAAACTTGTTTAAATTTTGTTTTTTCAGAACAGCGCACTATGTTCAGCATCCTGATTGGCTGTTGACTTTGTCAATCAATCTCCTCTGTGTCGTGTCTCCTACACAAAGTGTGTTGAGTTTGCCACACTTCAAAAATAGATCATTCATTGACGATTCACCTTATTATCCAGTGTGCCCTATAGTGCAGAAAATACAGTAATGTAAATGCGATACATTTTATTTACTCTGTTTCTTCACCATTGTTTCATGTGTATAAGGCTGCCATGTTCATGCAGGTTGCATATACCTTCCTTTTCTTTATATATCAATTTTTCATACATCATGCAATACACTTCCTAAAAATAAACGTATTGTTTGATCTGCTTAAGTCAATAAATGATTGAAAAAGAAAGACATCTGACAAACTGTTCACTAAAAAAAAAAAAAAAAAACGCTTTAAGGCATGTTTTCAGAAATTGTACACGCATCGAGTCTGTGTCCCTGTTTTTCACGTTTTTAAATCAAAACCCCTGGTGACTCCAGCATAGGTATTTTTTACTCCTGCAGAATTTATCCTGCAGCCGGTTAAAATGGTCAATAGCCTCTCAGACAAATTGCCAATGACCCAATCAGCTAATCCAATTCCACCTGGCTGTCTAAACAATTGGCCGAGCTGCTTGGGCGGTTACTAGCTTTTGATTACAGATCACAGAGCCTGCCTGTCACAGCTCCAGATGAAGCTTTAGACACCCACGTGCAGCAGTTCCCTACTGGTTCCAATAGATAATAATGCTTATGGCATTGTGTGTGACGGTGATAGCAGCTGTTTGGATCAGCAGCTGGCCATCAACGGTAGATGAAAGGGATTTACACTGTTTTTACAGGATAGACAGAAGCAGTTGAGTGTTGCTTTATTCTGTGATGCTGAATGATTGTGAAGAAGTTAGTGGGCTTTGTAAGTCCTTCAGGCGTGCTTGGAGAAAAGCAGCAGCTCATTCAGAACATATTGTTCTCTGGCGTGCCCAATGAAACTGGTGGAAAGAAGCTGCATATTGATGAAGTGATTCATCCCCGTCCTCGTTTGACATCCAAAAAGATAATCTGTGTCATATTTGTCATATTCGCAAACACTCACTAAATAGATTTTCGGTTGCAAGATTTCAGGCAAGATGTACAAAATGTTTGTCGATAAACAGTTTGGTCAGCAGCTGATATGAGCTGGAACTTTTGCTTACAGGTCAGCATCTTTTATCCCTTTAAAATTTGCATATTTGAGCCTTAAAAATGCATCACAGACTCTCACATATACAACATACTAGGTATTGTGGAGGAGAAGATGTAGGAAAATCCATGAAAAAAGAAAAAATAGACGGAAACTGAAGCCTACTTTAAGTGTGTATTAACAAAATTAGTTATTGCTGCTACAAACTGATCTGACTTCAGATTCAGATGACTAGACGCTGTTTTATTATTATTATTTACGTAGAGGGCTGAAAGCTCCCTGCTCTCTTCTATTCTGATGCATCCACTTGTAGACAAATAGATCCATGTACGTTTCCATTTGCCTTGTCTAACCGGAATTTGGCTCAAAACTGTAAGACTCGATTGCTCTAATATTGCTCACCATTTTTTTTGCCCTAGAATTTTTACATTGGGGTTGTGAATAGATGTGAATTTGTAATTATTTCTTGCTACTCTGCAGAAACGATTCTGTCCTCGTTTTTTTATTTTTACCTAAAAACAGCAAAATTATAATTAAAAGACCACTGGGAATGCTTTGAAAATATATTATAAAATAATAAGTGGGATTTTAAAAGCTCATCAAGCCCGGTGATCTTGATTCTTGAAATGATTGGTTGTTCTTTTTTTATTGAACAGGCAAAAAGAATATCAACACTGATGTCTCCTTGTGGCTGCAAGGATTTAGACAACCCCTTATATTTTATACTTTCCGTTACTTGTTGTTTCGGTGCCACCAAGATGGATGTGAAAGCTAAAGTACATCAATGTTTTGTCAGTGTCTCTGTTCCTACTATAGTCTCTGAGTCATCACCTGGTTCATCCCTTCCTCCTCTACTACCATCTGGTACTCAAAGGTATGTCTGGTACTCAAAGGTACACCATTATCCAGCAAAGATTTTGGTGGCCATGCCTGGTGTCGGACATTGCAGAACATGTTTCATCTTGCCCTGACCGGGACATCTATTAAGAAACAGTGTTGTTTATATCAATAGACTCTTCAACAAAAATTTCACCATCTTTGTTGTACAGTGTGTTGTAAGAGGCATTTCCTCTCCCTATAAGCTCCCTTCTCCTGTAGAAACCATTAAGATGTTGACAGAACTTCTTCACAATCATTCAGAATAACAGAATAAAGTGTTTGACAGAACACGCCCTACTGAGTCTAAGTTTTAACTGGAATTCTGCTGTTCAATCAATCCGTTTTAAATGCAGACATACTACGGGCAACTTGGTAAAAACAGTTCTGGTTTTGATTCAGTCAAACAGAAATTAAAATAATAATTAACTGATAGACAAAATTTTGGTGACGTTTTCAACATTTCATCATGGGGTTTTCAGCAAGAACCACGTGTATATGAGAAATATCAATAGCAAAAGATAGATTAATGATAGATATATTATAAAGATATACATGATACTATGTATGATCTGTAGACAACTGCAGACAACCCAGGCAGCAATCAACAGAACTTTTCTGTGTTCCTTCAGACCTCAAACTGCTTAAAACATTAAGCTTGTCAGACTGACCTTTCAAAAATGGAAATATTATGAATTTCTTTTTGAGAGATTTGTTTGCTTCTACCCAGACTTTAAACAGTACTCTTCTCCTCTGACATTTTTTTGTGCTAGCATTTTGACACATAGGGACCTGAACCATAAGCTGGCTAACGAAGGTCACCCCATCGTCTTCCTCAGAGAACTGACACCTCCTGTGGGCTACAGTCCTCACCCGTTCCACAAAGTCATATATGCGCTGAAGAAAGGTGAACAAACTTCTTGACTAAACTCATTGTTAAACATATTTTATTCAAAAAGTGTGTTCCGTCACTGTGTTTGCCACAAATATCGACGGCATGTATCATCGGCAGACCACATTTGCCAGAACAGAGTTATAAGAAAAGGTCAACATCCAGTAAATATCACAGGATGTGACCTATTACATCCTGTGTGCAGGGATCCAAAACGGATGCAACACACACAAGCACATTATACATCAACCTCGCCCCAGCTGGCAGTTTGGTTTATGAGTCAGGGTCAAAAGCAGCAGGTGAGCTTCCTGGGATGCTGTTGCACGTTTTGGTCTGTCTGTGTGATGCTAAAGCCGTGCTGCTGGATCCTTCACAAACAAGCAAACACATGTCCACAGATAGATTATTTGTGCATGCATTTGTGTGACTTTTGTACCTTATTTTATCCAGGATCTAAAAAATATTGATGCAACAGTTAAAAAAAACATGTTGTGAAAATGAGTTAAGCGGCTCAGCCATTATTACTGTGTATTTGCTTCCTTGTTGGGAAAATGTTGAAAATAGAGAGTTAGCTCTATAAAAATCTTTTTTTAATAATCATTTGAACCTGTATTCCTTTTTAAAAATCTAAATTTTTCGTCAAACAATAATGTATCCTTTCTATTTGTTACAAAGCACTGATGAAGGGTGTCTCCCGAATGGGTAACTTGACTAACATGACTTCGGCCAAATCCCTCCTTCTCCATCTATAGTCTTCCAAGAAGACTATAGAAGACAAGAAGACTATAGATGTATAGAAGTGTCCCCTGCCTTCACCCACAAGTGGCTGGGATAGGCTCTGGCAGCCCCGTGACCCTGAAAGGGAAAAAACAGTAGAAAATGAAAAGACAAAAGGATGAATGTTATCTGCTGATTTAGATTTAGATTTGCTTTATTGTCATTGTTCATAGTACAATGAGATTGGAGCATCGCCATCAGTGCAAGAACAGCAGGGAAGGGAAAATAAAAAATACATCGTAATACAATAAAATCAAGCAAACAAATGATCACATGTATAGGTTGTCATAATACAATGAAGACATTCTGGCCTTATTGGAAAGATCTGGATTTAGCTGGATAAAATTGTTGGTAATTACTAAGCTTAGATGTTGATGATTTTTGCTTTTTGTGTACCGCTCTGAGACCACCTGAGTTGCAAAGTGGCACCTTCTGAAAGAACTGAATTGAATTGTTTTAGGCAGACTCCAGGCTGATTAAACCATTTTAAACTGCAGTTAAAGTTTTATACTGACTTTTATTAATTAAGCTGTCCTCCGCAAAGAAGCAGAAACAAAGAAAACCTCCACAGATGCTCTACTGCTGTGTGGCACAATTATTCTTTAGCAACAAGTCGTATCTCCAGTGACCTGCATAGCTAGAAAAAAAACTTTCCTGTATGACATCTAACCCCTTCAGGCTATGTGTTGCTAATTCATAAAAAATTCGGTTATGACAGGCTTCAAATCATTTGCCAACTGCTTATATCCAAACTGACTATAGACTGCTTGTACACTGAATGATTTTTGTGCTTCTTTTAGGTTCACGTGAAAGTGAAACATATGAACCAATGACGCATAGAAATTCTTCTTTCTCTTTTTATCAAAGCTTATTAACTTTAAAGGACATAATTCAAAGCTTTTCTTTCTTCAGTCCACACTGTAGTCTAGCATTCTCAAAAAAGAAAAAAAGAGATTTTTTGGGTGAAGTAGATTTGCATTTGACACCCTCAGGCTTTTTGCTTACAATTAACATTTTTGAAAGGCCTCTAATGTCATAAAACCTTTATTTTAATATATTCACTCAACTGAGAAGCACGCCTAGAATAATAGTGCTCCCATGGTGTGTTTCTGCTTGTGAGCATGCTTTGTTCAGAGCTAACTCAGGCCCTAAATGCAACGCTTAGGTTGCATTTAATAAATGGTCAGGCAAAGTTGGAGCTGGCTAAGTATTTCATTCAAGATGACAAGCATCACAAGCAGTAAATGTAGCTGTAATATTAAGGAGCATCACATCAATGGTTGAACTCTGACCTTCAAAATTTGACATAGAAAATGGGAAGAAATGTCCATGTAATTTCACAAGCAAAATAATGATAATAATAATAATAATAATGGATTGGATTTTTCTGCGCTTTTCTAGACACTCAAAGCGCTTACAGTGTGTCCATTATTCATTTACTCCTCATTCATACTTGGTGATGGTAAGCTACTGATGTAGCCACAGCTGCCCTGGGGCAGACTGACAAAAGAACGTATTTGTGATTGCAATGATTCTAGTTTAAGATTCAATTAAAGAAATTATGTTTTAAATAAGTATTGTGTTCTTAGTTAGAACATTTGCACCAGTGCTTATCTAATAATATTATCTTAATGATTATTATAATTATTTTTAAACATTACTGAAGTGATCATAAAATTACAAAATAAAAGGAAAATTACAAATACAAAGAAGCATTGCAGTCTTTTAAGCTTTGTGCAGATAGAGAAATTGTCTAATTGTATAGAAAATCTCAGAATAAACCTGTAATGAACATGTGATATCACTAAAACCATAAAATAATAGCAATTTGTTCCATATATGAAAACCTGACATGATAAACCAGCGAATTTTAAAAACTAGAGCAGGTTTTCTGTGTCAAAATACGACATAAATATGAAATTCACATGTTAATGATACAATTGAATATCAGTTTATTCTTGCAAGTTTCACAAAAACATGTTTTTGGGGGTTATCAGACACTCATTTCACACAAATAATAATTTAAACTGAACAAAACGGGAACTTTAATTAATTAAGCAATAAATCTTGTGTTGAAAAAAAAATAAAATCACCTTTCTGCCATAAAAAACAAGACATGACATTAAGGGAAAATTAGTTAGAGATTTTATAAATTACTATTGCATTTTTTAAGTAAAAAATATTTCAGTGTCAACAAATAATCTTTTAAATCTGTTCCATTGGAATCCATTGGATTCAGAACATTTCTGAATCATCTTTTATTCAAGCACAAAACACTTCAGAAAAATATAACAATAAGAGCCACAGCAATAAAATGCTGTGAAAATACCCATAATCCCCTCTCACAGGGGCTCCTTTGCTGACAGGGTTTTGTAGATTTAGTAAAAGCACAGATAATGCCATCTATCTTTACATGTGTATTCCTTGTGGAGTGTTGGACATCGTTCTGTTGATTGGCTGTAACAGGCAGTTCATGCTTATTCATGACATAACAACCTGTCCTACATTTGAAATAATTTTTTAAAAGCAGCCATTTAAAAATTAAAAGTCAACGATTAATTGGCTTAAAAATTGACACATTGTGATATTTTTAGGAGATGATTCTGGGAAATGACAGTTACCACAAGCTCTGTTCAGAACTAAAGTCACGCAAAATATCTTTAGCTCAAAGTGTGCCTCCGAGACAGCCAGTAAAAGGAACAGAAACAGAACAGAAAGCCGCCCACAATCAGACCTGAAATAGATTTGTGAATTTGAACACGGCAGTGTTTTAATGTGTGGACAGACGAGGCAGAACACGATCATGTAAAACACAAGAATCAGAAGAGCTTTGGGGTAATTCTTGAGACAAACATTTAAGTCATGCTAGTGAATCGTCTCCTCATAATGAAGTAGGCCCAGCGTGATCTGTAACTAAGACAAAGGAAGATGAGCTGTAGAGAACTTTAAGTCAGTCATGTCTGTAATGCTATGTACACACCTGGCATGTGTGGCACAATCAAGACGGCGCTGAACAAAGGTTTTTGTTTGCGCTTTGGAATATTGACGCAGGTCTGTTACTACCAGATACTAGCGCTGTCAAGAGGCTTGAAGTGAAATGTCAAAGCGGTGCAAATCTCTTGAATCTTGCTCTAGGCTTTTCATTTACAGCTCTATTCCGATTTATGAAGGACTGGGTGTCTTAGAATTTTTGCTGGGCACAAACAGCTGGCACAACTGTGTTTTGTAAAGGATGCTACTCACACGTTACTACCAACTCCAAGTCCTAATTGGTCAACATGTTTAACTTTTGTGGTATGTTTAATTGAGGTGTTTTTACTCATGTTTCAGTTAATTTATTGAATGTCTGAGTTTGAGCCACCACACCCTGTCTCCTGCACCACCAGTTCCTGACAGATGAAGCCTAGAACAACCCACCTTCCTGGGGGTTTTCATTTATTTTTGCCTGTTTTCTCGTGATAACGACATCAGTGACGTTAATTTCATCAGTGACCAGTTGAGGGAACCAGATCCTCCACATGGTTACATAATTTTGTCTACAAGCAGATACTGTATATGGTGATCACCAGTAAAAATGCAATTTCCATTGTTCTCATCCTAATGAGAAACACTCTTGGTCTCATTATCACAAGAAAAAAAATGTTTTTATGTGATAACGAGATAGCAGATGTCGTCATCACAAGAAAACAAAGTTATCACGAGAAAATGGTAAAAACAGGAAGGTAGGTTGTTTGTGGCTTTCATACTATTCTATTTTTTATTTCTCCATCTTTACCTATTTATTCAGTAGAGGGCTTTTCTATGAAGGGATTCTTTACTATGGAGAAACTGAAATACTAAAACATTCAATTAAAAACAAGCCAAAACATCTGTTGTGAGAAAGAAGAGCAGAAACAAAAGACAGAGCAGAGATGTTGAAAACACAGTCCACCAGTTTTGGAATATTTACTCCAACACCCCCTGCAATGGGAGACAGAATGGCACTAGACATTTTATAGAGGGGGTGGATTGCTGTGTTTGTGGAGTTTTCTGTTGTTACCAATGTGTTACTGTCAAAAACAGATGCGCTGCTCAGTCTTTTTTATTGGCAGCAGCATCACAGAAAAGCTGCACAAGCAAATAATGAGGTAAGGCTCTAAGCTGGTTATGAGTCTGGAAACTCAAGAGCCATTTCTGCAAAAACAAATGCTGCACAGGGGGCATATAATAGAACAGATAACTGTAAAACATGGTTATTGAGACTAACTTCCTTGCTCATCTTCCCACCAACCCTGCACTGGTTGTTGCCGATTCACCAGATTGGGTTTGTTTGGGATCACTTATTCCAGCCAATCGACATCAAAAGACTTGGGGTTGTCATGACGCTCAAGGCGTGAGGACCCAGATGCTGGAACTCAGAAGGAAGACAGGTAAGTGTTCTGGCTAGAAAATGATTTGTTTCTCCAGAGATGGTTGTGGTAATAGTTGAAGGAGGTCCGGACTTGAGGACAGCTGGTGGCGTGGCTGAAGGGCTTTGTGCGGCTTGTGTGAGCCGTGGAATCTTCTGGCTTCTCTGAGCAGGAGAATGGCAGGAAACGCTGACGTCACTCGTGAGATGATGATCCTGAAGCAGAGAGCAAGGATTAGTACAAGGCTGGGAGCACAGCAAGAGCATAAACTGTAGACCAGGCTTAGTCACCGTAAGGGGTAACGAACTGGCGTTGAACTGATGAGTGAGGTCTCCTTCTAAGCAGCATGGTAGATGAGGTGAGTGAAGTCAGCTGGTGGCAATCAGGGAGCAGAGCAGGCAGAGCTGGAGGGGGAGGAGTCTGACAGGCACCGGGACAGGGGTAGCTCAAAAAAAGGCAGAACTTTAGGATTAAGGATGAAGAAAGCTGCGTTGCACAATGTACTAATACATAGAGAAAATAAACAGCTATTGTTCTATTTATCAGAATAACCATTCTTGCTTTTGTAGCATATTCTTGATAATCCTAATCTTATTTCATAATATTCTTTCTGTAGTGCAAGTTATTCAAGTTATAAACTGGCCAATCAGATGCCTCAATAGGCAAGGCAAGTTTATTTGTATAGCACAAGTCGCACACAAAGTAATTCAAGGTGCTTCACAAAACAGAAAAATGCATTAAAATCACAATACATCGTAGAAGTAATCAATGTAAAATTTACTTTAAAAGAAGATAAAAAAATTGAAAATTCATTTAAAAATAAAGGAAAGAAAAGTGCAGATAGGACCTTTCAGTCATATACACGGCTAAACAGAAATGGTTTAAGTCTAGATTTCAACATGAACACAGAAGAGGCCTGTCTTAGGACTTCAGGGAGGCTGTTCCAGATTTTAGCTGCAGAATATTGAAACGCTGATTCCCCTTGTTTAGTTCTGACTCTGGGAATCAACAGGAGGCCGGCCCCTGAGGTCCTCAGAGTACGAGATGGTTCATATGGCACTAACATGTCAGAGATGTACTTTGGTGCGCGGCCATGGAGAGACTTGTACACAAGCAAAGCTGCTTTGAAGTCTATTCTTTGAGGTACAGGGAGGCAATGCAGAGACCTGAGCACAGGACTAATGTGATCATACTTCCTGGTTCTGGTCAGGACTCGAGCAGCAGCATTCTGGATGTACTGAAGCTGTTTTACAGCTCATTTGGAGAGGCCGGTGAGCAGGCCGTTACAGTAGTCTAACCTATAAAGCTAATAAAGGTTTGAGCTCTCACGTTGAACATTTTTCAGGTAGTCGTGGACCTCAAACAAGCTCTCTCCTATGGGTGGCAGTGGTTGCCATAGAAATTTCGACTTAGACCAACTCAAACCAATCCTTGCTCACTGACAATGTCTGACTCCAGCTTGGTGGTGTCTGTGTTAAAAAAAATGGCGACTGAGTTGACTTCCTTTGGTTGGAACCATCATTTTCTGTCAGGTCCTAATATACAGTCAATGGATAGACAATTGACTTTATTTGTATAGATTTTCCAACTTTAATTTGTACAAAAAAATCCTTCTTACTGCTGAAACCTCAACCTACACCAACTTTGACAAAAGTTACTGCAATTCTTTAATTTTTTTTTAGGATAAAAAGATCATAGATTTTAAACAATTTTAGATTTCAGATTTTTTGGGGGGAATATATTCAATTTTCTGAAGCTATACAATCAATAAAACTTGAACAATAAAGCTAAAAATCTAAATTTCAACCTTTAGAGAAGAAACAATCGAGAGAATCTTTAACAAAAAACAGGCAATCACAGTAATTTCAGACATAGTTTTTTAAGTTAGCGAAGGAAACGTTTTCTCTTCCTATAAAAGAAATTCAAAACTCCCAACACTTTTCAACTTTGATCCACTTTCAGACGAAGTTGCTGAAGTCTTGTATGAACTGTTAGTTTGAGAGTTGTTGTCAAAAATTCCCACTACTCGTCCATTTTCTTCCATCTTCAGGTTGATCCTTACAAAAGCCTTCTGTCCATGAAGTTTGTTCTGCTTCACACTTCATGAACGCTTTGAGTTGAAGCCACAATTCAGAGACATATGAAAAATTAGGAAGGGACCTGATTGTCCCCGGGCGCGGTCACGAGTCGCGAGAATTTAGGTGTTCAATATTCAACCAATTTGGACTGAGGGCTAATCTGTGCTGACAGATGGGTTACTTTTGTCACACTTACATAAAAACCCATCAAAGTGTATCTCAGAATGAATTCTTGTGCTTATTCTGACTGGGCAAACCTATTTCTGCAGACCACAGGCATCTTTAAAATGGAGCTGTGTGACACGGTGCTTTTGCCAGAGCCAAGAGCCAATTTAGCACTCAGAGGACCGGTGTGAGAACCGCTCCAGGAACTCATAATCCATTGAAATTGCTCAAAGAAGAGTGGTGGGAGCATTACTCACCTTGGTGCAGTGGAAGTCCACTTTCTGCCAAGTTTGATTCGCTCAGCATTTATGGGGGGGGAAAAGGCTTCTTACATTAAAACAATAAAACAGTTTATTTCAAAATTAGCACTTTTCCAGCAGAAATCTAATAAAAATATTTTTATTAAATTCAGAGTTTCCAAAAGTGTGTACAGAGTGCTCTTACACAGGGCTTTTATTGTTGTTGCACTCCTCCACTCTTCCTCGTTCTATCCATCTCTCTTTTGTCTCTACAGATTCCATTTATGGGTTTTATGCTTTTATCAGTGAAGAGACTGCCGGGGTTTCAAAGCCATGAAATCCATTTCCATCCCCTTGTGTCCTCAGCCAATTTACTTCCAAAAAAACTGACAGCTTGATCTCATTCATGTATTCAGTTTTGTGCGGTTAACAGCGCAGACTGCATAAAGTTGCATTTTTTTATGCATGCTGCACACATTTGTTACCTGCCAGCTGTTGTACACCGATGGAGCTGAGTTGTTTTTGGTTGGTGCAATGCTCAATGCATAACTAATCTTATTACATACATTTGTCTCCAGTGATGGCACTTTGTAGGATACCATCACATTATTGCAATATACAGTTGCTCCATTGCTTCAATTCATTACCAACCTTTAAAAAAAAACTAGCGCCTAACTCCATTTGAAAAGACATGGCGGAAGGAGTTACAAGAGATCATCTCTGAAATCTGGTGAGATCCATTCAATTGCATCATCACTGAGAGTCAAGTGATTGTAGCCAGGAACCCAGATGTTTTAATCTCCTGTGTTTTTGACCTTGAGAGTTGAGCCAAGACGTGACTTAAAATGGCAAAAAAGAAATAAATCAAACAGCCAATGCTGTATTCTGTGATGCAATCTGCATGTGGAAACTACAATTGGACCTGCACACTTGCCCGAGGCTGTGCTTTAGAATGCTGAAAGATGTCAAAACCTTCATAATGTATTATAGAACCGAGAGGCTGAATTCAGAGCAGACCCAAACCCAAAACTTAAAAAAACAGCTTAAAAGTCAAATCAAAAGGTTTTGATGGTGGTTTAAAATAGTGATGTCAATGTTTTATAAAGCATCTTGAGAAATAAAAAGAATTTTTTCATTTCTTTACAAAGAAAACATGTTTTTCAATAGCCATCTGCTCAAAAAATGAGGTAAAAAGCAATCAAAAAAGTTTGTAGATTCATATCCAACAAAAATGTCCCAACGGCGTCCTTTCAGTTTGCCTCATTTGGACAAAAAACCACAATGAATTCACTTGAGAGCCTGCAATAAGGGCGACTTCATGCTGTGTTAGACCATCATCTGGGGAGGTAACAAAATCCGATCACGATCCCACCCAACATCATTGAGAACATAAGAAAATTAAATATGATGGACTAAAAGGGGGTGCTGGGCTTGCAAAAAATGAAAATGAAGTGTGTCTTTAGATATTTTCCTGAGGACGTGTTGCTCTGTTTCATTTTTAAAGTAGAAATACAGGATTAAGACAGAAAAAAAAAAAAAAATTAATCAGTTCAAACAAGGAAAACAGAGTAGTACAGTACAGACCAAAAGTTTGGACACACCTTCTCATTCGAACGAATGGGAAAGTGCGTCCAAACTTTTGGTCTGTACTGGAGATGCATTGATCAAGTCATCTACAAGTGGATGTATCAGTATAGAGAGGAGCAGGGAGCTTGTGACCTGCCATAGTAACTTGTGCATCACTCTTACAAGCTTTTCTAACAGCATTAATTTGGCTTCTCCTGATTCATAACGATTAGAATAAAGAAATACTCAGAAATGCAATTTTCAGCTTAATTTTCTTGTCCTCCATCACAAGGAAATGCCACAAGAACATGCTGAAAACCCTAAAAACATGATTTTTAATGGAGTGGGTCTTTAAAGTGTGGTTAAAAATGGTATCTATATCTTCAATTTAATCAAGACAGCTTGCTGTATCGAAATGTACTAAAAAAAACAGGAGGTGGGTCACCGAAAAGCTTTAAGTTGCCAACAGATCCGTGGAAAATCAGAAGAAAAGAATCACTGCAGATTGCTGGCCTCATCTCATCATATATTTTGTGCTAATCTTTTTGCTCCTCTCTAACCGGACGCTGGGAGACAGACGGGAAGCTTTGGGTTCATGATGCCAGATCCGGAAAGTCTGAGTGAGAGCAGATGCAGCAGTTGAGAAAGCAGAGCTGTGTTTGCAAAGTCATGCCTTGAAGGTGCTGGCAAAACTCTGAAGGTTCCAAACCTTTTTAAAATTAGTCTCCCGGATTACATAAAAAGAAAAAAAAAGAACTGTCAAAGAGAGAACAAGAAGTGAGTTGAGTCCAACAGGGAAAGGAAGGAAAATAAATCTAAGTTAAGAAGATCTTCAATTTAACAACCTGCCCATAAATAGGAAGCAGAAGAATAAAAGAATTATGATTTTGAAGGTTATATCAGCCGTGAAAATGTCTTCACTCTCTAAACCAGTAGTGTCTTTATTCCACTTCAGCCCAGTAAAAAACTATCAGAGAAATATTCCAAATAACCAAATAAGTTTATATCTTCCATAACACATTTCCATGAAAATGTTCTGATTAACCTGGGACAAATCATTTTAGGATGAAGCATTTGGGATACTTTGATTTTATTAGAAATACTTTAATTTATGGAAACTTTATTCATAATAACAACATATATCAGAGGACACACAGGAATACTCACAGTATTTCTGTCATGCATTAGATGGGCCGAGGAAAATAGAAGACAGTACAGCTGGTGTAAATTGATGTTTTAGGAGAAATATTGCTTTGCTTTAGTGTGCTTACTTGTCAACTCTTTGCTCTTAAAGAAATTGGTTTAGAGGAGTCCTTACATCCATCAGCATTGTCCTAGTTTCTTTTTGCTTTAATTAAATACTCAATACAATCAAATAAAAAAGGAATCTGAGGCAAAACTCTGATTCAATAAAACGAAGGTAGGTGAAATGTATTAACAGTTTTCAATCCAGTACTTTGTTGGAAAAACAAACACTAGGGTTGTAAAGGGTAAAGGATACATTTCCCAAAATCGATCTAGCGCTCAGAGTAAAGCAGTATCAGTTAAAAAAAAACAGAAAAAACAAATGGCCACTTTATTAAGTACACCTTGCTAGTATTGGGTTGGACCCCCTTCGGCCTTCAGAACTGTCTCAATTCTTGATGACATCTCAGCAAGGTATTGGAAACATTCCTCAGAGAGTTTGGTCCATGTTGACATGACAGCATCACATTGCTGAACGTTTGTCGGCTGCACATCCATGATGCCGATCTCCTGTTCCACCACATTCCAAAGGTTCTCTATTGGGTTGAGATCTGGTGACTGTGGAGGATATTTGAGTCCAGTGAACTCATTGTCATGTTCAAGAAACCAGTCTGAGATTATTCCAGCTTTATGACATGGCGCCTTATCCTGCTGGAAGTAGCCATCAGAATATCGTTACACAGTGGTCATGTAGGGGTGAACATGGTCAGCAGCAATACTTCGGTATACTGTGGCTTTGTAACCGTGCTCGATTGATAATGTGCCAAAAAAATATCCCCCACACTGTTACACCACCAGCTTGAACCATTGATACAAGGCACGATGGATCCATGCTTTCATGTTTTTGACACCAAAGTCTGACCCTACCATTTGAATGTTGCAGCAGAAATAGACTCATCAGACCAGTCAACGTTTTTCCAATCTTCTATTGTCCAATCCTGGTGAGCCTGTATGAATTTTCGCCTCAGTTTTCTGTTCTTAGCTGACAGGAGTGAGACCCAGTGTGGTCTCCTCCAGCCTGTCTGCCTCAAGGTTGGATGTGTTGTGCGTTATTTGAGTTCCTGTTGTCTTTCTATCAGCTAGAACCCGTCTGACCATTCTCCTCTGACCTCTAGCATCAACAAGACCTTTCTGCCCACAAAGTGGCTGCTCACTGGATATTTTCTCTTTTTCTGTCCATTGTCTGAAAACCCTAGAGATGGTTGTGGGTGAAAATCCCAGTAGATCAGCAGTTTCTGAAATCCTCAGACCAGCCTACTTGGCAGCGACAACCGTGCCACTTTCAAAGTCAAATAAACCACATTTACTTCTCCATTCTGATGCTTGGTTTGAACTGCAGCAGATCATCTTGACAATGTCTACATGCCTAAATGCACTGAGTTGCTTCCATGAGATTGGCTGATTAGAAATGTGTGTTAACGAGCAGTTGGACAGGTGTGCCTAAAAAAGTGGCCAGTGAGTGTTCATTGTTGAAGTTATAAAATTGTTTTTTTGGCTAAAATGGTCAGTTTTTCTTCCTACTCTGATCTTGCTGCTTTTGCCTTATTAGTAACATGTGATGTAAACAAAAATACACCTAATCACAAGCTTGCTTCCAAGGCAGGTCAATTATAATTGGCTGAAGAGGATAAAACACAGTGAGGGATGTGTGTTGTGTGTGCTAAACATATGATAACCCATTTTTTTCACAGCACTTCAAACAATACCTGAATAAATTTAAATGACACACCTTTTAAATCATAAAGAACAAAACAGTTGTGTATGTTAACAAAAGACATTTTGTTTTTATTGATTAAAATAAAAGTGACATCAAGAAAATAAAAGTTTAAAGATACACATCATTTTCAGTTTTTAACACCAAATGAATAATATACATTAAAATTGTATTGATCTAGTTAAAATAATTGCACTCCATTGCCAGTCAGTTGAAAATTTTATGTATAAAATTGTATTTAATCATATGAAATGGGAATATACACACCCCTAATAGAGACACATTTCCTTACCGTTTGCTGCCAAATCTGATGGGAAAAAATAGAAATTGTAAATGTTGCAGTTCCTCAAACGTCCACTAAAGTCAGGTGACAGAAGGTTAAAACCTATGTAGGAATGCCAGATTTTAAACTACTACTAAACTACTTTAAAATGACTTTTTTCCAGTGTCCTTTCAATTATCTTTTCCTCTCTGCCAAAGTTGGCCTTCATGCTTTTAAGCAATTTTTATTTTATGTAGCTGGAAAGACAACATATTTTGAGGGTTTCTACAGATTTTTCCTGTTTATAGAACTTCCATTAGCATTTTAGGTTTGAAATGTTGTCCAGTAAGGCAAAAAAAAAAAAAATAAATGAAAAAACAATTTTGTGCTGCTTCTACTAGAGAAAATCTAGAATCAACTGTGTGAACCAAAATAAAACCCCAAATTACGGTATTTATGTTATCAGAGTCAGCTTTTTCAATATGACAGCATATTTTACGAATCCTGCAATCAACCTTCATCCTGTTTTCGTTAATTTTCTGTGAGCTTGTATTGATTGTATTTCTGATGGAAAAAAAATAATTACAAGAGGACCTGCGGCTTGGTTATTTTACATGAAACTAATCTTCACCTTACCCTCTATTACTGTCAAAGACAGGAGGACACTATCATCATCTGCAAGGTGCTTGTAACAATCATTCATGCTTCACTGAGAGTACTGATGAGGTATATCAACCCTCTGTGTCTCTTGTAATCCCCTTTTAACTAAATGAGATTTGTATAAAAATGTAAATTAAACAGGAAGATTCTGCATTTCAGTCTCTTTTTCACTCCCTTTATTTTAACCAACCAACATTTTTTTCACAGACCACTTGAGGTCTCACCTGTATGGTCATGGGAAGGATCAATGGAAATATTTTTGTTACATGAACCTGATAGATCCCATTTAATGCCTCAGTCACTTGCACCAGTACTGGAATTGACCCATATGGATGTGGGTTTTCGGGTTGTCTGAGCCCATAGAGCAGGGGTGTCAAACTCATTTTCACTGCGGGCCACATCAGCATAGTGGTTGTCCTCAAGGGGCCAGATATAACTTATACATGTAACTAAATGTAATGAAAAATAAATCTAACTACTCCTTAATGTTAAATATCTCATTATTTATTTATTTTAACTTTTTAAAGTAAAAATAAAAGTTGCATAGAAAACATATGTTTGCTTGTTATTTTAAATTTTGTCCACTTATGAAAACCCACATAACTCCATTAATGATGAATCAAACTGTCCAAGTAAATTAAGAAAAATAACAAAAAAACTGACACTTTAGAATCTTTAAGAATTAGGTTAATTGTGTAAACGAGTGAAAAGTTACAATAGTTGAAGGGACGTCAATACTAGAGCTAAAGCTCCAGTGTAAAAGGGGTAAGGAGTGGTGTCATAGATTTTGCCTGGGGTTACATATTATGTTTATATATCAAGCAGATAATTTTCTGACCAGCAGTGGCTTAGGCAGTTGAGCAGATCAGCCAATGATCAAAGGATTGGCTGTTCGATCAACACTCCCCCCAGTCAACTGTCGCTGTGTCCTTGGGCAAGACACTTCACCCTCCCTACTTTCAGTGTGATTCCACTGGTGTGTGAATGCGTATGACTGTCCTGGTGATAGTCAGAGGGGCCGTAGGCACGTACAGGCAGCCACGCCTCTGTCATCATCAAGTATGAATGAGGAGTGAATGAATAATAGACACATTGTAAGCGCTTTGACCGTTGGAAAAGCAAAGATAAATCCAACCCATCATTTTTATTATTATTATTATTATTATTATTATTATTATTATTATCCAGGCTTAAACGACTCAAATATTGACTGAATGTTAGCATGAGAACCATCACTTCCAAGCCAGCTTAAGGTTGAGTGCTCAAGTTGTAAATACATTTTTCCTATTGCTGGGAAATGTGACAATATTGGTATTATGCTCTTGAGGGACAAAAAGATGAGGCGTAATATTAACCATCGGAGTGTCTGAGTTGTTTTGATCTTGTGTCGGTCTGTTGAGCTTAAGAGAGAGTTTAGCTGTGAAGAAAGGTCTGATTTACCAGTTAATTTATGACTGACTGGTGGTCATGAGCTGTGGGCTGTGAGAAAGCACTTACAATCATTGATAAAGGCAAGCTTCCCTGGTTTGTTGGCTGGAGCCTCCCCGAAGAGATGTGTGCACAAGTGTAGTCGTCTGTAAAAAGCTTGAGGTGAAGCTGCCTCTGTACATTCAGAGAAACTTTCTGAGGTGGTTTGGGTATCTAGTAAGGGATTACAGACATGTTTAATCACATCTTGTGGTAGACCAATAAGTATTTTGTAGATTTTATCAATTAGCTGTTGCACTTCCACTTTAGTGTCTATGAGATCTGCAAGAATTAAAGAAGATGATCAATTAATGGATAGATGATTGGATTGATGTTGGGTTATTTATGAGTTTGAGGCTATACCTCTGTTGTGGTGTGCTTAAGTTCTAAAATTGTATTTCAGGACTTAATTGTTCGGCATCTCTGTTACTCTATTTCCAGTCTTTTTAAGAAAAACTCAGCACTTTTACTCCAACAACATGCTGTAAGTGCATACCACATGAATAATCTTAACGCTTTCTCTCACTCAGCTGTAGGTGCAAGGTGCAAAAATGACCCTGCTGTGAAAAAGAAAGCTTATTGCTTTACAGAGACTTGGAGACAGTGGTGGAGTTGCTCATATTCACACTTTGACTGACTTTTCTGTGGTAAAAATATATTTCTGGGATGGATGGAACTATTATGTGAGGATTACTGAAAAAACTATGACTTTGGCACATAAAACTACCACTGCTTTACTGTAACTGTTGCACAGTAAAATACTTTGCAGAATCTGATAGCGGGAAGCATACTGTTCTCAGCACGATTCCATAACAAAGGAAAGCACTCATTAAGGCCTTAGTCACAACTTCCCTCATGGGTGGATAAGGGTGAAAAATGGACAAATCTGTACAAGGCTTGCAGGTGGTCTGGACAAAATTTCAAACTCGTGGACTGTTCAATAAAGCCGATAGAGCGAAAATGTTGATGAAAACTTTTCTACAGGCATGCTGCAGGTGACAGATCATAGTGAACAATAAAGCAACACACAAGGGTAAATAAGGGGGAAGTAGGTGAGACGCTAAGGTGTTGTATGGATTTTACATCTTTTCAACACGTCCCCCCCCCCCTGACCCCCGCGCACCTTTCAATTGACCCGTTAGTGCTGTCAGTGTCCGCCTGTTGCAGGCTTCTTGCACACAGACTGACCGTTCAGATTTAGGAAATAAGACAATCAGAGTGTATTTTGTGCAGGCATCCCATGAGTGTAATATTGGCACTTACATATCATGTTCACCCCCCATGTGAGCAGCTTTTGCAGGCAGTCAGTAAGGAGCCAGTACGTGCACCTTACTAATGACTAGGACAGCATCACTGTGCATCATAGGTGCCTGTAACCTGGGTTATCCTTACAAATACTTCACCATACACTTACCACATGCACGACAATTGTACGTCCCGTTTTCATGACGTCCCTTAAGATGGTAGCATGAGCCTCAAAGGAACTGCAAGAAACACCTTTGCTCCACTCTACGACCCTCCACGGGCCTGCACAAGCCAAAAAACCAGCAGCATCCGTACGGGTCAACCCCCATGGATGCATGTGACTAAGGCCTAAGCTTTCTGTTTTATCATTTTGTACATATCTGCATTATGCAGTCTACCCAACGAAATACTAAAAATGACATGTCTTAATGTTGCTAAACTGACCGTAAGTAGAACTGTCTATATTTTTCTGGCTTACATGATACTTTGTTCTTTTTCTATCATCTTGGCTCATGTTTTCACATAGATTTAAACTAGCAAATTCAATATGGTGGCAATGGTTGCAGGATTTGCGTAGCTTTACCATGTAAACTGAGATTTCCATTTAGTTTGATATGTGTGAATCTCTCTTAGAAGTGTGTGTGCGGTTGTGAACCCAAATTGAAACCTCATCATTGGTCTAATGGTGCAGCTCTCCCAGCTTTGCTCTGACACACAATGACACGCACGTCCACAAGATCCTCATCCCTTGCTGTTAGTCTAATGGGAAAATCATTGATCTGGCTCATTAGATCTGACCCTCCTTTATTATTTGAGAAGATTAAAGGAAAGCTTTTCCATTTAACATTCTTTGAGTAGCACGGGAGAGCCACAACTTACATCTGCAACACTGATATGGGCTGTCAGAAGGTTCAGGATGGATGTCATAAAGATTAAATAAAGATAAAAGGTTTTCCATGTAAAAGCAGAATGGAGAAATCTTGAACTGGTCATTTTCTCTGCAGTAAAAACAATGTCAATCCACGTGGCTAAATCACATTTTCCTGGATGTAACTGCCATCCTGAAGTTCCTGTTGATTTTCTCACACTGATGACTGTGTTTACCTGAAGTGAGCTCAGCGCCTGCTGTTGCCCTCTACCGGCACTGACGGGTTGATGACACATCCATGGGAAACATTCACACGAGACGCTGGCGCAACGAAATGTTTTTATTTATTTATTTTTATTCTGGAAAAATAAAATACAATTTCATAAAAGATAAATACATACTAATTTTTGCAGATGTGCGAAGTTATATAAGCATTGTTTGAAAACTTTTTGATGTTTTTAAAAAAAATCTGATAATAGACATAAGAGCGTTTAAAGCGCGTCTAACATATTTGTGATAGTTTCGATGAAAGATTCAGTGAAAGCTTTATATAAAACACGCAATCTCAATGTAATCCCACACAAAAAATTGAGCTGGCATGCCTGAAAGTGGAGTTTAATGACGTAAAATGTGATAAATAAAATAGTTTATAATGACTAAAATTAGTTTTGTGTTTCTATTTTTTATTTTTAAGCAATTTTGTTAGTGTTTTATTCCTTTTGTTTTAATTAAGGTAAGGTGGGGGGCGAGTGCATTCGAGTTCGCGCATGCGCACTTGATGGGAAACGCGAATGAAAACGGGCAGCTATGCCGCGCGCTTGCAGAGAACGGGCTGGACTCGTCCGCTTGGAGCATCGGCCGGTGTACCGGAGGACCGACCCGGGGGCTGGCGGACCGGGAGGCTGCTGACGACGCGTGTCTTTCAACGGGCAAAACCTCCTCCAGAAACTGCTGCCATAAAAAAAAAAAAAAAACAGAGGAAGAAGAAAAATAAAAGGACCCCAACAACAGCAGTCGACGAATAACCCGTTTCTCCTCTCATCTCCTTCGGCTTTCATCTCCCGACAGAGGCACGGAGGCATCAGCAATGTTGCTGCTAAATGTCTAGGATTTGTTAGCGGTGGTCTCGTCGTTGATATCCGCTGTGGACTGAACAGAACACGGACTGTAAGCCACAACAGAGGGCTTCACTATGGTTTTATTGGCACGCGGCAGTAGGAGATGTCTTCATAGCTGCTGTATGGGGACGTTATGCTTGCAGTTGTTGCTGTGGATTTTATGTGCCGTGAAGGGGGAGAGTCAGACCTTCAGTGTCGAGGTAAGAACATTTGTTGACATGGTGGCAAAACATTACAAAGAATTGGAGACGCACTGTAGCTCATGTTCCTGTTGTGTTTAAAAACAAGAGGGGCTTTGTTTGTTGGAAACCCAGCTGAGCTTTCTGTCTAATTTTCTACACTTTAAAATGACTTACCCATAATGCTTTGGGTGAGAAGATATGAAAATGTTGCAAAATCATCTCACCTTTTCTATGTAAACAGGTGGTGGTGGAGTATATTTGAACTATCCTAGCATTTAAAATAAAGATCATGCAACCATAACAACATAAAAAAAACACATCTTTTATCTTTGAGTGACAAATGGATAAGGATGAGTGCGGGGAGCTTCATAATACAGGGAATTTCTTTCAAAAGTCTGCTGAACCAACATGAATTTTCTTCCATTTTTTTAGAGCATCCGCCTGTTTACATCCAGCATTGCATCCAAGGGGAAACGAGTTTCCACTGTCTCACACTCAGCTGCACTCTCACACTTGCACATATCCGCTGAACAAGATCACTTTTTGCTCATGGACTGACAGCCAGTCATGCTCCACAGAGCCAGAAGATTTGCAAAGCTGGGCATGCATGCCATGCTGTTTGGCTGCAGATTTCACCCCAGTGCCACAAGTCATTTGGTTAAAATGCTGGAGCTCACATGACAGAGTGAAGCTGGAAAGAGGCTCCTTCATAAGTCTCAGATAATTGATTCTGGGTTGAGTTGCAAGACTACCTCCTTTATGTGCCCAAGACAGCATTTTCTTTGTCTACTGTTAAGCCCCCATGCTGCTCAATAACATCCATCTCTGTGCTCCACTGCAAGGCATCATTCAGAGATGAATTAATGGAGTGATAGAGTGATATTAGCATTAGGATCACTGTGATTTCATAGAGCCTCCTGCATTGAAATGGTCTCATTTAAAGTCAATTATCTGCCTCTGCTTCCTTTTATTTTTGTTTTAAATGTTCTTCGCCACATTTAGTTGTTGTTTTCCGTAATCAGAAATGTGGTAAATCAGACAAACACTTTTGGATTTGTCAAATGCATAAATGCAAGAGGCTTTCTTAGTGTTTTTGAATGAAAACATACAAAAACACATCTATTTCCATTGGTAACATTAAAGTAATGGCAGTATCATGGCTGCACAAAAAGCTGTGATTGGCAGCCCTGTTTACCTGTCCTGCAAAAGACACTGCTAAGGACACGGTGCATGGTTTTGATATCTCTGTGTTTACGGTTTCTCAGCATGTGTTCAGGACTTCAAAGTCTCCCCATGTGGACACTTGATTCAGCCAGAAGTGGGGTTTCCACTGTAACGTGAGCCCCTAACGGCCCCCTTATTTAACTGTTGTTAGTTCTGTTTTAAGGCTGCCACAGGAGCACATTACTGGCATTTGCATCCCATTATCCTCAAGCCGCAACAAAGTTGTAAGCATGAAGTTGGCTTTACACTGAGCAGTTCTGCCAGTGAGGGTCCAGAGGAAAAGGTTGAGAGCATAAGAAGTATTTGAAGTTCGGCTTTGATACTGTCCCACTCCAGTTCTGCAGAATCTCAGGAAAGACCGATGCTTGTTTGTCCACACATCTACAAACAGAGAAATCTCTGTCCTCATTGGAAAAAGTGTGGACTTGCTTTTTGCACTTGTGATGTCTGAAATGCATAGAAATGAGAGGGAAATGCAGCCTTTTGCGCACTATAGGGCACACAGAATTCAAAGGCACACCATCAATGAATAGAATTTTTAAAAAAATTTGTCATATATAAGGTGCAGTGAACTATAAGGCTTATTAAGCGAGGAAAAAAAAAGTCAGATATGTCCATATGTCAGTCTTTATAAACTTCGTTAACAGTATTCTAGAACTAGAACACTACACATTAGCTATGTTAGAAGCGTTAACCGCGTTAGCGTATTCACTTTACTTGTATCTCCCAACCTTGTTTGCAACACGTAAGAAAAGTTTGACACCGCTAAAACAATTCTTACTGCGCTAACTCGCTACCTTGTTAGTAACACGTTAAAAAACTGTTCGACACGCTACATTTTAGCTGCATTGGCATATTTTCAATAACACCCAAACTTGTTTGGAACTCGTGCAAAAACAGTCTTGACAGAGCGCTGTGTACTTTTCATAATCTGCTTCAACATCATTAATACATATATTAATCCATATATAAGGCAGTCCAGATTATAAAGCACAATCATTTAAAAAAAAATTAGGGCCCTTAACTGCGCCTTTATAGAAGAGAAATTTTGGTAAATCTATCTGCCTCATCGGATCTTATCTCATCACTGACAGAAAGTGATATTTATTTGAAGAACAAGTCGTCTCTGGATTTTTTCCTTTTTTCCCCAAAATATCTTTTTTTTTAAACTGACATTGAATTTATTTAGGAATTATACGTTTTTTTGTTGTTGTTTTTTTTTAAGAGCTCGTTCAGGTTTTGTAGCTGGGCCGTGTGAGTAGTCGAGCTCTCAGGAGTTATTTTTATCCTCCTCTTCCACGCGACTCCAACTGCTGCATAAAAGAGAGTTAATGGAGTTTTAATCTCTTTTTCCTGTTCAGGTTTGACAGGTCAGACAGTTTAGGAGAATCTCAATGAATATTGCATCATTTCTTCACTTAGTGCCACAAACACAGAAATATCCCTAAGTTATTCCTCTCATTGCTCTTTTGGAGTTTTTCAATTTATGGCACAGTTTGATGCTTCGCAGTTTGAATAGTTCACTAGAGACTGTTTCATCTGGGTTAGATTGAATTTATGGTTTAATCTTTGAGGATTCCAATATTTGTGTTTTTATAACTTGCTGATATAATGTCAGCCACAGCTGTTTGCGTCTTACATTCTCTTTTTTTTTTGTATTGAGGATTTGTTGCATTTGAAGCTTACTTTTGTAATTACGTCCAGCTGCACAGCATGATGGAAACACTGCATTGCATTCAGTCATGGAGACATCAGGTGCAGTGCCTCGCTCTCAGTAGCGGAGTGCCTGAATCCCACCTCTGCTCACCAGGGACAAAGTGAAGTTGCTTAGTCAGAGATAATCTGCTTTATGACAAAGGCGGTGCAAAATTGCAGTCTCGACTGAGGGAGGAATCGATGAGTGATTTAATGGTTTAGGTCATATGTACTCATAGCTCGTAATTCATTATCTGCTGCCAGTGATTGTTTTGATGAAATATTTAAAAAATATATACAGTACAGACCAAAAGTTTGGACATACCTGCTCATTCAAATGAATAAGAAGGTGTGTCCAAACTTTTGGTCTGTACTGTTTGTCTTTAAGGATAAAAAGGAGGGTTAATGGTCTTATTCAGCCTGCAGTTCTAATTTTTTCAATTTGGAAATTGTGATGAGATCTTAACAAGACACACAAAACCCCTTTAGGACTAAATGTTTCTAAGAATATTGATGAATTTTAAATAATGGCAAATAAAACAAACATTTAGGAAATCCGATTAATATGTTTTACATAGGGCTGGGTTGATAAAATCGAGTAATCAATCTGAATAGATCCAACCTTAATAAGTCAATAATAAAAGTAGAGATTGATCTTTTATGCTTTTCCTTACCTAACACTACTCTCGTTGAGATTTTATGAGATTTCGCGAGATCAAGCTTTAAAACAAACATGGTGAATAACTGTAAAACTGCTAGACAGTTTACAAAATACAATCGGACGGTTCACGGAACATTACTAATGTACTCTGATACATCTGCAGTGTAATTTTAACAGTAACAGCAATAAAAGTCTGCTAGCTTGATACCAACGTATAATAGAATTCTTTATTTTTTCAGATTTTCATCTAAACTGATTTAAATGTTATTGTGCTAATATTGTTATACATACTCTATTATTTAGGCTAATCACAATCACACGTAATTTACCGTTATTTTTCGCACTATAAGGCACATTAATTTGCCTTATAATCCAGAGCACTTTATATATGGATTAATTCTGGGTGTGTTTACTGATGAAGCAATTTTGAGAGGTGCACAGTGCTCTGTCAGAATGTTTGGTTTGGTGTTATGGATACGCTAACGCAGCTAACACGTAGCAGAGGCAAACCCTTTTTTGTAGTGTTACTAGCAAAGTTTGGAGTTAGCATTGTCACAGTAATGTTTGTTTTTTTGTATATCAGTCTGTTCTACGTGTTTTCAAACAAGTTTGGGAGTTAAAGATATTGTGAATATGATTAACACTTCTAACATGGCTAACGTGTAGCGTCTTACAAACAAGTTCAAGATTTCTGTTAATACATTTAATAAAGTCTGACTTATCTGACTCTTTTGTCTTGCTTTATGTGCCTTATAGTGCGGTTCACCTTATATGACATAAGTTCGAAAATAGACCATACATTCAGTGTTCCTTACAATAAGTTATTCTTTCTTCCTCATAACAACCCAGTTTTTGCAACATATTTGTATGATTAAACAAGTTAGTCTCGTTTATTAGCACGTAGCCTTTTCCCTAACTCCCCAACCTGAGACTTTGTTTTGTTATATGTTATATCTAATCTAAAAATGGATCTCAGTCTATTTTTATATTACAAAAGAAAAAACATTCAGTTTTGCCTTTTTTCCCTTCTAAACTGAAGAACCAAATGTCTAGTGGCCTGGTTGTTGTGTGGCAGTACTTGGGATCAGTAGTGTTTGGGTTAATCTCATGCCACTAAAACCAGTGAAGCTGTTTTCATCAGCATAATACTGCAAAGCTATCCAGCAGAAACTACAGTGCTGTTGTCTCAATGTGAGGAACAGCGGGGCGTCATCCATGTGTCAGCTCATGTTACCAGTTGGCATGCTCAGCCCCCTGAGTGGCATCTGAATAATGGAGAGCAAATAGTGCATAAATATGTGCTGTTTTTGGGCCCTGAAGCTTTTTGTGCTGGGAGCCACAATCTTGCAGGCCACTAGACCTTTAAAGTCAGGCTGCAGTGGAACCTCACAGTAGATAATTAGGCTAAAAGAGACTGCATGCTTGGTTTAATGCTAAGCACTTGCTCACTCTGTGTTTTTTCTCCGCATTTTCCCAGAAATTACTTGGGAACCAATTGGTATACTTTATACATTAGTGTGTTTTTTCCTTCATATCTTGCCCAAATAAGTTTACCTTTCTCCCCTCCAGCATGGTGGTTATCAGAGGCGACATTGGCTCCTCAACATTAGCTTCTCAACTTAAATTGAAAATAAATCACTTCCTCTGCAACTGGGGCTTTTTCCCAGAACAGGATACATAAAAATATAATTGTAATTGCTTCTGTGTTCCATAAATCATGGGTTAGATTGGGCTATTATTTGTATTAAAGTGCAGTCTGTAAATTTTTTTTACTTCCGTAACATTTTAGACTCTTTATCTTCAGCAGTGGCCTACATATTAGATTGTCAGGGCTCTTTTTCCTGCAGCAATTTCTCCCTTCCAGATACAGTATACTTTATTACATGAGACCACCTCTGGTGTCATGAGTGTATCCAGGCGCACACATGATTGTTTTTGCATCTGTATCGGTACGGTGTCACCGTCTTTTTTTTTTTTTCATCAAGCTATGGTATGAAATGAGAAAACACAGACACGTATACATATTCCATTCTCTGCATCATTTGGCTTTGGTGATGGAGCAGTTTTTCAAGCCATCGGGGTGTCCGTGTCAGTCTGCTCAACCCTGTCGTGAAAAATTTAAGCAACACTTGCACAGACCTGAATGATTCATCATCAAACACAAAGCCGACTTTTTACAAAAGCCGCTTGTTGCTTGTATGCATTGTTCTAAGTCTTTCTTTCAGTGTGGGAACAGATGGTCGACACCTTTCTGAGGCATATCTTTGGTCACAGCTTACTGAGCTGCTAAATCTTAAATGTGACTGACAGCTGCAACATTAGATGGTGCCAGTGGGGCCTTGTGTCTAACGCTGTCAATTAGGCTTTTGACAGAAATCTCAGGGACAAATCTGCACGCATGTTTTCACTCTATTATTCCATTTCGATTTTGTGAGGCACGTTCAAATGAAAGAATTTGCCTAGTAACCTAAAATTAATAGAAGATAAAGACTTATCTAGGATTTTGTGTTTTAGGATTTACATCTTATAGCAGTTGATTAGTGCCATAACAAAGACACCTTGTTGTCATTTTCCATCTTTTAAAAGCTTAATACCCTTCAAAGATTATCCCAGTTTTAGCTGCTGTTTAGTATGTGTGATTACACTCTGACATTTTTGGGTGACATTTTTGTGACATTTCCTCCTAATGGGGCCACTGATATAGTGGACACGCTGTGCATATGATGTGTCTGTGCTTGTGTGGGCGAAGCAGGGAAATTTGCAGCAATAATCACATTGCATCGGGGTTGTAAAGTTCACATGATAAGTTTGGATATCATTAAAAGTCAGCCAGTTACAAATTTCACAGTACAAATTCAAGCTCAGCAGTTGGGATTTATGTGTGTGGGTTCGCAGTTGTCGGTGTAGGCTGCAAAGGCAGTGGTTGCCTTGACGACCCTGGCACAATCGCCAGTGGTTCAGTGTGTAATTGATGAATAATTCAGGATGGTCGGAAGTGACAGGCAGCACCAAGAAGGCGGGAACACGTTCCCACAAATCACCTGTGTTTGGGCCTCACAGATGATTCATTTTGTTAGGTGTCTTCTTTAAATCATCTTGATAAATTTAGATATTTTATTTCAGGTTATGTTTGCTGTATAAAAAAAAAAAAAAAAAAAAAAAAAAAACTTTAATGGATAAAGAGGCTCAAAGACAACAGTGTTTTTGGCCAATCCAGTGAGATGTGGCAGCTGGGATTATTCAAGAAAAGAGATTTTGTTTTCTGTATTTTTGTGGTCATTGTCAGCTTTAAAAAAAAAACCGACTCCAAGCAAGACTTTCCCACTGCTGATTTTCTGTCCTAGCAGGGAGCTAATTGTATTCTGTCAGCATTCCCGGGTGTACCTAAAACCCTCACTGATTAGATGAGCAGAATAAAGAGCCGAGGGGTTTTAAATATCTCCAGCAGCCTCGTGTGATGACTACTGGCCTGAAGTAAAAGAACACAGTGGCAGTTGGAAGCCTTCAAGCAACGTTCCTGTCTGTCAACACTATCTGGCACACAAGTACCTTATGGCTTACTGTAAAGGCCCGTACACACCGGGACGAATATTCGCCAGGCGTTATTCGCCAGCGTTTTTCGCCACGTTTTTTGTGTTCACACCCAGGCGATTTTCGCTGACGATGAGCCGAGCGAACATGCAATTTCATTCCCTGCCGTTAGATGGCGCTTAATGTAAACAGAAATACTCCTGTACACAAGGTGGCGCTGCGCAACTTTACGCTTCTTAAAGTCCCTTTTCACTCAGAAGAAGAGAGCAAGTATTTACGCGCTTGTCAGAATCATACAAAGAAAACATGAATATTTCAAGCACCAGTTGCTCCAACTGGTGCTTGGTTCGGGGATATTTTAGAATGTCCGTCATTATTTCTTCGCGGCAGTGTAGACGCTACTTGGCGTCTATCTTCTTCGCTGGTATGTGTGCTCAGCAAGGCAGTTTTGCGTTTGAGCGCCCCCAAGTTGTGTTTTACTGTAACTTCAGAAGCTCCAGACACGTGTGCAAAAGCGCCAATCTGATTGGTCCAATAGATTTTGACGCGGCGCGTCAGACCAAAAAAACGAACCCGAGGTGTTTTTTTAAAAAGTGACGCTTTGACGCGTGGTGTTTTTTCGCGTCGGTGTGCACACTCACATTGGTGCCCTTTGTTTAGTCACGAGGCGTTAAACGTAAATTCGTCCCGGTGTGAACAGGCCTTAACTGTCTCAGTCGTATCCAAACAAAACCAAACTACAAGTAGTGAAAAAATGAACAACTTTTACATGACAAAACTAGCTAAGGAAAGGTGAAATTTTTTTGCTTGTGAAATATTAGACGATTAAAAATCACATAGGTGTTGTGTGACCCCTCTGTGAGAGTAGCAAATCATAATTTCATAATAGTGGCAGGGATAGTTGGTCAAAGGTGCATGTGGTGGAGCGGTTTGTATAGTTGGGTCAATGCCGGAGGTGCTTTCCTTGTTTCTGACCAGGTAGCTTTGATGTGTAGAAGACAGGATGGCAAAGAGGACGAAGTACAATCACAGTGGTGGCGTCTCCTGAGGTGCACTGGGACCTTCTTGTGAATCTAATTGAGAAAAAAGGACTTCAAAGTGTGATTTTTGCCAGGATTTCTGCCCTGGGCTGTTAATTCTGAGAAATGATGAGAAATAGCAGAAAACACAGAGCACAAAGAGAATATACTTTCTTTAATGTACAAATACATGCACTGCAGAACGCTTAGGTCTAAGATCATTGACATCAAAATTTGCAAAGGCTACTGTGGACTGTGACTGTAAAGCGCTTTGGGTCTTTGTAAGAAGGTAGAAAGCGCTATATAAGTATACGCCATTTACGCCATTTACTAGCTAAGGCTAATCTAATGGAAATAGTGCTGTAAAACTGTAAAACTGAGTTATTGCTTTCTGTCACAACCTATTTGCACAGCTTCCCTTTGGTACTTGCTCTTTGATTCCAAATTAGGTAAAAATTAAGTAGGCTGCATACCTTTTTTTAAATTACATTTTGTTGTGTATGTTGCAGGGCCTGTTAGATAAATTATTTTGCTGATTTATATTTTGTGACACAGGAATCAACAGGGGTCACACATTCTCCTCTGTCTCCTTGTGGGTTCCCTCTCCCTTATGACTGAAGCCAGACTCGCCTTCTCAAATCTCAATAAACAATTTATGTGCATGTGATCTGCTGCACAAGTGGCCGCTGTCTCTGTAATCTGAGGGGACTGGGCTCCTATCAGCTGAGCAGTCTCAAACGTCAACATCAGTAGCTGCCACATGCTGTCTGTAAGCTGCCATGCTGTTCAGGCATCCACAGCTATAACAAAGTGATCCTGTCACCCTAGCAGTTAGCTTTTTTGCGGCACTCATGACTTAATTGGTCGATCCTTTGCTCATCAGGTAGAAGCCAACTAGCCAGGTGGTTCTGAGAGGTGCTCTGGAGACATGATGACTTCGATTCAGTGGCAGTGTGCCACCTCTCAAATGTTACTTAGATTGTCTTTCCAATTCCTAACTTAGTATACTCTCAAGACTGTTTTTCGCATTTAAATTTTGTGTGGAAAAGTCTCAGAGTGGCAGGAAGTTGCACATTTTTCCAAAGATGTGCAATAATAATAATAAGTGCCCCTCCTTTAAGTGCTGGTGATAAAGACAGATGTTTCAACAAGTAGCCTGTACTTTTTGTTGTCTGTTGGCCGACGTTAATGACATTTTCTGGTACAGAGGGTTTTGGGAGAAAGATCAAGGACCAAATTTTACTCATTTACTATTTTTTGCATCCAAGGTGTAATGGAAATCCTCTTCAATGGGAACTTGAATGTGGAAAACTCAGAAAATAGACTTCGATCTATTTCAACAATTTCAACCTTCAGTACGAGCAGCTGGCGGATGCCTTATCCTCTCATTTTAACAGTGCCTCAATTTCTGGGGGAAGTTTTACCTCAATTTGATACTTTCTCCTCTGAGGAACTCCTTCAAAAGTCCTCATAACAAGTTCCACATAAATGACTTATTCGTTTTAAATGGTGCATCAATGCTCGACTGTTTCAAATGAGCAGATGAATGAATGAATGAATGAATGAATGAATGAATGAATGAATGAATGAATGAATGAATGAATGAATGAATGAATGAATGAATGAAGCATCTATCAACCTGTAAGTGGCAACGTGGTTGTCCTTTGATCCAGTACACAGAACTACAGACGAAAACATGCTCTTAATATATTTTCATTTAAAATTTATGACGTTTTTATATACAACGTCTCTCATGCATTCTTAACCTGACTTTGTCCAGAATAGTCCTGTTGTTTTCCATTTCAAACCCTCTATCCCTACTCTGTAAAGAATGGGCACCAAATCCTGCACTGTTACTCCACTAGCAAGAAGCCCAAGTCGCAGCTCTATTAAATACCACCTCCTATGCTTACAAGCTCCCTGTTATCCGTTGCAGAGAAAGGATGGGGGGAATTTTCTGTCTTATTGAATAAAGGGGGCTGCTGAGCTGTAGCCTCCTGCTCTCAGGAATCCTTGCATTAGCAGCATACCAACAACCATAGATCATGACGTGAAAGAGTAAATCAATAGTAAGGGAGGAAGGCAGAATAAAGTGGGAATGAAGAGACAAAACAGAAAGAGATGAGGGCAGATAAGAGGTTGAAAAGGAGAAAAGGCATCCTCCTGATTCAGCAAGATCATTGTTAAAACTACTTTTTTTGTTTGGGATTATAGCAAAATGGAGAGTCTACTGACGGAAATTAAAGCGATGGAATGAATTATACAGGACTCCTGTCTCCTAACTTAATCTGCACTCTTAGAAATAAATACAGTTCTTAATTCATTTTTAACCATTACTTGTATTTTCGTTTTGAGTCACAAAAGAAAACATATAATTGACAGGGTACATTGCTATGATATGATATGGCTCTTTAGTTGAACAGCTTGGAAAGCCCTTTTTAACTCTGGTTCAGACCAACCAAGTGAACCCTAGTTCACCTAAAACCATGGATTTTGACCGTGAGGGTACATTTCGACGTTTTACTTGTAAAGACGAATAGTAAAGTCAGTTCATCGGATATTCACAATCAAGCTGCCCTCTATACATTCTTAACGCAAATCGGCCCGACATTACAACAGAAACACACGCAGTCTGGTTTTGAAACTTTGTTTTGCTTGTACCTTGCCTCTTTATGCTTGTTTATAAAACTTAACATTGTTTTTATGATTATAGGAATCATTTCATTTTTATGTAAAATCAAAACTCTATTGACATGGTGGATGGAGTAAGAGGTGATTGTTAAATCTTCAATTCTAAAGCCGCTACCTCGGACGTGTTTCAACACCTGTTGACCATTTTGGGCCTATTGGGGTGAGGTTGGGGTTCATTTAGGTCATACATGATTGGGGTGGCAACAGTTGCAGAGTGGAAAAAACTGGCTTTAAATCAGCCCAATGCAAACCAATGACTGATCCGTTTTTGCACACCTACTGATCAGGGCTCACAAGCACATCAGTTCTCAACTGGTTCTCTTAAAAGATGAAGGCAGACAAGCAAAATAGACCAAGGGTTATTGTGTGCTCTCTAAATTCAACATTGTCAGGATTCCCAGTCTGTAAGGTAAAAACTAATTCACAATCAGTGAGGCGACTGTGGTGCAGTGGTAGAGCGGAGAGGTCCAAGTACCATTGGGCAAGACACTGAAAACCACATTGCTCCTGGCAGTTACAGGTTGGCGTCTTGTGTAGCAATGGAGCTGTCATCAGTGTGTCAATGTATGATCTCATGGGTAACTGGGAACTGTGACTTTCCTCATATTGTGCAGCCCTACACTCTGGTGACTAATATGAGATTTTTTTATTTTTGAAAGGGCCTTTATTATGCAAAATCAACTTTTTGGCTTTTTGGCATTTCATAATGTTAATTCCTTACAAAATCAACCCTAAAGCCGTGTTTTCATTCATTTTTCTCCCATGTTTCGCGAAGCCAAATGAGCATCTGTGTGTTACAGGACTGAAACTTGCATATATTCAGTCTATTGTTGTTATCTATTCCATTATTAATATTTGTATTTCAAGATGAAATGTCTGATCTTGTTCCTTATTTGTTGAAATTAATTTTTCCTAAAAGTGCGACTTGAATGTGATTTTTATTATTTATTTATTTTTTTTACACATTCGGTTTGCTGGACACAATTGTGTCCGGGCCAAACGGTTTTCCCAGTCTGAATACACCGTTGTACTCTGGAGGGACTTATAGTCCGAAAAATATGGTACGTGTTTGCATTCATTTAGAACAAATGTCTCAATCAGACAATACGTTTTGATTATATTGTACACTAAGGCGGAATAAATGTGGCGCTTGGAGTGTTTATCTCCTGCCTGGTGCCAAAATAAAGACATTTTCATTAAAATTACTGCTGGCCCCTTCTACTCTTTTCATCTTCTGTGCTATCAGACTGTTTCACTCCAGTGTTGTACAGAAAACCTTCCATGACAGCAACACCCTTTACATCCCACCTCCTTCTTTCACTGTCTCTTCCTCTCTCATGCGAGACTCAGAGCAACCCCTAACCTCCCGCTAGGAACACAAACACCATCCAATATCCTGTTGATGTCGGAGCGACAGACGTAGCTGCAGTCTCGCCTTTTGGGTTTCTCTTCTAATATATCTCTGTATCTGATAAGGGCAAAACAATCTGGAACCAAAACATGTTCCACACTGACTTACTTAAAAATCCTATGTTTCCTTTTTTTTTTTTTACTTCTCAAAGCATCCTGAAACATAGATGGCATACAATTTAAAAAATGGAAGAAGCTAGAAGACAGTCTGTGAATATTTAATAACACTTCCCTATTACAGTTACATTTAATGTAGGAAAATAATACATTTTTTAATTTAAAAAAAAAAGGCCAAATCCATCAGATGGATGTACTTAATGAAAATGTGTCACAGAGCAGTCCAATGTGAGAGACAGAGAAAAGCTAACACCACTATGTTGTTTTCTGCTAATCTGCAGTGCAATGCCTGAACTGTAGCCTCTTTAATAATTCTGCCATCGACAAAGCAACAGGGACGTTTCAGAGGTGGAGGCTGCAGGACCGGGCTGATGCTCCTTCACAACAAAAAGCCTGAAGACGAGATAAGAGGGAAGAATTTATGTGATTACAGGACGAGATAAGGGAAAGTGGACATTAGGAGGGAAGCGTGAAGAGATCTGGACTGAAGATAACTGCAGCAGAGAGTATCTTATAGTTAATGCTGTAGAGAAGTGCAAGCTAAAAGGTTCAGCAGCTTTTTGTTGTTGGTTTGGATTTGATTGAAGTCGGTGCATGCATCAGCGATGCTGAAATTAAATATTCCCTTTGAGCTTTACCATCTGCTGCTTTTGACATTATTTAACTGTAAAAAAAAAGACCAAAAAGATCAAAGGTTCTCTGGACTTTGTAATCTTGGTTGGTCATTTGTTTATTTTGACTCGTCGTTCCAACTGTGACATTAACTTCACGGACTGGCATGAAGGCAGATGAAAAAAGAAACACACTTTTTTTTATGGGAAGGGTTTTTTGTTTTTCTGTCATTTCTTCTCTGGACTTTAGTAGCTGTCAGCATGTCAATGTTGCTGCAGATAGCTGCTGAATTTTCAGTATAAAAGCCAGTAAAGTTGATTTGGAGCCTAAGGCAGATCATGATGTTTCCATCAGCTGATGTGGGATCCTCAGGCTTCAGTAGACAGTTAAAAGCAAATGCTCTAAACATGATTGATGGCTTAAAAAAATTAAGCAATGATTAAACAATGAGGTTTATTAAAACTCTTCTTAAATTAGTTAAATTTGATGCATTTGTATTAAATCTAACAATTTTTATTTACACAAAACTGTAATCACCTTAAATTAAATCAGATATTTCTATATAGTCTGATCAGTGTATACCAGGACACCAACTGGGACAATTTTGTAGCACTTTGTGACTATTTCTTAAAGCAGGAAGTTTGTGACCCGCCCAACATATTTTCCAGATTCACAGATAAGCTCTTTTCCAACTGCTTTTTTTCATCTGCTCCTGATTCACAATGATTTAAATAGATAAATACTCATAAATGCAATTTTAAGCTTAATTTTCTTTCTATACCTCCTCCATCATGAGAAAAACGCCACATGGTAATATGGGTAAACATGGTAACATGGTAAAAACACCAAAAGAATACTGTTTTCATCAGAGTGAGTCTTTTTAGAATTTTTTTCAACTGGACAGCTGCAGTAGGTCATTTATTTTGATGTCTTTACTCAGATAATAAATCGACTAGTAAATATAAAAAATACTGTTAGTGTACAAAAAACTAAGAAAACCATTAGAAAAAAATACTAGAAGACCTTGAAAAATTGCTTTTGCTTGCAATGCGAGCAGTATTTTTTTCCATTTGATATATTTATTTCACTAAAGGTGAATATAAATATTTAACAATAAAAATAGGGGAATTTTTCTGAAGTTTTTTTTGTTAACTGCTTGTGTGCAATTTTTATTTTATTAGGAAGTTCCATCTAAACTGGAGAATGAGAGGCAGAGTTGTTGTTTTACTGTTTATTTTGACGGCTGAGGTTCTGAAATCTCAGGTAAACACTTTCCCCAGTCAACCTGTGGAATAAAAGCTGAGAGTAAATAAAATTAGGAAAAATCCCCCAAACCGTTAAAGGAAAACTTTTGGACTCCTGAAGTTTATGGTATCGGTGTAGTTTATTTGTGGAAAGAAAATATTGATGTTTATCCTGAATCTTATCCCGTGAATTGTCATAATCTGAGTAATTATTAGTGGAGTATTTGCTTCATTTTAAAATTTATCAAGCCACTTTTATAAGGTGATAAGAGTGAAATCCCCTGTAGCAACAGTATTAAAAGGCTATTTTTTCTGCTTTGTCATGTCTGTCTTGGTTCAGAGCTCAGTAAACCAGCAGTGGCTATATAGCACAGCACGAGAATGCAGTTGCTTTGGTTCCTCCTACTGTCTTTGCTTACTGCAGATTTAAAACAGTCCATGATTAACTCTGGTTTCACACCACATGCGCTGTGTATGCTGAGCGACTGTTTGTGGCTGCTAACAGTTAAACAAAATCCTCAATGCTAGAATCCCTTTTTGCTTAATAGTTTTAACCATGTGGGATTTTAAAAGTTCCCCTCCTGTGATAGTTCCACATTTTGATAAGGTCTGAATGTGGTGTGGATATTCTTTATGCTGTTTTTCAGATGTTTACAGTCTTTTTTAGTTTTTTTTACAATGAAAACAAAGATATAGATTGAGGATACCACTATACTTGAGATGTCACCAGTGACACCTTAATAACACACATACCGTAACTCGTTGACTGTTTATGCGATCAACGGTAATCAACTGATTCTGACACACATTACCACATTACATCACATTACTTTCGTAAAGTGTTGCATATCGGCGCAAAACTACTTTTATCCGCTTCAGAATCCGCTGGGATTACGCGATTAAGCGGTTGATGAGTTATGCTAGTAAAAATGTCAACAATGAAGCTAAAACTCTGATGCTAAAAGGTTATAACCAAGCTATTTGTGTGTTATTGATGGTTCAAGCATTTAATTAATACTGTTCTGAATCGCATTGTATGGGCATTGAAAATAACTTGGCATAAACACAGAACCTGACGCGGATAATGACTGTTCATTACCTCCTTGACATACAAGCACGCATTTGTTGGATGAACTTAAAAAATACAATGAGTGAAAGTGAGAATGTCTAGAAGCCTAATATCACCTTTTTATGCTGACCACAGAAAACACAACATATATTCTTAATAAGCTTTGTAAACAGAGAGGAAAAAATGTGCACAATAACCTTAGTCCCTCTGTTACATTTCTTATGCAAGGTATCCGTTTTGTAAAATGTGAATGTATTTTTGTTCAAATCTGTTGGATTTATGGCTGTGGGGACACACTTTGATTTCATAATGCTGTTTACCAATAATTTTACGATAAAATTTATTATTTTACGGTGTAGTGCTGCTAAAACTGGGAACTGAAAAATTGCACCACTAACATGAACATAATAAAATTGTTCTTTTCATTTGGTTTTCTTTGTGTAACTAGTGAAAAGACCTGACCACTAAATGTTTTATTTCTGATTTATTTTTTTAATTATTTCAGTTGTTTTTTTTTGTCTTTTGATTTAGTGAAACACTTCAAAAGAAGCATCAATAATACAAATGTCTAAAAATGCTGTTTCATATTTATTGTGTCTGCGTCTTACAAACTGGTTCAGAGGACTAACATAGGTATATATATATATATATATATATATATATATATATATATATATATATATATATATATATATATATATATATATATATATATATATATATATATATATATACATATGTTAATGTCTTCTATTCTGTGATGGGCGCAGTTTACTAGGCACAGCGGGGTGGAAGAACAAGGCTGCATAATAAAGATGCTACTCAGACAAAGAACAGAAAATGAACTGCAGCCAGACGGCCTTCAATATAAAAATGAAACTACTCGCTGATTTACAGTGGATACGGAAATAGAAAATACTTAATGAAGTTCTATTACAGTCTGAAGGAAGAGCTTCCATTCATTCACTTAATGCATCACATTGAGGATTAGCTCAGACATTTAGAGCCAAATCAATGTCAGTCAACATCCAATACACTAAAAAAAAAAGATCCTGTACCATATATAGAACCCATCCTTTTTAAAGGGGATTATTTGGGCTCAAATGAATGCATTGACATTTAAAGCTCAAAATCATCAACTGATGGAAAGAAATACCATGTTAAGTTTTAGTGACAAAACTGCACTTTGTATACAATCATGTATTTGCAGAAAACAAACAATTAAGAGCAGAATATCATTAAATACCAACTGCAAGGCACGAGGGTGGATTAATCATGTGCTGGGATTGTGCTGATTTCTTGTTATTGTTAGGTTGCAGTGGGAAATAAAAAAAGGATAAAGTATGTAATTGGGTCGTTTTTCACCCAACCAGAAACAAAAAAAGCAGAAGCAACTGCAGCATAATTAAAAAAGGCTTTGTCTAAAATTAGAAATGTAGAACACATTTGTTGAATGGGTCTCTTAAGTGCTCATGGTTGGGACTTGCCACCTGACATAAAGCTCATTTGTCGTAATTGACACGCATATGCCTCTTTTTCAAAGCAGTGGTTTGTTTTTTTTACTGTTCCTTCCCTCCCAGTTTGTTATATTCTATTCTCCGTGTGTGTGTGTTATCCTGAGCAGCAGTCGCCTCAATGACAGAAGGAGCGCCACGCATTGTGTACAAGAATAGCTCTCAGGTTTCACAGCAAAGAGCTGCTGAACAAAGAGGAAAATGGTCTTATTATTATTTAGTCTGAGTGGTGGTGTTTAGATTAGGGGTGCAAATTGGCAAGAGTTTGGCGATAGGATATGTATTCCGATACGCATCCCACGATACGATACATATCGCTGAAATGTACCGAAATACTGCAACTGTATCTCATAAACAAGTTGCATTTACCCAAATAAATTCATAGTGCTTTTATCTTGGTAACTTAAAATATATTTGTTCTTAAAGGGAACAATCCTCTGACGAGTGTTGTGTGCTGCCAACTAGCGGTTGGGGGTTTAAGTGGCATACAAGAGTTAGACGCTAGAGCTTGCCTATATAATTAAATAAATATCATCCTGATAGCATTATATATTGATACAAATATCTCCACATGAGTTATTGAAATATATCGGCAAATCAATTTTTCCCTAACCCACAGTTGAGATTTTTTCCTTTTGCTATACTTCAAGTGGAAACTCTGTAAGTTTCTCTGCGCTGGCTCTGCTGCACAGTTCAGCAGACAGAGATTTTTTGGCATTTTTCATGATGAAGACTATGAGAGAAGAGCGATGCTGGGACAAGCCAAATCCCTAAAGCCTCTTCAGTGGGAAAGTCTAGCCGATCCTACTTCTACTGCCTAGTATAAATATCTAAGGTGCTATTCCCTTGGGCTGGATTTTATGGGACACTAAAAACTCTATTACACCAAGACCTTTTCCTGGAAAGATAAACGCCCCAGTAACAGATGACAGTCTTAGGTAGAAATGTGTATATATTTCTGGATTGACCTTTTACAGACATCTTTGCAGCAATGCACCCAGCTCTCAAGCAGTTATCTTTACACGTGGATTCACATGAAGTACTGGTCATTAAGGGTAGAAATCACAAGAGATGAAATAAGTAGCATTAAATGACTAGTCATATATTTGTATTATGCTACATTTATACCAAACACAATACGTGGGTCAAATCACGTTGGACGCCTCTTTCGATACATGTAAAATTTGCTGCTCGCTACAAAAAATGTAATCATATACTAGATGCATCAGTAGGAGTTACTGGAGGACCTACTGTCAAAGGTTTTAAGCCTCAATGCTACATGGGTTCACCATCTACTGCAGGAGCTGTGTATGAATAATGGCCGTTTTCAGCAGTACTTCCGTCTCTCTGTGATCCACTGTGTCGTCTTGCTGTCTCGCATTTGTGTGAGGACGAAAAAAGAGAAATATTAAAGGACCATTTTGATTGTCACCATACAAATTGGAAAAATATGTAAAGTTCAGGAGAACAATCAGATTCTCTTCCATGTTGGTTTTGGACTCCACCCGCTGATCACGTCATCAACACGTCACGAACAAAAGCTAAATCCCTGATTAGTTACGAGAGACTTGAACTCATAACCCGCTGCCCTAAATCGTGCCGTGACAACCGAAATGCACTGCCACCAGTCTGCCGCTCCTGACGCTCAAATCGCCCCGCAGGGACTTTGGATTTCGTCTCTACAACTTAACATCGAAACTGGACATGCGAATCGTGATCAACATGAACGGTTCTTTACAAAGCTTTAAAAAATTTGATAAACTAACAATCTTGTGAAAAATTACAACACGCTGTAACTGCTATAAATTCAAAACGCTGGTCGACTTGTAAGAGGCAAAGTATTTATGTTTAATTATCATAGTTGGCTTGTAGGGTTGTGCCGATGGACGATATCATCGTCCATCGTGATGGGTGACTGACATCCCGATGGAGAGACCACCATCGTGATGCCACGCCCCCGCCACGTTGCGCGTCGACAACATAAGCCGCGGTTACATGTACAAAATATCTTGATGGGATCAATGGTCAGATTAGAATCCAACCGTGTAGATGGGCCCAGAAAAATGTTTTCAGAATATAAAAACGTTCACTAAGGTCACAATTTCGGTCGGAATAAATCATTCGCACATGCGCAGTATTCGCACATGCGCAGTTTGAAAACCGGAAGGGGATACAACTTCCGCCGAGCGGCTTTTTTTCCAAACTTTATTGAATGTAACAATTCAATACAAAACGAAAACAGCGCCGAGCGGCTATATATATTGACATGTCATCTCGGTAAAATACGAGATGATCTTCTAAACGTGCTTTTAATAATGTTACCGTTATTATGAAACACCTGTTCGCTCATCATTTGAATTTTAATCCGTGTGGTCAGTGCTTTTTCTGAACGGAGCCATGATTAGCAGTATGCTAACACGGGCTAACAACATTAGCTTTGGGTGGCGCTGCACGTAAACGTGTAAGAATAACATCAGCCTTTATTTAGTCGGGACACGACTGGAAACACAAATCCACGTGATTGTTTGAACGTTTTCTAAGGACTGAGCGACATTTCTGCTTTGATGCTCAAACCGCTGTGTGTCTGCTGACGATCCGAGCTGTGCTCAGACACACGTTTAGACCCGGTTCTGAGTTCGGTAGCTAGTACCCCTAGAGCTGCGGGACGGATCGCAGTCTTAAATCTCCCACACATACCGCTCATGTCCCCCCCCCCCCCTTCCCATCAAACACAAAGCTGTAAATCCGCACTCCGCCGGTCCACTCCGCTAAGTGCGGGAGCGGACTACACTTCTTTTCTATCTTGCTTGTTACTTTTTCTGTTAAAGTCACTTCCCTCAGTTTATACTGGATCATTGCGGATTAACCATTAGTTGGGAAATAAAATGAAAAAAGCAAAATAACGAATAGCAGTTATATAAGAACGGAAAATGTAAAAATCCCCCCGACGATGTCATCGTCCATCCCGATGGTTGACAGCAAACATCGTCAACGGCCAGATTATGGGACATCGCCCAACCCTGTTGGCTTGTGCCATCAAACAAAAGGGGACATTCTTTCAAAGTATACATCTTTATTTCATATAAAATATACATATAAATAAGTGTATTGACATTATTCTAAAAGAGCCATGAAATGCTCAAACACATAATCTTGTTCTTTAACATATTGATATTCTGAAGTATTTTGCTAAATATATTTTTTGCTGAAAATATTTATATAATTTCCAAAATAATAGTTGTATCTAACTTAGCTGAGGTTGCTACGTTTATAGAAAAATATTTGTGGTGCTTTTTCTATTTCTTCTCATAATTTGCAAATGCTCAGTTTTGTATGACTAACATTTGTGAACATTTACACAGCAAATCTTGTGTGCGAAAGTGCTAAAAATGTGGGAAACTAATTTGTGTCTCACTGAGACCTTCAGATCTGATATCGTGCACTCCCAAATGTTGCATGACTTGTTTAGAATCTTGTTAGAATTTTTATCCCTAAAAAAAAAGATCACTAGTATTGTTTTCTTAAGTGGATAAATCTTGCATTCTCTAAAAATGATTTTCATGTTTTTCTAGTAAGACAAGCCTGTAAATGTTAGAAGGAAAACAGCTGGAATCACAACTGGTATGAAAACAGCATGGCACTAGTAAATTTTTAATTTTTTTGGCTCAACCTTCCTAAAACTGCTTTTTACAGTTTTGAATTTATTTTTCTGCTAAACATAAATGTAAAAAGTTAATTACTTAGCACCTCCTTTTCATTAACCTAAAGTCAGAGTGACTACAGAGACTATTTCTTTATTTTGGGGCCTTGACTTTAGGATTAAACATGTGACTGATGTGTTGTTTTTTTTCCATTTCCTTTTTCTTTAGGCTTGGCTCCAGAGGTATGGCTACCTCCCTCCTGCAGACCCCAGAATGGCAGTGCTTCGTTCTGCCAAAGTCATGCAGTCTGCTATTGCTGCCATGCAGCGCCGCTACGGCCTAAATGTCACAGGAACTCTGGACAGCAACACCATAGAGTGAGTCACACGCTGAATCCTTAAAGAAGCCACAGTCGGACCTGCGTCTTCATTTCATGACAAGTAAAAATCTAAAAGAACTGAATCTTCAAACCTGAAAACATAGTCTTATGAAACGTTATTAACATCCAGTGAAGAATAAAATATATTTATTTAATGAAAGATCCTTAGATGTTGTTTAGATGCTTTTTCCTTACTTAAGTTAACACACTTTTTGCCCACTGAAGAACACAACAGCAGACATTGTGTGAATTTAGTCAGGGCCTCGGGATTAAGAAGATAAGAGGAATTTTTTTTTCCTCTTAAAGCAAACGGAGTGTTTTTCCAGACATAAAGTTGTCACGACATAGATTAAGTGAGTCGTTTTAATTTGATCAAAGGGACCTTGTGCAGAGAGTCCATCTCTGATGTCAGATCAAAGGCTGCAAAACGCTTCAGCTTTAATGCTCAGCAGAGAGGAAGGATGAGGAGGGACAGGGATCGGTTAGTCCTCGTTCGATCAGTCATACCTCAGTGCAGCGGAAGCAAGACTCCCTCTAACTGTGTTAACGGTGTGTTGATGACGTTAAACCCACCAGAGGCTTATGAATTATTAAAGAAGCAGCTTAAATTATGCAGGGCATTAGAAGTCATACTATTCTAAGAGCAGCACTAATAAACCCAAGTAGATCACTCACGTTGAAGCCAGTAGAAGCCGATACGGCCCATCCTGAACCGCGAAGTTCTGTCCGGATGTTTTCTTTTACGTTCAGAGCATTAAAACAGTGTTCACTGACATTTGTCCACACCAACGGTGAAATGCCATCCATGCTGCAAATAGCAACTGAGCTCAGACTGGTCACTGAACTGTAACAGAGAGGTGTGGTGGCCAGCAGTGTGAATGTGGACTAACAGCTGTCCAACCTCTGGGCTGAACCAGAGTGGAATGTGAGAAGCTAACAGTTTGTCTACTCTTTTCCCTTCTGCTTCACTTGGTTGACGTAGCGATAACACCATAAGGTGAGATGCTTCTTGTTATATGGGTACAAATACATAATACTTACAATAACAATGTGTTGTACATATATTTTATTCCCTAAGAGTACAACTACATCAGGATTGGCTGTGTTTTTACCGTCAGCAGTTCTGAATTGGTATCACATGTTGCTCCATCTTGCTCATGTAGGTGGATGAGGCAGCCCAGGTGTGGCGTTCCCGACCAGATAGGCGGTACGTCCAAAGTCAGTGTCAGGAAACGGCGGTACGCCCTCACAGGCCAGAAGTGGCAACATAAACATATCACATACAGGTAAGATGATTTCAACTCACCTTTGGACTTTGTTTCATTCTTCTCACGTTGGTCCTCATTGCCTGTAACAATCTAAAAAACAGAAAGTTCCCCAGAAACCTGACTTTTCCCATCAAGAACCTTCCATAGTTATGAAGTCTAACTCGGGGCAGAACTGCCTTTCGGAAAAAAGGCACAACATTTATACAAACATAGATCTTTTTCAAAGTGTAACTAACCTTTTCTTTAGAGATCTACACTTATGAAAATCTTGTTTTTGATCTTTTTAAATATGTTCTTCTGATGAGGGAGGACATATATATATATATTTAAAAAAGAGCTCAAAATTGCACTTTATTCAGATTGTTTTGAATCAGGAGTAGACAAATAAATGCCATTTGATAAACTTTCTCAGTTTTTGCAAGTAAAAAGATAAGATGACACGTAAACAGAATAGACTGCAAATAACTGGCTTTTGACAATTACATGACTTTCTGTGTCTAATGAAGGATTACTGTTCATGCAATTTGACAAACTATCTGCAAACCCACAAACTAATAGTTCATCCACAGTATTGCAACTTTTAGGTCACTCCTCTGTCAAACATCTTCTCTTTTATGTTCCAATCTCTCTTTCCAATGTTCAGTCTTGGTTTAAACATTCTGACTGGCTGACCTCTGATTCTCTTTCTGTGTTTGATCTCATCTTTTTTTAAATGCATTGACATTTTCTTCTAAATTGTTGGAAGCTTTGATTGATATCATCTTCTCCCTTCTGATGCATTTCTGTGTCTTTGTGTCAAGATGATTGTCTCAATGCAACTAGTAAAATTTAACAACAATAAAGTCCAGTGTCCTGAGCTTTGAAAGCACAGATTCAAAAGAAAGAAACTATTAGTTCTGGTTATAATTATTTTCTTTTTTGGACCCCTTTAATGGATTTTTCTCTTAAACTTGTTGTTTCACTACTAAAACACGATACCAACTAACAGAAAAGCCATGTTGTTGCCTAGAAAATAAATACAAGAAAAGTCCTAAATAGAAAATGGGTTCATGGATTTGATAAATCCGAATTTTCTCAGGAAAAGTTTCATTTTTTTTAAAATTAAACCCACCCCTAATACATACATCAAATAAAAGAAAAATGTACCAGATATCTCCCCATCAATGTTATAATTCATCCACACTAAGAACAACATGCTCTGCTCATAGATTATAACTCCTTTGATTTAGTGATGAATGGCGGCCAAATTCTTCCATGTTTTATTGGTGTTTTAGGTTTGCTGTTTCCCAGCTCCATGTTTCATGCTATAAACTGTCAGAACAAAGCTTGTTTTGTCTCTTTCTGCTTTGGGAATAAATGTATAAGCAGTATTACAGGCTAAATATAATATATGAGTCACTGACCTACAGCAAAACCGTATATCAGTGATGACACAACTGCCTAGATTTGTAGCTGTGCATTTTTTCTTTCTGCAAAACTCCTCTGGGATTGAGTTTAAATTTAGTGTGTGAATGCGCCGTGCATCTGTGATGGCACGGCTACAAAAGAAAGCAAATGAGCAGACCTGATGAGGACGGGAAGAGTAGATAGGTGGAAATGAAAGGGGAAAGAGAGCATTAGAGGGAGGAGATGCAGCTGCAGAGAGAGAGAGAGAAAAAAAGGGAAAAGACGAGAGGAAAACCCCGGTGGAAGGCAAAGGGTTGTTTCTGACAGATTAGGGTTATGTAATGCCGTTTGGAACATTTTGAATGGGTGAACTCGCATGTGGTTGTGTTGCACATGGATGAGTGTTTGGCCTTCAGTCAGCTGTCGGATGTGCATGCAGCTGCTTCTTTTCAACTCTGATTGGTCCGACGGAAAACGAACCACTCGAGTCTTCCAATTCTCTCATTTTAGATCGCTAAGTGGTACGGTAAACTGCAGCCTCATGATTTAAAGTCCTTTCATTTGAACCTCACGTTAGCAAATACGCAAAATTTTATAACCATGAACGATAGACACCAAGAATGATTCTCACCCTAATATCCAAAAATTAAGTAATCGTTTGTGATCTATTTTTAAAAAAACATCTAAGCCTCTAAAATAATTTTAAATGACAATGCTGGCATTTGGAAAGCATGACAAATGCATGACCGCCCCAGGTGTGGATTTCGTTTCCATTAGGCCACAGTTCTTGCTGTGCGGAGGCACTAATTAACTTTTTCTTCCCTACTGTTCTCCCTGCGTGCAGGTACTATTACAGCACACAGGATGCATCCGGAATCATTATCACTTCTCAAGATTGACTTTAATATCTGTTATAGCCTCAGAGAAAGCTGGCTTTAGCTTTTTTGCGACATGTGCTTTTCTCTTTATTTCCTGTTTTATCAGGCTTCATCTGTAAAATGGGACATTTATAAAGGACATTGTGAAAATGGCTCAAATAATATCTAGGATGGTCTGTTAGACTGAGCAGGACAAGGACAGATGTTTATGGAGAAACATGGAGGTGCTGCTGTTTAATTTTTGTCCCTGCAAAGTCATTTATGTCCTTTAGAACCTGTGTTGGACCGTTTCCCAGCATTTCTTTTCATCATTTCATTTTCATCATCAGCATTTTAGCTTCAGTGTTGACATTTTTTTAAATTACTCTAACTCTGTAATTGTTTAAGCAAACGACGTAAACAAGCTAATGCTGTCTTAGCAAAAAAAAAACAGCCTCGTGCCTTAATAACACTTTGCACGCGTTTCATATCATTGCAAAGCCAACATGAAAAGGCACTTTTTTAAGCATCAGAATCAGCTGATTCACTTTGATCTTTTAACCGATCAATGGGCTACAGTATGTCAAAGTATGCTAAAGGGTTAAGGAACCAGAAAGTGGTAATCAGGTAGAGAGGATTTGCTCACTCAATGACCGATTCTCAGTCAAATTTCCATTAAACTGACCCTCAAACACAGTTCAGGCTTTGAAAGTTTGTTTCTCAGGTTCTAGTTATAAAAGAAAGATAAAGCTCTGAATTTTTACAGTTTGAAAGACTGGTTAAGAAGTGACCTGTGACGGGTTACTCTAAATCAGCAATTGTTTGCGTATAAGTCGCAGTTTTGCATAGTTTGGCCACGAATGTGACTTATAATCAGAAGCGATTTGCATGTTATTTTATTGTATTTGTTTTTAATAAATGGCAACAGCCACTAGAGGGCACTGTAGGTGTGTATATCTATGTCTACTACTTACAGGTATGCAGAAGAAGAAGCGCCGCTCAATCTTACGCTGAGCTTGGCGAAATTGTTCCTTATCAACACAGAGGATGAAGAATTCAACAGATTTAATCATTTAAAATGATATAAAGAGTTGAGTTGACCTGTTAGCATGTTCTTTATGCAATGCTTAGCTAAATTGTTCATATGTCATAAATGTTTCATGAAGCTAAATAAGCATCAATGTGTTACAGTAGTTAATGTGCAGATATTCAGTCTATTATTGTAATTTATTTCCTTATTATGATTTGCCTTTCAGGATGAAACTTTATTTCTTGTTCCTGTATTTTCAAATAATAAATGTCTCTCAAAAAAGCAACTTGTTCTCCAGTGCGACTTATATGATTCTTTTATGATACTTTAGCATCAACAAAAAACAAAATAAGCCTATTTCCTCCAGCACATGGTAATATACGTCAGCTAAATAATCTTTCTTAGCGATGCTGATACTATAAGTAGAGCTATAAGTTAAAATATAAAGCATGAAGGAATCTTGCTAAAAGAAACGTGTTCTTTGAAGCAAAAACTGAAGTCTAAAAATAATACATTTCTTGTCATAGAAAGGTACCTTAGTTATAAATGTATTTGTTGTGTGTGTTTGTATGAGTATAATATACTAAAGAAAATTCAGAAGTGTAACTAAAAATCGGATTTGAATATATCATAGGGGTAGAGAGAAAAGGAAAATACTGCAAAATGACCAGCAGTAGAAGAGAAGCAAAAAAAACCCAAACCTCATTCTCTGAGCTTGACACCAAAATGTAGGTGAGCGCACATGCAGGGTAAAATACGAGGAGGACTTAAATGTGCGTTCCGTCACACAGACTTTATGGTTATGTTTGATCCTGTTGTGAGAAATGAAAGCTGGACGGCCACACAAAAGCTTTCTGAAGTGGTAAAGGAGAAAAGCAGAGAGATGGAATCATGGAATAAAGATGACACCTGGAATGAGTAAAGAATAATAAACAATTAATTGAAAGACCAAAAAGAAATGATTGCAGCTCTGTTGTCCACATTTTACAGTTTTTGGCCATCGTCTCAGCAATGGTCCGCTTTTGTTGCTGTAGCTTATAGGACAAATAGGTGCTGAAATGGGATATTGGAAAATGCTACTTCCTTTTTTTTTCTTGAATTCTCAGAACACTAGAAAACACAACATTGAGATATTTCCGGAGCGGATAAAAAGCAGAAAGCTGTTCCTGATTGCCCGAATAAGACTAGCTCTCAGCAGGCAGTGGGCTGTTGATAATCCTTAATTAGAAAATAAATTCTAGGGGCAGGAAATTGTCCCATCCTCTGCACACCTGCAGCAACTTAAAGCCAGCAGGGGAGGACCCAGCTGTTTTCTCGCTCACAAATGCTTTCGTTTAGCTCTCTGTTGGCGTGCAGGATGAGCCTAAAATAGCCTCAGGCTGGAAAAACAGCAAAAGGTTTTTTTAGTTTTTTTTTAACTGAAATTATCTAGCAGAAGCGTTCTTGTTTCTTTGCTTAAATTAAACTACTTTTGACACTGATCGTCGTCACCAGATGAAATGTATTTAATACCATTGCCGTTAGTGTCTGGAGACTTTATTTTATGTTTTTTTCTCGTGTCTTTTCAGCCTAAAAAACGTCACGCCCAAGGTGGGTGATGAGAAAACCCATGACGCCATACGGAGAGCTTTTGACGTTTGGCAAAAGGTGACGCCGCTGCGCTTTGAGGCGGTTCCCTACAACGAGCTGCAGAGGACCAAGAAAGATGTGGACATCACCATCATCTTTGCTTCGGGTTTCCATGGCGACAGCTCACCCTTTGACGGCGAGGGCGGCTTTCTCGCCCATGCCTACTTTCCAGGGCCGGGAATAGGAGGAGACACGCACTTTGACTCGGACGAGCCGTGGACACTGGGCAACCCACACCATGACGGTAGGCACTTCTGGAGATGAAATCAGTCACTAGAAAAATGTGCAAACCCTGAGGGGAAGGTGTGGCAGGAAGATGCAATCTGGATTTCGGTTCTCCTGGTCAACTGATCTAATTTCTGGTTTAACTCTGATGTACTGATGTACTATGTACTTCCCCTCTGAAAGCAGATATCTCTCTTCTCGAGCTAAACGTATCAGCTCTCACTCTGTGCTGACCTCAGGCTTGTGTCTTATCTGTGTACCGGCCTGTCAGGCTGCTGAGAAAGAGGTCATTCTGTTGAGTCCATAGAGTCTCTGTGTTGATTTTTTTTTTTTTTATGTGGAACTGGAAGTCCAGCAGATCCCTGATGGTGTGCATGCATGAAGATTCTGGAACAAATGCAACCATCAAGGAATGCACAGATTTTTAACCCTTTAGCACCAGAACTGTCGCCGGCTACGGCAAACAACATGTTCTTTGATCCAGCAACCAATTCTCACTGTGTCAGAATCATTTGGTTTACGTTCATTTTGTGAAAACTTTACTACTGTAAAGTGGTTGCAAATCAATGTAAAGTGCCGTTTTTTAGCTTTAGAATCCATTGAAATTATGGTAATTATGTAAGCGGCAATTCAAAGAACATGAACGCTGGAGCTAACTGGAAGTATGACGTGTCTGGGGGTATATGATATACAAAAATTATCATTTAATTTGTTGTTTCCCCCCCCCCCCCCAAACCTCCTATAATATTGCATCTCACCAGCACCCCTTTCATTATATCACTCCGGATTACTGGGTCAGAACGATCCATCCCATCATAATGATTCTGTGATATGTGATTTAACATCAATGGTTCAGACATCCAGTGTGAATCCAGGGGTGTATTCAGACTGGGAAAGCCGTTTGTTCTGGACCCAGTCTGCTTAGTTTGGTCCGTATCAAGCTCTTAACCTTGTGTTTGGTCTGTATTCAGACTGCTGTCAAGCGGCCTTTCCTGATTCGAACCAAAGCTAGTAAAGAAAACCACATGAATAAAAATCTCTTCACTTAATGGTCAGGAATCACGAGGGAGTTGCAAAGCAATTATAGACAGAAATTATAGAAGTCCTGCGCTTTACAGTCCTTCTCGGGGTAGTTCATTCAACTTTTATATTTTGCTGACCAACTTTACACGCCTGTATCAACCACAGGCTGAACACTTTTTTTCTGCTGCTTTGGTTCAATGGAGACCAGCTGCTGGGCGGTTACTGACAATAGGACAGCTAAGAAGGTACGCTGATACGTAGTTATGACAGAAAACCAGAAGATTACATGCACCACATATAAACATACATATGCTTTTTTTTTTCTAACCGTCAGACTTGAAATAAAAGTAAACTTTTCCTCTTTTAGGTTAAATACAATTGACTAAATTATTTCTATTTGTTAAATGTCAGAATGATGATGTCATCTCTTCGGAAGCCTCTGATACATTTAATTACAGCATTTGAGTTCATTAGAAACACACCTGAGGGTATATATTAGGGTACAGTTGAAACACACTTGCTGGTTTATAACGCATCATGGGACAATTAAAAGAAATCAGTCAAGATATTAGGAAGACAATTGTGGATTTGCACAAGTCTGGTTCATCCTTGGTTGCAATTTCCAGATGCATTAAGGTGCCACGTTCATCTGTTCAGACAATTGTACGCAAGTATAAACATCATAGGAACGTCTGGTGTGTTCAGACTGAAAATCAGTTCTGTGTTATCGGGGTAAACAAACTCTGGTTCACTTCAAGTGGACCAAATGTGTTCAGTTTGAATATAGTTTAGAATTTGCTCTTAAAAATATCTCATAATTTCCAGCAATGACTTTTTTTTGTGGACATTTTCCCTGTCGAAGATCTTTCATTTCTGCCTTTTTATTTCCTTTTACGTTTTTTTGACTCTTTTGTTTGAAGTCTGAGGCAAAGTGTTAGTATGTCAATGCACTTTCAGGAAATATCTTAAGAGAACCAAACTTATTGAATTTATTTTAAAATATCTATGTATTAGGCATATATTAAGTGATACTTTTCTGCACCCCAGTTTATATGCAAGTTTATATGCAAGTCTGATGCTTTGTTTAGTAGTCTGACAAAGTTTCAGAGCAGACTTAGATTTTGAACAGATATCCTCACCTTGAAAACCTTCGTCGAGTAGAACCTAAACCACATGGGTACCTTAAATCCGGAAAGTGTAAGATGTAGCTTTTAATTTATTTCTGATTTACCTTAAGATTAACCTTCTGCGTGGCATTCTCTTTTGGAGAGATTGGCTTCGGTTTTGAAGTTTTTCTACTTGAGAATTTCCATGACTGTTGTAGGACAAGTTTGTAATAGTTTGAAAATATTATGATAAAACCTCACAGATTAATAAGCAGACACATTTGCTCCCTTGAGACCCATTGCAAAGCCTTTCTTCTTTATTTTTAGACGCACCTGAAGAGTTTCAGACCAATTGGCTTATAATTACCTATTATTAGGTCTTTCCAGTTGACTAGAACTGCATTTCTGCTGGTTTTTTTCTTAAACAATATGTCAATTTTGTCCTAATTCCTCTGTACAGTTATATGTTTTATATTTGTTAATCTTTAGTGTAATAAGCCCAATGTCTGAAATATTGATGACACAATCAAATTCACCACAATCCTGTAGTATTCTTTTTTTTTTTTTTTTTTCTAAATAGCTAGACATGGAGCGATTTATATTATATATTTAAAACAAATTTAATATAAGATATCCTTGTTTTCTGTTTGTAAATCTGAATTCCATATTGCCTTTTAATATCTGTGCTGCCACCAACAGCAGCAAATATCACACGCTCTTTGACCTACTTTAACTCTAGACAATAAACATATTTCCACCGATTCTGAAGCGGAGAAAAGCAGCTTTGCACTTATGTGCAACACTTGTGGGTAATAAAGTATTAAGTGTCGATGCAAGGCTCCTTTTCTCTGCATCAGAGTGTGGTGGTCTGTGTTAATCGCAGAAACGGTCGAAGACTTACGATGATTGAAGGAATGTCCGATGTTAAAGGGTAAACCTAAGAGGAAGACTTGACTTTCCATCATAGTCAACTCAGTGACTCGGTGTTGCAGAATCATGAGTTTAAGCACCAAAGAGAATTGGCTCTTAAGACAAAGAAGACATAAATATATTAAAGAAAGAAAGAAAGAAAAAAAAGCAACAAAGGAAGTAGTTGACTGTCTAGAGCAGTGTTTTTCAACCTTTTTTGAGCCACGGCACACTTTAACCTTGACAAAAATCCCGCGGCACACCAGCATAAAAAAAAGGATTAAACCAGTCTGTATTGATCCACAGTCCCTCCATGATCTCACGTGCATTTTTTTGATAATTGTGGCAGAAAAATCTGGAAGTTTCAGCTGTTTTTTTCTAACAGATGTAATAAAAGCTAAGTTAGAAAATTCAAAAACTTTTTGATTTGTGTTCGCTGTTGTTTCAAGACGTTAAGAGGAGAGACTCGTTGTGCGCCGACACACTCACCCTGTCACTTTTAACCCAATGCATCATGGGAGATGTAGTTCAATAATCTGCCGACCGCAGAAAGCCTAGCATCTCTGAGCTTCATTGTTTTGTTCACTTGTTCCACGGTCTGACACCAGATTCTGTGGAAAGCTACACCGCTAAAGACGAGCTTTAGCTGGTATTTTTGTTAGAACTGGGAGACTTTATCAGCAGAATTCAGAACAAGGAAGTAAAAACTTTAAACACTTCTGATTGGTCAGACTGTTGACATGTGATTAAGAATCCAAGAATGATTGGTGGAGACAGTTAAAGGGGCGGAACTTTTCCTAACGCAGCTGAAGCTACGGCTAAATCGCGGTTCCGTCATTCTTATCAAAATGTTTTTAATATAAACACAAACACAAAGCAAAAAGTCTTTTATGATCTCTCATATAGCTAATTCGTTAGTGTTTTATCAGAACCTGTTTGGATGAACAAAGAGCTGAAATCCTGGAGATGGAAAATGTTAAATATGGTAATAAATGAGGACAATTTCCCACGGCACACTTGACCATCTCCCAAGGCACACTAGTGTGCCGCGGCACACTGGTTGAAAAACACTGGTCTAGAGGACAGAAAGTGAAGAAATGGATAAGAAAGTAACTGGAGACAAATATGAGAGGTTCAAGGCTTTACCAGAGATGCAGACGTGGGCGAAAGCCTGAACGATCAGTGGGAGATAAAAACAGTTGAGGATAGATCACAGATTAGTGGGACCTGTTAAACATGAGACCATGAATTTGGGCGTGAGCAAGTTCCAACTGAAAGACTCAATTAATAATGCGAGATGAGCGCCGTTTGCAGCCACTAAGAATAAAATAATGTACAAGTTTATTTAAGGTGTTGTTGGGTTCATCCGCATCAGTCATGCGTAAGGAGGTAACATTGCAGCAGTCTCTCTCTGCAGCACTCGCCAGTCAAAACCCCCCCCCCCAAAAAAAAACCAACAACAAAAACTGTTTATTATCACCCATATATGCAAACACTCATCACACACGCTGAATGTCGTCATTGGTGCTGCATGAAGAAGGAGAGGCATCTGTCATCGTGGGCTGTGATTCACTCCCTTCAGGATAATAAAAGCAACCGCTAGTGCATTATTAATAATGTGCCGATGCAGCCCACACTCATGCAAAAACATCCCATAATGCATAAATTCTCCTGTGCTCTCTGCTGCTAAAGTTCAGTGTTTTCTTGCATGTTAAATCCATCATTTAGCATGTTAAATATCAATACTGTGTGGGGAGTGACACAAACTAATATAATGCAGTTTGGATTTAAAGTGGCTTCACAACTTTTTTTTTACTAATCTAGCAAATCACATTTTTCTTAATAATAGAATATTAACAGATCTGTTTGCCATTACTTACATAAAAACATGTATCACAATTATTTTCTCATAAGGCTTTAGTCCTTACTGGCCCTATAGATGGTAAATGGCGTATACTTATATAGCGCCTTTCTTCCTACAAGGACAAAGCGCTTTACAGTCACAGACCCATTCACCCAGTCTCACACACACATTCACACACTGGTGGCGGCTCCGCTGCCAAACACAGGCACCCGCCTACCACCAGAGGCAAGCTGGGGTTTATAGCTGGATATGGGCTTTCTGTGAGAAAGTCAAAAATTGGGAGAAACCTTTACTAGGTACACAGGTTAAAGTCGTAGACCCCTCTGTGAGCCCGTAGAGCGAAAATGTTCTTACACATTTTTCCAAGAGCATGTTGCAGGTGACAGGTCATATTGAACACTCAATCAAAACCCAGTGGTAAGTAAGGATGAAGTAGGTGAGACATGGGATTGTCCTACAGAGTTCCCCTCCAAACCATATGGAATGTGTCAGGGGCCCGTTAGTGATGTTCAAGTGGTAGATACGCCTGACTGTTAAACATGAAGAAATTAGACAATCAGAGTGTTTGTGTGAGAATCATACGGACATCCTAAGGTTCTTGCGTATCACCTGCACACCTCATACAAAAAGCACTTGTGTGTGGTCAGTAGAGAGCCAGTACGTGCATATCATAATGACCTGAGAGCAGCGTAACGGGAATAATATGACAGCATCAACCACAAGTCATAAGTGTGTGTCACACACACGACAACTGTACATTACACTTTTTAATGACATCCTTTAAAGACCCACTCCAATCAAAATCATGTTTTCTTACGAAGCATTTTAGAAGCATTTTAGCAAAGGACATTCTCCCAATCCTCTTCTGGATCATCCAAATTCTCTCTAGCAAACTTTAGACTGGCCTGCACATGTCCTGGCTTTAGCAGGGAGAAAGGTCTGGCACTCTAATAGTTGAGGACAGAGGATCCTCTTACAGAAGAAGTTACAGGTTCTGTAAGCCCCAGAAATCTTGCTTGTTTGTAAGTGACCAAATACTTTTTTTCCACCATAATTTGCTAATAAAATCTTTCAAAATCAGACAATGTGATTTTCTGGATTTTTTTCCCACTCATTTTGCCTCGAAGTTGGGAAATGAGCACAGGCTTACTCGCCCCCGGTGGTCCTGTCTACAACTTGATGGCGAAACTCTGTTGAACTCCTGCCAGTCAGAGACAAACTATGTCAGAGAAAACAACAAATTTAATTTTTTGTTTTGCCTAAAAAAGTATAATCAAAAAATAAAGACCACTCCGACCACTTTTACAATAGAACCCAAAGATGATTGAAGTGGGACTTAAGGGTCACAGTATCAGCCTAAGGGGAACAGTAAGACGCACCTGCGCTACCCTTAAGATGTGGCCACGCCTGTCTATGACCCTCACAGGCTTGGACAACCCAAAGACTTGCAGTACAGATCAACCCCCATACAGTATGACAAAGGTTTAAGGTAGATTGTAGTCTTAAAAAATAAACTCCACTTTTTGAATTCTGGTCAATTTGATAGGATTTAAGGACTAGTTTGTACACAGAGTTTGTTACCAAAACCTTGAGTTTTTTTTAATTTATTTGTATCTACTATTTTTGTGGATTGTTTTTTAATCTATATAATGCATTATGTTAGCTTAGCATGGAGCCGCTGGGTATGATGTAATTTTGCTCAAAACAACAAAAGAAAAGGATGTCTGGCTTCCCTTCTCCCTTCCTCTCTTTCCATCAGTCTCCTCTCCATCCGTGTTTTAAAGGTAAAGCCGGAGTGGCACACACACAGACCCACACCGGAGACGACCTGCTGTCCGGCAAGCTGCCCCTGCCTGTCATACCTAATCCCCCGTGTACTGTTGTCAAGAGGGATCAGTCGTCACGGTGACTGTTGCCAGCATCGCTCTGTAGATGCTGTTGTTGTTGTTGTTTTGGATGACGATGTCATCAGTGCGGACTGGAGGATTATTTCCTGTCTCTATGGAGATCAGCTCGCCCGTGCACGTGGCAAGGTGCTCCTTTTTCTCCAAGAAGCACACGTATGCACCGTTGTTTGAGTTCTTTGTTTCAGGTGTTAGAAGGATGTAGCATTCGACCACTGAAATTATAATATCAATTTAAAATGTTTAATATAAATTTATAATTTATTATAGCTTTTATACAAACGGAGGAGAAAAACAGCTTATAGACTGACAAGAAAATAATATTTTGATCATAGTTTTTGACTATTGTAATGCATATGAATTAATTTTTTTTTAGAATATGACTGAATAAAACTGTAAGACTTTTTTTTTTTTGCAACTATCAGCTTAACATTTTGCCGGATTTCAAGCCTAATGTCTCTAAACAAAAACCAAACAAAAATAACCTCAAACACATGTGGCAGCATTTAAATGTCATTCTAATATTAAAGTCCTAGTCTGATAATCTTTTGGAAAAGCATTCCAAAAGCAAAGGCTGGCAGCTTGTGACTTAGGCCTACAAGCTTTTTCCAACAGCATTTTTTGTCCTCTGATTCACAACGATTTAAATAAAGAAATACTCAGAAATGCCATTTTAGGCTTAATTGTTCTAATATATGTCCTCAATCATGAGAAAAATGGTACAAAAACATGATAAAAAAGCAACAACAACAACAACACATTTTTCATCGTAGTGGGTCTTTAAAGGCACACACATTTGTAAATTGGAGTGCCCCTTCCCTGCGGTTGTGTTAGCCGCGTGTCATGACTTAGAACGATCTGAAAACTCTGGGGAGGTGAATCTCACATTGAGCCAGACCCGTTTTATCACCTCTGCTTCACACTAAACTCTCCGCTCTGTGCTGTGTGTGTGTGACAACATGTGTTACAGCCGACAGCCAGACTCGATGATCACATCATTCATGCCAAGCCCCTCCACCTTTTGTGCGAAGCTCATCGTGCCTGAAAAGCGCAGAGGCAAGTGAGGAGGATCTGGCACACAGAGTTGGAGAAATGCTGTCTTTATGAAGGCCGACTGATGGATTTACGAATTTCCTGCCTCTCCTCCCAGCCTCTTTTCTCTTGTTTACTACAACAACACTGCTGACTTTTTGGTTCTGCTCTGAAACAAAGAGCGATTGCAGTCGAGGGACCTGTTCTGGCTGAGTAACACATTAGTGAACAAACATTTCTAATTGTCAATTAAAGACAGGATTTTATTTCTAACTCAGTAAACCACCATTCTGAATGCTCACAGCCTCTATTGTGAGCAGGCATTATCAAACACATCTCTAAAAGGATGTTCGCTTTTGTCCTTTGGGCTGCAGCAGAGTGACAAATCTCTCAAATCATCGTCTATGTCTCTTTCTCGCCCTCGTTTTCATTTCGCTGTGTGAGAATCCACACATAATTGTGTTAGGGATTGCACGGTAATAAGTCCGGCAATTCTGCCTGGATGGAGCACCGTGAAAAACAGCGGAGCAGCCGTGTGAGGGGGTGGCAGATGAGCCCGTGTTTTCATTCAGAGTGCAACAACCCTGTGGCCCTAACAGAAGTTGTTTTCTCACAGGAATCTGTGGACAAAGCCTATCACAAGAGCCAAACACGGCATTTGTTTTGTTTCGAGCACGATAAATGATGGATGACGCTACCATGCTCGCATCAGCCTTTCATATGCTTGGAAACAATCTCTATCCTGAGAAGAATGTGGAAAGGTGAGATAAAAAAGGAGATTAACAAACTTCTTACTTTTTAGAAATTTTAATGCTATGTAGTTTGATTTTAAATCTTATCTTGCTGAGTTACTCCTTATGTATGAAAATATTTCTTGTTTCGAATGAAATTTTAAAGGAAATCAATTCAATGTACATTAAAATGCAAATATAACACGCAAAATGAACAGGCTAAGTTGATGAAGAGTCTAACATTATACAATTTTAAAGGAAAATTACCACCACATCAACACAAGTGCATATTTTCCCAAAATGGATTTTCATAATCCAGAACTTGTAATAATTTGCAGATATGGTGAAATTCTATTTTGGCGGTCATCTTTTCATCGTCGTGGACCAATCTTTGTGTTGTTTTTGCTCAGGATGAAAAGTCACTACTATATTTTTGCAGCAACTATTGAAGTTTTGTTTATTTTCTTTTATTTTTTTAAAGGACAAATTAAATTACCAAATTTTACAAAACCATATCAAAATTAACCTGTTGCATTCTATGATTTTATAGTTTTTCTTTTCTAAACATAAACCACTGTACTGTTTCAAATTCATGTTTAAAAGTCTCCATGCAAAAGCTTGAAAATCACATTTTAATACATTGAAATCAGTGTTTTTTCTTTAATTTTATAGAAACATTTATGGATCAAAAGGACAACACTGTTGGGTTAAAAACCTCCATTGTTGCAGTCAACCTCTTTAAAGGTTTCTTTATTTTTTGCTGGCCACCATATTGTCCTGTTTATTGTTTGATGAATTGCCTTAAAGGCTTTATCTGCTCAGTGCTGGTGTTTTCTCTAAGATTTTTTCACTCATCTGGATGCTTTGCTTGTTTCGTGCTTATTTTGTTCTCCACTTCACATTTCAACTAGTTACACTTCAACTGTGAGGATCCACTTAAAATCACGATGTAACTGCAACCTGGTGTAATTGTAAACAGTGGTAGTAATTGATTGCACTATTTTACTATTTTTTCCCAGTTTTTTAAATCTTCATTGGTTTTGTATTTAAGATCCCATTATTGTATTACGAACCGCTCTATTCACTCACTCCAACAAGAAGGCAAACGTTCTCATGTTCACACTTTCTTAATCACGAGGTCATTTTGGCGTGCTCGTCTTGAAGGTTTGATCTCCATACAAAGAGATTCATTGCATGTGCAGAATTTGTATTCAGGCTCTGATTCTGCTTTTGTCTTCCATGAAAACAGCACCAGAAAAAAACAAAATAGCCCCATAAATAAAAACGCCATCTCTACATTCCATGATAATTGACAAGCTTTTGCCTGAGGCATTACCTAAAAGGTCTGGCATGTTTACAAAGACCTCAGCCACCTTTAACACGAGTAAAAAGCGCCTAAAAACGCAGCTTGAGAAATTGATGTTCACACAGAAATTGAATTCCTGTTCGTTCACACAGGAATTGAATAAATTTCAGATTTCAGGTCTTTAATTATCTCCCTTACTTTTAGCACCAAAGTAAAGCAAATGGATCAGAAAGTTACACCACTTCACGAAAGAATAAAAAAAATAAAAACTGGAAACTTGTGTTTCTAGTGATTGGCTTTGGATCAAAGTTTGTGGTTGATAGGGCGCCTGAGAATAAAATCCTGATTGTTTGATGACAGGTAAGATGAAACCAAATTGACTTCTACTTCAGCTAATTTGATCTACCGTCACATAAACAGCTGCAGGCAGAACGGTGGATCATCAAAATCCAATACCGTTATTGAACCCCACATTTAAAGCAGCTGTCGCTTTTAATTGAACCACTTGATAGTTTATAGATAACAATTGTCCGCTTCATTGTTTTTTGGAGTAGGCCATCCCAGCAAACAGAAATTAGAAGAAAAGAGAAAACTGGATCAGTTGGTTACACTACAAAAGAGGGAAAAAAGGACGAGTTGTTTAGAACCAGAGGAGCATATGGTGTCCTTGCAGGTTTATTTTTAGATGGCTGCTCCTACTGTGTGATGAGTAGGAAGCACTTCATTCTGTCTTTTCCTCCCCACTTCTGTGCATCCTCCTTTTCCCTACACATCTTCATTTTCTTTCAAAGTTCAGTGGGTTTACTTGGCGTTACACCTGATGTGCTTTCAAACCACAGCGAAAAAGCAAGAAGATAACATCTTGGATTCAGACAGAAGATGTCCAGTTTTTCCCCAGTTCTGTCATAGAAACGGACCAAGGTGGAAGGCTGTTTTGTGATATTTCTATGATGCTGTCCATTTTAGGAAACAATGTAACTGCTTGTTGTTTTACTCCAGACTTTGACATGGTTCCTACTATTTTTCCAAGTGTTGGAAAGAATGTGTCTGTATATTCTTTGGACAAAGCTTTAGGAAGTTTATCTGCAGAGCGAGGCCCGTCTGTCTACTTGCCTGACTTTGGTCGCTCAATCTGTATGCTGTCAAGATTTTCTTTTGTCCTTTTTTGTAATACATTTTTTTCTTTTCTTAGCAGTTCCTAATAGCCATTTCGTCATGGATTTTAACCCAATGTTTTATTTTGAAATGGTAGTTCCAGTGCAGTGAGAGTGATACTAGACTGATGAACTTCTGCTTTTCTAAGCTCATAACTAAAAGAATATTCTTGTAGTACCAACTTTTTATTATGGAGATCTGCTGTTTTCTGCCTATGTTCTCGTATGACCAGCAAAGCTCTTTGTTTCTTTAAATATTTTTTCCCAGTTAATTATCTGAAATTCTTTTTTACTGTTATAGTGGATCTTTGACCAACCAAGGTTAAAAAGACAAAGGTGGCTTGTTCCATTTGTCCTTTGAGATCAGCCAAACTAATTTTATAAACTACTAAACAACCAAAACTCAATTAAATCCTATTCAATCAAAACAGCAACACAAAAAACACACTTTACAAAATAAAAATCTAATACAGGATGAAATACTAAAATAATAAATAAATGCAAATATAAAAACACAGCCCTACTGTGGTAATATGTTTAATAAATCCCACTTTAAAAGAAATGTCAATAAAGGTTAATGTGACAGAGGTGCTATTTGCATAAAGGACACATTTCTTTTAACAATACTGAGCTGACTTCCAATTATTTCATACAGAGAATCATATCCAATGTTCCACTGCTATTAAAATGTTTTAGTTCATCCACCATTCAGAAAAGTTGATTGTTTCTTCAAATAAAAGACATAAAAAGAGGAAAAATCTTTCTTTGAGGTCATTTCTTACCTTTTTTTTTATATTAGAAAGGCCTCTATAATATTTTTTTTTTATGTTGATTTACCGGTAATCTTTTCTCTGCTTCTGCTCTTCTTTGCTTCAAGAGGAAATGACCGCAGAGGTTTAGATAACTTAGATAACTTTTTCTTACTACAAGAGTGGATCTGTATCCCCTGGAAAAGTACATCTGTGTCCCCTTGGAGGTCCAGTATCAGTGCATTTTAAGATTGGGAGAATTGATACCGAGCTGCTGTAAGTAAAAGACCTTGTAGAAGGACACAGGTGGGCCAACAGAACACAAAGGCACACACACAAACTCCAAGGGAATTGGAGGAACGCTCCGTAATGTGTGCAGTTGGTTTCAAGGATGCAACATGACAGGCAACATGAAGTGATGCAACACTGATATGATGCAGTGCAATGTTTTACTGCGGGTCTGGTACAACACAAACCGTTCCAGGAGGACGATAGATCAGCTTCTTGTAAGAATCAACATCAACAAAACAATAAATTTGACCCATATTTAAGTCATTTTGAAGTCAATACTGCTTTGGTTTGTCTTTAAAGAAACATTTTTTAATGATTAAGAATCTAAAAAAATACCTTTTTTATTAAGATTTATTAAAATAATAGAAGTTTACAGTCTAACCTCTACAAAGAATAAACCTTTATTAAACTAATTGAACATTTTATTAGTTTGCGTTGACTCAGTTTATGATCTTCAACCTGTCGTGAAGTTTGCATGGAATTGCCAACGGAAGGCATTCAGGGAAAATATCGTTGTCAGTTACATAACCACATTTTCAACAAGAACTATCATAAAGGATTTGCATTATTACTTCAACACTTTTCGACCAATATCGCCATACACTCAGCCCACCAGGCCACCACTACAAATAGATGGCCGCTTACTGACGGCAGCATCAGCCTCCATGTGGGCGGCAGTACTCTCTTCCGCCCCCACACATGAATAAACTCACGCACACAACCCAGAAGCCCAAGGAGGCCTCCCACCAGTCAGTCAGATGCTGTCGTAGAGCTTGTTCCCATAATGCTTAGCAAACACAATTTGTAAATCACCGTGCCAACTGTGTGTTCTGAAAACACAGCTTTTAGTCTCCTAAAGGAGTAACTGTTTGGATCCTTTACAGTCTTCTGCAGATTTATAAACAGTAGAAACAAATTCCTTGCATGTTTTTTTTTTTATAAGGTCTTATGACCCCAAAAAGCAAATGTTATGATGAAGTACAAGCTAACCTTATAAAAGACTTTTGTCAAATTGTTTTCAATCAGCCAGTTGATATTTGTTTGTCTGTTATTCCATGTTGTGCCCCAAAAGCAACACAAGAAAAACAAAAGACAGCATAGCTGCTCAAAGAAACAAGCTCTTTTAATTACAATCAATGAGTATTACGTTGTGTAATGTGTAACTAATTACTGAAATGTTTTAATTACAATCAATAAGCCATTGAGGGCGACAGTGGCTCAGGTGGTTGAGCGGGTTGTCCAATGATCGAAGGGTTGGCGGTTCGATTCCCCGCTCCCACCAACCAAAATGTCGTTGTGTCCTTGGGCAAGACACTTCACCCTCCTTGCCTCCAGTGTGGCTCCACTGGTGTGTGAATGTGTATGAATGATCCCGGTGATGGTCAGAGGGGCCGTAGGCGCGAAATGGCAGCCACGCCTCTGTCAGTCTGCCCCAGGGCAGCTGTGGCTACAACCGTAGCTACCATCACCAAGTATGAATGAGGAGTGAATGAATAATGGACACAATGTAAGCGCTTTGGGTGTCTTGAAAAGCGCAGATAAATCCAATCCATTATTATTGATTTTCTTTACTTGATCTGCAATGTGCAGCAATAATCACTGGTTAAATGTCATAATGTGTTCTAATGATAACCAATGATTATTACATATCGGTTACCTAAAGTGTGAATCATTCATGTTTACTGAAAAGATATAAGAGGACTTTCTGAGGATAATCAATAGGCATTCGATTTTGTTGCTTGATAACTTGATCTGCAATGTGTAGCAATCTGGATTTAATGAAATTGTATTCATATCATAATCAGTGAGTATTGAATATACGTCTGTGTTTACTGAAATCATGTATGAATGTTTTCTGAAGAATCAATCATTAGTTAGCACTTGATTTTGTTACTTAAAAAGAATCTATCTGATCAGAACCAGATTACAAAAACTATGCAAAACTATAGAATGAATTAACTCAGTAGGGGATGGATTATATAAACTCACTTCTTCCCACTCCTTTTCAAGCAATAATTCAAGCTCTACATGAATTTAGTTCACGATCACTATATTTATATAAGCAAATGTGACTCAAGTGTGTTTTTGTTTTCGTTTGTCTGTTTTTTTTTATCTATGTATTTCAACATTTCTGTAATGAGTTTGATAAATCTGTGATTTTCTTTTGTATCAACTACAATTAATGCTTGAAATAAAAAAAGAAATCAAATCAAATCAAAAAGAACAGACAGATGTTCCGTATGAAGCTTCTTTAAGACCCAAAACTCTTAAAAATCAGAGCTCAATTAACACACATCCATACATGCAAGATCCTAGCAAGATCAGAAGGAGTAATTATTAGGTGTGTTGTCCACTTGAGGTCAACTCAGTATATTAGAACTGGACTGAGTTTGTGTGAAGTCACTCATTGAAAATGCGTTACTTCCTGCTCCAGCGAAATTAAGCCAGTTCAGTCGCCATTTTCCTGGAATACGGACGTCACCATGTTGGAGCGCAAGATGCCAGTAATTGGTCAGAGTCAGTCTGAGTCAACATTTCTGTGGCAGCTTTACTGTTGCCAATCGGGTGTAAGCTTGTTCCAAGTCCACACCCCTTTCACTGAAAGTGGGAACTGAAAAATCTGTCAATCAAACATTTAGAACATTTTAAGGTGGGGGTCGGTGGGCACCACACCTTTCACTGAGGCATCTGATTGTTAAGTTTATAACTTGAATAACTTGTGATAAAGAAAAAAAATTGCATGAAAAAAATGTAGAATTAGCAAGAACATGTTTAAAGAAGGTCGTGCATCGTTATTCTGTTAAATATATCCACTGAGTAGTAATAGATGTTTATTTTTTTACTTTGATACCCTGTTTCCTATTTCTCCTGCAAAATTGATGTGTCAACGGACTGAAAATAGTAATGTGTGCATTGTGGAAGGATGGATGTCAGACGCAGATATGATGAAGGTGATATAAACGGTCCGATTGATTAATAAACGTTCTATTTTTTCGTATCAATGCTACATAGACGCATCACAGACAGACCAGTGGAAATTAACCTTTAGCCTTTGTTTCTCCTCAAACATCTAAATACAAAGTGTTTAAAAAGAAAGAAAGCCACTTTGCGCTCTAAAACCTCAGGCTGGAAGAACAGACGCATGTTATTTAAGGCAGCTTTGTCTGTATGTATTTGATTTCTTTCTTTTATTGTACATCAAAAACACTCACCGATCCGATGAACACTGATAGTTTCAAGATTAACAAAATACAGTTTGTTTTTGTTTTGTTTTATAGCTAAAAAGAAAAAAAATACTAAATATTGTAACTGAAATGCTTGAGTCAGACCTCTGATATCTTGGCTAAAGCGATAAAAGGGCAAGCATTAATGAAATGAGTGGGATTATATCAGAAATAATCTCAACCTTAACTAAATTTACAAAAGAATTTTAACTTTTTCAGATCATTACTTGGAGAAAAAGTTCAGAAAAAGTCTGCCAGACCAGTATTTCTTCAAGGTGAAGTTTGTAAACCTATTTAAAATTCTCCAGCCCTCTAAGTCTTCTTGACTGGTGCGATGTGAATTCAGATCCTTCACCCCAGCATTTTTGAGGTGAGGTAACATTACTCTTAGGCAGACACAACTGCCAAACTGACTGCACATATGAATACACCATCAGTCCACTTAGCATGACCAATGCATTACTAAAGATGAATTATCCCAATGGAAATGTGTGTGCACTGCTGTCCAGCTCACAGGTGCTGCACGGAGATAAATGTGACACGAAGAAAACGTCTTTTTCCTTCTTCTCCCCGTTGCTGAATTTTTTCCCCTCTCCCGTCTTTCAGTAACTAAAGAGAAACCGGCCAGTGTGTGTGGAGACATGGCAACTTTCCACACCAAATTTCCATCTCCAGCAACCTCTGTAAATAAATAATTACTCCAGTGAACATGTGCTGCTCTCATCAGCTGGAGTTTTGCTCTCTGACAAGCATGGGAGAATTAAGTGCGAGTGCATTCGACAGCACGAGTTCTGCTCGATAAGTGTCAAAGGCCATCAACCGAGGGAGTGAGAGACAGGCAAAGAGGAGGAGAGAAAAGCAGCAACTGATGTTTTATGGCATCGGAAAGAGATATGAATCCAGATAGAAAAAAATATGACTCTCACTTACTGTCTTTAATGATTAGGTGAACTTTACAATGATGTGGCAAAGAGACAAAACTGCTTCACTTGGCATTTTTTTCCAGTTTGGTTTTAATAGCTTATTTGGGTGCTAAACCATTTTAATTATAATTGGTGTAAAAAATCCCCAATTGAACCTAAATTTTCTAGTATTTACAAATGACCCATTAATGCCCCTTTGTTTATGTTGTGGTTTGTAAAGTTAATTTGAAAAATTGTTTCCTTTATTTATTTATTTTTTGTCAAGTCAGATTCTGTTGGAAGTTGATCGAACACAATGTGGGCCGTTGTACTTTTGCTCAATTCTTTTACACAGTCGCTCTGTCAAAACAGGCACGCAGTTCTGGTTTGACAGCCAGCAAAGCCTGTGCCGGGGGCCCTCTGAGCCAGGCACTGAACCAGTGGGCTGAGATCTGGCAGGCTGTCAGAGCAGCACAGCTCTTCTGAAGCCAATGTCCTCACTGACCTCTCCTCTGGTTCAGCGTCCGCGCGTCCTCTTTTTTCCACTCGGGAATTTCATTTCCAGTGTCCTTCAGGCTCTGGGTAGATAAGTCAACACTTACCCTTTTTTGTCAGTTCTAATTTCTTATTTTTTTCCCTCTTACTTAGTCCTCCTGTTCAATGTTAACAATATTCTGCAAGAAAATAAATCTGACACAAATGAGAGATATTTATACTAGTTTTCCCAAAAACATATGAGCAATACATCACAGCTGTCTTAGACATGAACCTTATGTATGGCTAAAAGGCCCAAAGTGGGAGTTGTAATTCAAGATGATTTGTTTACACTTTGTAAAATGATGGACAACAGAGGGATAATAGGTATTATAGCGCTGGGAAGAGGGACAAAAAAAATCCTTAAAGGAGGATCCGTGGTCGTAATGGCAAATCAATTTTTTATTTGACGTTGAAAGCAAGAAAATCATAAAGCTTCTTTCCCATACCAAGTAACCACAATTGGATAGAAACCATTGACTTTATATGAGGATTGGACCGCGTGAGTGTGACATCACCACTACCACTTGAAAGTGGGCTCAGGAGAATCTGTCAATCAAACGCTTCAGATGTTCAATATGGGGGCCAGCAGGCAGGGGTCACTCAGTCCAGTTCTCATATACAGTCAATGATAGAAACACAAGGAATAGGCCTTAAAAAACAACATTAGTTTATATCCACCTTCTCACAGCCCATGATGCACTTGGGAAAAATGAAGGAAAAAAAATACTGTTCTCGATTTTACTAGGTGCTAAAAATCCACACACTTTCCCCCACCAAAACACTTCAGCTGCCTAAATGTCAGACAAATATAAGTAACTTGTGAAATAGCTATTTGTTTTATTTTAGCATTTTAAAAAATGTCTTGTTGACATATTTGCTGGACTCATGCTGAGGGGAGAGCTGTTCAGTTAAGGCTGGATTTGTAGCTTAAGTCCTTTTCGTGTACCTATTACACGAAAAGACGAGTTGAAACTGACCCGATTGATATTTATGTTATTGTAACGTCTCATTTGAACCTGTCTGTGTGTGCATAGATAAGTGTGTCAGAAAGTAAACATAGTCTGTTGTGCTGTAAAGTTACAGCTGGAAAGTTCACTTATATCGAAAAGATTTTGACCCACTGATGAAATTCTTATTATTTGTGGTTTTAACATCATTTAGTGGTATTTTACTGATTATAGTGGACACAGACACACACATATATATATATATATATACTTTTTGTTATCAGGTATCCAAAAGATGGTTCTTTGCTTTGTTTCTTGATTTTAATGTCTACAAAGAAGTGCCTTGCGTAGACAGACAGCTATGGTCACCCTTGTGTGACACTGTCGACAGATGTCATGTATTAAGTGAAGCATGGGCTATTACTTAAGCATTGAGGTATCGGGGAGCTTTACAGGCTCCCAGAGGTATCTGCTGACAGTTTGAGCCATTACTGCAATTGAAGAGCTGTGACTGGGGCCATACATCTGATTTGGGAGCTAAAGGGTACTTATTTGCGCTCGCCTGTGTCTGAAATCCAGTATTCTTGTGTTCCTTACGGCCCGATCGTGGTCTGTAACAGCAGAGGCAATGCTCAGAAAGCTGCTAAAGAATCCTAAAAGAGCAGGTTTCTACTCATAAATCCTACAAGTAGGTACGTCACGTTGTAAATCTCTACTGTCTCTCTTCTCCCACTTCATCGTCCCCTCCTTATCTCTCCTTTTTTCTCTCTCTTTAGTTTCTTTACCTCATTAGCAGCAACCTTGACCTCCCCTGAGTCGAGCTCCTGCAAGATTGCGGCCGCCTCTGACCGCCACTGTGATCATTGCCCACTTAACATTGCAAAGAAAAAAAAGGAAAAGGCCAAAGAATTGAATTTTAAATGCCCTGCTCAGGCTTTAAATAGAATCCTAAGATGACTTCATTTTCTGCCAGAGTGGCAAATGGTACAAATGAATCACTGAATGATGAAGATGCTTCCTCACCCACTAACAAATGTTAAAAAAAAAGTGTTGTTGCTGTGAGTGGGTTATAATCCACAAGCTGTGTGGATTGTCCTGACAGTGTTTAGATCAGCTGTAGTCTTTATTTTAAGCATTATTTTCCCTGTTTTGCGCTCAGAAGCAGCAGCAGACTGCAGGGTGAAGTTATAAATGCATGGGTAAAAGGTTAGAGTTTTAAAATTCATCACCTCCGTCATCAGTGATTGCTGCAACACGGAAACATTGCTCGAGATGAATAGTCGAACCCTTTATTTTTTTTTCTATCTCCTGTCCCGCCACCACACTGCTTTCCATTCAGATGCCTTTTCTCCTTGGATTACCTCACCTTTTTTATCTCCCGTTTAAGTATTTTCTGTAATCCTTTTATCACAGTGATCGCCTCTGTTCTCAACATCTTTTTTTTAAATCTCTTTCATCTCTCTACTTTTCTACATTTGCTCACCATTTTCTCGCATTTTGTGTCTTTTATTTTACTACATCACGCTCTACCTATCTCCTTCCACACTGCAGCCTCTTCCCGCGGAGCCTTTGTTTAAGAACCCTCAGCTGATGATTAGTTTTGTTTTTGTGGCCCCGGCGCTGAGGGGGCACCCTGTCTGCAGCGCCACTTACATAAGGAGCTGAAACAAAGTGACAAAGCTGTCCTAAAATAGACCCGGAAGGCACAAAGGCTGACTCAGGAAATCAAAAACAATCTTTTTCTTGTACTTGTGTTGTGGATGCATCTGTCATGTGTTTGACAATTGCATCAGTTTGTGAAAAAATCCTTTGTACTATATGCTCTTGAGTGTTAAAAATTATTAATTGGATTGAAAGCTTGGGTTGCATTTAACAATTTTTCTGGATGTCTTTTTTTTTTTTTTGGATTAGTAACTATTAATTTAAAATCCTCTTTTTTTTCTTTCTTTCACATTAATGCATGAGAATTGATTTGTAGATTTGCAGACAACTGTTCAAATGAGCAAAAGTTATTTGTTAATCCACACTTTGGATGTATGTATGTGTTGAGTTAAAAACAATGAATATTAGTTTAGTACTTTCACAAACGTCATTCCTCTATTGATGAAGAGTTTTGTTTAAAGGACCTCAAAAGCAACTTTTGTTTTTCATTTGCATTTATTCTCCTCAAATCATTCAATTTAGAAGATATGGTGGCTGGAATAGGGCCCAGTATCCTATGGCCCCTGTGCGATTCAACCCTTTAACATCGGAGCTATCGCAAAAATAGTAAAATGACAGGCTTTTCAAGATACCATAACCTTTTGACCTTTTGGCAAATAACGTAATTCCAGACAGGTTCTGACGCAGAGAGAGCGGCATTGAAGCTGATATCCAACACTTTACTAATGTGCTTAAGGTGCTTTTCTTCTTTTCTCTGCATCAGAATCACCTAACTTACGTTGATTGCATAAACATTTTACTACTGTAAAGTGTTGAATATCAGTGCAAAGCTGCTATTCTCCACTTTAGAATCCGTTTAAAATAAGTTAAATGTTTCATCGGTTGAAGAGTTACAGTAATTCAACACTGGAGCTATAGCTGCGGTGTCAAAGAGTTAAGCAGGTTTGAAGATGATTGGATGGTGAACTCATGTTTTATGTTCTTGTGTATAATTGCGGATAATCATGAGTGTGTGTGTGGTGCGTAGAAAAGCAAAATTGCATGAATGACATGTTTTCTTCCATTTAAATGGAGTTGACGCTATGCTATCATGCTAGTTACAATACACCAAGGCACAAAAAGCTGGTTACTTAAACATTGAGGTTTTAGTTTTATAATCCTGACTAACGCTGGGTAATTTCTGTCTGCCTTCCAAATCTCCTTTCATAAATAAGATACTACAGCAGCCTTCACTCTCTTTAGAGATGTAATGACGTTGATAGGTTTTGGAAAACTGTAAGAAATGGATTGAATGGAGTTTGAAATGCCACTTTTAATTGCTGTAGCCCTCTGTAATTAAGTAATATCATGGTATGGGAGTTAACTTTAAATGACATACACCTGTATTTTGATCTTTGCTCTGATTTTTTTGTTTGCTCTTAGGGGCATTTTTACTCCTCTGCTTTAACTCTTGTCTCAGGAAGGAAGAGGCTGAAGAACTGCCTGACCCCGTTTCCCCGTTTCTCTCTTCTTTGTCTCCTTTCTCCTCTGTGCCTCACTTTGTCTGATTGAAGCCGCATCTCCAGACATTTGTTCAATAATACAAACTTGCATTCATTTTCTTATTTTCATTGAAAGATTTTGACAGAATCCTGAGACTTTTTAGTGAGTGCTCTGCAGGACTTTCCATCAGGCCGATAAAGGCTCGCTGACATTTACACAGTTGAATATTGTTGGCAGTGCTCAAATGAAGCTGTTTCTATGTGACGGTCGGGTCCATAAAGTCCTGAGCGGCACACTGTACCTGCTGGCAAGTGGTCTCAATAACCTGCTGATGGGGAATTGATGTGAGAGATTTGCAGCAGATAAGTGCCTCACTTTAGTGGGAATCCTAATGAATAAATGATGCTTCTTTCCATTCTCTTTCAGTTTGATAAGAAAAAGACAGAGGGGTGAGACTCCAACCTGGAGAGGATTAAAAATGGAAGAGTTCTGGTTGTAAATAAAAAGTGGACAGGTTAGTTCTGTTCTGTTTAAGGCTCCAAAAAACTAATTTGAGAGCAATATTTGACATAAAAGCTAGGTCAAAGATCTCAACTAAAGCTTTAAAGCAACTGAAGTAGGTGATATCCCATTGGACATGGAATCTAACTTCCCACAGACAGACAGGAAACTTTGGAATGAGGATTTCTGAAGGTAGGGTTCTTTTCTTAGCCCAGAGTATTGGAGGAATCAATGACACATTATAGTTCATAAAATAGCTTTTGTTGCCTTTTTCAACTATTTCATTGCGTTTGGAGCTTTTATTTTTCTGTGGGGGAACCCTGTCTGATGATCAGTTAAACATCCAAACCTCAAGTGTCAAAATTCTGGAAAGAATTTGTGAAAAGTCAGCCATGTAAACATCAGTAACTCGTGTCAGACTCTACAAACCTAAACACACCAGCGTAATGGAGCCGCAGTGAAGCCTGGAAGTTGTTGAGCCAGCGTGTGATGGAATTACAACATCATGTTCACTTGTCTATGACTTGGCTTGCCATTGAAGCCATAATTCCCGTCTGTAATGCAAATGCACCCATTGAACAGCCCCAAGACACATTGTTCTTTCAATGGGTTTTCCAGTTTCTGCGACCCTCAGAGAACCTTTGTAACCGTTGGAGTCTATGCAGCTTCATGGGGCAGGTTTGACGTGCTAAGACGATGAGAAAAAAGCGTCTTTATTGTATTTTTTGCTGGTGACCTTAGTTAACAAGTTTGAATAAGACACAGTGCACCTAAGTCTAGAATAACTCAGCCTTATACCGCTGCAATTTAGGCTTGGCTGTCAGCCACAGAGGGTTTCTGTGTTAAAAGGTCAGCCCAGTGTCATCGGTTAACCGCAGCTCAAGACTGATGACAGACTGCATGCTTTTCGGTGCTCGGGAGTTCTACGCGTCTGTGTATGTGTAATAAAGCTCAGTCTTTCTGGATAACATGTCAGAGCAACATAATCCATTCATTAGGGGAACAGAAGGAGGACGTCTGTCCACAGTCACGTATTCAGTTTTTTTGGGTAGCATTGTGTTTTTGGGAAGCATTAAATGGGCTAGGCTGAATTTTGAAGTACTCGGGCACTGCCAACCGAAACAGGTGCACTCTGACAAGCTGCAAGGTGACAAAAAAACATAACCAGAGGCACAATAAATGTGTTTCTTTTTTTATTTTGCTGTTTATGAGGGACACAAGATGCCTCATAAAGTTATCTGCCAGCAATGCTGACGGAAAAACGGGGCTTGGTTTGCTCACTCCCTGCTTTTCTCTGTTTTAGGAAACGATTTGTTCCTGGTGGCAGTTCATGAACTCGGCCATGCTCTTGGTCTTGAACACTCCAACGATCCAACGGCCATCATGGCCCCTTTCTACCAATACATGGATACAGACAACTTCAAGCTGCCCATGGATGACCTGATGGGCATACAGAAGATATACGGTAAGGCAGACTTTTTTTTATTTTGATGTCATTGGAATCCCAATTTGAACTTTAAAGGTATTTGCCCGTTTTTGGAGAATCGTTTAGGTTTACAGGTTTGCCTCCGATTTAAAGGCCATTTGTAGACAAAAGATGATTATCTGGGATGTCAACCTTGTGCCATGACACTCTTCAGGTACTTTTTTTATGGTACAATGAAATAAATTCAGTTAATTGACTTGTTTTACTTTGGATTACAAGTTGTATGGAGTTTGAATCATATTGATGTTTAAACAAAAAAAAAAGGAAAACTTTCTTGCAACTTTTCATAAACTGGAATCAAACAGAATTTGTTTAGAAAGGCCAATAATCACACTTAAAAAAATGTTTATTTTAATATGTCAACTAAAATTTAACAGATGCTTTTTTTTTTTTAACTTCTAGTCATTCTGTTGTAAATGATCCGCTGTCTTTGTCTGTTTTTTTGTGTATCCTATGGGGCGACCCATGTTAGCTCTCAGATTCTTAGGTTTGAACATTTTTTTAAGATGAGTTGATCAAGGTGTCACAAGCCCAATTCATCAACACACCACCCCTGTGCTTCATAAATTTGTTTTTTTATACATATAGTCAAATGTAAAACATTGTACAATGCCCACAGATGTGTATTGCAGTTTTGTTTGTACACATATGTAAGTTGCAAAACTTCTTGGTTAATTAGAAAGTCATTGTGGCCGTTTCTTGTTCTGTTTTTTTTCTGTCTTGTTTCTTGTTAAAAAAACTTCCATGAATGGTGCTGTTTTTTTATTTTACTATGTACATTTATTAACAATGCTACTTTATTTTTTACTGTTTGGAGCTGATCTCATTGTATCAGTAGGGATAAAACACAGTGGAATGCAGTGGTGTTCTCAGTTACAGCTGTCATCACCGTCTAGCTGTCCTAGTCTATCTTAATGACTGTCACACAAATGCATATACACACACAAAAGAACCCGCCATCTGCCTGCATGGACAGGCCATGACCTTCTGGAAATGATAGATACAGGCAGAGATCGCATCTCTCTTCATCCCCCCTGTGTTTTCCTTGTCTCCTCTCTGTTGACCCCTGAATTTCCTGAATTATAACAAGAGATGAAGGGCAGGACAAGTGATAGCAGTTTCCGCCTTAACCTCATTCCCTTCCCTCCAACAGCTGACCCCCTCTTGTTTCTCATGACAACAGTGATGGCTACACGTTCAGTTGAGAAAGGAAAAGGCAGGGCGCGCACTGATGGATTGAGAGGTTGTTGAATTGAGCTTGGTCAGGAACAGAGATACATTTGAATAGAATTAGGAATGTACTGCATCAGTGAACAGATCTAGGAGAGATTAAAAACTGTTGGAGGATATGTAGCTAGTCTTTTTATTATTACTCTGTTGTTATTTTTGTAAAAACAACCTTTTACCCTCATTAGGACATTTGTTCAAAGACGAAAGAAAGGTTTATCAGCCGATAAGGTACTGGGAAGATAAATACAGATTGAATACAAACATATACTGATATAGTTTGCAGTTTTTCCTTTCAATTTCCCAAATGATGTTTTTCTTGCTGACCTTTGAACATAATGACTTCCTGCCCTTTTGAAGAAAGAAAAAGCCTTGATTCCTGTTTGCTCCAGCAGCAGATTTCACTCATCACTGACATTGCAGACTTTTTGTTGTTGATGCCATCATCAAAAAGAACCAGTAAACTTTTGTCTCCAGCCCATTTTAGTGATAAAATTGATCCATCAGTTCAAGTACCATACAGTACAAATATTATTTGAAAGAACATATATTGAGACTTAAACTGTGTTTCTGGTCTTACATTCCTCAATCTGTAACTGACTTTAATCAATTGTGTGGAACTCTAGTTTGTTGTTCCCTCTCAGGGCCAAGAATTCACTTACTATTTCCGGTAAGTGCACTATATTGGGCCTTCGCCATTCCGTACAATGTCAAAACCCTAGAAATTTTCAAAAGGTTTCTGCGAAAGACCCGTTTACATCAATGCTTACTAGAGTGGTGAATATAAGCCATAATGCATTGCATTTGAACAATATGTCTTTTGAAAAAAACAAGTTACACAAGGGAAATTATGTAAAGTTGAATTTTTTAAATATATTTTTTATAAATCATCTACGTTTTCATCATCAGAACACAGTGGATTCATAAATAGTCTTTGTAAAATGTTCATAATTATTAAATTTTAACTTCAGCAAATAGGTGATAGCATCCAAAAAGTAGTAGTAAGTATGGGTTTGAATTGCATTAAAATCCAGGGCACTGGAAAATCCAGCACTATATAGTCTTTTAGTGTTTAGGAAGTAGTGAGAGAATTTGTGCTCAGTCTCTCTTGAATGTTTATTCATATCCATTTACATAACCATATCGTCCCCACTATAAGGCACACTTCAAATGTTCTCAAAAAATGACACCATACCTTATAATCCGTAGTTCCTTGTATATGGATTCATTCTGGTTGTGGTTACTGATGTCAAAGCAAATTTGAGTTGTACACGGCGCTCAGTTTTTTTTTTGTTTTTTTGTTGTTGAAATCAAGGTCGGGTGTTATTGTGACTATGCTAATGTGGCTAACATCTAGCATGTCAGACAGTGTTTTTTATGTTACTAATAGATTGCGTAGTCACAGTAGTGTTTGTGTTAGTGGTGTCAGTCTTTTTACAAGTAACAAACAGGGTTGGGAGTTACAGGTATTGTGAATACGTTAACGTGGTTAACACTTCCAACGTGGCTATGGTGTAGTGTGTTACAAACAAGTTTTACTGTTACAGTAAATACTGTTAGTACATTCTGACTGACTAACAGACTTATCCCTGACTCTTGTCTTACTTAATGCACGTTATAGTTCGGTGTGCCTTATGTATCACGTATGTTTGTTAAGCAGCCCCTTCATTGACGGTGCACCCTTTAGTGTGGAAAATACAGCATTTGTTCTCTTAGAGCTCAATTCACATTACCAGTGTATTCACATAGATTTTCTTAAAATAATCTACCTAGCTGACTCATGAGTATTGGTCGATGGTACAGGAATGACTTAACTATTCTCAGCCAAAGCCGCCAAAAACCCTGTTGAAATGCATGCATCTGATATTGCAAGCGTGTTTGCATTTTCCTCCAAATAGCAACTGTATTTCCCAGTACTTGCATAACCAGAGTGCTTTTGGCTCCATTAATCCGGGGATGTGTTTCAGAGGCTTTCATTTAGCCAGTGGATGGAGTCCCTCACATGCAGACACGCTTATCAGTTTTGCCGACTGGCCAGTCTCTTAATCCTGCGATTGGCTGGATTTCCAACTGATTAATGCTTTACTTTTTTCTTTATTTGATTGCTCTCTGGAGATTTAGCCATTCATGGCTTTCCCCCTGGTAACAAAAGAATCAACCAGGTTTCAGTTTTCGTCCGGGTTTCTTGAAGATTGCCGCTCATGCATGTTTCAGGACTGTCGGCCACATTGCATCATATCACGGTCATCTATTCCTTTATTGTTGGCCCCAATCAACACATGACAGCTCACATCCTCACAGTTACAGGAGGGTGTTATTCACGCGCTGTCATGTGCTCAATTATTCATTAACCCAGCGCACTTGTTTGTACTGCTCAACCTCTCTCTTTCTTGTCTCTCTCTTTTTCTCATGTATTTTGTGAATGTTGAATGACTCTCAACCAATCCTGGGCTTCCATCAACGAGACGCATTTGTTAATGTTACTTTTCATCTCCTCAATTTCTTTAGTATAATTTTGTCACTGTTTAGTTGAGTTTTTCCTATTTTCTTTTCGTTTTTGGGGGATATATTCATTCAATATGTTTACCTGTCTACACACAGCTGTTCTGCTTTGACACATTCAGACATGATGGGACACAGGTGTTTCTACCATCATGCCTGGAGCGAGCCACATCTCATATTAGTATTTTCAGAACTGCAAAAGCAATTTTGAAAATATTTTTGCAATGGAGAGCAGCAGAGTTTGTTTCTTTAACTTCCTGGCGTCCATATGTGTGGACATCACATTTTGGGTTATTATTATCACAGTAGTTAATTTTGCTATCAAAGCCCAAATAACAAAGATAAGTAAAAGAGGCAAATCAGTCTCTTGTCATCTTTTGATTTATGTTAAAAGCGTTTCCAGTGGTCTTTTAATTATGATCATGCTGTTTTTGACCTAAATAAAACAACCGTTTTCTAGAACATAGTTTCTGCAGAGCGGCAGTAGTTCATTAGCAATTTGCCTCTGAGTTGTAGGTGAGACTGTTGGCGTTGAGAAACCCACTCTCCCTTCCAGTCATCCATCTCTTTACACTCTCTCTTACTAGCTTACAGTCCCTTACACCTCAAACCTAACATTATCGTTGCAATAAAATGGCGATCAATATTGGAGCTATACAGCCCTACAGTTTTCAGCCTGAGGTCAGCTCAGATAAAGAAGACGAGGACGTTAATAGATCTAGACACAAGCTAGTGAAACGGTGCCGGGAGCTTGTGATCAGCCTAGCATATTTTCTACATAACGTTTGATAACGAATGTATAACTGATGATTGTATTGTTTTTGTGTATTATTCCTATTTGATTGCTTGAAATAAACCATTTCAAATCAAATCAAATAACAAATACACTTTTTTCAAACAGTATTTTTTTCATCTGCTTCTGATGTACCACAATTTGAATAAAGAAATACTTAGAAATCAGAATCAGAAGCCTTTATTGTCATTGTACATAATAATACAAATGCGATTTTAAGCTTAATTTGCCTTATACATGTCCTCCATCACAAGAAAAATGCCACAAAACCGTGTTAAAAAAAAAAAAACACCAAAAACAGAGTGAATCTTTAAGAGGTTCAAAGTTTCTAGTATTTCTAGAGGCAGGAAAATAGAGCAAGGTCATTAGTTCAAATAGGTGGATAGTCAGTAAATTCTTGGTTTCATATGTAAGATTGGGTCTACCACAGGTTAGAGTTTGTCTTGTATTTGAACATCTGCTTGCTGAACGTCTTCAGTCTGCAGCGGGGACATCCCGCTTTGCATTAACCGCTCAGCAAGTAGCACATTTCCCAATAGTTCCAAAAGCATAAATTCGGATTTCTTCACCAAGAGAATTTGTTGTCTTTACATTATGGCTCAATGAGGTGTGATTCATTACACTCCTTCACCTTTACAGTTTGTAAAAAGAAAAAAAAAAAGGTTGGTTTGGTTGTAAAAACAGCATGCTGCAGATTTATGTGTTGAAACAAAGTGAGATTTATTTCTCTGACTTCCTCCAGGCCCGCCTGATAGGATTCCCCAGCCTACGAAGGCTTTGCCCACGGCTCCCCCTCCCCGTTCCCATCCACCCTCAGACCCCCGTAAGCCAGACAGACAGCCCCGGCCCCCATGGCTTCCCCCCGGAGACACTCCGTCACCTCCAAATGCTAAACCAAACATCTGCGACGGAGACTTCAACACCTTGGCCATACTAAGACGGGAGATGTTCGTCTTTAAGGTAAATGAAGCGTCTCTCATATCAAAACAGACCTGCAGCTTTTTCACATTTGTATTCCACAAGTCTTTTTTGAGCCTCTAAGCTGTTTAGCTTTTACTCGCATCTTGGAAAACCAATCAGTCTTTGCAGGCCAAAACAACCTCCAGAGTCTTTTCCTTTTTGACATTACTGGGGGAAAGTATGTGACTTATTGACTGATAAATGCAACTTAGCGCTTAATTCAGGCCAGTTCAAATGGCCTGTTGGGATGAGAGCTGTTCGTAAACAGAGGGAGATGTGGCAACACCAGTTTGAACTGGTCTACCTCTCATTTAGCATGTGCATAATGTCTTTTCAGAATTTATTAAGAATTTAGTAGAAAAATATGGTGGAATTTGCTCTACATTCCTATCTTCCTTGCATTGACTGTGTATGAGATATACAATCAATGCTTCCATGTAGGGATGAGGCTGAAAACTTTGAACAGTAGCTTGTCTCACATGTGACCGGAGCATCAGGTTCATGGACACATTTCTGGACGAGCAGCGAATTCGCCGCGCGTCAGAACAGAGTTGGAGGGTACAAATGTGCCACGCTAATCGTGTTTGGTGTGAACGCAACATTATATCTAGTTGAACTCTTTGCTGATTAATTGGTACTTTTTGAGAACAAAAAGCTTTGGATTAAGTTGAATTTTTACCAAAAGAAACCCTGGACTTTGCTCAATAGAATGCCTCATTTTTTTCCCACGAACTCTCTTGTGTTGGTGCACACAAAAAGTTGACGTTCTTGGTGCTAGCTGGTGAGCAGACGGCTTTGGCAACACGCAGTTCTCGGGTCAGCACAAAGCTGTTCAGTGTTTTCCACTGCAGGGAGAATTAGTGCATCTGCTTTATGTAAAAGCAGCTGTATGTTCCTGGGGATATAAATAGAACGTTAATCAGTTAAATAAGAAGCTTGTGGAACTTGGGGGTGGGGGGTATCTTTGTGTTTTTGAACCCCACTTAGCAGTTATAAGTTTTATTTTTCCTTTTTTTATATATATCAGAAATCTCCAGTCGGGCTTTGAGTCAGAGCCACTACTTGTTGAACGTTTTTGACCATAATCAGACCTCTGTGTCTGCTTCATAGAGGAAACTGTTACTGCCAGTCACAACATACAGAATGCAGACTTTGGTCTGACAGACTTTTAGTCTGCCACAGCTCATGAATGCCTCACAGAAGAAGAGTTCGACCTCTCAAAGTGTTGAGGATCATGGGATTTCTGCAGAGGTGGGTTTCTGTGGAAGCTCACTGCAGAGGATGACATCCATTGGTCACTTGGAGAGGCCTAAAAGACCATGCACCTAAGACAAATTTACAAAGTTTTAAAGCTTTAAAAAGATTGGATTAGAACAATCATGAATAATGTCTGCTTGAAAGCTTTATTGCATTTCCTGTGTGGCTCTCTGAGGCCACCTCTGTTAAGAAGTGTGGCTTAATAAGTGAACAGAACATTTTATAGTGTTAATTTGTCTTAGGAGTTTAGTTAATTTTTTGTTTTTTTAAAGATTGTTTTGAAATGTTATCGGCTGTCTCAAAATGAGATTGTTCAAAGCATATCACTAAAAATGTAATTCCAACAAAAAAGATTAAACCTTTTATAAAATAAATTTAAATCAGATAGGTGATTTTCTTTCCTTCCCAAAAGCAGAAGTTTTTTCCTTTAGACTGCTTAACCCTTGTGCTATCCTAGGCATTTTAACATTGGGAGTTGGGTCATCTAGACCCACTAGACAGTGCACTGAATCTTTTTTCTTCAATGATTTGTGATCTTCACTGGTTTATATGGATTACATGAAATCTTTCCACCTTTATCCACCTTTGTCATGGTAGGGAGAACACGTCAATGGAAGGGTGGGGTCATCTAAGATAGCACAAGGGTTTTAAAGGAGTTGTTTTGCCTGATTAAATTTCAGGAAATGTCATTACTTTTCTGCAACATCCAAACAATAATCTAAAATGTTTTTTTTTATTAACGTTTGAATAAAAAGCATGAACAAAGGGTCTTTGTTTTTTTTGTTTTTTTACCAAGGGAAGGAATGTACACATCACATTCCAACAACTTTCCTCTTGTGTTGATTCTCAACTTTTACGTCTCAAATGTTTCACCAACACCAGCTCACATTTTCCCAAAGGTCCGTATGGAAACCAGAGTAAAGGCTAACTAAGAGAGGTGATTTGTTGAGCGCGGCGCTATATGTTTAAGTTAACTTTCTGCACATCGTTTCATTAGGAGCGGCAGAAACATGAGACAGCAGGTTGACCTGCTCATTACTTGACTGTAAATCACCGTCCTGTCTTTTCCTCGGTTAATCAGGAGTGCTTCGGTAAAGTGAAATCAATAAGTTTAGCTTGGATTACCTGTGCTAGTGTGATCAGTTGGAGGAGCAGGTGGTCTTAATATTTCTTCCCTCTCGATCAGCCTTCTGACAGTTTTCTGCTAAAAGGCTGACATTTCGTGTTAACACCTTTTTTTCCACCACATAATTAAAGCTGCCCAACTACAAACCAGTTTATCTGGAATCCTAATTAGAGATGTTTATATTTCATTTGACGATGCCAAGCTATACAAATGAGGCTGTAAGAAAGTTTGAGTGATGACTCCTGGAGCAGGAACCATGTCTTGAGTGTCTACGTCTTATTTTAGTTTAATGTGAAAGTTTTATCACCTTGCTGTAATTTTTCAGTGGTGATATCCTTTTTTTTTTTTTTTAGTTGATGTTTTTCATGAATTCTATGCTCCAATACTTCATCCTTTGGATCTATTTGGCCCTGCAGATTTGAGCCGTTTAAGGAATATTTTCGAAATCCGCAGTTAGGTCGATTCAAGCAGAAACCTACGATTGTTTTTCCCTGAAACGTTAGTCACTGAACTTTGAAGGAATATTCAGGAATACATCGGAACTTCTATGAATCCAACTTTACAATTCTATTATATTTTATTTAAACTTTTACACTAGTTGTAAAAATAGATTACCGGTAATAGCTGCTCCATTAATATGTGGGTGGAGCACTTTGTTCTCATGGTTTGAGACATTTTCATGACTGTAAAAACTACATTTTTGTAAGCCTTCCAAACTTACAAAAGAGTTTCAATTTTCATCATGGTACCCTCTCACTACTTTTTTTTTAGCCTAAAACGGAAAAGAAAAAAATATATACAGTTTTTTCTAGTTGTTTTATTATATATATTTAATAGAAAATACCTTTTTCACACAGAACCAATGCTATTACTCAAAGAACAGAGAAAATAAAAACTTAAGTGATGCGGCCGCACTGACGGACGTTTTTGACCACATGGTGAACATTGCAGATCACTCACTTTGAGAAAAGTAAGAGTGGATTTCCAGCTGGCAAAATGTTCGCCTTTCCACGTACCGTTTAGAATTTGTCATTTTCACACTTTGCCTTTTTTTTTATCTTTGGGGCACAAAATTTGCTACGTTTTTAGTTTGGTTTGGCCTGATTTGTGTACTATAAAGGAACAACAAAATTCCTAAAAAATAAATAAAAAAACGCATTTAAGTAAACAACAATGATGAAAGTTCGCTTATGCTCGGCCTGGTTAAATGGAAGAAAACAATATATAATAAATTCTTCTTAACTGTATGAATTCTTTTTATTTTTTTGCACTATTTTGTGCTATATTCACCTTAATGCACATTCTAAACTTGTATATAGCCAAGACAAACTCCTGTCCTTGCTCTCTGTAGCCCCCTCCTCCCTTTTTTTTGGGTACTTTTTATTTTATGTTCATGTAGCACAAAGTCCTGGACAAACGTCATCTCATTTTACTCTGTACTGCGTCAGCTAAATGTGGTGGAAATTGCCATAAAGCTTCTTGAATCTTGATTTCTTGCAAAAAATAAAAAGTCAAGCTTCATTCAGTCTTAAATATAAATGTCACATTACGACTACAAAGTTCTAGGTTTAATATTTTGACACTCGCCAGTCTTAAGTCCTACTGAACTCACAACCATTTGGCAAGAATAAACATTGATTTAAATGTATTCATACACCAACCGCCCCTTTTTTTCCCACTTATAACCAGCTCAGTCCAGGTGTACCACAGATGTACTGTAAGTCTGAGAATCAGACAGAAAGTTTCCACCAGTTCTTTCTGCCCCCATCAGTCTCAAACCACAGTAAATAAAAAAATAGATGTACATTCTCAGACATCATTATTGAAGTTTGGATGGCTTCATGGCTCACTGCAGTTTTCTCAGTTTGTAGAGCCAGAAAATGCACGCAAGGATTTAAGGGATTTGGGTCAACCTTTTTTTTTTCTGCGACACAGTTTCGTTTAAGCTACAACATTTTCTTGGTCGGACAGAAATCCAACCAACAGCATTGGAAGACATTAGCTACTGTGTTTGTCTTTAAACTCTTTCCAGAAACTTTTCCACTCCAAGATAATTATGCATTCAATCCATAGAAATCCGATGTCATCCCTGAATGGTGAACATGTTTAGGTAATTTTTTCCCCAAACAAAAAGCTAATTTTTTTTAACAAAAACTACCTATAATCTCCTTTTTTTTTGGTAGAATACCATGTGTTCATGTGCATGTTGCTATTACTCATTATTAGTGTTTATTTTCGGGAATCTACTGCATTTTCTTAATGCTTACACATACGGAGCAAGGGGGGTTTATAGGACTAGAATGATTCCTTTTTACTTAATCAAGTTTCAAAATTTACATACCAATTATTTCTCAGATGGACTGCAAGCTTTAAGAAAAATGAATTTAGATAAAATAAATGAGCGTTCCTCTCACATATGAGCTGAAACATTCATTCACAGCCAGCGGCAGATTGACTCAGCAGCTACTTTAGCTCTGGTTAATGAAATGTTAAATGTTGGAAGACATTTGAATTTTACTCATCAGTGCCTAAATGTTATTTCTTTAATTTACATAAACTGCTACGAAACCCAATTGTTCTTTTCCATGAGCCCTACCATTAGCCTAAACTGAGCTAAGTGTCTGTTGCTTGTTAGACATGGCAGAGCTGTTTGTGTTTGCTTTAACTGCAAACAGTTGCCTGACCATTACACCAGCGATTTAATAATATTGTGCCCAAGTGTATAGACACTAATACCATGTTGATCCTGGTTCATTGCTATTGCAGTCTTTACTTTTCTCAGAAGGCTTTCCGATGGATTTTAGAGTAATTCTCTGGGAATTTGTGCGCATTGATTCTGTAAAGCGTTCGGGAAGTCGGGCTTGACGTTGGTCAAAAATGAGTCGCTGTGCTGCTCACGCTCATCCTGAGAATGTGCGACGGGGTTGAGATCAGGGAAGTGTCCGGGTCGGGAATGTTCCTCCACTTGGAGTCCATCCAAACATGTCTTTGTAAAAACACAAAATCTCCTTCCTCATAGTTGGACTTTCCGTATCGCATCGTCATCAGACGAAAGTCCTACATCCTCACTATTATCCCAGATACTGTACATTGTGAAATGGGGATGCCACCAAGTCTAGATCCATCATGGACGCCCCAAAACAGAAGTCTGAATAATCGTGTCACTCAACTCATCTCTGCTCCAGTCTGCTGAGCCCGCCGTGGAAGCTGGAACCATGAAGCTTATGTCTGCTTCATCTAGCTTAAGAGTTTTTTTTTTTTATCCTCTGCACTGTAGCAGACATCATATTGATCATAGAACAAACCATCCTATGAAAGGCTGCTTTTCAATAATCCCCCCAAACGCCTCATGTTCTGTTGACTTTCATTGAATCGGACAAGCATAAGGATGAAATGTTGAGCTGCCGTGAGTGTGGAAAGTAACAGAAGGTGACAAAGGGTTTGACTTGCAGAAATCCCTCAGTAACTGCGATGTCAGATTTGGGGTTTTCAGATCACAACTACCCAACTCCAGCCCTTTTGATCCCAAACTTTACCCCTGACTGTTTTGTAACTATTTTTCTTTTGTTTTGTTAAGCGACTGAGCTCAAGAACCGGAAGAAATGTCTTTATTTGTTTCTGTCAGCCCACAAAGCATGAACAGTTGGACATGGGATGATCCGAATGTCGGCTTTATGGTTTCAAACCTGCTAAAGCCCCCCACCCCTCCTGCACAATAGCGGTCCCTTAACCAAAAGAGACAACACAGTTTTGCATAATTTTGTGTCACGTCAAGTTTGTCCCCCATCTCTCTGCAGTAATTTTGAGCCAATTTTTGGCCATTTGGAGTCTCTTTGTAGTTTCTCTATTGCTGTTCAGTCAATTTTCTGTCATTTCTTTGTCTTTTCACAGTTGTTCCTTTGAAGTCGATCTCTTTTTGTTCGCATTTCTTGTACCACGCTGTCTGTTACTTTCAGGAGGACGTGTCATACAGTTGCTGGCGTCTTTGTTGCTCTTTTCACAATTTTATTTGGATTGGTAGAGACTTGTAGCATGACAGAATTCATGTTTTTTCTGAGGAGCATGTGAGCTCTTATTCCATTATTTTCTGCCACACAGGTGCATGAGAGAAAAGGTTTCTTCTGCTGTATTTTCTTTAAACTTTTTTTTGGAGTCGTTTTTTTTTCCAAACTTTTAGTGGACACTTCTGTAATTACAGCATTTCTGCTGAATTTTTTCCTAAATAATGAAGCCTGCTTTCTCGAGCTTTATTTTCAGAGTGGGAGTGGGACAGGGCGGGAGCCAGAAAGAGAACATTTTGCTTTTTCTAAAGTCAGAGGGATTCAAATGGGTCAGATTTCACGGTTTGATCTGTTTTCAATTACCGGACAGGCCTCGTAGGGTGGAAAATGCTGAACAATTGAAATGTGCGGAGGCAGCAGCTACTGAGCGACGCTGAGAGATGGAAAAGAGGAGAAATGAGGATGAAGATTGGGGCTCAATGAAAAGGAAGAGGAAGAAGTTTTTAACCCGGGTTTGATTTCAATTAAACTGTAGAATTAGACAGAGAAAAACAGAAATTGGTTTCTTTTTATTCAGCTTGCTCATTGAGCGAGGGCAGTACTGAGGATCTCCCCTCTCTGTGAGGTCAGGTTGTTTGGAACAGAGAGCTGAGAACGTTCTGGAAGTACAGTTGGCCATTTCCCGCGGAAGGGTGGGGCGTGTCATCGGGTTCTAATGGCTTTCACATCTGAGTGTCCCCCAGCACCCTCTGTCATAAAGTTTCATCCAACATCAAAAAGGCACACCTTCCACTTGGATGCACGCATATTTCTCCCCCTCTTTGGGGGGGAATCAAGCCCTTGGATTCTCATAAAGTACTTGATGGTCTTCCCAATGCAAGTCTGCAAGTTCTGCAAGTTCTGCATGTGGAGGCACATCCGCTGAGCCTTCCTGGGAACCTGAGAAGGTGTATCTTATAGGCATGGCGGCTGTCAGAGCAGCAGTTGCCTTTTTGTTTGAGCGCTTGGCCTGGAAAGGCTTGCTATCAGATGTAAGAGTTTCCTGCCAACTGGTGTCAAAAGTCGGACTCCGATCGATTTCACTCCTGGATCGTGGTATTGTTCAGAACATTTCCTCAAACTCTAGAATTTCGGATGCGTCCCAACACTTCACACTTCGTCAACGACGAGAGGCACTAAACACACATTTATGAACCCACACACCATGAATAGCGGGTGTTCTTGTTCCTTTTTGTCTGTTCCTTATCACCGACCAAAATATCCCCAGCTGCTAAATACTGAGCTAGCTGCAACGCTGGTGTTTGGCAGGCAGCTTTGGCTATTCCACTGAAAGCACTTGCTCGCCAAAAGCTAAACTAACAATGAATCAAACCAGCCCACACTTTTCCCTCCATCTGTCAAAGCAGTTATGATATTTGCTGGGTGTTTTACTCCCTGGTCAGAGTTCATTCTACCCCCAAAAACAATGGAGTTTCAAGAAGTTATTTAAGCAAATGTTGCTCTAAGCTGCCGGAGTTTCAAAGCACTTATCTTAGATTAGATGGGTGTTTTCTTTTCCTGAAAAGAGCTCTTGCTTCCTCTCAGGACCAGTGGTTTTGGCGAGTGCGAGACAACTCTGTACCGCCAGGATACCCCATGCGCATCAGCGTCTTCTGGAGAGGCCTCCCACCCAAAATCGACGCAGTGTACGAGAACAGCGAGGGCAAATTTGTCTTCTTCAAAGGTAAATGTGTTTCCTGCCTTTGTCTTTGATGCACTCCCTGTGTGCAGCTCTTTTCCAGCTTAGGAAGGGAATCAGGCTGCAGCGACGTTGATAGAAAGATATTTGTTTACACAGACGTCTTCTCTCTGTATCTACATGAAGAAAGAGGGTGTATATCTGCAGTGGTAAAGTTTGGTTTAAATTAAATGAAATTCTAGGTTAAAAATCGTAGTTTGTTTTAATTTTTCTGAGGATTGCCTACTTTAAATCTAGAAAATGTAACTTCAAAACAGTTTTAAAGTTATTTCTGACAGTAAGAAAAAGCAACTTTATGGTAAACGTTAAACAAACTTGGTAGAGCCCCCATTTGCATACTCTCCAAAGATGAAGAGTGGAAGACAGGGAGATGCAAGGGGTGCTGATGCAAGGAGGAGTAGGTAAGCCATGAAAGTCTGCAGGGATCAAGTCTAGAAATCCTCTCTCAAAGCTGTTTCTGTTTTTAACACCAAATGCTTCCTGGAAATGCGCTGCATGGTACCACAGGTCCCACAAGTTTGACTTCCTCCCCTGTCCCGCCATTCCGCCCGCAGCGGGGACTTGGTGGATTAAGAAAATTCATTTTAACAGAAATGTCACTTCTCATTTGCATTCACACAGCTGATTTCCCAGAAGGCTCTATTCCTTTTGTCCCCGTTTGAAAGAGAAAAAATAAGGACGAAAATCTGTCGGGAACAAAACGCAGCACCGCAGGTCTGACTCAAAACAGCTGCTTTGAATGTCCCGGAATAATGAATTTCTCCAAACTAAATGCCCAGATGGATGCCGTAGAATAAAGTTTACAAAGTGAGGTCATGGCTGATTCCTCACATAAGATGTCAGACGGGTGTTCATTCATTCAGTGCAGCCCTGTGCCTTTTATTCAGTCTGTTTTCTTTTCTTACTCCTTTTATTCAGCATCTACAGCTTAAAGCTGTTTATAACATTCTTGTTCAGTGGTAGAGCTGGGCTTTTTTTTGATCAGACGAAAGAGAACAGAGCGGAGCTGTAGCACACTAAAAGATGTTACAATATTACACTTGTATGCAGAGCATTAGATTAGTCTAAAGCATCAGAGTGTAAATACTGTGTTGTAAATCGAAAACATTGGTCCAATACAGTTGTGTTTTTTTCTGTTTGCTGTATCATAGTAATTTTTTAATTAAATGCCAAAATACTGTCCACAAGGTTTGACAATCTAAATCCATCTTTGACGTCCCTGTATTGTAGAAATATCTTGAACATTTTGAAAATGAATTGAATTGAGAAATGAGTTAACTGGGCCTAACTCTATCCATGTTAAAGTTGTGTAAAGTAGGTGGTAATGTGTGAACACAATACATAACGCAAATGTATTTATTAAAAAAAAGTTTCTCTTTGTACAGATTTTAACCTTTTAACATCAGAGATTTCATCGGCAGCACCCAAATGACTCATGCTCTTTGTCACATCGCACTTTACTTTAATAGTGTTGCGTAACTTTACGACGCAAAGCCTCTTTTCTCCACGATAGAATCAGCGGATTTACGTCAGTTGCGTAAACTCTTTACTACTGTTAAGTGTTGCATATCTAGCAGCTGCTTGCTTTCGTTCGGTCAGCTTTAACGGAAAGGGAATACCCTTAATACCTGAAGTGATGCAAAAACTTTACCTGGATAAAAATTGTTTTCATTTTTATTGTAGTAATACATTAAAAAAATGCTTTTGGACTGTCTCATGTATTTATATTGTCCACATAATAAACAGTAATGAGTACATTTTTAAAAATCCCACACGATTACGTCACTTTCGGGATTCAGGACGTTCCCTTTCCGTTGGATACATGTCTCCACTTTGGTTTTTGTTTTTCTGGATTTGGTCATTTGATTACTTTTTGTGATTCGGTAATTTGCACCCGGATTTGCTTCTGTGTTTCAGGACTCGGTAATTTGCACCATGATTAGCTATTGTGTTTCAGTATTTGTTCATTTGTATCGAGATTGTTTTTAGTGCTTCAGGATTTGTTAGTTTGTACCGGGATTTGTTGTTGTTGTATCTTAAATATAAACATGTCTTGCGTCTCTCGGCCACCGTACACCTCAGAGCAACGCAACTTTTTTCGCTTCAGAATCTGCTGGAATTACGTTTATTGCATAAACGGTTTCGTAGTCCCAAAAATGCCAACACTGAAGCTAAAGATCTGGTGGTGAAGGGTCAAATTGATGTAGAACTGGCCAGGAGACAAAATACTACACAGTCAGAGGCCCTGACTTGCAAATGATGACATGATAACACATTTATGCACTGATGTGTTCATTTTTGTCTCTCACAGGTAAGTATATACATAAGCAAACAACCACATTTTTTATTTGTAAATTAGCTATTTTTCAAAGTGCTATATTACAATTTAATGATCTTAGAGGCTCAGAGCTATAAATTTGAAAAAGTCCAAGATAAGCACAGCTAACTGCTACGTGGTATTTATATAGAGAGGCTTGTGTGAAAGCAACAAACAAAAAAATCTTGCAACAATATTGCAAGTCAGCAGACTTCTCAGACATCGCTCGCTGTGTTCCACCTGTTGCTTTCATCTCCTTTGACTGAGAAGAACGTCTTCATCGGAATAGGTGGTCCACTGATAAAACATGGCAAACTGATTTCACAGTGTGGGTTACACACTCTACCTCAGACACTTTACATTTGCTGCAGATGGTCTTAGTTGTATTTTCGCTTAAGTTTCATCTAACATCATCTGTCTCTAATTCTTGATTAATTTAGGCGTAGACTTCTCCTTCCAAGCCTTCGTGCCACTTTTACAGCTTGGTTTTGTTTAATTTCATCGTAGCACACACTCTTAACCGAAGCTGACAGCAGCGCCTTCCATTTTCAGAATGTCTTTTAAGTTTATAAGTCTTTTTTTCCGTATGAAAGCACCAGTTGAGGATGTTCAGATGTCTCCATCTTAGCCAAAGTCAGACTTTATTAGCAGAGAATGAACCAGAGTGAGACCACACAGGCCTGTTGGTCTGTTTTAACACAACTTTGTGTATTTGTTCATCCAAATGCAGAGTTTTTCTTGTATCTGCAGGAAAATTGTACACAGCCAAGATGCTCTCATTCCAGACAGTCTTAACATGTGGAGAGTGTCAAAGTCTGACAGGCCTGGGGTTGTCATGAACCGTGTAAGGCAGGTCGCATTATGCCAACAATCCAATTCATGACATGAACTTCTACCAAAACTGTACAGAACTCTTACAGCATCGTCCAGAGCATAGGGCTCGTTGTCCTGTTTTTCTTTGTACATCGTAAAAAGAAGCATCTATTCGTTTTTCTTATACCATCACTCCATAAAATGCTCTTCGTGCAACGTTGAAGACAAGCGAGGGATTAATTGCTACAGCACAGCAGATGTAGAAGCTCCCGCTACATCAAAGCAGCCCTCAGTGTTCAGAGGATGAAGGTAGGCTTTAATGCGCAGGCTGACTCAAAGTCAGCTATTACTTATAACCAAGAAAAAAAGCGAGAATCTAATTTCGTCTTGGTCCAGGAGAAAGCGAAAAACTTCATTTGTGAACTGTAGTTTTTGTGGGGGGTGGGGAGTTATTAATCTAGGGGTGTGGTGTTGGGTTGTGTGTCAAGGCCAGAGGAAGCATGAGCCACAGTGAGTGGAGCATTGTAAGAGAAATGAAATGACTGGTATTTCCTTTCCAAAAAGTCACTCTAGTCACACTTATGACCAAGCCAACACCTCACTCTGCTGTCCTTTTTATTTCCTTATCATTACCTCTGTAGAAATGAAATGTTCCAGATTTACATCAGTGTTCAGACGTTCAAAGCTGTTATATTCTACAACTGACTCTTTATTTCAACCAATATGAATTTGAGCTCAATCATCTTGTCTGCTACTCTTTGCACCACACCCCTCCCCTTCAAATTCTTCTTCCTGGCCCACCCTGCACCTCACCGTCAGTGATGTAGAAATGCATTTCCTGGGGTCACACTGTGTCAAAAATGCACCGTTTAACCTAATTACTCCACAGGAAGGAGGGCAAAGGGAAGAAATGGAGAAAATGAAACGACGGGACACTTGATGGGTTTCTGAACGCCGGGGGAAAAAAAGAACACATTTCACAGTTTTCCTGTTTTAGCTGCATTATCCGAAAAAATAACCTGGTGTTGATGTATTTGGCTTTATAAGGTTACACAAGTATTGTTTGTTTCTGTTGGGTTGACAGTTCTCCCTTGAGGATTATCATTTCTTTTTCATTTTAGTTCAGCATGATGAGTTTGCCAAAGTTCCCCCAGTACAACAAACACTTAACACCCCATTTTTGTCCTTGTAATTACATTTTTTCTTGGGTTTTTCTTTGTTGTGCAGGAAAACAGTTCTGGGTATTTAAGGACACAATGTTGCAGCGTGGATACCCAAAGGACATCACCCAGTTCGCTCGTGGAATGCCTTCCCAGAGCTTTGAGACCGCTGTGTGGTGGGAAGACGTAGCCAAGACCTACTTCTTTAAAGGGGACAGGTGGGTGCAATGGGAGCAAGAACATTTTAGCTTAGACCCATCATTGACTATTTCAATTCACTTGATTTATGTGTACGTATCAATTCCTAAAGAACAATTTTGGTAACCTGCAAGTACAGGAAATTTGGAAAATAGTCACTCTAAAAAATATATATATATATTTATATTTAACTTTGAACGATAAATATATAAAAGACAAAAGTTTGAAAATCGTGATTATCAAAAGTTTCAGATTGAATTTCTTGTCACTGATCTGTATAACTTAACCTAGATCCTCCCAGCCTGTTCTTCTAGACCAGGGGTCTGCAACCCATGGCTCCGGAGCCACGTGTGGCTCTTTCATCCATCTGTTGTGGCTCCCTGTGACTTTGGAAAATAATGAGTATTTTATAATAATTAAATTTTATTTTAGTTTTTTCATTTTTCATGGCATTTCAAAGGCGCTGCTGGCTAAACACGAAGCGCGTGCCACGTAAAAAACAGCTTCGTAATGAGCTCGTATTTATCGGGCGAGACCTGCAGAGCTGATAGCAGGAAGAGACACGCGGGACGGCTTCAATAAACACTCTGATCTTCTGCCGGGAACTTGACGTGCCGCGGGGCAAAGACTGATGACAGACTGAGAGTTCGCGCCAGCGTTGCCAGATAGAGTCACAGGTTTCCAGACGAAAAGTCATCTGAAAACCGCCAGACCCAGCCAAAAACCGCCCAACACAGCTTTTGTTGATGTTTTTTTTCCGTTTTGGACTGATTTAGCAAAATAAAAGATTTTTCTAAATAAAAGATAGTTCAGACTAATAATAAAATGTGTACAATATTGAATATTTCCTCAGCGGGCCGCCTTCTTCCATTCATTTGCTTAACCCGCTCTATCCCCGCTATAACCTGGGTCCGGCTCTTTCATTCGTGTGCGGCGCTGGAGCGCCCCGACTATCGTGTCAACCTATGATGACTGTATTTTGCGCTCTCTGTTTATAATACACTGAGGAGCGCGGGGGAAACCAACTCTCAGCTGCAGAGGATGTGAACAGGTGAACAGGTAGAAAGGAAAAGCAGGTGGAGAGGCGGAGGAGGGGCTTTGGCTTCAAACTCTGTCAGAGAGATGCAAACACGGGCGTCAGATTGAGACGCAGCTTTCCCTGCAGGAGTTGAAGCAGAGACTTTCCCTGGGATGATTTTATGAACTCAAACATGGAAACATGATTACCATGTAGAACTCTTCAAAATAATAAACCTGATCTCTCCACATTCTCAGTGTCTACCATGCATTGATAAACACATCGCTCCATGCAGCAATCAGACCAGAACCAGTAGCTCCTCCCACACGCGGCCGCGGTATCATCTTTTAAAGAACATAATGTGCATTTGCAGCGACGTATGCTTCAGACGATGTCCGATTTGCCAATCTACATGTCAATCAAGTCCCATACTTCGCAGTGAGGATTTTGATTGGCTGGTGGATTTTAAAGAAGTACATTTTTTTTTAGTCTTTTCTGGCCCGCGATCTACACTCATGTCATTGAAGATCGACCGGTCGATCGCGATCGACGTAATGAGCACCTTTAATAATATATACATGCATAATATATATAATGATGTCAAAACGGGTTGTGGCTCCGGTTGCTTTCTTTTCATTAGGGGCGGTCCCAAATGGCTCTTTGAGTAAAAAAGGTTGCCGACCCCTGTTCTAGACCTAGAACCCTACTTGCTCAGTCAATCAAAATCTAAAGAAGCCGATCCAGCTGATCAACTCGAAGTGGAGTATGGATTGCTGAAAAAATCATATTGGTTATCTCAAAATAGAAGACATGTCTAAACAAAAAAATGTAAAGACAACTTTTCTTACATGTAGGTATTGGCGTGCCAGTGAAGAATTGGGAACCATGGACCCTGGCTATCCAAAGCCCATATCGGTGTGGAGGGGCGTGCCTGATTCACCACAGGGGGCCTTTGTCGACAAAGCAACCGGTACGTTATGTCCTGCCCCAATAGTCTGATTTGGCAGTGACAGCACGAGTCATGTGCCGCGTGGCATAGATTTCAGCTGGTCTCTGGAACATGCTGCGTGGGAGCTCAACTAGTGGGGCATTGATTGAAATTCGCCCCAGTCATAAAGTGACTCGTAGTGGGTGGCCTGCTTCTGTGTGCGCATCATTAAGAGAAACAAGCAGTGTTTGATTAGTGAAAACTGGAGATGTGTCTATGCAGGAGTAAAGTTTCATTCTGTTTTTTTTGTTTAAATTGTGTCAAAAGGAAAACGTTTTATAATCAGTTCCTCCTGCACAGTGGACCATACGAGTCAGCAGGAGGAGGACTGTGAAAAGTAGACGGTACAAGACCACTGCTGGGTACCTATCCCAGTTTAAGCCAACTGGCCTTCATTGGGAATGATAGGATGGGATTTGTAGCTTTCAACAAGATCACCTTTTGACCAATCAGATGGCGTGCTAAGGAAAGAAGCTTCTTCGATTGGATAAAATACCCAGGTGGGTTTGAGTTTGTTGTTGGCAGTGACGGCGTTGGAAAAAGCAGAGCAGGTGGTGTTGGATACTCGGCCCATCTGTGCCAAAGATCTGCTGCCAGGTCTGTAGCGGAGAAGGTCTCTTGCTGAGGGCAGGTGGAGCGGGCATCAATCAGAGCGTGAAGGATGGAGTTGAATCCAACGGGCGATGGGTGTTTCAAACTCTGCTCAAATGTGTGTCAGCCCGCATTTGTTTGCTGGTGTGGCTGTTTGCAGAGACACTATGTCAAATGGCACTTTGATAGCATTGACCCAGATAACCAGACATAATTGTCTATGTCACTGACAAAACATGTCAGGCAACATGATTTTAGGGCCTGAGGGCGTTGTTGACCTGGTTCTAACCCACGAAAGCTCAGCCCATTTGACTTCTCATGTTCTCTTCCTCTTTATGCCATTCCTATGGCTCCCTCTTTTTATATTCTTTCCCTACATATAAAACCCTTTTAATTAGATTTTGTTAAAAGCAGACAAAAAAGCATTTTAGAAACAACAACAAAATGACAAATCGTTGCACCAATAAGATCTAATAAGCATTTAGGGATTAATTAGCATTAAACAACTGTGGTCTGATTTTACAAACCTCATTTCCCACATATGAAATATTTCAAGCTTGCTTTCATTTGGAAATCCCTAATCCCGTGTTACTGTCAGGTAGGGAGGGGTGATGAACGTGAAGGACCCAAAATTCAGAGACGGGGAGGCACACGGTTCCAGGCCAAGGGGTTTGTTAACCTAACAAAAAGCGCTGCGGAGCAGGAAAACAAAACTAAACTTACTGTGGGCAAAACATGAAAGCATGGCAGAAGACAGGCAGGGAAGAGACGGTAATGGACCAGCACAAGAGGAAGGCAGAGACGAGACTTATATACAAACAGCAATGACAGGTGAACATGATCAGGAGAGATTGGGTCTAGGGAAGTAAAACTTTCAAAATAAAACAGGAAAACAGAACTCAAACATGACGAAAACAAAACGGAAAGCAAAAACCAATACAAAGAAACCCAAACCATGACCGTTACATTCTGCAGGCTAACTGTTGCTGTTAAAAGTCCGCGATCAGCGGTTGGCTCAACAAATTAGCGCTGGTGTATTTTTTTTGCTTTTTTCGCCAGCAAACAGACTCTTTTTGCACCATGTGTTGTCCTGCTGCCTTCTCTGAACTAAAGCGGTAGCCAACAATGTGGTAAAGGGATGTAAAGCTAAAGAAAAATGTCAAAAACATTCAAAATTTCAGACTTGAATTGCACAAAACAGGGCTCAATATTCCTCATTTTGTCTTTTAAAATAAAAGCTTCCTAGATTTAACCTTCCATGTCAGAAAGTTCTACAATGCATTAGCTGTTGTCAATCAGCTGTAAAATTCTGGTTTGGTCAGCTTCAAAAGCTGCTCTGTCATTCTAATTAAACTTGTACGATAAGTAATATTTGCTTTTTCTTTCATGCGGCTTGATGTTTTTTTTTGTGTCTCAAAATAAATCTTTTAGGTGTTCGCCCTATGTGTCTCCTTAGCGGCAACATCTCTATCTAACAAGCTCCTCAAGAATGCCCCGTCCCCCCTTTGCTTCAAATTTACAACATTTCTTCCTTCGCCTTCACACAGAAGTGTGGCGCGTCCATGAATAATGAATCGCAAGACAAAACGTACAAAGGAGGCCAAGGAGGAGGAGGAGAGCCTGAAATTTCAGCTGTGCTGCTCAGTTTAGTTTTACACAGCACATATATATAGGTAGGTCTGTATTTGAGACTTTCAGGACACAGCAACATTTGTTTTCAGACTTTTCACAAACACACCATATAGAAAAAGAAGGCATGTCTGCTGTAGCTGCTGCGTTTTTATAGATTAAGGCTAGTGGCATAACCCCGCCTTGACTCTGTAATGACTGACTGCAGTATTCGACCTGTTCATTTGAGTGTCTGGCTCCTGTCAAAAAGGAAATGTTGCTCTTGTGATTTGAAGAGCAGCTTTTGTTCTCAGTGACACTCTCTGAACAGTTGTGTGATGGTGGCAGTGGACCTGTTGGAGAACACGTTTTTTTCCCTTTATGACAGATTTGATTAGTCCAGAGGAACAGTGAGAGACATTTTCAGCAGTGGCGCAGAAAGAAAGAAAAAAGAATTGGTAACAGGTACAGAGAAAATGTTTGATGAAGTTGGCACTTGGGGATTATTTTCAAAAACATGGGGGTACGTGTGCATTATAGTCTTGCCCATCATGTTAGCACACTGTCAATTGGTGTTTTGGGTATTAGTGAGCAAAGTTATGGTTAGGGTGAAGCTACACTCACACCACCCTTAGTAACGTGAATTCAAGTGTCTACTTCCAATGAAAAGTCTATGTAAACACGTAAATGCTCATTTCTGGCTTCTGCTTTTAAAACTTGCATTCACACTTACTGTAGCTATTCACATTCTTAAGACCGTTTTTGGGCTCTACCTACAAAAGCGTGACAACTGAATGTGGGTTGAAGGTTAATACAAGGTTGAACTTTGACCTATCCAGTACTTGGATTTGGTAGTGACGTATGGATGGCGTCCCTTTCGATTCACAGAGGTACCAACTGTTTGAAAATTGATCATGGAGGAGAAATTAGAATTGCAGTTTGTGTGACATGAAGTCTTTCCTTTATCGGAATAGAGCTGTGAAATAAAAAGCCTGGAGCAAGATTGGCACCACTTTGACTTTTCGCTCCGAGCCTCTTCCAACGTGCGCTAGGATCAGGCAGTAACATATCAGTGTAAATACCAGGGGGCAAACGCGCTTAGGGTGTTCTAGAACACGCATCACATGCCAGGTGTGAATGTAGCTTAAAAGTTAGCCCAACATAGTCCTTCCTTACAGATTTTTACAAACAAGTTGCAAGGTTTTGAAGAAACCATGTTTTTGACTGCGGAAACAAAAAAACTACACATGTAGAGCACTCAAACAGATGCAAGAACAGTTAAACACTTGTGGCATAACGGAATACTTTTTTGTGTTTTTCATAATCCCTAAATGAGTGTTCCATCAATTTAACACCGGTCCTAATGCTAGCAGAGCAGAGGTAACTCAAAAACCAAGCAGGGTAGTTGATCTCAAGAACCAGGCGTAAACTGAAACATTGGGTCACTTTTTGTGTGTGTTATCTTCTTTATGTAGGTTTTACCTACTTCTACAAGGGGAAGGAATACTGGAAGTTCAACAACCAGCTCCTGCGGGTGGAGCCCGGCTACCCGCGCTCCATCCTCAAAGACTTCATGGGCTGCGATCTCAGGCCGATCGACCCCGGCCGTCCACCAGCCGATGACGGCGACACGGACGTGGTGATCGAGCTGGAAAACGGGGCGGACACGGTGAAGGCCATAGTCATCATCATTCCGTGCGTGCTCGCGCTGTGTGGGGTGATGGTGGTCTACACCGTGGTGCAGTTCAAGAAGAAGGGCACGCCGCGCCACATACTGTACTGCAAACGCTCCATGCAGGAATGGGTCTGACGCATTTGAATGAACAAAGGGGTGGGAGGGAAGGGAGAGGCTGGTGAAGGAAAAAAAAAAGAACCGCCTCACTTTTATCGAGGAGGATAGCCGACTTTGGAAATGTTTCTCTAAAAACGTATGCCTCCTCCTCCTCTTGGGTGGTCTGACACCTTTGCTCAGACCCTCTGAAACATCCGGACAGACTGACTGTGGACCGTGGTGTAAAGGCGGCCCTTTAACTTAATGCTGACTCCATCAGCCCCAGCCTTTTTAACAAACAGGGGAGCTGTGGGGGTCCTCGTTGGGAAGGACACTTTGTCCAAATCCCAAAAAAAAAAAAAAAAAGGTGAAACAAAGAAGGTCAGCATCACTTTGTATCTCAGAAACTTGACTTTTTGTCCCTTTCCTGTTTTTGTTTATATTTCTCTGCCTTCTGCTTTTAGTCAGAGGGAGGACCTTCAGGGGCGCTGAATTACCATCTGTCATATCAAGTTCTGAAAAAAAAAAACTCTTTTCTATTGCCTGAACTGGATACTCATTCCACCCAACTCTCTTGAGATGCCCCCCCTCCAAAAAAAAATATAAAACCCTACGCTTATCACACCACCTTTCTGTTCTGTTTTGTTTTTATGTCAGAAATCATTTTAATTGATTTGAGAAAGGAGGTCCTCACTGTTCCCTTTAAGACACTCCTAAGACCAAACCAAAAGAATACATTTGTCTCCAAAGAGGATCACTTTTCTGTTAATCTCTACTTCATGTTTGTTGCAGTTTCTTCATCATTCCGTTTTTTCTGGATTTTTATGGTGATTTAGAGTCAGGGAGCTCTGACTGTTGTGGCAGTCTGTTTGAGACACAGGGGCCAAATTCTCTGCAATATTTTAATGCGCCTTAATTATCCTTTATATGATTTTTTTGTTGTGCCTGCTTTTGCTCTTCCTTGTGTTTTTCCTTTTGTTTTTTTAAATACTGCTCTTGTTTTCTTTTGTGTTTAAAAGAAGCTGAAATAAGTGCTTCTTGTGGATGGTTTTCCATGGATGTTATTTTTTATTACATTACCCAAAATCCTCAGCACTGGCTTGCTGAAATACTGAGGGCAGAAGAAACAGTAGAGTCAGCCTCTATTGAAAGTATCATTGGAAAATTCTGGAGTAAAGCCACTATTTTGTGCGTGTTACGATTTCTGTTCTATTATTTTGTTATCTCTGTACAGCAAAAAATCCAAGCCAATGAGAGCTTCAGGGTCTGATTTTGGATTTGTCCTTGCCTTGGATTTGTCCCACAATGCTCTTTCCTGAGGACCTACAACATGGGACAACCAGTCAAGATCAGTGCCTATGTCAGCATGCACGCAAGCATCCGCTGTACACGCAAACCGTTCCAATCTACGCGGCTTTGGAGTTTGGTTGACATTTTCTGCTTTATTGTTACCCTTTTTTTCAGCGTTTTTCACTCCCCTATTCCCTTCTTACAGGTACAAGTAAATCTAAAAGTATTAAAAAAAAAGAAGATACTGAAAGAATCAATGGTACATATGCAAATTTAGAAACAACCGTAATGGGTGATTGGCGGTTTTAGATTGGCCTCTCATAAACGCTATGTGTCTTTGAACGTGCTTTTTCATGGTCACTTACCGTGTTGGAATCCTTCCTGTTTTCTGGTCATAATTGGAATCGGAACGTCTCACTTTTCTTTGTGTAAGATTCTGGGACAGCCAGAAAACATGTCCTGACTGAATGAATAAAATGGTCAATATATGGTAAAGAGCTCAAACTCCGCTCTCCTTTGTCAACTCTCTACACGCCGAGTGGAAGAACTGCTACATCGATTACCTCGCAAAATCCATCTTTTTTTTAGGAAGGATCGCATCTTTATAGGTTTTAGCTGAACCAACATGATACTTTCAACATTAAAACTGCTTAGGTGTGCATTAGAAATGAGCAGAAATGGGATCAAAGGTCAAATTGGTTCTTGATTTCAATTGTTGGATCAGTGTAAAGTAGGGCTGCATGATATGAGCAAAACTTGCGATGTGCGATATTAGTGATCAATATTGCGATAACGATATAATTTGCGGTATATGAACAAATAGCAAAACAATCAAAAACATCATTACTATTTCATTGCAACGTTTTAAAAAAGTTATACTCCAAATGACACTCAAAAATCTAACATAAAAGGGCTCATCTGATTGGTCAACATCGGAAAGGGCCCATCCAATTGGTCAAATATATAAATGGATTTATTTGATCCGTTAAATGCTTCAAGCTGCCATAGGATTGTTTTAGCACATTTAAGGTAACCATTCTATATTGTGCAGGCCTAGTGTAAAGTAAGCTTAGTCAAGTCTGAATTTAAATAATTAATTTGAGCTTCTGTGGCAAAGAATAATGGCAGAATCAGACAGAATGCCTTTTATGGGTCTGAGGGGGGTTAACGTTGTCGCCTGCTGCATTCCTGGGTGGCATGATAGAAGCCCGCTCTTCACATGCAGCGCCCCAGAGGTGCAGAGCGGGCATTTGCTGCAGATTGAATGTGAAACAGGAGCTGTGGTGTGTTTATTCTAGCTTTGCCGGGACACGTTTGACATACAGTCACCAACAACAAAGTGGATGAGGTCAAAACCGTTAAGTGACTGCGGTCCCTGGCTATGTCTGCTGCTGTGATGAAATTGGCCTCTAGGGATAATGCTTTTCATCACGGGGCTGTTTCAATGGGAAAACTGCCGCTTTGCTTTCAGACAAAGCATTGCGGGCTCTGCTATGTTTAGACTGCTGCTTTTTTTTTTTTTTTTTTTCCAAGGGCTTTTCATGTTCAGGTTCTTCCTCCATCCCTTTAAATGTACTCTTGACGGGCCTCTCATCTTCTGAAAGTCTTCTTCTGTCCTTTGTGCTGCTAAACGAGGAATGGAGAAAGAGTCACAGTGTTGCGCTTTTTTAACTCGAGCATGTGAATAAAGAAATGCGGCTCAGCGGGGAGTTTCTTGCTTGACAAACCTCACATTGGTTTTCCCAAAAGGGTGTAGCTGTATCTCGGCATTTGTCTGCTTCCAAATGTCCATTCTGCATCTCATTCCAGGGAATTCTATGAGCAGGATGTGGAAGATTGTTACAACTTTGCAACTGGATCCCAGACAGAAGCGCTGCGGTTCCAGGCCCAAACGCTGGTTCTACACCGACCGTCTCTCTTTCCCTCTGTGCCGCTATTTTTGTCAGCTCTCCTCCTGTTCCTGCTGTCATTGGCTCCGAGCTTGAATGATTAAAACCGGAGCACAAGTCGTGCATTCTCCAAACCCAAGTCTTTACTGCGCTCTGTGCAAAGGTTAAGGACGATAAATCATCACCGTGGTTTTTTACTGCGGCTCTTTGGAGCTGCTGCATTCAAGCTTGCTGACAGTCAGAGGGCGGCAAAGTGTTTGCCTTTAAAACACTTTCAAATTATTAGTGACACACAGACAGAGGTTGGTGGTTCTTTTTGGTGAAAGTATTTAAAGCAGAGAAACAAAAAGGTCACAGAGATGATTTCAAACTTTTCCCCAACAAAGAATCTTTTACAGACACTGACCCAAATGTGGTTCCAGGAGACGAGTCTAAATGTTCACCCTTCTGTACCTTTATCTTTATTGACAAATAAACATTTATTTTTCACATAATGGGTTTTATTAAACTGTTACAGACGGACAAAAAAACCCCAATAAGAAGTCTTTAAAATCAATTGAGCTGCAATTTGTTGCTTCAAGCTCTTGTTGGTGATATCATAGAGGTCAGACATTACTTATTGTTGGCCAACAGAGGTTAAAATTTTTCTCCAAATCTTTGGGATCCAAACTTTCAGCTCTCTCCACAGATTCTCTACAGAGGTTGCGATCTAGTGCTAGATGCTCCAACGTTCCGAGGTGCTCCAGTTGCCCTGTTCTCTCAGAAGAAACACTTTGTTTAAATCTTTAGGGGGGTCATTGGCAGCTTTGCGTCTCCTCCAAAGACGGTAAGTGGATGCCAGAGTTATGTCCAAATTCCTTCACTACTCACTAATTAGTGCATTATAAAGTGCGTTCACCATTCTGTAGTACTCGCCGAGTTTACAATTCCAAAATTGAGTTCGCTACAAAATTTCCCAAAGTCTCTGCGAAAAATCAGTGTGTATCGATGCTCACTAGATTGGGGAAAATGCACAATGCATCGCGTTTGAACAACCCCCCCCCCCCCCCCCCAAAGTGTTTTAATGTGTTTTTTTAACAAACCATTGACATTTCAATCATCAGAACACTGGATTCATAAAGTCGTAAAATGCTTGTATTGATCAGGTTTTCACTTCGTGAAATCGGCGACGTCATATTTGCCTTAAAAAAGTAGGGAACATGGTGTCCAAAGTGCTTTCAGAATCCAGAGCACTAAATAGTCTCGCACTAGATAGTTTTTAGTAGTAAGGGAGTAGGAAGGGAATTTATCTGACCACATCTACCCAGTGTGTAAGTTATCCAGATGGTCCTACAGAACAGATGTTGCTGCATGAGTGTTGCCAGCTGTTCATTAAATGACTATGATTCTAGTTTATTGATGGGTTTTGGCATAGAGCTCCAGATTAAAGTAAATTGGCAAGTATTTTACATTTCATCCAGCAATTTCAACCTCTTACTCCACTGTCTCCAAGCTGCTGGGCAGTGTTCTAGTACTCTAGAACTCTGTGTAGGTCTGCAGTCTTGCTACAGACTTCACTTTGGTCATGGTGGGCGGTTTGGAATCTGATTAGTTGCCATTGCGGACAGGTGTATTTGTGTGCTGTCTAAAATTAGAAGCTCTCCCTTTAAACATGTATTAAAAGAGACAAATCCAGAATTTGCAGAAATGCAAACCACTTAAAAACCTTGTTTCTTTATTATTTTATTGGTTACATATGACATGGTCCCATAAATATGTGTTTTCTTTATGCTGGGATTATTTCATGCTTGATTATAGCCTGCCACCTTTTCTTTAAGATTACAGTTTAATCCTCACTGGATGACAGGAACTTTTTCCAATACACCAATCAGCCATACCTGGGATTTCAAATGCCCTTTATACTCCAATGTTTCATATTCACAGCTTGATCATATGTCAGCCTTTCATGTCAGTCCTCCTACAGTCCCTCCATTCACAGTTTTAATCCCTCCTTCAAAGAGCTGCAGACCCATGCTGTGAATCTCCTCTTTTTTATTGAGAAATAGAATACCTAGAGTTGCTATATGCAGGGTGACAGATAAAAGTCGTCTTCAGTCTCCCTCAAGTCCATTCAGAGGCGAAGATAGCCTTTCTTTTCAAAGGAAAGATCATCTTCCTATGTCTGTAGCTGTAGAGCAGAGCAGGTCTGTGAGGAAGGACAGGAAGTTTTAGGGGGGGCCCACAGAGCAGCGTGTCGAATAAACCAGAAAGAACTGATCAATGACACGTCTCTGCTGCACCACGCTACATCTGCAAAGAAATGAGCCTTTCAGCGTCCGCCGCCTTTTCTGACCAGACGACTCACTAATCTGTTTCCAATTTTCTATCACTTCCATTTTGAGTTCCAAACGCACCTTCTCACTGAATTCTGCTGAGAAAAAGACCTTCAAAAACAACAGACCCAAACCGACATGTACATTCCAGACGCTCAAATGAGACACATTAGGCTTTTGTTGAAAGTATTTAAGAGCTGTTGTAACAGTAATATGGCCCCCCCTCCATGCTTGTTGATTTTTGTTTTGCCTTCCCACCATCTTTCAACTGAAAGGTTTCTCGATTTGGACTGGCGGGTCGTCTCCAGCCCTGCTGTCACACATACCATGCTCACATCATTAACCTCTGTGGCATGGGGCTCGTTGCTCGAGACACAAAGGAAAATATATTTAACCCAGTGAGCACAGGAATGAAGCCGTTTCACATGCGCTCTTACTAAGCGTCTGGCCTAATGGTAATAAGGAAACCAGATAGCACAGGCACATGGGCACATTACCATGCTACACAAGCAAGAGGCAAGAAACCTAAACACCAATAGCTCCTTCATTAAACACAGATATCGATCTTTTAGGTTATAACGCAGCTCCCCACTTTGTCCCGTGCATTATTAATAAACATCTGCAAGCTAATGTTCAGGACAAACATGAGGGAAATAATAATGTAATAATAATTCTTCCACTGTTGATGGCTTGGTTAAAAGTTGCTATGCTTTTATTACTTTAACCCTTTTATACCAGCGCTTTAGCTTCAGTGTTTAGGTTATTTCAACTACTGTAACTCTGCAATCATTTATTAACGGAATTCCAGCAAATTCTAAAGCAATCAACATTAACCCGCTGATTCTGTCACAGAGAAAAGCAGCTTTGCACAGTTATAATGATGCAAAGTTGATTAACCCTTGTGCTATCCTATGGGGTCAAGATGACCATTGACGTGTTTTCCCTACCATGACAAAGGTGGATAAAGGAGGAGAGGATTTCATGTAATCCATGGACACCAGTGAAGATCACAAATCATTGAAGAAAAAAGTTCAGCGCACTGCCGAGTGGGGTCTAGAAGACATAGTTTCTGTAGAGTGGCAGAAGTTAATCAGGAATTAGCCTATTGAGTTGTGGGTGGAACTGTTGGCACACAGTGAGCCTTTCCTCCACTTCTCGTCATCCATCTGTTTACACCCTCTCCCGCTAGCTTACAGCCCCTCACAACCCCATCATAAGATTAGTGGTTCAACAAAAATGGCAAGCAACATTTGAGCTATCCAGCCGTACAGTTTTGATCCAGATCCCATCTCAGATGAGAAAAACAAAGATGAACATGGATCTATTTTATAAATAAAGTTTGATTTGATTTGTCTACAAGTGAATGCATCAGAATGGAGAGGAGGAAGAGGGAGCTTGTGGCCCGCTGATTGTAGCTAATTATTGGCCTTTTTTCATCTGCTCCTGATTCACAACAATTGAGAAAAAAAAATTACTTAGAAATGAAGTTTTAACCCAAATTTTCTTTCAATATGTCCTCCATCATCGGAAAATTGTCACAAAATCCTGGAGTATGTTTTTATAGAGTGAACCTAGGGCTATTGGGTCCAAAGGAGCTGGAGCTCAAAGCAAATAATGATGTAAAAATGTTTTGACCTAAAAATGCTTTAGGTTATGATCATCATCTGCTCAGATGTCCTAACCACTTAGCTCACCGCTTTTTACCCCAACACATCGCTGTGCAGACCGCTGGTACCTGATTTCATTCTCCTTTCCTGCAAAGGTCAGGAGTTCAAGCTTTGTAGTGGTCCTCCTGAGGAAACCGCTCAGAGGTTTTCTTTGTTTTTGGTCATATTTCAAACTGCCGTCTCAGGTGGCTCCTGCCGCCATGCAACTGAAATTCCCACGAAAGGATACAAGTGGGCCACTGAAACTGAGCTCACGGTTAAGGTCAAGCAAAGGTGCTTTACCTACAGCTGCTGCTGTCGAAAAATATTTCCAAAATATCAAGTTAGCAGGGGTTCAGGAAGTTTACCTTTGACCTTTTTTCCAACCCAGGCCACACAAAGGCACGCACTAAGAGCCATACAGCAGACATCCGATTAATACCAGAAAAACAAATTTGGAAGGTACTGGCAAAGTTTTTACGACAAAATTCCTGCAACAACCCAAATTAAATTTTCTAGCTAACAAGCTGCTTCCGTTGTTAGAGGAGAATTTTTTTCTTTTGCTGAAACTTTAGTCAACTTAGTTTGTAAAGAAATGGATTTGACCACGGTGTTCCCTTGTTTTTTATGGTGGATACGTTCTAAAAATAACCCACGGTAAACGAAATCCGTACTTATGCTGTCAATAAAGATGCATAACATAATGGGATGTAAAAAATAAATAAAAAACATTCAAATGTACTCCAAAAAAAAATCCACAAAACTATATCGCTTTTAGTTGATCTTATCTGCTTATTTATTGTACAAGTTTTAGTATGTATTATTTTATGTATTTAATTACATTTTATGCATTTAATCTTATTCTCAATTTTATGTTTTTATATTCATCTTATGTCTTTAATTTTAGCATCTTATCATGATTTTAGCCCCAGTGTGTCTTGTGGGGATCTTTTCTGCCAGAGCTTGCGCAATGAGAAGCGCTTTTTTTTAAAATAAATATATTTTGATTTGATTTGATTTATTGTAAGCTTTTGACTACATCAAATCTAAAATAAATACAACAAAACATCAAGAAAAGCTCCATTGTCCCTTTTATTGACATATTAGGGACTTTCAATACAACCTCTCCAGCTCACATTTACCCCAATGTTAAAGCTAAAAGAACTGGATCTTTGCCCATAGCCTAGCATGATATTTTTATTTCAACCACAGCAGCAGTTTTTCATAGGATCAGTCCCTGCATAACAAACCATACTTAAGTGAAAATTGTTAAAGGGCAGGTATGCAGGTTTACCATTGCATGTCAGCAGGCTGTCAGTGGTGGAAGGTCAGGACTGTGTAAGCTCGGAGATGCTTTCAGCTCCTTCTGCAGATAGTATCTCTATGCACTGGGCTGCTGTCCCAGATGACTTGTCGTCCATGGCTTTTACCCTCCACTGTCCCCATTCCCTCTGCGGGACTCTCATTAGCAGAGCAAACAAATTATCCACCTTGGCCACTTTATAGACGCGAGGAAAAGGGTCGAGAGCAGAAAGTAATGATCCAGAGTGTCCAGGTAAAATTAGCTCCATTAATCACACAATTGATTAGGTCAGCTGCAGAATGCAACGGTCCATCCTTCTCTCCTTCATAGGAGGCAAATTCTGGAAACTGATTTGTTTTTTGCCTCTCTATAAATCATATGATCTGACTGTGAGAGTGCAGTCTTTGCTTTTCTGGAGGCTCTTGTTGGTGTTTTTTTCTCCGATTTCAGAAGAATTCATCGATATTTGTCTGCTGTAGATTAAGAAGAAGTAGGCTTTGAAACTTCCTCCATCAACTGCTCATTCAGGGGAAGAAATTCTCAAAAGCAATTTGCCAGTAAACTTTAAACCTTATTCTCTGCTTCACCAACTTTTGTTCTCCTTTTGCCTCCAATAGATTTCCTCCCACTTTTCTTGAAGCAGCCATTATGCACAGTTCTAATTTTTTTAGAGACCAGGGTGAAATAGCCTTTTACTTACCTCCGAGACTGATATTTTAGATATGCCATCCCACTAGATTCCCACTAGATCAAAGCAAAAAACATGCAAAGTTGAAGCAATTAAACCCAAGCATTGTTTCTTAAGGTTTAGATTCCACAAAACGGTAGTAGGAATATGTTACTTTTATTTTAGTCTTAATAAAACTACATTATAGGTGCAAAAAATACATTTTGTCAAAACCAAACTTTTTTTTAGGTGTATTACATGTACTTCTTTTTTTTTCAAATCTAATGCAGTGTAATAGATTTTAATCTGAAAATTTTCAAATTTCCCTTTGATCATGTTTTTATCTGTTGTAAAAGTATTTCCAGTGGTCTATTAATCATTATTATGTGTTTTTTTATCCTAAATTTAAATATAAACTGTCACTTTTTGTTTCTGCAGAGTGGCAGGAGTTCATTAGAAATTTGTCTTTGAGTTGTGGGCGGGACTGTTGGCATGGAGCAACCCCGCCCCCATTCCCCTCCTTGTTTGAGGGTGGAACAGAGCAGAGTACGGGGGTTTGTCGACCGCCCAACATATGTTCTATGTCGCAAATACAATCTTTTTCCAACTGTATTTGTTTGGCTGCTCCTGATTTCCATTGCTTTGAACAAAGACATACTCAGAAATCCAATTTTGAGCATAATTTTCTTTATATATGTCCTCCATCATCAGAAAAATGCAACAGGAACATGTTAAAAACATCAAAATCTAAATTTTTCATCAGAGTGAGTCTTTAAAAATACACAACTTTAACCCCAAAAAGTGACTTAGATTGAGAAAGTGCATATTGTCCTTTTTATTTCTATTTATAACGGGTTTTTTTTAAATTGTTTTTTTTATTCAAACCGCACACGCACAACTGATCATAAAGTCACAAAGCAACATAATCTGTACCGGATCACGTGATTTGGGTGAATTCATTATAACTCAAAGATGTAAATGCATAAAGCACACAGCATGATTGGATCAGCCAGTCCATATTCAGAGGCTGCATTACGCCCAAACAGTAGCTGGATGTGTATGCAATATTCATGACCAGCAACGAGGAAAAAGAACTCCACAACCTCTAGCTGCAGAGCAAAATGTGAGCAGGACAGCAAGTCTGGCCCTTTTTAAAGACCATTTTAAAATGAATGAAAGTTATCTGTGGCTCAGGACAATCCGCATTTTGTTGACGAGTCCATCAGTGCCGACTAATGGATTTTGGGTACTGAGATCCAATCATAATGCGTGCAGAGCTGAGATAATGAGACTGTCGTTTAACCCTTTCATGACTCCTGGTTCTCCATAGTGCTGTGTCTAGTATTAAAAGGCAGACTGGCCCTGCTGGCCAAATGTTTTTTCGACACAATATATTGACACATTGTGGCAAAAATGTGAGCATTTTTATTTATTAAGGATATTAGCTTCCTTTCAGTCTGGAAATGGAAAAACTCCCTGCAAAGAACATAGATTCAGGGTTTATTGTTTATCATTTACATTTTTTACTAAAATGTGTATGTCCTTTGATCATGGAGATCCGGGATTTTGATTTTTTTACAGACGTGGACACACAAGCGTGGGAAAATCTAATGAGCACCAATTCCATTTTATTCTTTCCTTTGCTGAATTAATAGCTTCCTCTCTGAGTGATAAGGGTTTATCAGCAGGGGGACAAACGATACGATCTTTTTATGCTGCTATTTCTGAGCACCTCAGCAAGAAAATCTGCCACATCGACGCATATTTTTCTTGATTTTGCTTTCTATGTACGGAAAAACTCAAGCTCAGGAAGCGGCGCACACTTTTAAGATGGTTTCTGGGGAAGGTGGCTGCATGGCCGCCTGCTGGCTTGCTGCTTTGTTTGCTTTCTCATGCTGCGTTTTGGGTCTGGATGTGAAGATAACAGAAGTGGAGGAGGGGGCGGGAGCGCTAGACTCCGTTTTTCGGTACCGTGTGGGTTCTCCATTTGTTCTTTTTCCACGCTCCACATACTTTTTTCTTTTTTTTTTTCCTCAAATCTCAGACGACTACGATAAGATCTGCAAGCTTTTATGAGCCTCAGTCCAACACGTCTGTATCTTTACTATCTAGCACAAACAGCTTCCCCTCAGAAGCAGACATTAGTCCCTGAGGAATTTGCAGGGAAATGAAGTGTGGGTTCGACAAAATCACTGAAAGATGATTGTGGGAAATAAAGGGGAGGTGGTTGATGTCACTTTCTTTACAGTAAGATGTGGCCTTTAGGTCAGTAATAGAAGATTGTAGTCTGTTTGCTCAGCCATAGTGATCGTTTTAATTATGACACAGAATAAGCGGGTATAAGTATAAAATGAAAAAGCATTTTGAAGTATTGCTTTTTCATTTGAATTTTGAGTCAAAAAATGCAGATACATTTTGAAAATGAAAAAGCATTTCTGTTAATCCATTTTAAATGTCAAATTAGACATTTCTAAATGAATTATGCTACACATTTACCAGAGAACGTCTTGAAAATGAAATGTCAAATACCATTTTTATTTTAATTACGTGGCAGAATAAGCTGTGTTAAGGAAGGAAATGAAAAAGCATTTTGGTGGATTGCTTTTTCATTTTATTTGTGAGTCAAAAATGCAGCTTCATTTTGAAAATGAAAAAGCATTTCTGGTTTTGACTTTGCTTTTTATTTATGCTACAGAATCGCTTCCATAATGGTCAGTGGCCTAAAAAGAAAAAGCATTGTGAGTGTTTTTGTGAGACGGGCTGTGCTGTGTGCGACTCAAAGGCATCCCAAGGTGTTGGTGTTTGCCATTGAATTTGCGTATTTATTCAGGAGTGTGTTATGTGTTTTTAGACTTTACCTCATCTGCATTCACCATTTGGTCACGGGTCATTTTTTTTTTTTTTTTTAGGAATTCTTCCTGTGGTTTAATCTGGAAGCCTTATGCAGTTTCCACAGTCACATTTTGAGAAACTGCAACAGAGTCGGGTACGACAGCTCTCAGGGGTCTCCTAAAAGCTGATATTCCCAGGAGATGCTTCCCTTTCTTGTCTGGTCTCAAGCTGCATGCCTGTCTGCCTTTGCCATAGAACGGTTAAGTTCTGCAGCAGGTGAGCAAACAGAGAGCCTGAATCATCAACATGTGTCAGGAATGACGGACGAAAATGCAAAAAAAAGTAGAGGCGCAAACATTTATTAAGAAGCTCCAGCAGAACTCAAAAGCATAAGCATAGAATAGAACCCAAATCTACAGGGAAAAGAAGTGGATGGAACAACAGAGAATGTGATGGTGAGACGCTGAAAACATGGACTTAAATGAACCAAAGAGCAATTAACTTAACCTATAAGAACAGCTGAAAAGAATTCCTCTAAGGGCTGGCTTATATGGGGGTTTGGGGGGGTCTTGCATTCCTCTGAAAACAGGCAGGTAAAATAGGAGTTCTCTAACAATATATTTAAAACGAAGAGGAGCATCCTATTGGCCCTCAGGTTTGTAGAACAGGAGCAACCCCAGTGTGTCCCAAGAACAGAGAGTAGGATCCCGGTGACCTTAAGCCAGGCCGGAGGGCTGCCACTGTACGTCCTATTCAGTTCATTAATAAACTTCTGACACATGACTACACAAAAATGGTGAAGAGAACAGAATGTCGCCATCAATAAGGAAATTCAAAATGCACCGTTACGACATGTAGAAATACTTGCTTGAAGGTTGGGAAAGCATGAGGAGAGGTAATGTACCTTTAAGATGAAGCTTGAGGCTTTGCATCATTGTTGGTCAAACTCAACTGGGATTGAACCAGAAAACATCAATTCAAAACTACAATACTGTGTTTCTTAACAATCGATAAATCTGACGTCATCTTAAATGTCACAATCACAAGGTGATATCACTATTAGAAACGTTAGATTTCAGTGACAAATCCTCAAAGCTGGAAGTATGAGATCAGAATTACAGCTACAAGAAAAAATACGTTTGATAAAAAAACAAAAATTAATCAATAATTAATGAATCTGACAAAAGAGTAGACAAAGTGATATTTTTAGGGTGAAAGCATACGCTCCAAATGCTGCTAATTTTAGATTAATGTGTTCAGATAATATTTTAACCCTATAAAACAGTAAAAACGATGTTGGCATAACTGTTTTTGACTTTTATGTTAGGCTTGTTTGCTGAATATTGTGTTTTTTCTAGTAAATTGACAACTGAAACTGATTATTGGCTCTTGCACAAAGTATTTATCCATTTTAAATTTGTTTTTTGAAGCTATTTTTTAATGCAAATCTAATTGCTTATTTTTAGATAACATCATTTTTACTTTTTAAGGTTTTTAAAATGCAAAAAGATTTTTGTCTTTTTATCCAATATCCAGGTTTTAGCTGATAAAGTGGTAACATTTCACTTGTATTTAAATGCATCTCCCACTTCTATAGAAAATATTAAAAAAACGTTTTCTTAATTACATTATAAAGGAGGATATTGTGGTTTTGAATCTATCAAGCTCAGTCCTTTATTAATTATTTGATTTAGCTGCTTGTAATATCATTTTTATTATTAATGGTTCAGCGCCGGGTAGGATAAAAACAGGCTGCTCTTCACAGATGGCTCTTTGTTGGGGAAATACAATTACTTCATCTAAAAATCCTCAGTGAACTGCTCCTGCAGGCTTGTCCAAACTCACCATAAAGACATTAAAATATTTATGTAGTGTACATCGCCGGGCTGTGAAATTTCCTGCTCATCAGACGCTGAGTATTTATAGGAGGTAGTTGTGTTAGTGGAGGGCAGCCATTGCTTCTTGACAGAGTTACTAAGCTAAGCCCTGTGGGGGAGACGATCCGTCCCTTTTTACAGCACCGTCATTACAGAAGTGAATTACACATGACAGCAGAATCCTATTCCCAGACTCTCAGGACTGCATGAAACATTTGGAATCAAAGTAAAAGGCCCATTCTGGATATCAAACATGCATTTGCACTCAGTGTACAGTTCCCCAAGCAGTTTTATTTTCAGCACTTAGATTTTTAGATTTGAGTCTACAAACAGGGTAGATGTGAGAGCTGTGAGACCTCGGACCATGTTTTACGCTGGATGAGTGCAGGCCTCACCGATTCTGATCTCATTTAATCCCGCCTTTAATCCCACACACAACGCACCTGACCTTTTGACTTCTCCTAATCGAAGGACGATTATTAAGCTGAGTGATTTTTTTTTTCTTTATTCTCTGCTAGTTGATCCTGAACTACACCTGATGTATACCTCATCGATTTTCTAGTTATTCTTTTTTTTTTTTCATTTATCAGTCTGTTTTGAATCTAGACTTATGCCTGAAACCGTTTTTTTTTTTTAAACATGAAAATCAAAACATAAAAACAACAAGCAGAAGTGCGGTTTCATCCAAAAACTAAAAAAAAAAAAACAATAAAATAAAAAGTTGTTGTGGGCTATAGTTACATTGAATTACTTTGCACTGCTGACATTAGTTCTATATACTGAGAGAGTGTGCTCAGATTATTCCACTTTATTAAGGTATTAGCAGAATTGCTAAAAGAGCTGTTTTTTTCTGTAATTCACCACAGTTTAGGACTGCAGCTCCTTTGATTATTGCATCCTAAAATCTTAGTCGCAACTGCCCCTACGGGTGGATATGGGCAAACCTGTACAGGACACGTTGCTGCGAATGTTGCATTAATAATTAGAAAATAGAGCCTATAGTTTTTCTAACATTCCTTCAGGCATTCTACATGCACTCACGTACCACTACAGGCTTGGTAGGGGGCTGGTATTCACACCTCACTTAGGACAAGAGTGTGGCGTAAGGGCAATATACTATAGCATTGATTGTACATCACAAGTACGTGCAACTTACTTCCTGATTCACTTACCACACACACGGCATTCGTACACTCCATCTTCAGTGAGCCTCAAGGGAGCAGAAATACACACCTGCACTCCCCCTGAGAGGTGGCCGCTTCTCTCGACGACCCTCCACTGGCCTGGATAACCCAAAACCCCGCAGCATCCAGACGGGGCAATCATTGTACAGGTGCATGTGACTTAAAGCTTAAAGCAAGCAAAAGGACTGTGCAACACAGAAACGTCATCCACACTTTAGTTAAATTAGACTCTTTTTTTACAATAATCTAATGGTGTTACAATTGCCAACCAAAGACATTGGCTAAAAAAGAGTGTGTGATAGTGGTTGTAACATTTTTTACTTATCTCTTGAGCTGGAAGTCTTCATTTTTTGTCTTTATCATACCCAAATGCATTTATCCCAATGGCACTAAAATTTGCTCTGCAGGAATATCTCTCTCTGTCAAAGTGGATTACAAATTCCTCGTGTTCCTTTGTCAGAATCTAACCCTGTCCCAGGGTAACACGCTGGGGTTGAAAGTGTAAACAAAATGAGAAGGTAGCTTAATTCGCCCAAAGCTAAAATAAAAGCTATGGTTGAGAGCGGGATGATGCATCTTGCTCCACTAAACTTGGAGTGAACTGGCCGCTCCACTTTATGCTTTGTTTTTTTTTATTTAGACACCAATGGGTGACATCACAGTTTATCAATCCTGTTAATAGATGTCTATGCTCAGAAAGCACAATTTTATCTATTACAAGTCAGAATAATGACATAAAATTCTTTAAAAAACTTTTTTTGTTGAAAAAAAATTGATTGTTTCAAGGAAAATGTTTTTTTTTTCCTGCAGAATGTGCAAGTTCACAAGCTTGTGTCAGGGATTTGAATTCGGACACAGAAGCAGGAGGGCAGAAGTTTGAATCAAAATAAGGATCCTTTAATCCTAAAGAAGGCTCTCAAACTCGTGAAGACCGAGGTGAAACAAGTAGAACGATCCGGTGACAAGTGAAACACAAACAAGAGCTTATATACACATCATAAATTGAAAACAGGTGGGTAAACAGGTGCCGGTGAAGACTGGGGTAAGTTTCCTAAAGAACCAACGGAAGACAGAACATGAGTTAACAAAATAGAAGCCCGAACCCGGAAGTGAGACACAAATGAACCGCCCTGGCCCCGGCTCCTGACAGCTTGACACTATGGTGCACCACCTCTCAAAGTGCTGTGTTAGAGAGTAGAGGTAGGAAGTAAAGTGACCCCTTCCTGTTCTAAAGCAGCAACAATATCCATCTTTTTTTTCCTTTCATCTGTGTCCACTTCGATTTAAAAATTCTATGTCTTAGTTCTACCGTGAAAAAGGACTTTTAAAGAACAACAAGCTGCACCACCCTTAACAAGGACTCCAGCTCTCATCTGGCAGGATCTGTGCATTAAAGTGAACTCAATGGACTGAAGATTCTCTGGGTTTGCTGTGTGGCTGTTGTGTTAAAGCCATTCAGCTCAGATAATTACAGCTAGTTTTAGTTATAGTGCAGAAAATACAGCAAATAGATTTTTGTCAAATGTATATCTATTTTAAACTCAACTTTGTTTAAAGTCATGGACCATATTTTTATCTTTTCTTGTTTGTTTGTTTTAAAGAGGAATGAAGATAAAACCAAGTAAATCAACTCCCATGGTTCTTGTTGGTGTTGCATGCACAGGCGAATGAGTGATGTATAATGACTGAAATGAGAAGGCGAACCGTGTCAGACCAGCCCTTTAGATGCTCTTAAAGGAACCACCGACATTCGTTTGCTCATTTTCTCTCTTTCTGCTTTGAGCAGTTCCCCTTTCATATTTACTTGCTGTCCAAATATGCATGAGAACTTCTGAGAAAGGGAGATGAAAACACTCACCCACCACATTTCTTAGACTTAAAGCTCAAAACAATCACGAACTCCTTTCATTCGTTACACCAAAAGGCACTAAGCTACAACTAGAGTTCTAGGAAAGGTAATAAAATATTTAAGGAGTTTCAAGCAGGAAAAAAATACTGTGCAAAGACACCAAAAGAGACTATTTGCCATTGAACAGCTGGAATCCAGTTTAGAAAAGAAAACTAACATTTTTAATATTTAAAATGTTCCTAAACCTGATGGACTTCAGCCATCTGGGTGAATTCTCCTTAGTATTTATTTATTTATCACCAATATCTTAGAGGTCAGATAATATCATCTGGGTTAATTGGATGTTCAACTGTAGGAGAAGTTTGACCTGCACCTCTACTTTGGAGAACTTGAGTTTTGCAAAACCGAGGTAGCTTCCCACTGAAAATTGAAAAAAGTTGAGAGAGGGTTACAGTATTTCACAAATATAAACTACTTTCTTTTTTACCCAACAAATACACAAGTGGTTAAGGTCAGGACGCAATCATGTCACATGAGACATATACTGTAATACAGGGGTGGTGAACAAGTTTGACACCAAGAGCCGAATCTTTTCACTGTGACCTGATTGCTGGAGGCTTAGCCTCATAATTTTTCACAAATGTCAATTTAATTTAATTTAGCTGTTCTGTGATATATTACAGTTTTTTCGTTTGAAGTAGCTTACAGTGCATTACTTCTAATTTCTATACACTTACACGGCAAGAGTGTGAGTATGGAGAACCATTGCATCGCATGACCCAGTTGTATGGATCGGGACTTGACTTAAAGTTGTTTTAAAATAGTTTTAAACCAACATCCTGACAGAAAATCGCAACATGGAAAAATAACAAACACAACTTTTAATTTCTGAAATAGGAATGCGCCCTGAACAACCTTTTCAGAGAAAATTTAAGAAGGAAACATCCATATTTGAGTGCAATTTTGATTTGGAATAGTACAAAATTAAAAAGGAAAGTCCATAAAGATGCCTCTTCATTGTTATGGACAAAGACTAAACCTAAAAACATATGGCCAATACTTTCCTCTTGAGGAAATACTTTCCTCTTGAGCAGGTACAGCTATTAAACATGAATGCATTGTTGTCCTCCTTCACCCTTCAGGGGTCACCACAGCAAATCAGCTTTCATCTATTCACACAGGTGTGTTTTTACACAACGTTTGTTACTGCGGATTCCTTTCCTGAAACAACTTTGTATTTTATCTAGGCTGGGGACTGGCAGTGGGGAACCAAGATTTGACCCCCTTTTGGCTTTATAGCAGTAGTACAAACGGGCTTTTCCAAGGACTCACACCGGATAAAGCTTTGTCACCCCCTGGGAAACGAACATGCTCCAGTCCTACACCTAACCAACTGAGTATCCAGCTGCATTAAACATAAATACATTAAGGACCCTTACACAAGACAGTAATCCAAATAATTTTATTTAGCCCCATTGCAACAGTAGAGTAAAGACACCTCCAGCATTAACTTTCAATGCAGCCTATTACTTTCAGGTTTAGCCCTGTTCACTAAAGAGCAAAGGTAGTTAATAAAATACCAACTTTTTTGCCCTTTTCATCACAAATGACCTCAAACCACTTTTACTGGGGGACAGATTGCGATCCAGCAGTGATGGCTTTAGCCCACATTGCTGCTGCAATAACTGTCTTAAAATCCTCAAGCCGATTAAAGTGACATATGCTGAGTTGAACGCTATTTCCCACATTTATCGCTGGAAGCACAACTCCTCTCTCATTAGTTTGGGAGTCAGACATGTGGCTCGGACACACAGGAGCTGAGCTGATAGGAAGGCAGGCGGGGGTTGGCATGTTTCCACTGACACACGCTGGAGGTAATCATCAAGGCAGGCCAGAACCCACTTGTAAAAATGAAGTATCCCAAGGCCTTAGTAGCATACAGGGGGTTGACCCGTGGGGATGCTGCTTGTTTTTGGGTTGTTTGGGTCCTTGGAGGGGTGAGCACAGCTGATTCTTGCCATTCCCTTATGCAAACACCTCAAGGGGCGACGCCTAAATCGAAGCTACCATTGTCGTCCGTGTGGTCAGTGTATCATGAAGTATTTATAAGGATAGTGTAAGCTACATGCATTTATGACACACGACAGAGGTATAAGTAGTGGCTCCTTACTGACCATGCTCAAATACTGCATGCACGAGGTGTGCAGGTGATAGGTGCCTGAAGAATGCCCACACAAGCTACAGTCTGATTGGCTAACTTCCTAAATTCTAACATTCAGGCTGTGCGCAAGGAATGCCTACCTACGTCACTAACGAGTCCCTTGCGTAACCTGCAAGAGTAACCCTTGTGCCATCCTAGGCACTTTAACCTTGGGAGTGGGGTCATCTAGACCCACTAGACAGTGCTCTGAACCTTTTTTCTTCAATGATTTTTGATCTTCACTGGTGTCCATGGATTACATGAAATCCTCTCCACCTTTATCCACCTTTGTCATGGTAGGGAGAACACGTCAATGTAAGGGTGGGGTCATCTAAGACAGCACAAGGGTTAATGTGATTTGAAAGAAGGAAACATGCGTATAACATGCCTGCTTCTCAGCTATTTCACCATCATTTACAATTCAGTGTTGTATAGATGACCTGTTGCAGGTCGCATGCCGTAAAAAAAAAAAACACAATTACTTTACTACACGGGCTGACCGATCAGTCTACAATCATAGCCCATAATAAGATTTGGTGAAGTCACACTAACAGAAATAACATCAGAAATGTGTTCTGTGGTCCACTTGCACTGTGGTATATCAGATATAATTTCCTTCAAGAGGTTCTAATGGGTTAAGATTTTGTGTTGGCAAACCCCAAATAGGTTTTCCTATTTATTGCCCGCAGATAGCCTGTTTCCATCCATAGAGGCAGTTGTGACTAAGGCCTAGGGAAAGCAAAAGCTGGAAAGGCTGTGATAAAGAAAAATCAGTCGTGTTCTGTCATTCACCACTTAACATAAGGGTAGTGTGAGTTTAGTCTGGGTGGTAAATTGAGATTTTGGATCATTTAGGTCACTGTTGACTGATCAAATGATGGGAGACCCTCTGTGAGACAAATATTACAGGGTTGGAGGCGTCATGCGTGTTCATGTTTTTTTTTTGTGTGCATTCATGTTTGATCATGTTTGATGATCATAAACACAGATTTATGCATAAATGGATCCAAAGCTGGGGAAGATAAAGGGTGCCGACTTCTTCTTTTCATGAAAACACAAATGTGCGCCCACACAAACACACACATGCACAATCAGTAATAGATAGATGCTGCTTCCTGGCCAGCCCACCACATTAGAGCTGCATGTTATCCACCCTCCCACCCCCCTCTCCCAGCTCGCTCCACAAAACTCACCCAAGGGGTCAACAACAATCTAAATTTCAATTAGAGTGGAAAATGCCGCTGATAGAGACCAAATGAGTGTTGATGCTGTTTCGTCTGAGTGGTTCAGAGTGTGTTTCAGCAGCTTCTTCTGGGGGAGGGGGGGCGAAAAGTTTTTGGGGCAATTATTTCATTATCTCCCATGCGCTCTCAGCGGGCCAGGGTCGCAGCTCTGGCCAAGATTATCCGGAACCACAATTATTATTACAATTAGTCATCAGACGGCACCAGCAAGTGCTTGACCCGGGGAAAAACGGAATGTCAGCTTAAAACTGTTATTAAAGCGCTGAAGGTGGACAGAGGAATGGGGATGGAGGGATGGGGCAGATGCAATTTACGCGTCATTGGCCAGCCAGAGGTCCAAACTTGATGAGTTTAAGCAAAAAGGGAGAATGGAGAGAAATATTTCTGCTCAGACACTTAAACGACTGCTTGGAAAGTTAGAACTAAATGTCAGTCTCAGTTGAGATGAAGGGACTCCTATAAGACAAAAAATAAAATAAAAAACACAGTTAGTGTAAATATTAACTGACCACCAGGTCCTGTGATCCTGATTGCATTCATCAAGGTCTGGGGAGGAGGAAAAAAAATACAGGAAACAAATTTGCTGGGAAGAGCCAGAGGTGCACCTACGTAAATCAGATTTGCATTTCCATCGCAAATCAAGTCCAGCTGCGTTTTGCTTATGTCATGCCTCTCCGATTACAGCTGGCAAAAGCGGGGCGCCGAGAGCGCTGCAGATGTGTCAGTGTGGGATCAAAGAAGGAGGGGGGGGGGTGAGAGCAGGATATTGAAGTCATGGTAGGACAGAGGACGTGAGGGGATTTCCAGATGTTTGTAGCAGTCGTGACCACCGAGGAGAAGATCTGAGAGCGAGTTGCTGATGCTCACCTTCCCTACGTTTGCCGTGGCAATGATTGTATTCCCTTAGACAGCTGCTCATGGTTTAAAGTTTCTCTTGGAGGGCGTGTGTCCATAGATCAGAGCCTGCATTTTCAACTTCTTTTTCCGTTTGGTGCCCCTGCTGACTTATGGTTCTAGGTTACAACTGGATTCTTTGAAAACATGAATTCCCAGTGTACATGTTTTAGATACATTGATCTCAAACAAAGATGAGGGTCCTGTTTCAGCCTCTAATTAACTATGTTGTAGTTTTTTTTTAAATGTAAATACACAAAATTATTGAGCAACCTGATGCTACATTTACACCGGGCATGTATCACACAACTAAGAACGTGCTGAACGCTGGATCTTGAATGCGCTTTTAGCCCATGGTGTTCACACAGGACTGCAGCTACCCAGTTCTGATGCATGTGCTCACAGTTGGAAGAGGCTTGGTGTGAAATGTCTCGTGAATCTTGCTGCAGGCCTTTTCTTTCACAGCTCTTTTCTGATATACAAAAGACTTGGTGTCAGAGAATTCCGTCCGGGCACAAACCGCAATAATTGATTTCTCCTTTATGATTAATTTTCAAACGGTTGGCACTACCTTGAATTAAAAGGGACGCCATTCATTCCTCACTACTAAATCTGAGTCCCTGATTGGTCAAAGTTGTTGTGATGCACATGCTTTGCTTTTACAATTGGTGTTGTTTGATACTCTTTCGAGTGTGTTAAGAACCCCATGCAAAGTCACAGATTGAGTGCCATAGGTAAATGACATGCGCTTGTGCTTATACACACGTAAACACACACACCATCACACAGTATCAACACAACTACCTACAAATGTTACGTTTAAATCAACACAGATTTAAGGACTTGTGTCACAAATCTCTCTGACTGGTATTTCATCATGCACACAGACACACATAGCCATCCACCATGCCATAAAAAGTGAATGAGCATGAGAGTTGTATGACTGTGTGTTCCCTGGAAACCTGGCTTAACTTTCAACGCAAACTTTTTGGGTGTGTGTTTTGCACATAGTGCCCCATAAACAGTCTCGAGAAGTGGCATAGCTATGAGAGTTTTGAACATGGAAGCCAAAAAAGCACCACATTTACATAGACTTTTTCTTTGAAGTAGCCACTTGAACGCAGTTTGCCGAAGGCGGTGTAAATGTAGCTTGACATTTTTGTGGTTTCCGCGTTTTTTAGTTAGCTTTATACAAGTTGTCTTTTGTTTGCAATACCAAAGGCTTTCAATAAACCATTCTAGCAGATGAAAAGTCACAAATGAAAACTGTTTTATTGCACATCCTGATGTACAATGAAGTGCACAATGATGCATAGACAGACACACAAGACTCTACAACAGTGCACACAGACTCACACTCCTTGATAAAAGTCAATTAGTCCAATGGCTATTAGAGCAGATGAGCAAATACCAGAGGGTTTTTGGTGAGGGGCTGATAATGTGAGATCTGAAGAGGTCATCCTCAGTACTAATTGACTCCGGCTTCCAATGGGGCCCCGGTTGGCAGTTTCGGCGCCGGTTCCTATCAATAGTTGATATCAGTGCCATTGCAGGCTGCGGAGAGATGGCGTTCAGAGACGGCAGCGGAACCGGCTTCTGATTTGCTCCGCGGCGGGAAAGGAAACGGAATGAGCCCTCCTGCTTTGTTGTGTGCCTCCGTGACGCACACGATGATGAATACGACATTAGCGCCAGGACATGACAACATTTGGAAGAGCGGAGTTAGCGAGGCGCTAATGGGAACATAATGATGCCGGGTTGGTTTGCAGAGGGGTGCCATTTGTTGGGTGCACTGCTCTGCAAACGTCTGTCAAGTTTATAGGACGCTGAAAAGAGAAACAATGTTTTTACATAAACAGGGAGCACTAAATCCTTTATTAAGAGTTTTGGACCATAACACGTAGAATATTTCCCATAACCTCATGGGGGCCTAAATAATTACCTCTATAAACTGTGGTGATACAACTGCAGAGACATACGAAATGAAACAAATTATTTTGTCCCGAAGTACACATTCAGCTCGACATTCAGAGCAAACTGTTCTTTCCTTGTTCATAAGCAGTTTATTTTTTTTTTAGCGTTAAGCTCTACCTCTTAACTTCTCTTGACACCACGTGAGTCTTTCCTTCCTCCTTTCTCTCCTAATTTCCCTCCTAATCAGCGCGGCTGCCATTAGCAGTGATCTCTGACATCACACTGAGTTGCTTAGTTCCCAGAAATCAGCATTGAGACAATCAAACTCAGCGGAGGTGGATGTAACAGGTCAGTGGGGGATCGGCTCCTGATTAGGGAGCTGCCTGACTCAGTCAACCTGCAGCAGAATCGCTCATTATTAGGCTTTGGTAATGTGCAGTAATTAGTCGTGGGACGGATGAGCAACATGCATGCATGATGGCTGTTAAACCCCTTGTTTCTGTGGAAATGTGTTTTTTTAAAAAACACCAGCGTTATTGTTAAGCACATTTGGGGAAATTTTATAAATGGTAGATGGCGAATACGTTTCTTTGCTCACCTCTTAGAAGGCCCTAAGTGCTTAACAGGCGAATACGTTTCTTTGCTCACCTCTTAGAAGGCCCTAAGTGCTTAACAGTTACAGTCCCATTCACCCACACACATTCACACACTGATGGCAGCTCCACTGTCTAACACTGGCACCAACTTATAACCAAAAAGAGCATTGTGGGGTTCAGAGTGTTCCTAACAGGGGTCAACCGCACTGTATCAAGACAAAAAAATCAAGAAATCAAGAAAAGAAAGTTGGTACTTGAAAATGAGGTTATATCCTTTGACTAATCAAAATGACCAATGGTTTCAAAAAAACCTTTTTTGCCCAAAAAGCACATTTCAACAATCCCGTGTTGTTTTGTTTCTTCTTCCCAATTTGTCAATTTTTGGTCAAATCAATTGGTTTTTATTATTTCATATTTATCCAACATGGCAACAGACAGCAGAGCTCAAATAAAACTGTTCTGCAAGAAGACAATACCAAGGACCCAATGTGACCACATTCAAATATTGTAATTGTCTGATCACAGCAGCTTTTCCCAGTTTTCCTTAATTTTCTTGTAAAAACCCAACAGCTCTTCTTCAAACCAGACTTTGCTGATGGGATAACTTTAACATGACAGGAAGAAGCATCTGATTATCAAGTCAGCATGTCTTGAAAGACCATGACACAGAAGTCTGAGTTACTTTGAGATTAGTGGGGTTCACAAACATCAAACTGACTGGACTCAACTCAGTGATGGCTGTTTTACTTATGACACCAACCAAGTCCTTGGCTCCCTTTAGGGTTTTATATTTGTGTTTCGGTATTATGAAAAGCAAATGACCCCCCCCCCCCTCCTTGTGTTTGCCTCCCCCTCCCATCAATGCAGCACCAAACCTTACTGTGGCTTTTAGAGCATGCCATGTGCCGACACGTGCCGTGAGCTCAGCTGCCCAGCAGGGCTAAGGCCATTGATTCAGTCCAGCTGTTGGGCGCACATTTTTTCTTGACATATTAAATAAATTGAGGATAATCTAAGTCCACTGAAGCCAGAGAACATGGCTGTTTGTCATGACTTGCTTTATGTTTCATCACAAATAGGATTAGATGACTCGGAGTGAGACTTACCCTCAGAAATACACCTTTCCCTTATATCAACATGTGTTGCTTATTCAGCCACACGAAATGAAATGACAGCAGACAAGCTCCCTGTGCAGGAACAACAACAACAAACGCATTGGTTTGGAAAAATATATACACACGAGAACGCACATATACGATGGGAAAACAACAAGCCCTCCACTAAAACGGCCTTGCCGTCTTCTAGTCAAAGAAAACTCTATAAATTATGACAAATTTATAAAACATCGGGAACTCCAAAACTGAATCAACCCTGTGACAGGCAGTTCTCCAGCAGAGAAAAAAAATCTTTATTGGAAATCAGCATTTGTTAATCCTTGTTTTATCTGTGTCCCATCACTTCAGGCTTAACTATTGTAATCAAATACAGATTTATCTCATTATAACACGGTTCACCTTTCACAGCCTCCTGATTGGCTGTAGGCCTTGTCAATCAATCTCCTTAGTGCTGTGTCACCTGTAAGAAATGTGGAACCTTGCCAAAAACAGAAGATCTTTGTTTTTCTAGTACTGGACTTACTTTTCCAGGAGGGTTTGAACTCTGAGAGTTTAACCTTTGTGCTATCCTAGGCACTTTAACATTGGGAGTTGGGTCATCTAGACCCACTAGACAGTGCTCTGAACCTTTTTTCTTCAGTGATTTGTGATCTTCACTGGTGTCCATGGATTACATGAAATCTTTCCACCTTTATCCACCTTTGTCATGGTAGGGAGAACACGTCAAAGTAAGGGTGGGGTCATCTAAGATAGCACAAGGGTTACATAAGACAGAGAAGTGTAAAATATTAATGTACGTCTAAGAAAAGTGCATTAAGTGTGTAGTGAGGAGATTTATAGCCCTAAAACAATCTATATTTATTGTAAAAACTAAAGCTGACTCCTTCTGATTATGTCTTTAGTCATTAATTCCTGCGATAAATGAGGGGGCAATTTATTATGTTAAATGTTTTCTGTATTTTGAGAGTCAATGTATCAAATAGATTTATTAAACCAGATTAGCAAAAACAGACACATTTGAATGATATTGAAAAATGGACACTGGTGTTTGACAGTGTGCCCAGAAGCTTTGTTTCCAGACGATAACAGAAACCTTTTGAGTTAACAAAATGCCTAAGACCTCCGAAAAACCAGAGGCCGTAATGCAGCCCAAAAATGGAGAGTCAGTTTGAGCATTAGCTGCCGAAACAATTTTGTGATCATGTTTTTGCTTTACTCAGCAGGCGTTGGAGACATGGTCCAATATTCCAGACAAATCCAGAAGCAGTAATCCAGCAAACTGTGGCAAAACTCACACTCTGGTGAGATCCAGAAAACATTCAGCGTAAAGTCTAAAAACATGATCAAAGGCATAGAAAAGCTAAAGATTTGCAACATTCTGGAAAATTAAAAAAAGTAAAAGGTAAAAGTTGGGAAAAGTTCAGAGAATAAGTCAGTAAATAGAAAGATGTAATTATAAAAATATCATTTGTTGATAAGAAACCAATCTATAAAGCAGAGACGTTTAGCAAAACAAAAAAGCAAAAAACCACCAAAGTGTTGTGGTGAAGGATCAATGATGTGGATATGTTTGGTTGTCACAAATTCTGGACACCTTACAGTCATAAAGTAAGCTAACAGCAAAGTACTTTGAGTTTCACACTCTGTTTCTGGATGTGGTTATTTTTAGCTTCTCTTCAATTAATCATGTTCAAGTTTCAAGTCTCATGTGTTATTCTCCAACTGAGGTTCCAGCACTGGTGAGAGCCACATGATTTTTTTATCCCCCGCTTTCTTTCTTTGTCACATGATGATGTGAAACGGTAGAATTCCTCGAATCCTTCACACCGCCACTCGGAAAGGGGGGTTATGGGGATGCTGGGAGTGCTCCAGCTGTCACCCTAACAATGATAAAACAGCAAAGACACAAGCGGAGGTGGTTTCGTCAGCACTCGACTCGACATCTATTGTACCCTTGAGCAGAGCGATGATGATGCTTCTAATAGTTCAATCTTCATCCGCTTTACGAGCAGAACATGTGCAGAAATCCTTGCTGCTGTTTACTCCCTCTGTACTCAATGTTTTTGCTCTCTAATGAATATTTTTATAATCTATACACATTTTTAGATTGTAATAACTGCTGTATATTTGGCATAGTTTTGAGCTTCTAAAGCTACATACTTCCGCCCTTGTATGCATAGTCAAGCAGCCTCCCTCGATGTAAAGTCAATTATAAACACGTGTTTCTAGTTTCCGTGTTCAAAACTCTCACGTTCACGCAAAGCTGCACAAGTTTTTACAACCGTTTTTGGGCTCTACCTACAAAACTCGTGACCATTGAATGTTTGTGGCAAGGGAAGCCAAGTCAAACTTTGACCAACTAAAGACTTGGATTTGCAGTGAGAAGAATCTTTTTTAATTCACGAAAGCCTAAAGCAAGTTTCGCGAGATTTATACCACTTCAATATTTCGCACCAAGCCTCTTCCAACTGCAGGTGGTGGACATGCGCTCGTAAATAGTAGATAATGAAATAGAAGAAAAATCCCCTCCCCGTGAAACATTTTCTTTTTCTTTGTGGCCTTGCAAAACATAATTGAGAAGCACTGGGCTAAACGCACGCTCAAGAACACATGTCAAATGCCCGGTGTGAACAAAGCTCAAGAGTTTAGTGCAGAGTTGTGGGTATCTTGAAGTTATTATGATCCGTTTTTTTTTCTTTGAGTCATCAATAGTTTGCTGACCTGGGAAACTAAAAAGTTACTTTTTCTTTCTCATCATTTGGCTGTTCTCCTATATTTTTACAACCCCTTAATGCTAAAGTTAATTTTAAAAAAACGTACTTGTGTTTTTGCTTTTAAGTAGATGCAATATTGAGGTAAGTTTGGAAAAAATGCGGTTTGATGCGTATCTGCATGAATCTATGTCAAGGGGGGAGAGGGGTTAGCCACAGCAAAGTGACTAACGTGACTTTGGCTTTGCGTTTTTGCCAGATGCTTTCTCAAGTCAAACCTTGAATGGTGCATCACTTAGTGCTCACCGGTTCAGCCTCAGCTGTGAATAAATAAAAACCAGGGCAAATATTTTGTTCAATGCACAAGAGATAGAAGAAGTGGGAAGTGGAAGAGGAAAGGATTCCAGCTGACCTCCCACTTGAGCCATAAAGACAGTAACAACTCCTCTTAGTTTGTGCGCCTGGCAGTGGGCAGAGCTTATGTACACACAGACTAAAAATATTTTCCAAGTAAAGTGAAATTCACTTTACTTTTCAGACAGACCTGAAACCTTTTTTGCTGATCTGATGGGACTGATGGGATGTGTGCTGCTAACCCCAACTCCCATGTGTTCTCCGTTCAACCCATAGCACTAAGATATGAGCTGGTTTCATGCTAGGACGGGTGCGCAGACTGCTAATCACATGTCTCAAGTGAGTTTTCTCTAAGGATTTTCATCTAACAAGTAACATACTGTGGGGTGTGTCTGCTGAACTGCAACTGTGAAGGCGCATAATACCTCATTGTCAGGAGCTGGTATCTCTATTCCAAGTTCCCCAAAGAACAGATAATATTTTGACAGTTACCTGGCTTATGGTCATACTTTTTTGGATGTATTTTAAATGTTTTGAATCCAGATGGAAGTAGAGTGGTTAAAAAACAAAATGCTTAACATATAAAGCGTATTACTTAAGTCGTCTTTCAGACTTTTTCTACAAACATTGCTGTGTGGGAGGAGGTACCGCCAAATGTTTTTTGGCTGAAAACCCCGTTTTCGCCCAACAGAAGGCGGTACGAGCTTCGGCTACTCCGTGGCCCTGAAAGGGATACAGCCGGTTGGGAAAATGGATGGATGGAAGTTCAGGAAGACGGTGCTTGCATTGATCGGCCATCATACACCAGCTGATCGAGTCACTGAACATGTCACGTTTCCAAAGCTGAGTCCCTGATTCGTGTCGCGTCAATCTCACCAAAGTTCAAATATTTGATCTAGGGATCTGCCGCGCAGCCCAAATCGTGTTGCTGCCAGACTGACACGCCCAATGCTCAAATTACACTGCAGGACCCAGATCACATCTGTAACGCAGCATTACACTAATTGGTCAGAACGGATCCTATTAGTTATGTTTTCAAACCTCTACTACCAGTTTATCATGTCATCACCCAAAATTGTCAATGTGACTGTGGTGAACTGTACCTTAAAGAGGGGTCAGTCAAGCAAGACGCCATTCAATATCCTCTACAGTTTCTGCGAAATGATCAAGTAAGTAGAACCGTACTGGATACTTATAAGGCTTTATGTGTTTCAAAGTGAGTCACTATTATCTGAAGGAAAAAGATTACCACTGAAGAAAAAGGTAAAAAAAATACACACTTGAACACCCTGTCATTACACCCCCTTGAGCAAGATCCATTCTGGCTGAAAGCATTTGGCCTGTGATGCGCTCGCAGAGGCCTGCTCCCCCTCACCCAGCCCTGTAATGAGTCAACGGCCTATAGCTGGTGGCAAACAGGCAAACTCAGAGCAACGTGATTGAAAGTCAATGGAACAGAATGAGTCCTATAGATCCCTGTCGGAAACAAGCAGTGGGGGGGTTGAGGCGGGGGCGGCAGACACAGGCTGCCAAATGACCCTATTTAAGTGTAATGTGTAAAGCCCCAGTTATTGAATCTCCCTTGCCGCATGCGTGTCGGGGCGGCAAACTGTTCTGCAAATCAAAATAACTTGTGGCTGACAGTAAAGTTTAGTGTAAAGACGATGGAGGCTGTTAGAAAACTCATCATCTGCAGGCCAGAAAACATGGTCCACATTAATCCTCTGGAGTGCACAGTCGAGGGGACTTCATTACACTCACAGGGACTCTATTCTGTTGGGGAGCAGGGGGATAAAAGGACAGCATTATTATAACATTTCCCTCTGCGACAAATTACACTTCTGATTTCTGACTTGGTTCAATGGTTTAGATCCAATATTAATTGTGATAAACCTGACTCCAGATTTTTTTTTCATTATTTACAGGAAAAATGAATATATATATTGACCAAGGTGGCAACTATTGAAATCCACTAAGTGATGTACAGTGTTCCAATGCCAAATTTGGTGCTTGTACTACAAAATGCACAATTTGTCCAAGAGGACCTGCCTGCAGACATCAACGTTTGTGAAGAAGAAGATTGGGAAGTCCGCCCAAATTGCTTAAAAAAGAAAAAATGGTGACCATAACAGTTACACCCCCCCCCCCCCAGCTTTGATAAAAGTTTTTTCTACAATTCTCAAGACATCTGAGTTAGGGCAAGTTCTATCATTTCTGGTTCCAGCCGATGATGCAGGAGTTAGCCCTCTTGGCTGCAGCCCTCAATTTGTCAATTGAACCTAACCAGCTCTGCTATGATGGTGGCCACTGCTGTGTTTCACCTCAATGTTATTATTAAAAAAACAAAGACATATGATAAACAGAAACCAGAATGCCCTTCTTTTTGTACTGGACAGACCTTGGATTAATATACACCCCTGCAGCTGGACATATAACTCTAAAAATACCAGCTGAACCCCAGAGAGCAAAAGTTAAGAGCAGTTTTAAAGATGAGTTTTACACATAAAAAGACCCTAACCCTTAAGACAATTGGATGATCTGGTTAGACATATTATTTTAAATAGTCAAACACATTTTTTTAAATGTATAGAAATTTTTGCAGTGAGCGCTTTTTAAACAGCCTCTGGACTGACGCAGAGAAATTAGAATGCTACAGCAGTGAAGACGACTTTATAAGACCACACAAGGTCATTTATGAAAAAGTTGGAAAAATTGTAACGATTCCTATTGTGATGTGCTGAGATTCTGATGGATGAATATTTCATTAAAAAAAAAGCTCCTTCATGTGAAATTCTATGTTGAAGAAGGTTGTCTGTAGAGATGTTAACCTCTCTTCCTTGAAACTCTAACAAGCTGCATTAAAAAAATACATTTTGCATAAAAATCTATCCTAAAGTGAATTGACAAGGTTTTCACAAACGAACCATAACTCCAAATCCCAGCTCCCCATTCGTTCAGACACAGAAAAACAATTGAAGAAACCAAACAGGAAGAGGTTACATCCAATGAGCGAAAGTCATGGTTCCATATGGCAGTAAAAGAGCTGGTTGTGAAGTGCTCCGAGGACAACTTCTTTTGTCAAAAAATGTACGAAGAACTGTTGAATCTGTTCGTGACTCATGATTTCAATCTGACAAAGACGACGTGTAGAACCTTGAAAAAACAAGTTTCAAAACATTAATCGTTTAAGGATTCTGTTCTTTAGGGCATTTGGATTTTGAAATTTCATCTAGAAGACATTTTGCTGCTCAATCAAGTATTTTCTTTTGTTTTTACTGCTAATGGAAAGTCTATATTTTTTTCATTATGTGCTGATAATTCCTGAATTCTCCTCCAGCAGTAAGAACTGAAGAAAATACATAAATGAGGAGCGAAATGTCTTTTCGATGAGCCTTTAAAATCCCACTCGAATCATCTTTTGATCTATTTCCAAATTGTTCTATGGTCTTTTGATTATAATTATGCTTTCAGACAAAATCAAAAAACCTGTAGTTTTCCTAGGACATAGTTTCTGCAGAGCATCCATAGTTCAACAGAACTCAGACGAGGAAAACTAAGACGTCTTATGATCTATTTGTCTGCAAGTGGATGCATCAGAATGCAGCGGAGCAGGGAGCTTGTGGCCTGCTGATTCTAACTTTTAGTTCACTGATGTGATCTTTTTCAAATAGCATTTTTTTAATCTCCTCCTGATTCACAAAAATTTGAATCCTCAGAATGAATCAATTAAATAGTTAAAAATGCATTTTTAAGGAAAACAAATTCGTATAGGGATGAAGTCGAGTGGTGGCAAGTGTAACCTTTTAATCTGAATTAAAAATCTAAATAATTGAAAATGTAAAAAAACTACCTATAGGATTTAATTTGGTGAAAAGCTGGGATTTTAATTATGAAAAATATTTTACCTTAAACAATGGCACAGTAGAAAAGGTTAATTTCATTGTTTTTAAATGAGTTTTTCAAACATTGCAATTAAAATATCTAAATCAAATTTAAAAAAAAAAAAAAAAAAAAAAGGAAAAAAAACTGAAAGTTGCGTAGTTCCTTAAAGCCCACCAAAGACAGGTTTCAAAGGCTGTGTTAACACCAAAAAAGCACGGAAGGAGTTGAATTTTGATTCTTTAACATGGCAAGGATGATAGAGTGAAAAGTGAAACTTAAGGGTTGGCATGCACATTTTAAGTCTTAGTAAGGAAGAGATACTTTAAGAATTATCTAAAAACAAATGGAAATATATCAGAACGCCAAATTCTATCCTGTCTATTTTCTTCCAATGAGTTTCATGGAATTGATAATATGCTCCAAAAGTGGAAAAGAATAAAACAGCTTTTCCTGCTTCATCTAAACTGTGAGTTGATGTTTGATTAAGATTTATTGACACTCTACAACAAGTGTTATAATTTCCAAAATGTAATTACATTTTGACTCACATATCATAACTGAAAATTGGAACTGGTGTGAAAATATTGAACTTCAAGGCGTGTCTTATGTGGAAATAACATGCTTACAGTTGTTCAACACACTTCATCCACACATGAATGACTTTTTAGCAAATTGTGCTTATTATAGAGGTGAAGACAGAAAAGGCAAAGTAGGTTATGTGAGGGTGAACTTTCAGCAGGGATTATTAAGAGATCCTGAAAGCAGGTGGCTGGGGGCTCTAGTACGAAAATCTGGTTATAGTTGATGGCTTCAGTGACCTTTTTCTAATGGCTTTTTTTCATGTTCAGTCATTTTTGTTAAGGGGTTATTTTCTTAAAAAATGTATTTTGTACATATGATTTTCAAAATAAAAAAGCACAGGAAAAAACATAAGTATCTATATTTCCATGATAAATTCACCTTCAAAACATGAAACTGCCTAAAAGGACTCTGCAGAGGAGCCTAATGGTTTCAAATAACCAAGTGCTGACATTTCTGTCATCCATGAGGAGATGCATGAAAAAAGACAGACTGATGAGCAGAGGGTTGAGCTATCTGAGCACATTTTTTATGTCATGCCAGCCTCTGTGACTCGATTTTTCAGAGATGTCTGGTCTTGTAATGAAAAACGGCCATGTGATGATTAATTGGAGCTCACATAAAGCATTTCAGCTGCTTTTATATTTCTTGGTGTGTAATATATGGTAGGGTTGTTCTGCGCCAGCATGCATAGACAACCTCATATATATATTTACTTGCTGGCATATAACGCTATATATGCCAGGATGCATCAACTACAAGTTCCTTTACAAATTATTACTTTAAAGATTTTTTTTAGTGGTTCAATCATCTAAAGTAAATTTTAAAAAAGGAGAATGTGATCAATCATACCAAGAAAATAAAACAGTGGTGATGATTTTTTTTTTATAGTTTAACTCAAGCACTTTCAGAGACTTTCAGGACCTAGTTGGAAAAACTAAAAATGTATATGAACACAAACTGAAAATTATTTCTTTCTATTTAAGGATTAGGAACTTGGAGTATGAGCATTTTAGCTCATGTTTGTGATGAGAGTAAGGACCTAAATATTAAGGAAAAGTAAAAAGTGTCAGAATATTACAGTCATGTAAAAATTATTTCCTTTTTTTTAACATTGTCATAAGCAATTTTCAAAGATACATTTTTTAACTTTTTAGACAACTTTGTCAAAAAAAAAAACATCACTATTGGGTAACTTTGAGTGCAGTATATCACTGACGCTATCTTTTTTTTTCAATGATGTAAAGAACATTTTTAGAACTGGTAGCGTTTAGTAAGTTCCAGTACTCTGGATCCTGGGTTCAGGGAGGTGTGACCTTTCCTGCTTTTAGGAGTTTAAAAAAGAAAGAAATAAAGTGGCAATTTTAAACATAACTTCGAGCGAACAACAGATCATTTCATCTTCCATGCGATTTAAAGACCAGCAGGATTCAGAGATGAGCTTAAGGCCGTGGAACCCCCATGGACACAAATTCAATAGGGAAACATCTTCAGGCCCAGAGCTAAAAGAGACAACAGCAGTGATTTGCTCCCGGATTATTGGGCACGGTGGGTTAACCCCAGCATCCTATGACCCCACCCTTACTTTATGCAGTTCCTACCGCGACAAAGGTGGATAAAGGTGGAAAGATTTCATGTTATCCATAGACACCAGTGAAGATCACAAATCATTGAAGAAAAAAGGTTCAGAGCACTGTCTAGTGGGTCTAGATGACCCAACTCCCAATGTTAAAGTGTGCTCAGGATAGCACAGGTAAAAAAGGAAAACTGTAACCTTCAACTACTTCTGTTTACCTCTACTTCAATTCTTACTTTTCATCCTGGTTTTGTTGCTCAAGTGTTTACTACTTCCTGACACCCTCGAAAAATTTGCATGAACATTTTTACTGAACGGCGTGCAACCTTGATATTTCCTCTGGGCCACCTGTGTGCTCTAAAGGGGTTTCCTTTTTTTGCCTGCAGGCAGTTAGTGTCCACCCATATGGCAGCAGTTATGACTATGGCCTTAGTTGTGCAACAATCAGACTGCCTTGTCTGGTGCTCCACTTTTTACTTCACTTATTTACTTGATTAAAATGACGTACAGCCATTCAGTTACACATGTCCTTTTATTTGTACAAGTCTGTTTCAAACATTTATGCTTTTTTTTAAACCAAAATAAAAAAGAAATGTTTAATTTTTAAAAGTAGATTGTCAGTCCTATGTCTTCATTTCTATTTTCTAGTTTGAAGTTGTTTCAGTGATGATGGTGTTCTTTTTTTCTGTCATCAACAAAAGGGTAGCACTTTTCTGCAGGTTTTTTGTTTGTTTTTTGAAATGGTTTATTTCAAGCAATCAAATAGAAATAATACACAAAAACAATGCAATCATCAGTTATACATTCATACAGTAACTAATCAAACTTAGGATAATTTGACAAATTAACAAATATTGCTTGAAAGGGAGTGGAAGCGAACTTATAGAATCCCACCCCTGTTCCAGAGTAACCATTTTATTACATAATTTATCAATATCCGGTTCCTGGCTTTTTTCGGACAGGATTAAGAATCTTGAAATATCAATAAAGCACATGACAAAATAGGTACCATTTAGAATTATTTTGTAAAACATAAATTTTAGAAATCAACATGGCAATGAATTTTCCAAAATATATGCAAATTATGTTACTTATAAAAAGTAATTGATATGATTAAAAAATAATACTAGATCAGTAAAATAGACATAACACTGTTTCAGAAATTTTCATAGCAAAATTTAATCAAGTATCAAAAGCTAAAAATATGTGCAAAATTATTTTACATTAGGAAAAATCAGAAATCAACTTATCAATTTTTGGAGCAAGTGAAGTAGTATCATTAAAAGTCAATAAATTTAACCATTTTCAATAATTGATTAATCATTTATTTTATTCTTTTCTTGTATTTTTTTCATTTATTTTTTATAATAAAGTAATGCTGTAAGGGAAAATAAAAAGGGTCTGTATACATCACATGGTGTTTGTCATACATTTCGGATTATTTTTCCCACACAATGAACCAAAGAAAAGCTGATTTTGGACACATTTTCAGAAGAGAATCCGACTCAACTGATGCCAAAGAGTCTCTCATATCTAATGGGTCTTGAATCGTTAGCTTCAGGCGTTAGAATTGTTTGTGTCAAGAAGAGCTCACGCTTGCAGAAGCCTATAAGTTGGTTTCATTTACAACCCAGAAATGACAGCTGATGTCTTGAACAGTGCTGACAGGGGCCCTGCCTTCCTGCTATTATGTCCCGTTTCCTCCCTCTGTGCGGAAACGGGACCATTTTATCTCAGGATTGAAGCAACCTGCGAACAGAGGCCTAATGTCGTGGAACAAACTCCTTCCAGGCTTGGAGCAGCAGCCCATTTTGTGTGCTCAATCTACCACTCAAATGCTGACGAGGAGATTTATGAGCAAAATAAAGGCAGCCACCAGCTCTGGGTAAACAGAGAAAGTGAAGGGAACAGGGAGGAAAAAAAGGTTTTATTTCATTGTTTTTAATGGAACAAAGAAGTGCAAAAGCAAATTGTGCATCCACTGTGTCTCCTAAAATACCAGAGGTGCAGTTGAGGAGTTGAGTGAGGCAGTAAAAAGGCAGGAAAAGAACAGATGGACCTAAAATGAGCCGTGTAAGAAAAGGACTATTAAAAAGAGAGGAAGCATTCGTTCCTGCCAGGAACCATCCCACAGAACAAATTTGAGCAGGGTCACTCTGAGATTTGACGTGAAGACTTTTGCAGAGGTCAGAAATGATTTGAGCTGAAGTTGGATTAAAGTGTGCAGCGAGGTTTCAGAAACTTCCTGCATTCAGACTGAAGTGCTGCTACAGGCAGCTGTGAAGGAAGGGTGACTTGAATTCAGATAATCGCTCATTCATAGAACACAAAAAGGAATATGGGACATGCTGAACTTCAGCAGGATGCAGCCTTAGACAAAAATTACCTTTTCAAGAGGTTTTCTAAAGTTTAAACGGCCCGAAGGTTATCATCAGATGCATACTTCAAAATATGCATTCTACAATTTTTTTAGAAAGTTCTTTTTATAATTGGGTTGTGATGGAAACTACGGAGCCCGTGTCCTGACATTAAGATATAAAAATATATCTTGTTCACACAGATTATTATCTCGTTCGCACGAAATACTATTCCGTTCCCACAAGATACTATTGCGTTCCCTCAAAATACTATTCCGTTCCCTCGAAATGATTAAGTGGTGCAAACGCAATAATTATGTCGTTCGAACGCAATAATTATTCACGTCCTAAGTCATTCACGCGGATATGCTCTCTGTACGCCGGCAAAAGCCGCTTTCAGCGGTAACTTCTGTGTCTCTGTGACCCATATTCGTTCAAAAAAGGAACATGAAAAACAAAAATGATCACTTTATTACTATCTCAATGAATATAAGGAAAATATCAAAAGATTTATGATAACTAGGCTGCTTTGTCATACGATAGCTCCTGCTAGGCTACTACTAGCTCCGCCGCAGAGCTCTTTGATGTATGCAGGCATTTGGGCAACTGGCTGGTCGGTTGACAGACAGACAGCTGATATTGTAGTTTAGGGTCGAATAGGAATAATAATATTCAGGACTTGTCTTTTATTAACTTTAGCAGTCAGTTGCTTTACATTCGAACGCTATTAGGCTACATGCACAGATTTATTTTAAAAAGCACAGAAGCATCCGATACGATGGATGCTTCTGTGCTTTTAAAAATAAATAAATCTGTTCTTTAAACACCCTCCGTGTTTTCAATGCAATGTAATGAGACACACACAGACAGAAATGTGAAGGTATCTGCTGTAAATCTGACGTAAATTAACAACAGGATATGATCGGCTAGTCAGTTAGCATGTAGCCTAATAGCCTTCGATGCGATGCCTGGGGGCCGCGCAGTAGCAGTGGTGCTTGGAGAGAAAAAAAATCTGCGCCACTATCAGTTTACTATTATCTGTTCTATCACAGAGTTTGGAGCAGCCGGAAACCTACGAATTGCCGTCTCGGCAGATGCGTGCTCCCGTCTTTGGGAAGGAGCCGCGTGTATGAAGGAAAAGGGGAGGGGCAGTGAGCTCAGGCAGCGAGGTGAAACGGCGCAGTGGTTTGAACACGCGAGTGTGTGAACTGACAATGTTTGGCTCCAGGTATGCATGTGAGCAGTCTTTCTCACATCTAAAGAACATTAAGACCAACCTGCGATCACGTTTACAGGATGGAAGTCTTAACGCCTGCATTAAGCTTAAACACAACGTATCAACCAGACTAGGCCATCAGCAACCACCACAAGGGTGATCAGTGTCGCCCTTGTGGACAGAAGAGGAACACATTTCTTCACGTGGGTGTGCTCTGAAGCACAGAAGTTGACACTATTTTTTCCATATCTCTCCGCTTGTAGGGGTAGATGTAAAGCACGCGTATTTAGTGCGTTCTTGAACGTACACCACATGCCCAGTAAGAGGCATCGACAATCAGAGTAGTTAGTATGTAGATTCTATTGGAGTCTTACAGGCACCCAAGTATCACCTGCATACCCTGTGCATGCAGCACTTGCATGTGGCCAGTAAAAGGCCATGACTCACAATTAGTGATGTGTTAGAGCAACTTACGACAGCATCACTTGTATGTTATAAATGTGTGCAACTTACATTATCTTTACAAATACTTCACTCTACACTTACCCCACACACGACTAGGTGCGGTCCATTCTCATGACGTCTCTTGAGGTGACCACACTGGTCTCATAGGGGGCTTCACTCCACTTCTCTTAAAATGCAGCCACAAAAAAAAGTAGCTCCAGTTTTGGGTTTCGGGTGCATGTGACTACAGTAAGGCTTATGTAAACAAGTCATCTGCACTTAAACTCTGCTGCTTAAGAACCTATAGAGGTATATCTTTAATTCACATGGTTGGCAATCCAATTGCAACCTTTTATGCTTTTGCCCATGAGAGTTCAAAAACAGGCAGGAATATTCTTTGACAGTCTAGCTATTGCTTGATAAAGTGCTTAAAGTTTCCCTCAGGTCTAAGTTGAGACTCTTAAATGTCATTTCCCGGCTGGCTAATTACATTATGAATATTTTGTAGTGAGTCCAGCACCCCTGCGCATAACTTCTGAGGAGCAGGCAGATGGAGGAAACGCGTGTGTCTGTGCACATTTGGATTATGATAAAAAGAGGCGGGAATGAGGATTTCAGCAGGAGAGAAAGGAGAGAAAGATCTCGTCTGCTGACAGAAGAGAGCATGGAGATGACAGGAAAGTGATGTCATTTGAAAGCAGCAGGCTAAAAGGGGCCATAAAAATGGGACATTCATGAGACTGCAGATGATAATGAGACAAGATAATGTACAGCTTTCTAATAAAAGAAGGGAAAATAAAAAGGATTGCATGTTGGAACGCAGCATGCACATCATTAGTCTTCAGCTGAAATGCAAATTAAAGTAACTGTGTTGCTTTTATTTTCAAACTGTGTTGGAAAATATTCATATTAAAGAAATGCAAAATTAGAAGTTTGTATTCAGTTTGTTAAAACCTTGAAAAGTAGGCAGAGCTTTATTGGTGTCACTCTGATAAGACTTTGATATTCTTTTATTATTAATGTCTGGAACATTTAGGTGAACAGTAACAACTGAAAATACTGAAAAGCCTTTAGGTCACCTGATCACTCAGATATTTAGGCTGCTTAGCAATGAATAGGTGCACATGAGAAACTGACTTGGTTTGAAGAGTCAAAGCGGTGCAAATCTCGTGAATCTTTCTCCAGGCTTTTGCTTTCACAACTGTATTCCAATTTATGAAACGGTTGGTGCTTTCGGGAATTAAAAGGGACACCATCCATAAGCCACTTCCGAATCAGAGTTCCTAATAGGTCAAAGTTCGACCTTCTTTAACTCGCAACGCCCGTTCAGTGGCTGCGCTTTTTGCACGTAAAGCCGGAAAACTGACTTAAAAAAGTTTAAAACACCAAAGTCTGAAACGCACGTTTGCACATGTTTTCATAGCCTTTTAATTGTAAGTGGCCACTTGAACGTGTGTTGCTGAGCCCGTAGCTTAAACTTTTGGGCAACCTTTCAGATCTTACATGAGATCAATCAGAAAAGTGGTTACTCAAATGTGCAAAATGCTGCAGTACTTCGACGAACCACTAGGGGCTGGTTGAAAAACCGAAAATATATTTGTTCATTTTAAAGATAAAAATTATAACCTCACAACAAAAAATTAAAATAAAAAAATAAGGTTTGTCTCATAATTCCAACCTTTAGCAAGATTTAATAGTCATAAAGACTTCACAAAGACTGCAATTTGATTTTATACCAGTGTGTTTTTGACTGTCTTTTGATTGACAGCTGATTGCCAATCTGACGGGCTTTAGCTGGAATTAGTGCTCCTTTAGTCTTTGAAATTGTCCATCAAGGTCCTAAAATTTTTTAGTTTAAAACTAAATTCCCTTAGTTCCACCATAATCTTATATTTTCTAACTGAAGAGCTACAGTTTTATACTATAGTACTCTGACTCTAATAAAGACTTTACAGTTATCTGCACATAACTTTGCTCACTATCTTTGATGTCTCATTCATCATCTCCCGTTTTAACCCTTTCAGGGTCACAGGGCTGCTGGAGCCTATACCGGCCACTTGTGGGCGAAGGCAGGGGACACCCTGGACAGATCGCCAGTCTGTCCCAGTATCTTTGATGTCTTGTAAGTTAAAAAGCAAACTAATTTTAAAATGATTACAAAAAAATAAACACACAACTCCTGAAAAGCCCTTTAAACTGCACAGCAGCATTTCAGATCAACACAAGCAACAGAAAACGTGTCTCATGAAGGCTATTACATATAATCCTAGTGGAGACTAAAGCTTAAAATAAAATATTTAAATGTTTGTTGATTTTCTTTTTTATATCTCAGCAACTTGACTTGTTGTTGTTTCTCTTTCGGCTTTTCCCATCAGGGATCGCCACAGCGAACGAGTCGCATGGTAAACTTTGCAATGTTTTACGCCGGATGCCCTTCCTGACGCAATCCTCTCATAGCAACCGGGCTTGGGACCGGCACAGAAGTAGAGACGGGAACAGGGAGCAGCCCGGAGTCGAACTCTGGTTTCACGGACGGAAGGCGCCGCAAACCAGCACGAGCTAAACCGGCTCCCTATCTCAGCAACTTGACCTGATCAGAGAAAAAAGATGTTAGATGTTTAGAACAGGCATGATTCATCTTAATTAAACGATTAAATTGCTATTTCTAGTTGTAGTTAGTTTATAAGTCTTATAACTTATTTTCCTATAAGTTATAAGAAAATCATTTTTTCCTCTTATCTTAAAAAATCCATAGTACAGAAAATAGGAAGGATTCTTTTCTTTTCACAAGCCCATAAATCTGGGTCATCTGCAAAGCAATACATTAAAAGTCCACACTTTTCAAGTTTGAAGCTAAGAGGCAGTAAAACAGGACAAAAATGTTCAATTTTGACTTGATTGATTCTGTTCTCTTTGTTCATAATCATCTGGAGAACTTTGAGATACGTTTGAAACTAAGAAACTCAAGGCAACCCATGACAGCTGCATTCATTACTTTCCCCCAGGATACTTTATCTCTTCCTTTTTCTCAGTCTGTCCCAGTCTTTCACGTGCTACTTCCCATTCCACATTACTATGACTGACTTCACTTGTCTGTGGCTTTAATGTTAAATCATTTCATTGATTTATAGTTAACTTTTGTAGGAAACTCTGCAGCCGATTCCATCTTTCCGACTGCATTTGGTTGTTTAAGAAGGAATCCTAAAACTAATAGAATTCCAAACTTGACGCCGGGCTCCAGCAAGTGTGTTTGTCTACATGCTCATTTGTTTTTGCCAGTGAATGATTTACTCATCAGTCGGAGGGAAGCAGCTGCTTGGGGATCCGAGGAGGAGCCAGAGTTGGCGGAGCGAGCAGAGCTGTTAGAAGCGGCGCCATAGCCACCCCTTTGGGTGTTTTTGATGCCTTCACTGGCACGGTGTCATTTGTATACGTTGGTTGATTTGTTTTATCACCCATCTAAATGATGTATGTTTTCTTCCCAAATTCATGTGTTATACTTTACAGGTTACCTTTTTTTTTTTTAAATATATTTTGCGGTTGAGATACTTTTGCGACACACAGACAAGATAAATGATTTAGGTTTCCCTTTAAAACTCCCTATTGGGATTCATGTGAGCATGTGAATTTAAGGTTTGTTGTAGGCGCAGGTGAATCCAGAGGCCTGGCAGGCTTAAAGTAGACGGGTGGGCCGTAAGTAACAAGTTGGCAGACTAGCTAAAGATCCTGACAGAGTCTCAGGAGGGAAGTCAGGCTGTTGAGGAAATGAGGAGGAATGTGATGCTCAAGAGTAGAGTAGTGGGTCTGAAGAGAAGAAAGCGACAGGAGAGGAGTAAAGACCGGGGGAGTTATGGGCCTCACTGAAATTAAAGTGAATCGGTGTATTATTCACTTTATCTTTGTGGTATAAAAAAGAACTCTGAGTAACCTTGACATCCAACACTGTATTTAGGACATTAAAAGCATAGACAAATAGTGAAATCAGCATGCTCTGGGGAAAGTGACCTGTTTATTTGATGCAACAGAAACATTCTGTTTTTCCTTTTATTATGGTGCTGTGTTCATTTTGTTTTTATCCTGAAATTTTTAGCTAAAATGAGTTATTCTGCAAAGTGTAGCCATGAAATAACATTCAATTTTTATTCAAAAACTGTGGACTAGTAACAAAATGTCTGCAGTTTTACAAAGTGAGTTATGTAAACTGATGGAAAAGAAAGAAACATACCTAAATATATTTTTGTAGCACATAAATGTTACTGATAAATGTTTTTAGAGTCCTTAGGTAAAAAAACAAAAAAAATAGACATTTATGACATACAGGTGATGCAGTCGACCGGTGCCCTTGCACCACATTCTAGCCGTTATCCCCCCGTAGAAAAAACATGCATGAACAATTTTTAGTCTTACGGTTTCACAGGGTTGATCTTAAGTCACATATCCACCCCTAAGGAAGTTGTTACTAAGGTGTAAGCTAAAGAAAAGGAATGCTTCACATGGTGGCATGCGATTCTGGATTTGTCCTTATTTAACCATTTTTCTAGATTAGAAACATAAAAGAGTTCAAAAACACAACTTAATTGCTGTGTTCCCTCGCTATCTTGCAGTTCACCTTTAATGCAATTTTTCATGCTCACAAACCAACCTGTGTTCTGCATCCTGATTGGGTGTAGAGAAATGTCAATCATTCTACTTCATATGGTGTCTTCTGAACAGTTTGCGTTCACTTTGCCACATTTACATAAATCTTTGACCGCGATCAGGTCTTTGCTTTCATTCTATATTACTGGACTTTTTTTTTTTTTTTTTTACAAAGGTTTAACCTTTTAGAGTTTAAACAAGAGAGAAAAGTGGGAAAAGTGAGTAATTAAGTAAGTAATTTTCATTTATATAGCACTTTTCACAGAGTGCGACTCACAAAGTGCTTCACAATGTTAAAACAATATAACGTAGAAAATGTTCACTTCTGAGAAAATGTATGAAGTATTTAGTGGGGGTTTTACAACCTAAAAATATCTGTAATCCTATATCAGAGATGTTGTCTGTTGTGGGTTACATTTGTCTTAAATGTCATGGCTGCTTTAATTTATGTCACGTTACTTTGATTGGGTTGTCGTTGCAGATCTCAGAAGAGGAGATCTCAGGTGTTCACGGATGTAGGGACATCAGGAGCAGTTCTGAAGCAGGCTGGGTAAGGCAATGGGCATAATCAGTCTGAAATCTGACTAATGACAGACAACTTTCAGAGAGGTGGTGCGAGCAGGGAAAATAGCTGTTTAGGTGTAACAGATGAGGTTGATTGCAAAGCAGAATCTAGACACCTTCAGCTCAGAGAGAGCCAAAAAATCTCCAACCAGTTCATTTACTCTTATCACGTTTAATTTCAATTCAAGGCTTAAAATCCATCTTTAAAATTATTAGTTTATTCTCATAAATTGACATTTAGCTCATTTCAAACAACTTATGTTGTCACAGCAACAGGAAGTTGGTGTTTTTAAATTCTTAATTCAAAATCTTTGTTAAGAAAGATTATCTTTTTAGACTTGACAACAACAACAAAAACCGAATAAACACAAATCCTTAACCTCATGTCTCTACATGTGAGTGTGACTCAAGCCTGATTCTCAAGTCCAAGTCACTCTAGAGAGGTTTGCCTACCGTAAATGGTATTTCTAATATAACAAGTTTCCATGTTTTCTAGGAAATTATGGTGCCAGATGAAACATGAATAACAATTTTAGAATTACAAAAATACACCTTAACGTACAAAGTAAACAAATGTGGCAAACAGCAAAACGTAAGTCTCTATGACACAAATACAATATAGGAGAGCAAAACTTTCTACTTTTAACAACACCAAACTCTTCCTTGGCTGCTTTTCAGACATCATTATAGAAAAGGGAGCGAATATTTATTTTTGTCAGATTTAGGTTTCTAGGGAGCTCCTAATGGGACATATTGCGAAATAAAAAAATTTAATTGGTTTCTGGTGCGCATTAAAAATTAGCACTTTTTTTTTTCTATGTCTTTTAGGTGCATGTCCTTTATGTGTCAAACTCAAGGCCCACAGGCCACATCTGTCCCAGCGTGAAATGATATCCAGCCCGCAAGATCATTTTATATTGTTGTTTTTAATGGCCCAACGATACGTAGAGCTGGGGACAAATTAACTACAGATCCCATAATGCAGCCCTTCAGCTGCCTTGTCGAACATCATTGTTGTCAGATTGGACGGCTTTGGACGGGTGGACATATTTCGGGGTCTGGGGTTGGTTAGGTGGATTCAGCATGGACGTGCAGTCAGAGTAGGCAATGCCTCACCTAAAAAAATGTATATGTTACCACTAATCTGTTCTATAAATGCAATTTATGTGTTTGACTTTAATTCATTTAATTCTTAGAATCTGAGTATGCTGCATGTTTCCTTTACGCTGGTAGGTGAAGCAGCACAGAAATGCATTCAAGGTTATTTAAGGTTTAAATGTATTTATTCCAGAAAAATATATATTATTCCTGTCTTTTTTTATATTCATATTAATGTTCAAAAAGTTAAGTTTTAAAAATCTAGCTTGAGTGTTTTCAGTAAATGTTTATCCTGTTCGGCACGCTACCTAGAGTGTGTTATGGAATTTGGCTCCCTGTGCAATTGAGTTTGACACTTCTGCTTTTGAAAACATTTTTTTAACATATTTTTGAATGTATTTTTATTCACTTTATTGTCATTGTGACATGTTCAATGCACAATGAAATTTCAGAAAATTGTCCTTACAGTCATAATGACACAATGTCATAGTACCAATTAATGCATGCTTAGGACACAACACGGATAAAAATAATAAAAATAAATCAAGACTAGTACTACTTATTGCCCAAATTTGCCCATTTGTCACACAAGCTAGTCAGCTTACTGTACAAGTTGGCCCGATTTATTGCACACCTAGTCCTTTTAAGCAGCCTTTGATGCATGCATTATATTAGTTGTGTGTGATGATGGTTGTGGGATAAAAACTGTTTTTAATCTGTTTGTTGGTGTTCTTATTGCTCTGTACTGCAGTCCTGAAGGTAACAGTTAAAACTTAGCGTGGCCCTGTGTGTGTTGGCTTCCTAAATACCTGAATTTTGATAAAAACTTTAACAGTTCTAATTGTATTAGATTAAACTCTGCAGCAAATTTTAAAACTAAACCTGCATTAGATTTATTAACAGGCGATGAGTTTGTTTTGACCAAAAAAGACTGCACACCGATTGCCAATGCAAGTTGGGGCAGCACTGGTTTATTCACAATACTTAGCATTTCAACAGCCTTTAAACAGAATTCTATGTGGAAAACTTATAGTGAGGTTTCATTTATTAATTTACAAATGGAAAACAGCTAAAAATCCACTGTTTTGTAAAAATAAACGGGTAATTAATGTGTATTTACAAAAGAAAAAAAACCTACGACTTTATTAAATGGCTTTCAGGAGCCTGTGGCAGAAATTGTATTGACTGTGCCAGAGGCAGAGAAATGGAGCTTTAATAAGCTCCAGACAAAAGGCTCGTTTGCTGCCGGGAAAATGTCAGAAATATTAGCATTTGTAATGAAATGTGTGAAGGTGTGTGGGGTTAGCACCGTAACCTCAGCTGTGATGTTCACAGCACCACAAAAGACTAAAAGCCCTTTAACTGGGTTGGTTGGGGGATCTGGAATTGTCTGAGAAATGTAGTAAAAGGTTTCAGATTCATAGGTTTACAAGCAAGATTTGTTTTGTATTTCTCAGTCCTGCGAAGAGTGGCCTTCATGCTTAAAGTCTTTTCCCCTCCTGCTTTACAACTGAGCTGCTTCATGACCACAGAGACATGTAAAAGAAAAATAACCGTAAGGGGGATGGACAAAGTCTGTGGTCGCACAACCTATTGCAGTTTTTAAGCTTTTTACTCATCCCTATTTTTGATTTGGCAACCACCTTTCATTTATTTTTAAATTTACTTGACAAGTGTAAATTTGATCTTGAATATAAAATAAAATCCTAATGTTCTAAGATACTTCCTCATATTTACCTCGTATTTTAAAATCTAGACACATAAGTGAAAAGAAAAGAAAAAAGACAATCGCAGCAGATTTCTGCGAGTTAAGGGTTCAAACACTACAAAACCTAATAAAAGTGACACTTTTATGAGAACCATGATCTGAAATACATTGCCTTGCCATTTTGTGGTACACCTTTAACGTTCTTGTTGTTTCACAGATGTTTTTAGTGCTATGATTGGCTGTAGACTTTTGTCAATTAATCTCCTCAGTGCTGTGTCTTCTGTACACAATGTGTGCAGCCAAACTGACAAATCACTTGGATCCTAATCTTCATTCTATGATACTGGACTTAGTTTTCTACCAACTTTGAGAGTTTAACCCTTGTGCTATCTTAGATGACCCCACCCTTACATTGACGTGTTCTCCCTACCATGACAAAGGTGGATAAAGGTGGAAAGATTCCATGTAATCCATGGACACCAGTGAAGATCACAAATCATTGAAGAAAAAAGGTTCATAGCACTGTCTAGTGGGTCTAGATGACCCAACTCCCAACGTTAAAGTGCCTAGGATAGCACAAGGGTTACACCTTGAAGTTTGTAGATTTGGTCCCTTCTTCCGTTTTAAATACATGATGTCCATTCTAAAGTGTCCTGTTTTGCTCAATTGAGGTTGGGTTCAGTTTTGAAGTAAATATGATCAAATAAACTCTAGTGGGACTGTGTTGACCCTATTCTGCTGCAGCAAACACAACCTTTTTAATTACTTTCCTTCATTGATTAGATGCTGTGCTGCATAAGCTGTTTCTGCCGGTGCTTCCAACATTTTGTTCTGATTAGCAGTCATGCCAGTAAGAGATTTGTTTACTCTTTTCTTGATTTAATCACAGGCCTGCTCTTGAACTCAGGCCATCTGCAACAGAGAGTTTCAGCCGGCTGCAAACTCTTTACCAGTCAAGTTACCCTGTGGCACAACAGCCTTTTCTCTTTATTATTTATTCCCTCATTCAAGTATTCCTTCTGAAAGAGCCCTAAATTATTCTGCAGTTAAACTTTGGTGAACTTCTGTGATGCTGAACCGGTGAGTGTGAGGAAGTTGGCTTTACATAGAGAATAGAACATGTCCTTTGAAATTGAGATTGTAACTTACATCCTGTAATATTTTATGAACTGGGTTTCAACTTCCCAGTACTGGAGAATAAACTTTTCTTAATCTGTCCTAAATATTTTGGCAGGTTTTATGTTCAACCAGACCATCAATAAACTATTAATATTTTTTAAGATTGGGTTTACCTTTAATCAACAATTTTACAAACAAATTTGTCTCATCAGTCAGCGTGGCTGTACTAGTCACAATACAAAGCATTCCGTTTTTAAGGTCTGGGATCTGCTGTAGGTCTAGTTTTCACAAAGCTAAAACCGACCTGCTTCCTTTTAAACAGGATCCGATACAAACATCTAAAGTTTTTAAATTGCATTGGCTATATTGCAATAAGATGATCATCTGTAACCCTTGTGTTCTCCCTACCATGACAAAGGTGGATACAGGTGGAAAGATTTCTTGTAATCCATGGACACCAGTGAAGATCACAAATCATTGAAGAAAAAAGGTTCAGAGCACTGTCTAGTGCAGGGGTGTCAGACTCATTTTCACCGAAGCTTTCACATCAACAAAGTTGTTGTCCTCAAAGGGCCAGATATAACTTAGACATGTAACTAAATGTAATGAAAAATAAACGTAACTACTCCTTAATGTTAAATAACTCATTATTTATTTATTATAACTTTTTCAAGTGACAATTACAGTTGCATAAAAAAAGTTTGCTTGTTACTCTATCATAAATTATTTTACATTACTGTCAGGCTGGGTTATTTTGGCAGTGTTTAAGTCCCAGTGTTGCCCAATCTGATATTTCAAGTCAGATTACCCCTAGATAAGAATAAAGACACACCAATTCTTTTTATTTTATTTTAAGAAAATAACTATTTTTATTCTCTCGCGGGCCACATAAAATGTCATGGAGGGCCACATTTGGCCTCCGAGCCTTGAGTTTGACACACGTGGTCTAGTGGGTCTAGATGACCCAACTCCCAATGTTAAAGTGCCTAGGATAGCACAAGGGTTAAGGGAGAGTGGATTGCCGCCTTCACCTTGGGTGTTAACGTAATTCTGACACACTAACGTTATTCTGACACACTGACATGCTAACTTCTTTTTGGTACATCACCTGTTTGCCAAAGTAAAAACCTAAGCATCATCCTGGCATCAATCCTGCCTTGTATCAACAATTAAGGCTGGTGGTGGTGGTGTAATGGTGTGGGAGATATTTTCTTAGCACACTTTGGGCTCCTTTGAAGATAGGACCAAAGTCTTTGAGAAATGTCTCCAGTAACGATTAAGGCAGTTCTGAAGGCAAAAGGGATCCAACCCGCTACTAGCAAGGTGTACTTAATAAAGTGGATGAGTTCATATCTGCCAAATATTGAGCATCTGGGAGATTTCCAGGGCTCTGGATTTTAGAATGTTGTTTAGTGGAGAAGCACCTTTCTGTGACCGACTTCATCTAGTGTTGAAACTGGGAAGTGCAACAGAGTTGAGCTTAAGCGCCATGTGCGGGCCATATTCAATTATATTTTCAAAATTTGCTGCAGGCCAATAAAAACAAACCTGCGGGCTGCAGTTTGGACATCCCTGCTCTATATAGCTCAGTAACCAGGGGTGTCGTGAGTGAATTTGGACACAACCAAGATGTGGACCTGTAACATGCTCCGGGCTAAACATTCCCGCCTCCTTTCAGCACCCACAGAGCTCTCACTTTTCCACATGAACTGTGCAAAGGAAAGACCCTGTGACCTGAAACAAATAAAGCAGGATAAGGAGATGGATGTTTGCCAACACTTTTAAAAACAGTAAGAAATCTTTCATGCCCTAACTTGAACTGTTTTGCACCCTTGAAGAACACAGAACTTGGTCTTGAGGAAGAACGTGACGGAACCGCGCACTCACAAAAAAAAAAAGTTGTTTGAATAAATTTAAATAATAAGAAAGAAATATAAAATTCCTTAAATATCTCCCCTAAATTATATGAATGTTATTTCCAGGCTGCAACATTTGCCTATATATACTGTAAGTTATTTCCTGTTTTTCAACACCACAGCAAACACTTTGCAACGATTGACAGATCAATGTCTTTGTGCAAAAACACTATGAATGAGAAAGAAAACTATAGAGTGAACTAAAACCAGTCATTTCTTTGCTTTCCCCTCTGACACACTCAGATCTACATCTACTTCGGGAAACTATTGGATTGTAACCACAACGGTTATTAACCTCAACCACAAACCTTAGGCCAACAAGTTGGCAGCCGTTTCTTGGAGATCATTGTGTTTGATGAGGTTTCGGAGTCTGTGTTTATTCCACTGCAACAGCAGACGGAGCGGAGGGTTTATGGTGTCTCAGCAATGAATAGCGTCTCACGTTTTCCATCTGCACTTGCACTTATTTAATCCATTACATCCATTAGCATTCTTCATTAGCGAATCATTTTTAACTTTATTGCCATTTTTGGCTTTTTACCCGACTCTTTTTTCCCTACAGTTCACTCTAACTTTTACAGCACATTAATGCTTGATGTAGTAATTAGTTGCTGAAATAAGAGTAAAATCCTTATTTAATATTATCATTTATGACATAAAGTAACATATATGGTTTTTAATTTTTTGTTTTTAATATTTTTCTTTTTAATTTCCGAAGCAAACATAGTAATTGGGTTTCCTTGAAATGAAAAAGAATACTTTTTTTTAAAGTCAGGAGAACTCCCAAACCTTAAATCCATTAAACGTTGTCGTTTCCAAAACCATAAATGCAATGAAGCGTTTGACTTCTGCTTGAAGTTCGCCACTGTACCAAATGGTTGTATTTGTTGGTTTGGAGGAATAAGCTGCATTGTGTTTGCTAGCATATGGTTTTACTTTTCAGCTATCCCTATTGCCTTAGGGCTGCGCCAGTTTTGTTATTATAGTCTACGCAGTGGCGGTTCTATAATGAATTACTCCCCAGGGGAGACCCCCTGTCCCCCTTCTAGTAGAGTAACAACTGAATTTTGCTCAACTTGATACAAAAGACGTCTAACAATTTATAATTTATAATATATCAATCTCTACTACAGAGAGGAAAAATCAACTCATAGTTGGTGTTTTCAATCCTATGATTGGCACATTTCTAGTTATGGCTGGTTAAATAAGGTTTTGTAAATGTAAATATTCATCTTTAAAACTACATACTACCACTTTAACTTGAAATCTCCAGTTAACTGGTTAAAGAAAATTTTGAAAACTTTTAGGCTGCCACAGAGGATTATCAAATTATTGACTAATCTGAAGTTATTTGCCTGATTAGGATCATATGGCAGCAGCAACAGCATGCTGTATAACTATCACAGCTCATTCAACAGTTATGAACTAATGATACAATAAAACGTCATGACGTGCTAAGGGTTACCACTAATTTTTCAAGGAGATGCAAAGAAAAAGTTTTAGAAAAAAATTAAAGCGTAAAATATAAACAACAATGGGAGTTGCAACATTTAGGCCTACTTCAGTTTTAGGCATCAACCACATAAAAGTTTTGGTTCTTGATGTCGTGGTAGGTAGCAAAAAAACGTGCATCCCTAGCTATGAGGACAAACCTTGGGATTTATCTCACTTCTCCTCTGCTTTAGGTGGCTTTGACCTTTTTTTGTACATTTTCTGGCGTTTTGAAGCTTGACAATAAACGTCCCCACCAAAGTTGTCGACTAAACCAATTTTCCCCTTGGTGACCTCATCCTTTTATGTTCCCTATTTTTATTTGGCCATTTCACACATAAATAAACAAAAAATGCAGAATTCTATATACATGTATTAAAATGAAGGTTATAAATTGTCACAGTATGACTGATTTTTAAGATATTTTATAAAGTAGATTTCGTCCCCCCACCTTCCTCCCCCATCCGTCCACTTCATTTTGGAGATATCTGCAGTTGAACTGATTCCCTCCACCCCTCTCCTATTTCTTTACACACCTTCCCGGTCCCTTTTCCGCCGACAGGAACGCGTTGCGCGATGCTTCATGTGCTTCTGTCGGCTACGCCTGGCGCGCCCAACTGCAGGTGGCGCCAATTGGCTGGTTTCGGGCCATTCCAAACAGTGATATAAGAGATAATAGAAAAGCACAGCAGGTTGTCTCCAAGGGCTGAGCGGCCCCCCCTTTGAATTGGCGCCTCGGGCAATACTGCACCTCAAACCGCTACAGTTGGTCCGTGTTTATTTGCATTACTATGATTTAATGAAAACAGTATAATTGCGAAATTGTGGCTTTTTTTGACATTCTTGAAATTTTGATAAAGTTTTACCGCATATGTGTTACGAAAACGCAGCTACAGACATTCGTCACTAAAGTGTGGGTCAAAAAAGGTCATATCTAAAACTGCTGGCTGTTCTGTATCCAACATCTAAAGAGAAACTGAGTGCATAGAAAAAGTATATCACGGAATGCTGCACTGGCAACAAGGATGACCACAACCTTGAGATGTATCACAAGGAGTGAATTGAGGCTAAGTCAGAGCATCAAGAGCTGCCCCATATAGACAAATACTAGACATATTCTATGAATTCTAACTGTCAGTTCTAAAGCCTCGGACATCAGAGGCATCTTACCTGGGCTTTGGGGAATATGAACTGGACTGTTGATTTTTCAAAATCCTCTATTCAGACAAATGTCGATTTTGTATTTCATTTTCATTTATCCTAGAAACCAAATAAAGAGTGAAGAGGTGCAGAATCTATGTTGTGTTAGATCCGGTGTGGGGTTTCCATGATCAGTAAGAGTTCGGGGTGCCATGTTAACTGCTTGCTGTTTTCTGAAGTCCTCAGTCAATTCAGCCATTTACATCCAGAGCACTTCATGGTGCTCTCTCCATTCGCTCTATGGAAACGATGATTTTATTCTCCAGCAGGACTTGGCATCTACACGCACTGCCAAAAGTAGCACTAGCTGGTTCAGTGACCATGGGATTACTGTGCCTGACTTATCTGATAGAAAATCTATGGGCAAGGAGAAGATGAGAGACATCAGACCCAACGATGCAGATGAACTGAAAGCAGCCATCAAAGCCATCAAAGAGTTCTTGGAAGCACAAACTTTGTACTAAAAACTTTTTTTCTTTGATTGATCTGATGTGATATTTTCTTTGTAAGGCATCAATTTTTAGGTTTTTATTCCCTATTGGCTTACACTACGGAAAAAGGCCTGACATTTATAATGTAATGATTGTATGTAAGATAGGAGTTTCACCTTTGGAATTGCCGAGAAGAAATAGAGAACCTGTTCACAATAGTTCAGTTTTGTTAATGTACTTGTACTATCTTCAACTAATACATAAAAATGTTCAAAATCACTTATTCTTTATTTATAATAACACAATTTGCAGTCATTACGTTGAAAATGCTATTCTTTAAATGAATAGATAAGAGCACTATTATGCAATTTTTCATATTTTGCACAAAACCATGAAATAATCAAACGTATTTTGGAGCAGATCTGAAGTTCAAGCCAATTAGTTGACTACTCTACTGCAGCCGCTTTTATACAGATATATGACGGTACCATTCCCTGCTGTTTTTTAGTTTCACACAAAGAGCAGGAGATTTGTGTTACCTGCGATTTTTACATGCTCTCAAAACAAATGTCTTATTTTTAATAACACGGTAAAAAAAACAAATCCATATCCAAAACGCTGTGGCATGGAAACAGTAGATTTGCAGTGTCAGTGTCTGCTTGCGAAACTCTTCAATTTTCTGCCTCACAAACGGAGGGTCTGGCCCGCTCAGCAGGAACTCCTCTCAATCTCTGCTTCTATTCTGCTGCTCCATCAAAGGCAGCGGAGCCTGCAAACTGATCGCACATGAACAGTGCTGCCATATGTTTCAGTTGAATTTGGCTTATTGAAATGGCACAGATTCACAAGCAACCTCATGTCACGGCAATACAGACAAAGCAAAGAGCCACAACCAAAAATAAATCACTATCGACCTAGAAAAGAAGGAAACCTCCAGTAAAAAAAGTGTTCGGTGAGGACAGGGAGACGCGTATGTAACAACACCTCCAGCGAGATCATTGTATTCCTGCCTCATTTCTCTCTCTTCAGCTCTTTGCTTTATGGCGTAAAGCCAAACATCACAGCAAAGGTTTTACTTCTAGGTTTTTTGTCAGGGGAAGGAGAGCTTCCATTTTGTATGCCAGTGTTGGTTCCTGGCTGATCCACAGCAGTGCTGGCTCAGAAATCCCTCCACAGCTTCACTTCTGTTTGTGGGTGTGACATAGGGAGCAGAGGTATAATGTTCTAGCAAACCACCTGGTCACAAACCAAAGAGTCCACAGAAACTGGGATTTATTAGACCTCCTCTAACTTCCACAGAAGCCAGTCTTTTTACAACACATAAAGAGTTCCCGTAAAAGAGTTGTTAGGCGGTCGTTGAGTCTGGAAAACTGGAGAAGTCAACTCTGTCGCGATACCATGTGCCTCAGGTTGGTGCAGGTCACATGTCAGTGAGCGCCACAAAACCGCATCAAAAACAATTTTCCATAACTACACACATGATCAATAAGCGTGGACTGTACATGAGAACTGGACTGAGTGACTCCTCCCCCCTTGCGTTCCAAACAGGAAGTACCTGCTGGTTTCAAGAAGTCAAAATTCCATAGAGAAATCAACAGCTATTTCTTAGTCATTCTATTTGTCAGAATAACCAATTCTTGCTCTGACGGATGGTGGACTCCGAAGTTGAGAAAAGCAGCGTCGATATCCAAAACTTTAGAGTAGTTAAGTGCTTATGCAATCAATGTAAATCAGCTGTAGCAGAGAGAAACGGCTTTGCGCCGTTATGCAACACTCTCCTAACGTAAATTCACGTCAAAGACTTATGGATCGTCAAAGAGGGTGTATTATTCCGGTGTCGCAGGCGATATTGCCGGTGTTAAAGTGTTATTATCCAACATTTCCCACAATGCAGCTGATCAGTGGATCAGCACCCGCCCCAGGCTGTTCTGTCGACAGAAGACTCTGCACAGGGTGTAACAAGAAACTTAAGACGTGAATAGACTCTGCCTGACTGCTCTTGGTTATAGGTAATCTATCACTGCAGTGCTGAGAGGAGGACTATCGCAGCCCGGCGTGAACGACATACAATACAGTGAGGAGCGAGGGGAGCGTCCGGCCCTGTCATGGCTGTGTAATGCGCCTCCAGCTGATACTGAGCATTGTTTCCCGCTGTCTCCACTGTGCTTGTTGGAAACCAAGATAAACAAACCACTGAGCTTGGCACCAGGTTTGTCCACCTCTTTAATGAAGTGCAACCTCCCGAGCCCAAACATCGTACATCACGCTCCAGCCCTGTTGTGAAAAGTGAGCTTGTCTAGCCTGTATCTGTGTTTTCCTTTTTGTGTCCCACACTCTGCAGGTACACAAGCAGAGATTGTGCGACTTCAAGAAGACAAAGCTCTGTTTCCTGCTTGCTTTGGCACTGATCGCACACATTTCCTGTCAATTAGGCAGCAATCAAAGCTCTATCTGTTTATGATTTTCATGTGGACGACACAGGGTGAGGAGTTTCCAGTCTTTCCACTCTTTCAGTTCCTCATGAAGGAATTAGCGTTTTCCAGCTGGACCGTGATATTTAGACAATAAATCTTTTGTCTGCGATCTGACATATGTCTCACTGTAATGTGCTCACATTTTGGCAAGTATGAATTATGAACGTCTGCCGCAAGAAAGTCAGGTTGTATGTGGAAATCCATGCTGAGCGTGTCCAATGTAATGCTTTAAAGCTGTAAGGCCATCTGGAAAATTGAAATGTCTTGCAACAAGATGATAAAGAACATAGTTTGATCAAAGTATAAAAAAATTGAAGAAAATTAAAAAAAAAGCAAGGAGACATTTAGGAAATGTAACTGTAGCTCTGTGTGTGTGATATATTCCATGTGGTGCTGGACATTTAAACTGTACCATGACAAAGAATGTGAGCATATCCAGACATGGCTCGGGTGAGTGGGACATATGGGGGAGGGGCGGGGGGTGGCTGCTTTGTTTCTGGGGTTTGTTGGAGCAGAACAACACAATGGCTGAAACCGTCTGCATCAGTTTATGCTATTATTTTCTGTGAATTTGGTCAAATTCCTCTCAGATGACCTCAGCGGAAGATTTGAAAACACTGCGTATGAACTTTATTGAACTCGATTTGAACACAAATCTTAATATTTTAGGCAGAAACAATAAACATCACATATTTAAAAAACAAAATATTTTTAATATTATTCTTTTATGATACTTTTGAGTTTTTACATGAACTCCATGTTTCATTTAAAAACTTTAAACTATTTTTACTTATAAAGTTGCAGTATTATTTTTCAACTAATAAGAAACACTGGAACACTGAATGTAGTAAACGTTTTGACTTAATTGTCAAGAATTCTTTATTATTTTACTCCTATGAGGGATGCTTTTCCTGAACAGTTAGAGGGCCTATATCAAGTGTCAAACTGAGGACTGCGGACCAAATTTGCCCCTCAATGTTATTATAATTAGCCTGCAAGATCATACAAAATGTGCACTAGACCTGGCCCACGGTATACTGTACCGCTAATACTACAAATCCCACAATGCTTTGCTAGTATGGTGGCACGCAGTCGAAACCGTTAAGCGCTCCTTTTTTTCTGTTGACAGTCATTGACAGCCAGGCTCCAGTCACATCGGACAAATTATTCTCAAACGCAACAAAAATGGCCAAACGAAAGATGGACAACAGGAGCTTTGAAGACAGGCGGGAGGCAGATTATCTGTTCATGAGTATAAAAGGACAGACCTGTTTGTCTTGTGTGTGGAGCTGACATGGCTGTAATGAAAGAATATAACATAAAAAGACACTATAAGGTTTAACATTTCATACAAGATGCAGTTAATTTTTCAACAAATATTAAGTTTGGCCTGTGACTTAACTTCACTGCTTCATTTTGGCCCACTGTGAATTTGAGTTTGACACCCCTGGCGTATATCAAGCTTTTCTTAACCCTTTCAGAGTAAACAATATCCATATATATGATAATATATTACCATTGGCACAAATTTTTAAAAGAAATATGAGTTATTTTGACGGTTCCTATTCCAGTCCGGAATGAAGATGACTTCGTTCTCTGAGGCACCGCCTTTCACTCTTTCGGGGTCATTTCATGACGTCAACCTAGAGCAGGCCCCGGCAGCGTGTCTGCATTATCCCCAAGAAAGAAATAACATCTGACCTTCTGCAAAGATGGATGTGCATATAAAAAGAAAGCGTTTCTCAGTGGAGAACGTGGGTGTGCCTGTTAGCCTGGGGGCGGTGCTAACAGCACAGACTCTCACTGGAAGGGGTGCTTCCTCACTTTGTGATGTCACAATGTGAGAACCCGCTCGTTTTTGTGGATCTGGAGTGGCTGGTACACAGAGAGCAGGTTTTTAGAGGAACACTCAGAAATGCTTGAATGGATCAAAATACCGCTTTGGGGTTGATTTCTGTGAGGAATTAAAGTTAAAATACGATTATAGGTGCCGCCGGTGATGTCTTGTTCAAGAATAAGAGCACTTTCACTGCTTTTGCTACTTACAACTACTTCAGTATTGTAAGTTGTTGCATATCTACGTAAAGCTGCTTTTCTCTACTTTGGAATCTGCTGGAATTACATTGAAAATGGTTGAGAAGATACAATTAACAAAAAAAATGTCAACACTGGAGCTAAAGCTACGGTGTTAAAGGGTTAACTGGTTTAATCACCTAGACAGAATAGATAGACTATCCTGTGGCGCTTCATGTCACTGCTGTTGCTGTACTTCTTCTTGTTTGGATTTTCTTTTAATTAACAATTTTCCCTTTCATTAATTTTTGGGTGCTTTGCAAGATGCTGTCCTGACTGAACACAAGGCTTTTAACTGCTGATTGTCTATTTGAGTCCCACTAAAAGTAAAGGCTTCGTTCTCTAGAGTTTGCATGGAAAGGAAGTGGTTGTTGCGTATTTTTCAGATTAAGAGCTCACATGATGAAAGGAGGAGCAAGCTGCCTGATGAAGAAGACAGCTAACTGATTAATCATCGAAGGTGGTGAGATCTGTAAACATGTATAGGAGGTGGTCACTGCTGTCCAGCAGGTGAATCTTGTCCAGGGGGGTTGATCAGGCTGGAGAAGGAAGACAACTGGAGTCAGGAACCTGGAAGGTCAGAGTTATGGACTGGCATAAGGGGCTGGCAGAAATGGTATTAAATAGAACAAGGGTGAGTAAAAACCATGACAAAAGAAGCCTTTATGACAATTTTAAATACTTTTACATTACATTATTGTCCATCTCATAATTGTATGCTTTGGACCTTCAGATGAACTTGTCTGAGGACTCCTGCAAAGTCTAAAAGTCCCTTGTAGATGTGGTGTATCAATACTTTGGTTATGCTTCTAAGTGTGGGCTTTCAACCTTTTTTGCTGCTTTTTGAGCCTTTATGATCAGAACAAGCCTTCAATCTGCAACACCAGCATGAAGTTAAAAGAAAGGAAAAACATTACGGAAAAAAAAAGTCCTTACCCAAGAAAAATAAGTCCTAACATTTTTCTACAGCATCACTGCAGCAGGTCTTTTCAGAAGCTCCTTCATGTTTCTGACACAATGCAGCCCATTGAGTTTGGGCCTTCATCTGATGCTCTTGTACCTTACACTTTTTTACTCTACCTGTATGTTGATTTCAATTCAATGGGACATATCCATTAGTATAGAGTGCCCCCATCCTTCCTTTAGAGGTCCCACTGTGTAACAGAGAGAAGAGAACATCAGTACAAGCAGAAGTAGGTCACATTAAGGCCCTGAACCTCCACCTAGCAGTGTGTGTTTGTGTGGCGTCTGCGCAGATAACTCTCCTATCTCAACTCCATTTGGTGATTCCATGCCTCGGTCTGGGTTGCTGCGACAGTAACCGCAGGGGAAATAAGGATACGGTTCTCAGGTTCCCAGCAGATTTAACATATGGGCTGTGTGTGTGTGTGTGTGTGCTGTGCGAAAGGGCTTTCATCCAGCAGAAATAAATTCATCCTAAACTCATCTCCTCACTCTGATTAATTTGGCAGACATGGTGAGGCTGGAGGAATCTGCCTGAGAAGAAGCAGTATTTGCATGAGGTTGATGTGGACGCCGCTTCACATCTAACTTGATGGAGAGCTTAGTGATGGAAGTCACAATCCTGCATCCGCCTGTGACGCTTTTCTATTCCTTGTGTCATTAGTAGTCTGAAAGGTTAAAAGAAAATGCTATTTTTGTCTTCCTAAGTTTCATTTAAATGGTTTACATTATTAATGATTTTAGGATATAAACACAACGGTACAGTAGTGTATTTGTGTCATTTGTGGTCACGCACCTGTGTGTGACTAAAAAACACATTGCAGCGACCACCCCCCAGCAGCTAGTGCAAATGGGATGTCAAAGGCATAGTGTATTATATTTAAGGTCCTGTCAGCGGGTTTCCTGGTGACACCTCCCATTGCAATGGTGCCACTGTACCTAATGAGTCCTCTGGCCTCCTGGGACATTTTTTCTGGGTTCAGTCCAAATAGGGGAAATGACTTATAGGTGACCTGCATCCCCTCTAGGGCAGAGGGGCAAACAGAAGGCAGCACAGACTCAGCAAACCTTTTAGTCAGCAAATGTGGGAAAAATGTGATTTCTCCTCATGTTGAAGTAATTGCTTTCATAGCAGTGGTGAATTTTGTAAAATATGTCTCAGGTTACTGTTAGCTGACTTTGCAAAGCAATTACACTCCAACATGGGAACTCTAAAGAAAACTCAAATTAAGGAACACATAAAAGGAAACCAAGCTTTTCTCTTTTCTTAAATAAATATTTGTGCCCCAAAATGGTAATAATATTAGAAAGCTAATGATAAATTGCCAAAATAATCTAGTTTTGATTTGATTCATTTCTTTGAAGACATTTTAAATAATGATGTGATAGCTATTGTGTGAATATATAAAAGACTTCCTGTACCCTTTGGGGCATGTGTTTGGATGACAGAGCCTCTGGTAAGCTTGTGTAGTGTGTCCAACTTGTAAACCTGTAGAATATTAACCGTTTTTATGGAATGGACTACAAAACCATCAGCAAGAAGCTGCTGGTTGAGGGCACAACTGTTGGTGCAACATGAATCCAACTGTATGTCTGGGGCTCCAAGCAAGATCTGACCTGGTGGGGTTTCCATGATTATAAGAAAGGTTAGAAATAGGCCTAAATCAACACGGCAGGAGTTAGTTGATGATCTCGAAGCAGCTGGAACCACAGTCACCAAGAAAACTATTTGGACTATTTTATGCCGCAATGGTTGCAGTGCTGGCAAAGTGGCCCTGCTTAAGAAAGCACATGAGCGGACCCACCTGATGTGTGTCAATGAACACCTTAGGAGAGTGAATGGGAGAAGGTGCTGTGGTCAGATGAGACCAAAAGGGAGCTTTTCAACCCGCCGTGTTTGGAGGAAGAGAAATGCTTCCTATGACCCCCCAAGAACACCATCCCCTCTGTCAAGCATGGAGGTGGAAACATCATGCTTTGGAGGTGCTTTTCGGCATGGTCAGGTACTTATTTACTGTTTGACATCGGAGTTAATATGAAACTGAATACTCGATGGATGGTCAATGAGGGATACTCACATTTACCATCTAACATTATGGAAGTTTTACTCTGTTTTTCAGCAAACTGACAAAAAAGTTGATGATGGATTTGGTAATTCTAGCACAACAGTTCATTTGAGCACACAAACTTACTTTAATGACATGTCCTGTCCAGAGCTGAGCAGCACTCACACTAAAATGTTGAGTTAAAACTCTATAATTTTGCTGCATATAAAACGAGTCAGTGTCTGGAGGACTAAACCATTCATACACAAAAGGGAGGCAATCTACTTAATGAGATGCAGTATGTGTCTCACATCCACAAAATCCCTATGATAAGTCACAGAAGATTTCCTTTTCTTCTTTAAGCTGATGTGGGGTTTCTTTCTGCCAATGTCATCAGGACGAATTCCCTCACAAGTCTTGATGATGATGACGGAGATCCTCATCGAGATTAATTGCTTTCATTCAACTGGTGGAAGAAACAGCAACGACAGCGCGGATGACAGCGTTTCACGAAAAGCTGAGCGTATGGCAGCGACGCCACCGCTTGCTGTGAATGTCAGCCTTTCATCTTTCATCTGAGCTGATAGAAATATCTGCCCACCTCGGCAGATAGATTTGGACATAAAAGTAACGACTGGAACAGTAATTACCTGATGCAATCTGAATGCGCGGCTGTTTTTATCACATCTCTCAATGCATCAGCACAGCTAGATGTTTTCTTTTTTACTCATTCTCCTTAGACGTAATTACACTAAAATTATGCATTAAGCCTTCAATCAGTAGTTTTGCTTAAATAAAACCTTTTTTACAGTTCAAGGTGGCCTTAGCAGCTTTATCCTTCTGGTAGTTTAAAAAAAGATGCTTGAAAAAGTCTGTGACACCACATGTAAATTTAAAGGTAATTAAACATTATGAAGACAATTTCTTCATTTCATTTTTTAAAATATATGATTTTGTGAAACAATTTTAATGCAATGTGTGAAGTTGATTATTACCCATCTAGTGCATGTTTGTAAATGATAAGATCATAAGCAGTCAAATCGGACTTTGTTTTCCAAGGGGGGCAGGGGGGGGGGTATCACCTGGCATACCAAGGAACAGATAGAGGACAAAAGCTTCAAGCAATCTGTTTTTACATTTCACACAACTGTTCTGAATTAAAGCAGAACTGAAAGCTGATGCAAAACTATATAAAATTCATATTAGATTTAGGTGCAAAAATGCCCCCATTCTAAGAATGATGAAAACATGAGGAAGAAACTACCTTGTCTCTGGAAAAGTTTGAATCCAAAGTTATGTATATGACACACATTTACTAACTATTTACGCATTACAGTTTAATATACCCTCAATAAGATTTGTAAAAAAATCAGTTTTGCAAAAGTAACAACATAAAATGAGATGCTGATCAAGATGACAAAAGACTGATTTTCTGTAATCTATTCAAACTTTGAACAATGTTCAGTAATTCCTAAGACTTTCTTTCAATTTCCATTGACATTGGAAAAATCGTTTTCTATGTTTTTCCACTTTTTTGTCCAAGATATGATATTTTACTAAAAATAAATAAATAAATAAATCCTGAAAGACCAGTAATACTGAAAAATTTTTTTTTCCTGTGGCCTTTTTCTGCTAAACCACACTTATGAAGGAAAGTACAAAGCAAGAAGTAGACTCATTATATGCAGCAACATGTACAGAAATCAATGCGTCTCTATTACTTATACTATTTTACAGGCCCAGAGTGTGGACCAAAGTCATAGGAAACAGATAAACAATCATAGAGCAAATCAGTTGCAAATACAGATCCGCACCTATACTGATTGAACTCTTGGAGCAAACCAAGAGATCGAAGAGCATTATGCTTATGAAAACAAACCGCTCCACTGTGGGAGCTCAAGCTGATTTAGATTTAAATGCAAAATGCGTGTTTATTTTGTAGACCAGCAAACCTACAAAAAGGCAACTTTGAACAAGAGTACACTCATAAAAAGATGGGCAAAAAAGTATTCTGCAAGGCGTCCAACTGATAAAGATGATAAACAGAATGTAAAAAAGAGAATTCACAGAATCGTATTGTATGATTTTGAAACAATTTCTTTGTATAATGGTGCAGAAAATATGAATTACGGTAAGTTCATAAAAACAACCAGAAATTGTTTTGTAATAAGCTATTCCATCCTCCACTGATTACCTGCGTTAAAGTCACCCGTTTGAATTGGTCAACTGTATAAAAGACACCTGTTCACACCCTCACACAGTCATGACTGCAACCTTTCCACCTTGACCAAGACCAACAAGCTGTCGAAGGACACCAGGAACAAGATTGTAGATCTGAACAAAACTGGGACAAACCAAACTAAAATAAGCAAGCAGCTCGGAAGGATGAACTATTGGTGCAATTGTTAGAAAATGAAAGAAATAAAAGTTTAATGACAATTTCCCTCCACCTGGAACTCCATGCAGCATTTCACCTGGTGGAAAACAAATGATCTTGATAGTGGCAAGGAAATAGCCCAGGACTTCTGTGGAGGATTAAGATAATGTCACATGGTCAAAAGAGACCAAAAAGGAACTTTTTAGTATAAGCAACACTCGCTGTGTTTAGAGGGGAAAAAACACTGAGTTGCATCCCAAGAATGCCTTGCTAGCTGTAAAGAATGTGGGTGGAAACATCATGATTTGGAGCTGCTTTTCTGCAAAAGAGACAGATTACAGATCTACATGAAGGATGAATAGAGCCCTGTACGTTGAGATTAGACAAAATTAGGAAGATAAATTGTGGCCGGATCTTCCAGCAAACATTGACCCCATACACATCGCCTGGGCAACGAAGGATTGGCTACATAAAACGTTCTTCAATTCTGGTTCTTCATCCAATAGAAAATCAGTGGAGGGAATTTAAAGTCCATGTTGGCCAACAACAGCCCCAAAACATCACAGCTCTAGAGCAGATCTGCATGGAAGAATGGATCAAAAATAGCAGCAACAATGCAAAACTGAAGACCTAGAGGAAACCTTTGACCTCCACTTTTGTCATTGACAAATACTTGTGTTATGCACATTATTCAGATACATTTTTTTTAAATCCAGAATTCTTTGTTTACACTCTGTCTCTCATAGTTGAAGTGTATCTATGGTGAACATTACAGACTTTTTTGATATTTTTGATGGGGACGACTTACAGAATCTCTGACAGACAAATACCTTTTTGGCCCACTGCAGTAACATACTTCTGCCTTCTTCTGCGCATCCTCATTTTATCCTCATTTTCCTGAAAATATTGTCTAAAAGCTTTAAGTGGAATTGGACTTGATCTTTGCGCAAACATGCACATTTACACTAAATCCTCACAAAAAATGATGAAATTAGATTTTAAATAACAGCAGCGTTTATTTTCCAAAGTACATATTCCAGTGAAGCATCTGTAATCTACAAGACCGATTCACACATTTAAAGTCTATTTTTCAGCTTGCTGCTATTTCTGGGATTTACCCGTGTCAGAGAGTGCGACAGGCTCCCAGTGTTTGTGTAGACTAAATCTTTATAAACTGACATGTGCTCATGAAGGCTAAATCCTCGCACAGGGGACATTACTCTGGATCTAGAAGCTTTATAGGCTCCATATGTAATTTATTTGATAAGCACTTCCTAAACAATGATTATGTTTGGGGAGGCTTTGCTTGCAGAAAAATATAATGTGACAATCAGATGCACTTGCAGAACTGCAACCCTCAGTCTTAAGGCTACTTTTGTAATTCTGTAGAGGAGCAGTCAAAATTATGTCCAAAACTAAACTTCGATTTAATCACAATCAGAGTTTTTCTTTTAAGTAATATTGTTATTAACCTTTTTTTATTTTATTAGTTGTTAAATTACTTTAGAAAATGCTTTTATTCGGTGTAACTTAAGTGGCATTCATAGTGATTGAGGAGTAACTTGGTGTGAAGTATTTTGTACACAGTGAGCTGCCGCAGACGCAGCCGGGCTCGGGAACCATTTGGTGGTTTAACCCCCAATTCAACCCCTTAATGCTGAGTGTCAAGCAGGGAGGCGACCTCCTAGTCACAGTGACCTTGTGGACACTCTCCCACAAGGTCACTGAGCTGGAAGTGGAGATCCTTGGAGGTAAAGATTTTATTTTGAAAAAACGGTGGCCCTGTCAGAAGAGAGCTCTCTCTCTCCTCTGGTCATTGGCAGCAACCATCTCCAGAGTTCTAAACGCAATACATCTCATCATTTTGAATGCTTTTTGTATTATGCGTCCTTTGGCTGTAGACCTTGTCAGTCAATCTTCTCTGTGGCATTCCTCCTGTACAAATGGGTGCAGCTGTACAAATGTACATAAATCTTTAATTGCGAACAGATCTTTGGTTTAATTCTAAAATAATGGATTTATTTTTCTACTATTGTTTGAACTCTGAGAGATCATACAATTGTGAAAATGTTAATGTTTGTCTGATAAGAGTGTAACAAGTAATCAACTTAATCAATCAATACCTTTATTCTCCTATGAGCCAACCAGATTGATCTGACTGAGGCAAGTTGTTCATCAAATTGACCAATATCAATATAAAATTGTTTTAAAAATTTAATCGTATTGTCATCCACAAATTACGGTATAAATTGAATCATTAAAAAAATTGGTATACCCCTACTGTCTGAGAAAAGTATGTAAGATGTGTACTAAGAGGTTTCATAGCCTTTAAATATCCAGAATTGTACTAACCCTAACCTATTGCAGGTTACTTTTAATACGTAACCCCGCAATAAATGAGGGACCACCGTAAACAGATTTTGTCTGGAACATTTTGTTCCTAAATGATTCAGCTTCTGCATAACAAAAGTTGAAGTCAACATCTATCTTGCTTTGTGTTTTTGCTGCTTCTCCGCCTCCAAATTGCCTTATAACTGCGGTGATCTGTGTCCCTGTGAACGCACTCATTAACATCAACCAATCCTTTTTTCGTTCAGCTACATCCCACTGCTACACAACCATTTGCTGTGAGTGTTAGCCTTGGTGCAACTGATGTCTTCATCAGAAAAAAAACAGTAAGTGTTTCTTAGAATAAACATTACCTTGTAAAAATCTAGTCTAAACACTTAACCAAACACTTTCCTATTAAGATCAGATGACAAAGCCACTAGCTTAAAACTCTTATTGCTGCAAGGATTAGACACAAAAATAAGGCATGACACTTCAAAACTTAATATCTGTGAAGAAACCTAGAGGGAGTTAGTCTTAAAGGTGAGCTAAAACTATTTAACTTCTTCTAACCATCAACACACACAGGTTTGGTCAGTGGAAAATTCTGAATGGTAAAGGGAGCACAGATAATAGATAAATAACATTTTAGCCTAACTTTGTAAAACCTTTTAGAGAAGTACCTGAACAAATGAGAGCGGCTTATTTTGCTTAGCAACTCTGTTCATTCTCTACACGAATCTCGTGTCCATCACCCTGTCCTACCTGCATGCCAGTCTGTCTGCTGAGTCCGTCATGATCGCACACAAGCTGTGCAAGCACGGTGATGTGACGTTGATGGAGTCCAAAGGGATTGCACCGATTGGCATTCACACTGAAATTTCTTCCCCAAGTCCGGATTGGACTGGTGGTGAAGCACGACACACATCTGTGTAATCGTCCGGGGAGGACAGACAGCAGAATCCCCACACTCATCCTAAACAACAACCACAAACACAATGTGTATGGAGAGTATAAGAATTGGATAAGAGAAAAAAGAAAAGCTGCTGAAGCTGCTGCCAGGGGTAATAAGCTCTGCGGACTATCAGAGTAAATCAGCATTTCTGTCTGTTTCCGACTTTTCTCTCAATATTGTTTTGACTAAGACGATTAAACAAATACTTGAGTGCATGCGTGATATTTACGTTCAGCACCTTTAAACGTTCTGCCTGTTTAATTCCACCACTGCCAAACAGAGATGGAGACTTCGACTTGGGACTCAAACGTTATTCTAATATTTAGGCACTTGTGACTTTTTGTGTGGCTAAGGATTTGGAACTTGAGAACAATGTCCATTTGGTCCTCTTTAGTTTTGTCTCTAGGACACAGGGTGTCAGATCTGAGAATATTTTGAATTTCTTTTTACTATTGTCTGCTGCGGTTCCATTGTTGTTAATGCATAAACATTCATCCATGTATTTATCAAACCTATTTAACACCTTTCGAAGTTGCATGGTTGCTGGAGCCTATCCCAGCAGCTGTTGGGCGAAGGCTGTGTCATCCTGAACAAATTGCCAGTTCATCACAGTGCTGCAAAAACACTGATCGGCTAAAATTTTTCTCTCCACTAGTTGGGCCGAAGTGCTTTAAAGACCAACTCTGATGAAAATGATGTTTTTGGTGTTTTTAACTTGTCTGTGTAGCAATTCTGTCTTGATGGAGTACATATTATAAAATTGTATTTCTGAGTATTTGTAGTTGGTGCAGACAAAAAAAAGTGGCTGGAAAAAGAGCTTGTTTGGTACACTAGGTAGACTACAAGCTCCTTGCACTGCTCCATTCTAATGCATCCACTTGCAGACAAATATATCCAGTGACGTCTTTGCTTTCCTTAACCGAGGTGGTGTCTAACACAAAACTGTACGGCTGGATGGCTCCAATGTTGCTCGCCACTTTTGATGCACCTGTAATTTTAGGTTGGTGTTGTGTGGAGCCCTAATCTAGCGGGAGACCCAGTAAACAGAGAGCTCTCAGCAATGGGGAGAGGAAGCAGGTCAGGGATTCTAATGAACTCCTGCTGCTCCGCAGAAAGTATGTCCTAGTTCTTTATTTTCGCTAAAAACTGCATTATTCTAATCAGGTTTGCATGGTTATCGCCACTAATTTGTTTACATCATCACCATACTTTTACTGTATATACCAATTACACACATACACTTCCACTGTACTGTAAGCAATCTATGTTTTATAAAGTGTTTTGAAATGTGAATATTTTAATGTCCTTTAGCTCATTTCACAGATTTTTCCATATTTTTACCTCACACATTAGTTTGCCTTTCAGATCATAAAGAGCCCTTACAAACTGTTTCTACTATTCCTTGTTGTTATTCTCTTACGGTTATTGGGAATAAAAAATGTTTATTAATGAAAAGTTGCACAGCTGGTTTATCTACATACTGTAACCACTGGTTTTTACAACCATTTCAGTTGGACATCCTCTATATTTGAGGACATTTCCATGTATGCCTGCTTTTGTTGCCTGAGGTGGTATTTATTAATGTCATGTTAATTATGACACCTCCCGGCATTGCACACAACGCCTAAAGACCCCCTTTGGGCCAACCAGTTAGTCATAAATAAAACAGCGTTCTCCCACTAAGCTCAAAATGTACAAACGTGTCTACCATGCTGCATTTTAGTTGTTGTCAAAAGTGTCTTATTTGATAATGAAAATTCAGAAAATTTACTTTTATGTAAACCATTTAAGTAATCTGTTACTCAGCGGCTCTTTAAAAAAAAGTGCTTATAGAATGTTAGCTTAGAAAAAATCAAACATGACTGGTTTAAGCCATGATTGAACTGCAGAGGAAGGAGATGAGGAAGATTTTCTTCAAGACCTATATTTCTGTCATCTTTTGATCTATTATAAAAATGTTCCCAGTGGTCTTTTATTATGATTATGCCGTTTTGGCCAAAATCAAAAAAAAAAAATTTTCAAAGAGAAATTTTGCACAATTGATAACAGAATTGAGTTAAATTAAAAAGACGTAATCACTTCCCCTCCCTGTTGCTGAGTGCTAGGGGCTTTTTTTTGTCTGCTCCTGGTTTATAGTGTTTTGAACCTAAAATACTCAGAAATGCAATTTTGAGCTTAATTTTCTTAATATATGTCGTCCTTAATCCAAAAACAAAAAGATGTCAAAAACACAAAAGATATACCATTGTCGTCAGAGTGTTTGATATTTGTAAAACATTCATACAGTTTTATGCCTCTATGTTGGCTAGCTCTACTGTGTTCTGTGGTTAGCTATGTACAAAACTGCACTTTTGTCTTTCCATGACTTCTTTTCTTCTATTTTATTTTGTTCTCTCTCTCTTTACACTTTAAGACATCATCCAGCGGGGCAGTTTTATCGGGCGCTAATCAAAGCTTAATCAAAGTGCAGACCTCAACCTGACTGAAATGCTTCAAAAAGCTATTAATAAACCCTGTGAACTTCAATGAAGTAGCTGAAATGGGGTCAAAAATACCAAGTTAGGGGCTCTTGCATCATCCATCCCATGGCAGGAGCACTGACTGAATTTCTCTATTATTTATGAAATTGAATGTGTCAGAAAATTGTCAAGGAATAAAGAGGCAAGGCCTCTGAAAGAGAAGGGTTCTGGAAAGCTCCTAGCTGTTCCCGTTCATTGGACATCTCTATCTTTCTCCAATAATAATAGTTCCCCAGCTATGAAATATTTATTCACGACTGTCTCGCACGTGCGTCAACGGGTTCAGCGTTATTTAAGGAAAGGAGCCAGGGTTTTTACGGCGCTGTAACTGAAACTGTCTGCAGCCCCGCTACAGCTGAAATGTCTTACAGTGAAAAGGCTGTCTCCAGATATGTATTCACATCACAAGAGGACATTGAGGTGAAGATTTCTGTCTTACTAAGTCAAAAATAGTGCTTTCTAAAAACTAATGACACCATTTAGTGTCAGTGATCTGTCTCTGTGTTATCAGGAAACGATTATCAACTGTCTCCATGTCATTAGACTTTATATGAAACAGCTGAAAACTGCTGTCTTTATTGTGGCACGTTGATCTCGGTATCTGTGATTAACACAGAGCTAAAGGGCCATAGCAAACACCGCAGTTTCTACTGATTATTGATTTTATGTGCATTTTTCTAAGTTGAAAATTGTTATTTAAAGGCAAATAGTTGTTTCTAGTTTCCGCTGTGTTAGTTACAGATGATTCTCTAATTCATTAAATGCAAAAAACTACAGAACTGAGACAAAAGAAAAAGGTCCCAATTCCCAGAGGATGCATTAAAAGAACATCAGCACACATGCTACCGTTTAACCACTGATCTCTGACTGGGGTGAGTACAGAGCAGCACACAACAGCTGAGTGAAGGCTTTGAAGCCGGAACACCCACAGGGCGTCAGAATGATGCCACAAAACAGCCGTCCCACTCTATTGAGGGAAGATGTGAGATCATGACAGGCATTAGGCTGACAGCATGACGAATCAATCGCATTGATGAGACGATCATTAGTTCTTTGCATTTATCACTAACTTCATGAAACATGTTCTTTTTTTCAAAAGCTTGAAGATCTGAAGAGTGTGTGTGAAAGGGAAATTTGGTGGATACATTTTTAAAGGATCGTGACGTCAACCATGAAAAGTTTTACTAATACCTAAAGCTGTCGATCGATTGAAATTCTTACTGTGATTAATGGCATTGAGTCAACAGTTGACTCCCAAACAACTCTTTTTTTTAGATGTTTATTAGTGAGTTTGTAAAAAACATAACTTTTTAAGATTTTGATCAGCATTTGTAGACAAGATTGGTAGAAAACATTAAATACAGAATGTACACTCGCTGGCTGCTTTATTAGACACTCCTGTCCAACTGCTTGTTAACACAAGTTTCTAATCAGCCAATCACATGGCAGCAACTCAATTTATTCAGGAATATGGACATGAAGTGACTTTGAATGTATTATGGTTGTTGTGCCAGACGGGCTTAAGTTTTTCATTAGTTCTGAAGGCAAAACGGGGTCCAACTCGCTGCTAGCAGGAAGTTCCTAGTAAATGGGTGATTGAGTGTAGATTGTAACGAAGATCAGAAAACTAAAAGAAAAACATGATGGATGGATGGATGGATGGATGGATGGATGGATGGATGGATGGATGGATGGATGGATGGATAAGTGACGTGCGGTGAGGTTGATGGCTGGTGAGGCACCGACTCCTTTGGGATAAGATGTTTGTACTACAGGGAATAGTTCTTTAATAGACAGGGAGAGAACACTCTTCCGGTTTATTAATCATTCATATAAAGTATACACATGTGTTCGGCACAAATTTAATTTTGACCCTCACTAACCATTTCTGGTGTTTTTCCAACTTCAAATTCTGGTGCTTTAATCAGTGTTATTAAATATTGTCTGTGGAAACTGAAATCATAAAAATAATTATTTTAGGTCTAAAATGTAGTTTTTAAATACTTACATTTTTGTTCCACTTACTCCCATGTTATTTTTAAAAAACAAAATCTGCCCCAAAGAAAAGGCTGGTGGTGAGGTAGCCTCACCACCAGCCTTTTATTTGCACTGACAGTCAGCGCTCTGACCACAAGTCACTCTTAGAAATCGAGTCCTGCAGTCAGACATGAGGCAAAGCGATTTTAACCTCAGAAACTGTTGAAAACGTGTCGAGTCAACTGAAAATATATCTTTAACACGGATCAGTGGAAAATAATATTTACTTAATTTACTTTTTTCTATTTTATCACAATGGGCAGTGAGGCCGAGCCTCACTTGCCTCACCTGACCGCACGTCACTGGAATAGATGGATGGACCGCTGCAGGAGTAGTGTTTAGAACTATAACCTCTCAGTGAGAAGGCGCTGGTTTCCTCCTGGCACCTCAGCTTCCTCCTGCTGTCCAAAAACATGCTTCATAGGTTAGTTAATGATTCCACATTGTCCATATGTGGACATGTGAGCTTCTGCGTGACCCCGAGATGCATTGGTGACCTGTCCAGGGTGTACCCTGCCTTCACCCAAACATAGCTTGGACCCCTAAAGTGATTCAGTGAATTCAGAAAAGGGATAGATGAATGTTCTTCATTCATACCATGCAAAATTTGGAGTTAGGATGTTTTTTGGGTTCTCAACACAACCTTTGAATCAAACACAGTAAACTCTGGCTTGTACTCATGGTCCTTCACATCATTTTCAAAGTCTATATCCATTTTAGTTAGTCGTCGAAATGAATAAAACATGTTATTGTTAAAATAAAATTGAAAACAAGATGTTTGGATTTTCTGTGAGTGTTTGACAGGGATAAAACAAACAGACACCAATAAACTATTGTGACCTGTTTGGACAGGGGGCTAAATGTTCCACTAATTTCTACACTATCTCATTAGAGAACAGTCTGCTTCGGTTTGGAAGCGTGGGAAAGCAAACCCAGCACAGGAATTAGGCCAGACCAGACAGACAGACAGCCTGAGGTTTGTTCAGGCTGTGTGTGTTTTGCAGCTGCAGCATCAGTCGATAGTTAAACCAGCATGTCCACTGATCTCATACGCTGTAATAAATACAAAACCTGTGTATTAGGACTGGAGCTGCTAATATTGTATTACTAGAAGCTGTAAAATGTAGGAAATGTTTTCCAGGTGATGCTGGTTTGCAGCAAATTTATGTTGGGACAAAAATCCACACTGTCTGAGCACACCAGGCTGTATTTATAAAACCCTTAATACATGTTGTTAGTTTTTGATGGACTGATCTCACATCTTCACCAACTGGGCTGCTTTTTGCATTTTGCACTGATTTTGTTGGAGCTCTGTCTTAATAATGTGAATTACAGGACATTGTTATAATTTTAAGACTTACAGACCTGTGCAAGAGCATGTTTTCATTAAAATACTATGATGAGTCAGCAGGTTTTGGGAAGCAATCTGAGCAATACACTGAAGGATATCAGCTTTGCTTGGGATTAGTTGCAGAACTAGTTTAGCAAAGGAATGCATTCATTGAATTTGTTTAAGGTGGAGGGAGAATATTAATTCCACTTAAAAATCTGTAAGCATGACAGATTTGGGGCTGATGAAAAACAAACTGAAGCATAGCTACCCAGATTTGTGGATTCCCTGATACATTTCCTTATTACATCTAAAACTATCCAGGATCAGAAACACCTTTTTTGATGTAGTATCCTTGATTTTAAGGTAAAAAGTGATCATTAGAGATCACTTCTTTCCCTGCAGAGACACTTTAGTGTGAAAGAAAGTGCCTACATTTCTCACACAGTTACACATTTAGCCAAAGATGGAAGGGATTATATTTATTTTATGCCTGGAGGGAAACCTAGCACTCTCTGAGGTGAAACACCCACCCAGTCATGCGCATAAAACTTCTCTCTTTGCTTCCTTAAATCAACAACTTTATGTTCTGAATACAAATTAGATCAAATTATTGAGACAAAGGCAATGGAAATTGTTTGGTGTGCCACTGTGGGAACGTTTGCTTGCATTGTCTAACAAACAAGTATTTTGTTTTTAAAGCCACCCTTTCTATCTTGTCTGTACAAAGTCCAACCAGAGGATTTTAGTCAAAGGGAATAAGCAAAAACACAATAAAATTCACAATCCATTTTTATTATTTCGGAAGAGGAAACAAACAAATGTCTGTTCAAAATCTATGTACAGCCTCTGTGTATTTCAAGCTTTTGTCAAGAGTCTTCTCATAGATATTTTGGTTCAGGACAGATGAATACATGAAATTACAGGATAAGAGATGTAAACAGACAGTTGTGTTAATAAGTGTTACGATCTCCCTCATCTCCCCTTCAAGCCAAACAAACTCACTGCAAATGATACAAAATGATTTACTGTATCAAAAGCACAAAAAGGCACCGGCCACAAGGACAGAAAGGAAAAGCCTTAAGGATCGAGATATTTTACTTCCACATAGGAAAATGAGCTTGTGAAAAAAAACTTATATTTCATAGAAAATGTGCTCTTTTCTGTCTAAAAGGTGATGTATTATCATATATATGGATAGAGTTTGTTCTGAAAGGCTTAAGAAAAGCATGATATGGTGTCTTTACAATGTTCCACCCTGGTCTTTTATTCGGGAGATTAAGATAAACAAAATTAAGAAGAAAATAGTTATGAGATTGACAATATTTAAAAAAGGTTATAAATAGACTTGGTTTACAAACAGTGCGCTGGATCAAACCAATGTCGGTCTAAAAGAACAGACAGAGAAAATCTGCAGACGCAAAAGTGAAACCCGACTATTGTTAGGTGTAAACGCAACATTAGGCTTTAGCTGTCAACATGTTCTTCCCCTCCAAAAAAACTCTCTGTAAAAAATGGATTAAGGACAATAAAATCAACAATTCCTCCTAGTATCTGTAAGAATATTTGAGATTTTCCACTAATGCCCAAAAGCACTCCTTGTGCAGATAAATATCCAGCTATCTTCAGCTGCTCAAAAAACTGCATAGCTCTTTAAATCGTAAATCTTCAGTCAGTCAAAATCCTGCAATAAGTCTTCCAAAGCAGTTCTAATTTTTGGCTCCAAATAAAGACGATGAGGTCATCTGAAAATGCTAACTTCATAGCTTTTGGTTATATCACAATCACCTTCCTTTTTAACTTTCTAAAGGAGCTTTTAGGGACTAACGCATTTATCCCGGGGAACATTGATGCAGCCTTTTCACATCCAACTGCTCATTATTGAGTCTTCATCTGTGGATGGCCCCGTCGAGTCCAATTTAAATGGCCACAAAAGACCATTTCATATGCTATAAAATCTTACGTTTGGCAATGACTTTACATCAGGAGGGAGGAGGAAGACAAGCGCAGAGTGAGTCATAATGCATCTACTTCCCAGTGAAATGCCGTCACTCAGGGATTTGATAAAACAACTAACATCAAAATTCTCCAGCAATAATTCCAGGCGCAATTCGTGTGTTTGCAGTTTTAGCAAACCATCTACCATCATTGTAAAATCAAAACATCAAATGTACATTTTTAGTATAGAATTCGTCACTCTATGGGAAGAAAAACAGTAAAAACCTTTTTTGTTTTTTTAAGCTACAGACATTTTACTTTTGAAACCTAAAAGTTTTTATCTTTTCTCCACTTTTGCTCTTATTTAGACGGTGTTTTCACTCAACAACAAACATGGACTAATAATAAGGTTTTTTTTTATAAATGAACGATTTGGAGAACGATTTGCATCGAAGAGATGACGAGTCTACTCTGTACTTTTAGTCTGTAATAGTGATAAAGCATCAATCCACAAACGTTTCTTATGTCCCTGAACTGTCTAATAAAAGTGTTTTTATCTACAACAGATTCCCTGCACATATTTGCTGAATTCCTCATTTACCTCAGATGGAAGGAAGACATCAACCTTGATTTTAACTGTAGTCTTTTGGATTGTGGTTTAAGACACACATCTAAACCACAAAACACATAGAAATAGTAACAGTAAACTGTAAATATGGGTTTTTATTGAGGAAGGTGTAACATAACTCTGGCTTTATGAAAGTTAAGATCCAATTATAGGAGAATGTATTATGAGAAGTTGTGTTAATACAACAATTCAGCCATTTGCATTTTATACAGAAAAAACCGACTGCCCAGAAAAAAGTCAAAAATTCTTACCCCATTGGCAGATAAATAAACAAAAATGCCAGTGACCAAATTTTTCTAACTAGGATTTCACTTTTGAAAAACTTTCTTGATTAGTTTTTTTTTTTCTTGCTAGACCGAAAATAAAGACATTTCTTTCTTTAAATAAGGGTTTTTTCTTTATATATGTCCTCAATCATTAGAAAAATGAGACAAAAACACCATTTTCATTTTCATCTAAATGGGTCTTTAAGATTCAGTTCTGTTTCTGCTTTTTTTTGCGAAATTATTCCGCTATTGCCTTTAGAGTGGTCAGGGTACACTGTCATCAGCTTTTGGACTGTCAATAAATTGAAGTTGTGTCTTTTAGGGGAGATGTCCAGCTTTTTTTTTTTTTTTTAACTAATCCTGTTCTTGCAGCTTTTTGTCAACAATACATACCTGATTCAGGTAACTAACAGCAGGTAGGGCTGGAATAATATAAAAACCGTCAGGCCGCTGAACGACTACAATGCAAAACCAGAGGGCAGTCTAGATACCGAGATGTTATTACAATATTTTATGAATTTAGTAGATAAGGAGCTGATAAGTTGGAGAAATATAAACACCAGCACTTAACCTCTCAGAACCCAGGCTAATATTTAAGCTAACCCTATACACAGGTACACAGGTAGTCCCAGTTAGGCACAATTAACTACTGTGGCAACATAACCTAAAATGTGATGTCTATGCATGTGGACGCCAGGTCTGAAGACATTGACTTTACCTTCACAGATGCCATAATTTCCTGATAAAGTAAGATCCTAGAAAAACTGTTTCAGAGGAAACCTTAGAAAATACATCATTAGAAGTGATTTGTTTTTTTCTTTTTGACATCAGCCAAAAAAAAAATAAAACACCTTCCTGTTGCCTCATTACGCTGCACAGTATTTTCACCATTGTAGTTTGTTGTGGATTTTTTGGACAGACAGATTTTTCTGCAAGCAATAACTTGATGCTTGTTACCTTGCTCTTCCAGATAGTAATGGGAAATTGTAATAAAAGTTTGTTTCCAAATATTTTAAAAGTGTGGAGTTGAAAAAAAGATTTAGGTTTTTTTTAGGAACATTTCCACCGTGATACATTTGAAGTATTAGGTTAAGTGATTGATTCTTTGTGTGATAATTTACTGACCCTACTCCAAACACATGTAACTGTATTATTCCTGCAACTTGGCTGGAAAGATTTCTTTTTTTGGCATACGCTTTAGGGAGATGTGCAGATTTTTTTGAAAATACGGAGGAACAAATTTGATACGTCAAACAATGTAGTTACAGGGAAAGGGTAGTGGAAGCTATGCTGAGGTCAGACATGAACATTTGTGAGCAACAGTATGGCCTCATGCCAATAAAGAGAACCACAGATGCAATATTTGCTTTGGAGAAGAACAGAGAGCTGCATTGTGTCTTTATAAGTCTATAGAGTCAATGACAGGGTGCAGAGAGGAGCTGAGGTTTGGGGGCGGAAGTCTGGAGTGACAGAGAAGTACGTTGGAGTTGTTCAGGACATTTATGAAAGCTGTAGGTGTGACAGAGGAGTTTAAGATGGAGTTGCACCATCATCAATGATCAGTTTTGAGCCTTTTCATGTTAGCTGAGGTGATGGACAGACTGACAGATCAGATTATACATTAATCTCCAGATCATGATGTTTGCAGATGATATTGTGATCTGTAGTGGTAGCAGGTGAAGGAACGTCTAGATAGGTGGAGGTTTGCTTTGGAAAGGAGAGGAATAAAGATTAGCTTCAGGAAGACGGAGTGTCTGTGAAGGAGCTAAGCCTACTACTCAGCTACTGAGATTGTTTTGACCCAGGATGAGGTTGACGCGCATGTGTTTGCTTCAGTCATTAAATGTCCACTCCCATTTTGTATGGCGACAATTTGACATTTATTTGTGTCATTTTACATACATACTTGCGTGACATTGACTTGCCTGCGTTCTTACGCTCGTGTGGTACTGCGGTCAAAACCCTTTGCCCTTCCGGGCCAAGTACTTCAGTACTGTAAAGTTATGCATATCAGTGCAAGGCTGCTCTTCTGGTATTATGTATTTGCGTAAACGGTTGAAGAGTTATGGTAGTCGTAGAATGCCAACACTGGCGCTTTCCAGTGTAGAAGGTTTTAAAATTATTTTCTGCTGAACATGGAGGGGAGAACTCTTTAATCAGATCACCTTTGCATCTGTTGGAAATATTTCTGCACACTGAAGCAGATTCATAGAGATATGACAAATGTCTTTGAGTTTTGGTTTGACACCAACTAAAGATTTTCCAACAGCTGGTAAAGCCTTGTTCTTTTGCTGTGATGTAAATTTTGGTTCATATACATTGGATGTAGTCCTTTGTTCTATTGATTTTTATCAATCGTTGAGCTTTTAAATTATATTATGTCTACCTATATAATATTCAAGATTGAAACCAATTGCACAGGTTTTACAGAGATTGTGCTGATAATACTGATTAAGGACACTTGATTACAAAACCATGCCTTTCTAGTTTTCTCATTTCCCAGAGCCAAACTGCCACAACCGATTGAGTCAACCCAGGCTTTGAAACCCAAACTATGAGTGTTTCTAATTAATTTGAGGATATAATCCAGGTTAAAAGCAACATTGTTTCTGCAGCCAAAGCCCCGAGGTGGAACTGGCAGAGTTTGTGGTCTTTGTGAATGCAAAGCTAATTGGCTTATAAGTATGTCTCTCCGTCACTTACAGACAAATCCATCTCAAAACTTTGAAAAAGAGTTTGCTAAGACAAACCCTACGTTTTTTTCCTTTCATCTCTAAATCTTGACATTTTGAAATGCTAAACCAGGCATATATTTTGTACACATGTTTCAATGTCACTAGCTTTCACCTTTTCTCTGGTCAACGTGGTTTTATCCACATTTCCCTTTGCTTGCTGGCAGGCTTGATCAGCCGGTAAGCTGTGATTGGCTGCTTTTAGAAGTGGCTGTGAACTCCTGCTTCACTGTCATTACATCATGTTAATAAAAGTTTCCAGTGAGTGCTGGCTTCACTCTGCTTTGGAGTCATTTCAAAACACTAACGCGTGCCGGTGTGGCAGTTCTGCTTTTCATATTCACTCCAGTCACATTTTGGTTATTTAATGGAAAGCATGACTGAAAGCTGCAATCAAACGCTGTTTCTTTGTCAAGTGTGAGGTCGAGCTGCTCAGCGACTGCCTCCTCTTGATCAGGATTTATGGCTTAGATCCATTACTGCCTCTCACAAGAATGTCTACCACACATCTTTGATTGTTGTAGGCCAAAAAACATCACTATGCGATGCATTCATCATTGATCTGTTGTAATAGCATTCCCAGAATTCATTTACTTTTGACTATGCAGTTTTTAATCAAATGTGACATTTAACTCATAGTTACAGAAAATAAAAATAAAAAACTGCAATGGATCTACATATATGTATAAATGTCCAGGTAGTTGTAGTTCTTGTGGTTTTTGTTTGTCTACCTCATGTTGTGAACTGTACCGACTATGGGGTGCATCGTCAATGAATGGTCTATTTTCAAACCTGTTATACAAGGCACACCGAACTATAAGGCAGGCTAAGCAAGACAAAAGAGTCAGAGTTAAGTCCATCAGTCAGTCAGACTTTATTAACATTCACAGTAAATATAGAACTTGTTTGTAACACGGCTACATTAGTGTATTCTCTATTCAATTCCCAACCTTATTTGCAACATGTAAAAAACGCACTCTGACACTTTGACAGAGCACCTTTGACATCTGTAAGCACGACCAGAATGAATCCATATAAAAGCCACACCAGATTATAAAGTTCACTTTAAATTTTTGAAAGAAATGTAGTATTTAAATGTTCCTATTAGTGTAGAAAATACAGTAAGTACAAAATAATTGCACAAAATAACTCTAGATCATTCCTATTATCCTTTCGGTTGTCCGCCAGTATCCACTATGTTCTTCCAAGTTCATCATAATTACTTGATTAATTTATGTACTTTGAAGCAATACTGTCTAAATGCAGATGTTCTACACTAGCCTTTGTTGTTATTGTATTAATAGTTTGTTTTGTTTGGAATGTTTTGGATAGAAACCTTTGTTAACACCAGATCTTAAGAAAAATATTTCTACTCCGTGTTTACAGCAAACCTTAACCGCTTTGGAAGCATTTTTTTTTTTTGTGTGTGTGAGAAGCAGTCATTCAGTGTGTGTGAGTGTGTGAGTGTGTTCATACGCATTTGTGTGTGTTGGGATAAAAGCTATTAACACTTCAATTTGAACAGGAGCATGCTAAGCATGACTCAGCACTTTCCAATATGTACAAAAAGTATTATACTCTGGTACATTAATCTGCCTGTTTTGTTTTTTCTCAGAGTTATATTTTTATACCAAGGCCTCAAAAATGAACTAAAATAATTGTTGAAACCTGCAGTGAAAATGCTGAATAGAGCCAGAAATTTATGGGAGCAGCTCCCTTTCAATGATCAAGGTCATCATTTAAGATAGTAGCTATTATTAAGTTTATTTCTCAAAGCGAAACCTGTTTCCAAAAAAAGAAAATTGATTGAATTTTCTTGTATAGGCCTGAACTAAAAGGTTATGTACTGTTTAGCGCTCTTTGGAATGCCCTGGTTCAAATCCCTGCAATTAACTGGCAACCCATCCAAAGTGTACCCCACTTATGCCCTACAGTGGCGAAGACAAGCTCAGCCAAAAAAAAAACAAAAAAACAAAGGCTTTGGAAAATGGATGGATGTTTTCTGGTAATTAATACTGGAGAAAATGCCTGAGGCAGGAGCATGAAAACTAATGTTTTAATTATACTAATACATAAGCCTAAATGGTTTGATCTAAAACCTGATAAACAAAAACATAACAGGATGGAAAACCTCATTTTCTTTATGTTTGTAGCTTGTTTAAAAATATTAGCATCTGAAAACAATTTAGTTCACTAAGAAACCACCATGTTTCTGGTTAGCTGGGCTTTCAAGAAGTTACATCATACCAAGATATTATATACTTCAAAGCGATTTGTAACCGTTCGGGTCGCATATGGGCCATCAGAGAAGAACTGCCCCGATCACTGGGAAATCTGATGATGACACCATCCACGACTGGAGTTTTCCGTCTGTAGTGCACTTGTGTGCAAAACCTGCCATTTAACCTGGATGTAATTCTATCGATTTGAAGAGGAGGTGACGGAGCCATCTCTGTCCAGAAAACTGTCTTTTCAACACTGCTGATGATGAAAAGTCATTGAAGAAGTCAGGAAATACTTACCGGTAACTCAGCACACAAAGTATTTCCCCCAAGGCGATGTGTCAAAACCAGCTCGGCAAACTCTGGCCACAGTGTGCTTTTCAGCGCCCCCACCTGGACCACGCCACACCGGTGCCATGGAAGGAAGTGCTCACTGCGCCCTCTCTCTCATCCACGGTAGGGACGAGAGAGAGAGGGACCGTCGACCGGAGTGCACCGTTCTGTTCACCGACCACGTCGCCCCACCCCTGGCGGGGTCAACAGGTGCAGGGGGTCTGCGGCAATATCTGCTACCCACCCAACTCATATTGAAATACAGACCAAGGTGTCTAACAGTTTGTGTAATTCTTAGTATATGTGTAGAACTGAATATATTCAAAACCAAGCATCAGGTATGCATGGCGTTTCCTATATAATTGATTTATATATTTCTTGTATATGTAGTTTGATGCTGCTTCAAGCAAAAAAAGAGTTGTTTTAGCTGACAGTTTATTTAGACAGAACCCCATGCAGTTCTGCTCATATCTTTTCAGTTCTCCAGTGATCATCTTCCTTTTTTCTTCCCACATATTTATTCTACTTTTCATCTCCTCCTTGTCTTTTCATCCTCTCATCCTTGGAGTGGTTTAGTTTGTGTGTATATATGGAGAAAAATACACAAGGAGCTGAGGATTTACGCAGCCCAGAAAGTAAATTATAGATGGATGGATGCACACAAGCTGAAAAGTTAAAAGAAATTGAAGCAGACGGGAGAGCTTTTGGCAATAAGACGGCTCTCAGATTCAATTCTTATGATAGAATATGTGGTTCAGGGATTATTGTTGGTCAGAGGGTATGCATGAGGGCTCATGCGCATTTGCATACATATGCATAAGTGTGTGCAGTCAAACATCCATGTCTAATGGTTGTCTAGGCGTGGGGAGGCAGACAGAGTCCTCCTGTTTGTCTGCATCCTGTCTTCTTGCTGCTAAATCTAACAGACATACAGGCAACTTCACCAGCTTGCTTGATGTATTTAAATGGGTTTGGTCGGTTGAATGAATAATAAATGGAGACTGGATGCATTTTTGTGTCTTCAATATGGTGGGAAGGGAATGAAGGTGTCTAAAGGAATAATGTCGAAGATTATCTCAAATATATTTACATAAAAAAAGTAGTTAAACTGCCAATCAGCTCACCTGTGGCTCTCCATTTGGCTGTTTTTCTGCTCCTATTTTTGCAGAAACTTCAACAAAACACAATAGAAATCATATTTTATGTAGAAGCTGTTCATATGCAGCAGTTTCAACATCAGTACCTGATTAAACTTGTATTTTTACAACATAAGTGCTACCTTAAGAAAAAAAAATTGCCTTTGGAGGATTTTTTCATCAATTGAAGCAAATAGAAAAGATGCTTTTTTTCACTGATGCCTTTTCTTTCTATTGTTTCTGTGAAATGGCAGTAGTGCAAAGAAAGATAACATTTTAGGTTTTAGAGAGACCCCACCAAAATAAACATACAAAATCCAACGTCCAACCATTTTGACCTAAAAGTAATTCTCAATTTGTTTTTTTCAGATTTTACTAATCCATCCAAAAACGTTGTCTGCTGTAGGTTTAGATGACTGTACACATTTTTCACAGGTTCAACCTGTCATCATTGCATGTTTCTTACTAATGTTTTCATCTTAGATTCTTTTTTCCATTCACTCCGACCTGAGGTGAAGTTTTGCAGTAGCAACATGACTTTTATTCTGAAAATATTTCAGCTCATTTCACAGACAGCCCCCAGGTGTTCTCAACACAGACTGTCTTGAAGGAGAGGGCCTGAAGGAAGGCTAGACCAAACATCAAACAGCAGGAGAAAACTGCCTAGACGGCTATTTGCAGTATAGCAGGTGGTCTCCAACCTTTTTCAGACCATGGACTGGTTTAATATCAGTAAATATATCTCCACGGACCAGCCTGTACGAAGGGGAGGTGAGTCTCCAAATTTTTTTTTGTTTCCAATTTCCCCCAATTTTTGAGGGTTTAAAGTTTCATCCTCTATAAAATATCTCCAATTTATTTTAGAAACTAATAAATTGTGATATAGATTTTCCCTTGACCCGTAATTGTCAAAGTGAAAGCTAAAAGGACGCTATCATATGTCAATACTAAATCTGAGTCCCTGATTGGTCAAAGTAACCCTTGAGTTGGGTCATCTAGACCCACTAGACAGTGCGATGAACCTTTTTTCTTCAATGATTTGTGATCTTCTAGGTGTCCATGGATTACATGAAATCTTTCCACTTTTATCCACCTTTGTCATGGTAGGGAGAACACGTCAATGTAAGGGTGGGGTCATCTAAGATAGCACAAGGAGTATAACTGGTCTAACTTTCAACACGCGTTCAATGGAAGCACGTTTTGCCGAAAGACTGATATAAAAATAAGTGTAGCTATGTGTGAACGCATGAGTTTTAATCCCGGAAGCCCGAAACGCACCTTGACATAGACTTTTTATTGAAAGTGGTCGGTTGAACGTCGTTGGCTAGGGCAGTGTGAACATAACACTGACACACCCACCATTACATTAGGAGTCAGTAGTTTCATGATGCCGCATCCTATACTTCTTTAGGGGAAACAGGTTGACAGAACTGGGGGAAAAATTGAGTTTTCTTGATGACAAAACAAATGAAACAATTCCGGAGAACTCCTCAGTCTATCAGTTGAAGAACAGCTGACATAAAAAGCGCTTCTGTCAAACCAAAATCCACTCCAATTCTAAATAGAGGTGAATGCTCAGGTAGAGTTAGGATTTTAAACTTCACTTGTTCCACCTATTTAAAAATATCCCACATGAAAATGGAAAACGTCTGGATGCTGTATGTAGGTGCAACATACAAATATCCTGTGGATCTCCAGTGACGGCTGTTCACTGAAAGTAAACGGTGCTCAGGAAGTACATGGAGAGAGCACATACACACAGAAGCAAAGACAAAGGGTGTGTTCGTGCTTCTATAAACACCCTACAAGCAGACAATGAGGGCACGAGTCGTAATCTAAACACACGGTGGATGGCACAACCCAGAGAGACAGAAAATTACTCTCTCTTCACCGTGGTAAAACTCTCTAAGGGATTACTGCAAAAACACATTCTGCTCGGCAGGAAGTTTTTCAGGGCGAACGCCTGAATTGAATTTGCTCACAATACAACCTGCAACTTGTACTTTGATCTTTCCTGAGTAAAGTCTTCAGAGACCTACTGTTTTTGTTATTTTGTGTGAAAACCTGAACGTCTGCATGTGAGTATTTTCTGCAATAGCACGAAGAGCAGTAGTGATGATGGGGTAATTAGGGAGCCCGCACGGCTGTGTGCTTGAGGAGTAGGTCAGACTCATCAATCACAGAGGGTTCCACGATGCAAGGCTGCGTAGAGGCTGGTGACGCTTCGGTGTTTGTTTGTGTCTCTTAGACAGAAATGTTTTATGCAGGGTTCAAGCATTCGTTCCTATGGGTGTGGGCTCACAACGCGTATAATTACAGAAACCCATCTCTGTCTGCTCTAAAGATACATTTATGATGCAGCAAAAGCCACATCATCTCACTGCAAGTTCAACTTCACACAAAGTTTAAGAAAGGAACAAAAGTTTTATAGAAAATAGATGTATACGTTTTAAAACGCTCAAAGCTATTCGAATATTTCTAATTTTTAAAAAAAAAAAAGAAAAATGGGACCCAAATGCCTCCCTGCTTTACACTCAGCATTAAGAGGTTGGATTGGGGGGTTAAACCACCAAATGGGTCTCGAGCATGGCTATGTCTGCAGCTCACCGCTATCCCAGGGGATAGGTCAAATACAGATTTGTGGCATTTTTCTGATAATGGAGGACATAAATAAAGAAAATTAAGCTCAAAACTGCATTTCTGAGTATTACCTTATTCAAATTGTTGTGAATCAGAAGCTACAATCTACTAATTTAAAAAAAGTTGTATTTACATAGCTTATATATATATTTATTTTCATCAATTTTTATAATCACTCTCATGCATATGGTTAGAAATATCAATAGAGTTTTAAAGTATGTTTTATGTATCATAAATGGCACCCTGTGAACTTTTTGACCTCAGCATTGGTCCTATGTTAAATGTTGGAAAAATGCAGAAGCTTTCAATTGTACAGATTTATGCTCATGGCTTCTGCGATGTTTCTGATCATCTTCTTTCTTTATTTCTTCCTGTGTAACTGCCATGGCAGGAACATCTTGATAAATCTTTGACCATTAAACATCTGCTGCTGCTGTTATCCTCATGTTTTCAAGGATTCAGATCTCTCCCTTGGCTCTGCAATCACGCAAATAAGAAATGTGCTATCCTGACTTCCTTCTCATGACACTAATGCATCTGTAAGCATGATGGAGTCATTAGTTTATGGTTATTGTACCTCATAAAAGACAAGATGAGCTCAGTCTGTCATGTTGGAGCCATGATAATTGACGTTTTTGCTGAGGTGTGCTCAGTGAAACCGTCGATGTGATCCTGTGGAAGGTTTCTCTCTTCTGAAGTCTCAGCAGCTTCAAGGGATTCCTGCTTTTTTTTTTTCAAACATTTGCCACATATTTCTTTTTTTCCTTTTCATGGTCAGTGGTAGCATCAAGCTCAGATTATTATTATTTTTTTTCTTTTAATTGATGGCTGGTGTCACATAGTTTAATTAAATCCATGTGAATTATTTCAAGAACAGTGCAGAGACTTTTTAATTTTATGTCAGGACACATAGCTAGCTTTTGTACACTACTGACTCAGCATTTCTTTTTATTATTTGGAGATGAAATGCTTTTATTGTGACTGACACAAAATGTCACTTTGCTGTGTATTCATATTTACAGGTTTTAGGTCGGCGCCAGTGTTTGGAAGCTATCGGTGTGTAAATGTGTGTGGATTGGAACATGACTGTAAAATGATTTGGGCCTTCTAAGAAGTTAGAAAAAGCGCCAAATATACACTGTAAACCATTCGTGTTAGCTTCACCCCACATGTGCCATGACGGTCCAACTTTGAATGAAAGCCCTCACCTGAATTGCCTGGACCATTCTAAACCGGACCAGACCGTACCACTCAGTGAAAACAAGGATAAGCAAGTTCTAGAGATAACGTTAACACAGTTATTAAAGTCTGACTGACTGACAAACTTATCTCTGGCTCTTTTGTCTTGCTTAATGCACCTTATATTGTAGTGTGTGTGCCGTGTGTCTGACAAAAGTTAAAAAATAAACCATTTATTGTCGGTGCGGCCTATTGTGAAAATACAGTAATTAAAGATACCACTTCTGAAATAAACTCTATGACCTACTGTTAACGGAAAAGTAAGGGGTCGCACAATCCCTGTCCTTGGTGCGATTGCTCCACTTTATTAATAGCATCACCTAAACCAAAGCAACTTCAAAAGCAACGAAGGATATTTACATATTATTTTTGATTTTCTGGGGCAATGGCAAAACTCTGTATCTGTTTCAGAAATTATCCCGCTTGCAAACTCGAAGTGCAGAGGATGAATGAAATTACAGAAGAGCAGCGCTTTGCATTTCTGCAGAGCTCAAGGTTAGGCCGGGAGGAGCGTTTGGTCTTCATCCTGCTTTCACAGTAAACAAACATCTCTAATAAATTCATGAATTTGCTTCTATTTTCATACACTTAGTTACAGCACTCATACAGCAGTTGTCGGAGATTATAATAATTGCCCTCACAAATCTGTCCATACATTTGCAATTAGTTGGTGGAAAGTTTGTCACAAGTTATTATATGAATTATATTTTTTACAGTGTCAAGATTTTGCAGCCTAAAAAACGCAACTAATAAAGTGTTTGCAGTCAGATTAGCTGTGTAAAAGCAGATTGCTTTATGGTATGCATAGGCTTTCCAAAGAGTGAATGCACTCTTCCTGCCCCAGGTTGCAAGGCAAAGAGTTTGACAGAACAGCAATGGATGGACTCAGTGCTGCTGCAGCTTGGTGCTGAGTGGAAAGCTGCATGGCTCCTGTCAATGCCGTATACACTGTAGAGCTTTTCACTCAAAAAAAAAAAATGTGGTTGTAAAGAGACACAGGGGAGGATTAGCCAGCCTCCTGCACCAATGGATGCTGACACAGTCCATCCACTCTCTGTCATTTCCTTCAGCTAGCACTTACTTTCTTTAGCCTTTTTTGCACTGTCCGCTGAAAGCAGGCCTGATGAGCGTTTCTGGATTACGTGTAAGTGCAGAGGTAGAATGGCTGTTCTGCTCTGCTGGGAGGAGTCATAAACTGATGTGCATCAGTAATACGAATCTGGGACACTGACTTGCATGTAAGGATATTAAGTCGTAGAATAAACTCAGCAGGAGACTCAAGAGCTTTGTTTAAAAGTTTCCAAAAATGTGCCAATGGGATAAAGCTGTTTGATTGTGCTTTTAGTTTTACTCTATGTTCTGAGGTGGACATTTTTTGAGGACAGGGGTATTGGTGCAGGATCCATGAGAAGGGACTTAAGAAGAAGTTGGAGCATAGCTTCTTTCGACTACAACTCTTCAACCCTTCTCGCAATTAACGTGCGAGATCCAGCGGATTAGTGAAAAGCAGCTTTTCTCCACATCAGAATCAGCTGATTCACGTTGATCGCGTAAACAATTAAGGAGTTTCAATATGTCAAAGAGCGTGTGTTATGTAGGTCAGAGGTTTTCAATCAGTGTAGTGTGTCGTGGGAGATGGTCAGGTGTGCCGTGGGAAATTACCCATTTTCACTGATCTAAAAACATTTACCATCTCCAGGATATCAGCTCTGTGTTCATCCAAACAGGCCTAGATAAAAAGATGCCCACCCATCCAAATGATCAGAATCAGGTGTCCTAATCACTTTGCCTGCCCGCAGGTGTATAAAATCCAGCTCAGGCACGGAGACTGTTTTACCAAACATTTGTGAAAGAATGTGACGGTCTCAGGAGCTCAGTAAATTCCAGCGTGGAACTGTCATAGGATGAAACCGGTGCAAAGAATGCAGTTGGGAAATTTCCTCGCTCCTAAATATCCCACAGTCAACTGTCAGCTCCATCATAACAAAATGGAAGAGTTTGGGGAACAACAGCAACTCAGCCTCCAAGTGGTAGACCCCGTAAACTGACGGAGCGGACTCAGTGGATGCTGAAGTGTAAAGTGCAATGAGGTCGCTGACTTTCTGCACAGTCAATTGCTACAGAGCTCCAAACTCCATGTGACCTTCAGATTAGCCCAAGTACAGCACGCAGAGAGCTTCATGGAATGGGTTTCCATGGCGGAGCAGTTGAATCCATCAACACACATCACCGAGTGCAATGCAAAGGGTCGGATGTGGGTGTGTAAAGCACGCCGCCAATGGACTCCAGAGCAGTGGAAACGCCTTCTCTGTAGTGATGAATTATGCTTTTCCATCTGGGAATCTTCATGCACACATGAATATCAATAAATCTATAAAATTTCAATTTTATAGATTTATTGTTCAACTCCACCAAAGATTATGATTACAGTTCTATTATTTTACCTGTTTGTTTTTGGAGCGCACACAAGTTCATGGGTCTTGCTTGTAGACTTGACAGCTGGGACCCCTCCAACAGAGACTTACTGATAGCTTGATAGATAAACACAGTGGATATGGCCTCTCCTTGAAGTTTTATTGTACAGAGAAACAGAAAAAGGTCGTAAGTGTGACAACACTTGCCTAACTCCCATTAGCAGTGTGTGCTTCACAGGAGCTCAACCAGCACTGAAACGCTGTTTTACTTGGATTATTGGTCTTGCTGGTTTACTGTTGAAAAGTTTTTTTTTCTCTTTAGCTTGTAAAAATCTTGTCAGCATCAACGAAGACTCTATCAAATCCCAGCGAACGGCAGCACAACTTTGCCTGCCATTCCCGTGAAGCCGAAGCCTCTTTGTCTCCAAAGCAGAAACAGATAAAAGACGAACACGAACCGAGCAAAAGCCCTGGATGAGCTGTCTGGTTGCCATCAAAATTGGCAAACCAAATGAAAGACGGCTACAAAAAGCAGCAACTCGCTTTCATGGAAATCATGTGGAAACATATCTGAGCAATCTCTGTGGATATAAAGCTGAGGATAATCTCGCTCTGGAGTTGTGGCTGTGTGTCGGCGGCCTTTTAACTGCGGGGAAAGATTACAGTTTTTCATCAACATGTCACGATGATCGCACCGATACTGCATCCTCCTCAGCAAATCCCGCTCCTCATCTCATGTCAGGTTTTACAACCGTCACTGTGGGCGCTGAAATGCAGGATCCCATTCGGTATGGGTCCACCGGGGCCCCACCCTTATATTGTATCAGGGTGTTACTGTCAGTACAGAGAATGGCTGTTGGTGACCCAACATGCCACGCAGCTCTGATGCCTCACACATGACGGTAAACACTCTTATCAACGCAACCTCGGTCAAAGTCCTCAGATACGATCTTGCTGTCCTCCAAATATCCTGCTTTTTGCGACTTTTTTCCAGAGAATGTCACAGAAAAAAGTGTTAATCAGAGTCAGCAAGTGACATAAATCACCAGAGAGAGACACTCCTGATAAGAGCTATGTGGTCGCAGCTTGGAAGGCAGCGGGCATTGCTGATGAGATGAGTCGAAGAAGTGGGATTAGAGTGGAAGGGAGAAAGGGGCTGAGCTTCATTCTAAATGTCACTTTCTCCGTGTGATAAGGGAAGGCAGAAGCCTGATCACAGGGATCTAGACACTTTGATTGCCTCTGTGTGGAAAAAATGAGGGTTTGTCTTGCAGAGTGAGGTTGAGCCTGAAGGAGGTCAGAGGTCGAGCTAAAAGAAAAAATGCCCGCTGCGGCAGAGTACATTTTTCTGCAGAATTAGAGGTGGAATGGCTGTATCTTCTGGGGATTATAGGACAATGAGATTTCCACTGAAGCCCTTTAAGTTTTATCAGCAATGGCCAATCGCTGCGGCCACTCTGGAGCTCTAAGTACCATCCATCATGGCGGAGACAGCACATCCTGGGACACCTCGTTCGCATCATAATGCATTGTGAGGGAGAAAATGTCACCAGAGGATGGCGAATGCCCTCCATCGTCCTGTAAGGGTCTATTTAATTTGTTCCTGTAGGAGTGACTTGTGGAGTCAGGCTGAAACAGATCTTCAACAGATCCCATAAAACCGTCCCACGCTTTAACAGCATTGTTTTCCTAGAGCTGAACGCCAGCATGAGCAGGAAGGTCTGACCTCTGGGAGCCAAAGGACCCAACGTCATCCAACTCTGCGAACACCCGGACACATGAGCCGTGCTCGTTACCATTCCCTTTTCTTCTCCAGCTGCAAACAAGTGAGAGAACTATCAAGCCAAAGATGAGAACTGCGAGAACAGAGAGGCGCTTAATGAGCAGAGGATGGGTGTTTGGGGAGACGCTCCTTTCGGGGGTTTTCATGGCAGCGGTAGCAGCAGCTGCCTTTCAGCTAAAAGAGTGACCTGGCAACGTTGAGGTTATGTGTCAGCTCTGCCAGAGTGAACAGAGTCTCAATAAGAAGGAAGCCTCCATGGAGACTGGAGTGCTAATATTTCAGCTGAAATGAGGCTTGGAAGCAGCAAGTGCAGAAAGATCAAACAAACAGAGGAGGAGAAGCACCAAAAATATTACACTTTAAAATCTATATTAGATCAATCGCTCCTTTTAATAACCTAAATATTACACTATGTCTTAATATTGGTAATAACATCTCCTTTATACAGTATGCAGAAATAGAAAATGTCCAAAATAAATAAAAAAAAATTTATAAAGGGAAAATATATTACAAAGTTCTCACACCTGTGCATGTATGGTAGAGTTTAGAGATTAAAATAACATAATATTTTTCAAAGCATAAGTCACAGTTTTTTGCATAGTTTGGCCAGGGATGCAACACTTATGTGATTTTTAATTTTGGCTGATACATGTTATTTTCTTACCATCAACCAATTGCCCTTTAGCTGTTGGTTCCCTCTAACAACCCCTAGAGTGGACTGTAGATTTGTGTAGTTGTATTTGCTACTGACAGCAACCAAAAGTAGCACCATCCAAAACAAACATGGGCTATGTCCGAATTACTCCCAACTACTAAAAAACTATATAATGCTGTATTTTGTTCAGACGCAATGCATTGTGGTCTATATTTGACAATCTAGTAAGCATCAATGCACACTGGTTTTTTGCAAAGATTTCTGGGAAATTTCTAGGGTACTCGATTTTGGAATTGTAGATTTGGACAGCTTTACAAAATGGCGAACGCACTATATAGTGAACTATTTAAACATAGCTATGGAAAAGAATCTAATCCTTCTCCTAAACTTTATAATATTTCTAAGCTCATTCTAAGAATAATTCACTCTGACAATAGATTAAACATTTTACTATCATTTGTTTGGTTAACTGACATGTTAAAAGTCAAAACATAAATGACACAACTTTTGAACTATAACTAATTCACCAAAACTACAAATAATCTATTTTTATATTGAATTGTCAGCATTTTTCTCCAATCTTCTTTCTCTATCCTTGCTAAAGTTACAGCAAAGGCGGTGTACAGTGTTTGGCAGTCAGAAACATGCAATCAAGTCCTTATTGCAATTTCCCATAATAAGCATAAAGGTAAAATTCTAAGGCCAATGTTGATGTCTGAACTGTCTGTACTCCAACTGGGAGTGTCAAACATTACAGACCTTCAAAACACAGCTCAAGCAGTGGCTGAAAGCAAACCAGTCCTGTAACCACTGCCTTTAACTCTCATAATGTACCACTTTCTTGTGTTCTTATTGTATCTGTGACTCTGTCTTTTGTTTTGTCCTGTTTTATGTTTCCTGCCTAGGGACTATGGATGCAAATTAGCATCATTGCTATAATCCAGCATGTTTATGCCTATCATTGTTCTGTAGATGTTCATTAATGTGCATTGTCCCTATAAAATAAAGCTTAAATAAATAATAAATACAGAGCAAAAACTGAATCTTAAAAAAGGAAAAAGATTTTTTTAATGAAAATTTGTCTTATTTTCTTTCTTGCGAGAAAAACAATCTTATCAGGATAAATCTTAGTTTGAGAAAACCTGTGACTTGATTTATTTTCTTAAAACAAGAATTCAAGGTGAGACCTTTTTTTTACCCCATTGAGAGATTTTTTTTTATTTTATTTTTTTATTTTGTTTGCTTATTTAAAGAAAATCTACCATTGAAATCAATACATTAAGGTGACAGTGGCGATGCTGTCAGATCAAGATGAGAACAAATCACAAATTTCTATGACTTGTCCTGCACAGATCAATTTCTTCCACAGTTTTTCTCTTTAGTTATACGAGTGAGCTACGATGCACTCTGTAATTTTCTGTTCCACTGGGAACTCTCAGTCTCTCTCATGTTACACCACCAGACTGGAGGCACTCCTCTGCAATTGTAGAGTGAAGAGTTCATGCACTCGTAATGAATGATGCTGCCAAATCCTCTGGCCTTTCACTCAGTCCAGAAATGACTACCCAGCCACAGAAAAAAAGTGAAATAAAAAACAATGTTTCTCGCATGGTTGCAAGTTGTGGAGGATTTCCAGGCACTTGACTATTTCTGAAAGCCACTCTACCTCAGATGACCCTTAAAGGAGGGGGGGTGGGGGTGGAAAAGTCCTTTTGCGTGGCGGTGCTCCTCTGGATGACTCACATTTTGCTCGCCTGGACCAGATGAAAGAGGGGAACTTCCATCCTATCCCTCCAGCTCCCAGTGTTGATGTTTCCACGGCATGATGAGAGCCTGGGTGACATTTATGTCCAGCTTCTTTTTCCCCTCCCAGCACAGTGTCAGACGTATTTGAATAAAAAGAGATTGATGGGCAGAAAATGAAGAGTCAGAAGGTGAAAATAATGGAGAGAAAGTGATCTGCAAGGATATTGTGTTTCTAGTACTCCCTGGCTGCAGGAGGGTTTTATTACTGGAAGGACCTTGGGGCTACAAAGCTGCTTCCAAGCACCTGTCTTGTGCTGGAGAGTGACACTCTGCCTCGCAGTGCTGTGCACTCCATCATTCCTGCAGCACCTGAAGTGCTGGCAGCAACTTTAACTGATATCTGCTCCACTTTTTGGGTTAGAGTTGCACCTATGCAAGTGTTTTACAGCGTGTAACGGCACAGGTTTCAGAAAGAGGGCAGGGGGATTTAACCGCCATATATTCAGTGGGGGGGGGGGATTATGGAGGCAGCAGGTCTTTGATTTATGTAGCACACCTCCCTCCTTTGCACAGCTGTGGTGGAGCAAAGATTGGAATGGTTTAATCATTTGCTCAAGAGACAAGACATCAGTCCCACCCAGAATCCTGGACCCTACAGTCCCCATAAAGCATTTCAGCTGACATATTATGCTTTAGGTGTGCGGTTGTCTGGGAAAATCTAAACAAATCAAAGCAGGGAACCAATTTGAGAAAAGGCTGAGATATATACATCTTTAAAATCATAAAAAGTCAAAACAACCATATAAGAAAAACATGTGTACAAATGATGGTTTTTATTGGTTTTACAGTTTTACTGATTGCAGACTTGGTACTTTTTTTGCCTGACAAAATAATATTCAAAAGAATGAAGTAGAAAATTAACTATTTTAATCACAAATTTAGATGCTGACATTCTAACCAAAGCAGTGGTGGAGCTAGAACATTTTATATGGCAGAAGAATTTGTAAGGGTGGCAAATGAGAACAGCCAAGTAGAATGGTCAAAAAAATGAAACTAAAATCCATTACAATCTATCTTAAAGTGTGGATGCCATGCTTTGAACAACTTTGTCAAATAAAAAAGCCCTTTAAACGCTGATTCTATTGATACTAATAGTTAGCGTCGAAAAAAATCCGAAGCATATGAATAATAGACATCTTTCGGAGGAATCAGAGATTTGAATTTGCCGCTAAGAGCGCAGGCTGGAAGTGACCTCGATATGACCTGTGACGTAACGAAAGGCGTTGACTTTCGCAGTTCCGCTTCGGACAGCATGTAAACAAAACAGGTAGTCTTCGTTTCTCTCGTGTTTAAATCTGTTAATCATCAACATGCCAAGTCGTTGTGTGGCAGCTGGATGTAGCAATACATCTAGTGAAAGTGTATCTGTGTATAAAATTCCCAAAACAAGAAACGCTGCTGAAAAGGGGAAAGTTCAAGAAGGTGGACGGCGAAGGATTTTCCCCTCCAGATCTGCAGGAGAGAAGTCTGCGTTTTCGAAGGGACAAAAACCGGGACACAAACGAAGAATTTTGAACGGAGAGTTGGGAGGAGGATCTTGGCTTCTGAGTCAAGGAAAGGCGGGTGAGCTGGAAGCGAGCGAGCCGTTTTCTGGGTCGGAGAGGACGGCGCTGGAGTCGGGAGCGGAGGCTGCTAAGCTAGTGTGCATCATGATGGATCACATTGAGGCGAAGTAGTCGTGTTTTCTGTTGTCCTTGGATCCAACTGGAGTATTTCAACGCACTCAATGTTTTGCAAGAGAAGCAACAGGCCTGCAACGTTTTTTTTTCTTTTGCTTTTGAGGTGCCGGTACCGTGAGTAAACTGAACTGTGTGTGTGTGTGAGCGCTCGCGCACGAGAAAAGGTTTCAAACTGGTTCAAACAGGTAAAACTGTTAATGTTCCACAGTTGTTAATGGTATACAGTGACTTTGTTAACTAAAGAGTAGTAATATCTGGGAAACTTTTATTTTGTGACATTTATTTTGTAAATTGGGTTGAAAACCAGTGTTTACCTTTGTTTAGATTAGGCCAAAAGGGGACATTTTGAGTATATTTTAGGGTAAGTGGAGTAATTTAATTTTATACATTTTTTAGACTTACTGGAGTCTAGCCGAATCTTCATGCTGGCTATCGTCATCGGCATCACTAGACCTACTACTTTCTGCTATATCCTCCTCACTTTCGCAAAAGGGTTCGAATCGATACGGTTGCAAAAGTGACTCATCATCATGATAATCTCCGCAACCTTCCTCTTCATTTTTCTGTTCATCTGATGATAAATCGCTAATAGGTAGCATCACTCTGTGCTTCGCTATCGGTGCTAGCCATGTTGTCTGCCTTGTCTTCCTTTCGTTACGTCACAAACATGGCGGCGCGAAGTCGGCGGAATGCGTGAAGCCGGCGGCCGTCCTCGTTGTTTATATCGCGTTTTTCGCTATTTATTCTTTTTCGAAAAATATTAAATACAATCGCAACATGAAATAGAGACTATTTACTATATTTTGGCTTATTAAAATAGGCCATGTCACCCACACTTTAATCTATATTTACAGCTGTTATCAGATTACATTTTCTGAACATTGGTAACTGCAAGGGGGGGTGGGGGTGGAAGCAGAGTTGGAGGTTACTTTTATGGCTTTGAAGGAAATATTGGCGTGGGCTATAACTTTATTAATTATTGGTTGAAGAATAGAAGAGACCAAACCAAAAGACAAACTTTTTATTTTTCTGGTCAATCCAATCTTTTATCTTTGGTCACAAGGTTTGGGTCGGGACCAAAATGATAAGATTCTGGATACAAGTGGCTGAAATGAGTTTCCTTCACAAGGTGGCTGGATGCTCCCCTTAGATAATTGATGAGAAGTTTGAACACCCAGAACAAGCTTGGAGTAGAGCTGCTGGAGAGAGGATAGTTGAAATGTTTCTACCCTAAGGAGTAGGGGTGTAACAAGTAATCGGTGGATTGATTTAGATCCAACCGGATTGATCTATGTGAAGCAAGTTGTTACTCGAATTGAATCGAATTGACCTATACCATTATAAAATCATTTTAAAAGCAGGCATTCCGGGGCCACCAAGATGAGGCCCCAGGAAGACCCAGGACACGCTAAAAGGGACTATGTCCTCTGGCTGTCATTGGAACACCTTGGGGTGCCCCGTGGAGAAGGATGTCTGCGCATCTCTATTGGGACCGCTGCCCGCAACCCAGCTTCAGATAAGTGGGACGAAGACGGATGGAAGAATGGATGGACGATGGAGGGATAATTAGATATTCTAGTTAGGCAGGCACCTTCAGATGCAATGCCAGAGAAAACTGGCAATTGCATTTCCATATCCATTATTAAGTTCTATTCTTCGCTATCTAGTAAACACACGTTGTAGCTTTCAGACATTTTTTTCAGGGTTGCAGCCGTCCAGTGTAGATCCCAAGTGTTGCATAAATCCTGCTCGCTCTAAGTAAGACCACCTACTGCTGTTTGCTAATAAAGACTAAATATATTATGACTAAAGTTGTAAGATCTTGGCTAATGGTATTGAGGCCAAAAGACAGATAATGATAACAGATGGCTTTCAGAGGAGCAAAGCCATCAGCAAGAGCAGACTGAGAATGGGAAAATAAATTGCCACAGCAGTTTTGTGTGTGTGTGTGTGTGTGTGTTGGTGTGTGTTTGAGTGTGTGTGTGTGCGCACTTATCTTGTACAGGAACATTTTTAGTGTACAAAGCACAGACAGCATTCTGTCCAGCAGACTTCCATTTTTCAAATTACGTTTTTCTTTTTTCCTCCACCTGACATGTCTTCACTCATTCAGAGCGCCGTGACAGTCTGGCGCTGCTGTATCCAGGCAGCAGACTGAAGGACTTTATATTAAGCTGCTTTACTCCCCAGCAGAACAGCAAATACCTCACTAAGCACCTTGTTTCTAAGCTTTTTCTGCTGCAATTTGATTTACTCTTTACGATTTGCCAGCTCACTGGCAGAACTTTACTTATTTTTTTAGAAACTTGGTCATTTGGTTTGAAGAGAATATAACCTCAGCTCTGCTCTACACAATAATTGTTCAAACATTAAGTAATGAAAAAAATACAGACTAAAACATTTTTGTCCCATTCTGCAAGACAAACCGGCAGAATGGGATCACAGTCAAGTGGCTGGAATAATATACAGGAACATGTGTGCAGAATATGGACTGGAGACCCCAAGGTCAAAATGGGAAACACCTCCGGAGGTGGTAGAGAATGAGATCAAAGATCCTGTAGGACATCCAGATCCAGACTGATAGGATGGTAATGGCGAACCAACCAGACATTGTAGTGGTGGATAAAAAACAGAGGAAAGCCGTTGTGGTGGATGTGGCAGTGCCAAGCGATGGGAACATCAGGAAGAAGGAACATGAGAAACTGGAGAAATACCAGGGACTCAGAGAAGAACTGGAGAAAGCCTGGAAAGTGAAGGTGACAGTGGTGCCTGTGGTAATTGGAGCACTCGGAGCAGTAAACCCCAAGCTGGAGGAGTGGCTACAAGAGATACCTGGAAGGACCTCAGACTTCTCAGTTCAGAGAAGAGCAGTGCTAGGAACAGCTAAGATACTGCGCAGGACCCTCAAGCTCCCAGCCTCTGGTAGAGGACCCGAGCTTGGAGGAGAAACCACCCGCGGAGGGTGAGAGGGGCGTATTTTTTTAGTAGATTAGTTATACATTAATTGGTCAAAAATAAAACAGGCTTTGTGTGGCTACAATAAAACTGCCCTTCGGACACCCAAGAATCAACAAATATAATACTGTTTGTTTCTGGATCACAAAATAAAGGCCACACGCCCATGGCTTCTTGCTGGTTTTCATTTTGTTGTTTATGTTGGATAGATTCCATTATTGCAAAGACTGGACACACAAGGGGTATATTTGTGTAAACTCCTTTTAATGTCTTAGGCTCAACTTTATTTTAATTGTAAGTTTCATCTTATTGCCATATTTTTTCCAATCGGAAAAGGGAACAGAGATAGATCTCTGTAACATGGACCCTCTACCAGTTTCAAATCTAAACTCAAAACTTACCTGTTTATTTCTGCCTTCCCATCCTGATTCACTTTTGATTTTCTTTTATATTTATTGTGTTTTTAATGTTTCTTTTTAAACTTTGTTTGTACAGTGTACTTGGGTTTCATGAAAGGCGCTTTGAATAAAATGGATTATTATTATTATTATTATTAGAATTGTTCAGTGGCGCAGGGGTTAGCACTCTCACCTTCGACAGGTCACAAGCTTCCCTGCTCTGCTCCATTCCGATGCATACACTTGGAGTCAAAGAGATCCATGTACGTCTTCATTTTCCTTGTCTGAGCTGGTATCTGGCTCAGAACTGTACGGCTGGATAGCTCCAATATTGCTTTCAACTGTTGCACCGGCACTGTTAGGTTGGCGTTATAAGGGGCTGTAAGCTGGCGAAAGAGAATATAAACAAAGGGTTAATGAGAAATGAAGGCAGGCTTACACTGCACTAACAGTACCGCCCAACACATTTCTGATGAACTCCTGCAGGTTTTTAGTTTTGGCTAAAAAGGCCATGATGTTATCATAATAATCATCACTATCTACAAGACCACTGGGAAAGCTTTTACAATAGATCAAAAGATGATTGGAATAGGATTTTAGGACAGTCAGCTCTTGTTAAACTAGCAGAAAAGTAGAGCTTTTTTTTTAGAAGTGTGCAGTGTGCTGGCTTTGGCTTTTTCTCTCTGTGCAACAAAATTTATTTTGATTTTTTGGTCTGCTCACAAAAAATATGCAGCAAAGGTATTTTTTATGCTTTTGAAGCACTATAGAACACAGACATATTGAAACCCATTTTCAGCTGGTACACCTGTGAGATATCCCACTTGTGCAAGCTATTTACGGTCACCAACAGGGGATGAAATATGCTTGAGGACTCCCAGGCTCACGGCCTCTTCTGGAGATAATCTGCCCCACTTCCCTTTTACTTTCTAATTTTGACCAGACATAAATCAGCTAATGGGTGGGATCATAATGGAAAAATGTGGCCAAATCTGTTGACTGTGCTCTTGCTCCAAGAGGGAACCTGAGAAGAAAAAAGCTTTTTTTTTGCTGCCCAGATCATTCTCTTCCTTCACTAAACAAACTGAGGTCTACTGTGTTTGTGCATGGAGAGCTTTCGTCTCTCTGGCTGTTACCCATGAGCTCATGGGTGGGCACCCATCCTGTCCCAGCAAAGACGAGTCATCCCACATGGTCGAGCTGCGGGGATGAGTGTTGTAACCCAACAGGATGACAATATATGCAATTCCTGTTTGGCACACAGTCAGGCTCTCACGGGAACAGGAAAGGGTGTGCATACAAGCATGTGTGTGCTGGTGTGTGCGTCGATGCACACACTCCCAGTACTGCTGACCTTATATCACATTCAAGTGCAATGCAGGCTTTTCCCTCCACCTATACCTGCTGTCTCTCCGGATTCTCACATACAGCCCAAACAATGGTGTGCACACTAACGGCAAAGCTGCTGTGGCAAAAGGTCAAGTTGGAACCATTCAAACCTAAATTTTCTCTTTACATCATGTTAAATTCAACTAAAGTACAGCTGCAGGTGTTGTTTAGAGCACAAGGCTTAATTTTTTTTAACCCTTTAAAGCGCACTACATCAAAGAATTAACAAAAAAGTACATTTTTGTGAATCAAAATGTTTCTTAAACCCTTTGATGAAACCCCATATATATTTTTCCAATATTAGTTTTTCTTTAGGTAATGAAGCCAATTGAGATGACTATTGTTGTGATATTTGGCTACATGAATCAAATTGAATTGAATTAGGTTTAGATTTTATCATTTATTAATTGTTGGGTGATTTGATGTGATTTTCCTCACCACAATGTTAGTTTAGGATGCAAAAATATTAACATGTTCAAGAAAAAAGCACCTTATTCACCCACTGTCTCATATTTGATCAAGACATTTTTAGCATAGTGTAACTGTTTTATAAAGAAGTAATAAGCTCTAGATGAGTCATTCTCACCATGAAGATTAGGAAATTAGCAAAACTTTTCCTACCAGAAGTGTTTTTGAGATTTCATGGAGTCAGCCTTTTTGTACGCTGAGCCCTAAAGGGGTAACAGAAAGCTGCCAAGCTATGTTTGAACATGAGAGTTTTGAACGCAGAAGCTTAAGACACGCATTTACATAGACTTTTCATTTGGAAGTGGCCACTTGATTGCCCATGGCGGTGTGAACGTAACTTTATTTTTTTGAAATATTTGCTGAGATTTTCTTTTGCCTTTTTGTTGTCCTTTATTTTTGTCATTAGTTTTTGAGGTCCAATTATTTTTGCCTTTATATTTTTTTATAAATGTATGTGCCTATTAAATCATTACCAGATCCAAGTCCCTGATTGGTCAAAGTTCCACTGGTTTAACTTTTAACACAGGTTCAAATGCTGCCCATTTTTGTACGTAAAGCCTGGAAACGGTCGTAAAAACTTGCGCAGCGATTTATGAATGTGATAGTTTTGAACACGGAAGCCCGAAACTCGCATTTATGCACGTTTACATGGAATTTTCATTGAATGTGTCGCTTGAACGTGCGTTGCTGAGGCCGATCTGACCATAACTTAACTCGCTGTGTTGTCCGGGAAAAACTTGCAGCGAGATGTAACACACTAAAGGACAACCAGCCTGCATTCAAAAATGGTTATCGGCCACAAAATGGCAGCTTTGAACAGTATCACACCCTAAAAAGAAGGCATCTGACTTGCAATTTTATTTATACTGATAGCCTCACTGTGTAAAACTGAAATGTCTCTACATATCCAAATGTTTACACTTTATCCTAAAAATACAGCCTGGCAGTAGAGCATCTTGATGTCATACTGTAAATAATATGACTTTGTGAGACAGCGTAAGGAAAGGTTGATGGCTGAAATTAAGACTTTTTTTTTCAGACATACCTATTATGTTGTGTAAGCATATATATATATATATTTCTGCTGTACAAGTAAGGACACTTTCTTTTCAAAAAGCAAAAGATAAGAAAAGAGGTTTTCCAGACTGTTGGACATGACGGACAGATTTTCAACCAGCTTTTTCAGCCTGTGGAAACAGCTGAAGTCCAGAATAAAGGAAAAGAGAAGGGGTTATCAGTGTCCCCACCTGTAAAGAGTGGCACAAGGCAAGAAGAGCGGCACACCTTTAATTAACCTTCACCTTCCTTCACTTGTTTTCAAGACACGGGTGTGGGGAGTTCCTATGCCAAATGGGTGGGAACCAGGCTTTTATAGAGTCAAGGTAAAAAAATTGGTTGGTTATTTGACTGCAGAGAAACACAAGCCAACTGCCAGGATCGCAGACAGGGTCTCAGTTTGACTGTTTACGAATTAAACATGTAAGAAATAAAACAATATCTTCATTATAAAAAAAAAAAGCTTCTACATGTTAAACAATATAACAGTTTGTAAAGATATTCTTGTTTCAGCCTTCTTGGGATTCGCTCAATGAAAGGGGGGGGGGAGTCATCTAAGATAGCACAAGGGTTAAATCCTGGTTGTGCCTGGCACCTTTCTGACACCAGAACAGTTTCAAAAATAGGAAATCAATCTCCATGACTGATGTTTTTTTTTTTTTTTTTTTCCCAAAACAGCAATTTTACACCAATAAAACAGGCGATTGATTACCTCTAAATCACACAAACTCCTGCGTTTATTTCACGTTTTCATCCCCTGCTGCTTATTGAACCTGGGTTTAACGGTCCTAACATGAGAGCTCCAACAGTTTCTGTCTTAGATCCATCCTGTCCTGACAAGAGTCATTCAGTTTAATTCAGTCTCCGTCAGTGTCGACCCCAGAGACAGATTTTTCCTCATCGACTGACCTTTGTCAAGCTCAGTGTTGTGATGACAGGACCTGTGGCTTTAACTCTGGCTGACAGCCTTGTCATGTAGGATTTGACTGGTGCCAAAGGATGTCTCAAACTGCAACAGGAAACAGAAAAACAACAACAATAAACATCATACATCAAATGGATTTTAGCTATTGAAAGGCAACTACCAATAATGCCTCATTTAAACATTTCGTTGAAATATGTCAATATTAAATAAAAAGGCAAGTAAATTCTTTGCATCTCACTGTCACTGTTATTGAGTGTGTCATCTTTAAGAACCAGATGATACATATTAATCGACTAGCTTTTGGGATTTAGCAATTACCGGCTCTTTTTTTTCCTTCATTTTCTTGGGAGAATCTCTGGTGGCACCAGATGTTGCCGTCTTTGTAATGCTCATAAGTCTTACTGGAGTCTTTCTTTTGGCTTGCAGTAATTCTCAGTGGCATCTGGATAATTCTAATGAAAACAGTTTCTTCATCTGTTAAAAAAAAAAAAGAGAACATGTTACAAGAAGGGATGGTCTGCCCCCAGTTATTAAAGTGAGGGATTGCAGCTCGCAACATTAGTCACTGTATAACAGTATATGTGGATTTTCTTTGTTAATTGGCATTACATACTGCCATCTTAAACTAATAAATGTATAGATGGAACAGCAAATACAATATATATAACTGTAATAAAATAGCTTTTAAAGGGCTTTAAAAACAGGACTCTAAATCTGTTGCACTCATTAAAGTAAAAAAGAAAAATGTACAATGCAGTTATATGAGTTAAGTATATTCTTTTTTTTAAATCAACAATATGAAACGTAGTATGAATGGCAACAATATCTGCAAGTTTTCAAAATAATTAAAATTATTATTATTTTTTCAAATCTTGAACTCTCAAAACTTAGTTTTACTGAAAACAGAAGCATAAAACTATAAAAACAAAAAAATAAAGATATTGAAATCAATGGATACCAGTTCATTTGAACTATCGTGACAAATTTCCTTTTTCTAATTGGATGTTTCTATCAAAACACAAAGCTAAACACAAAAATACATGAGTGGTGAAATATTGGCAGAAATATTCATAGCCCTTTACCCTCTTACAATTACAAGTGGTTTGAAAATAAATACTGAAGGATCAACTCAGAGGCTGAACGTATTACGCTTTTGTCAAAATCGCTAAGTAAAAATTTCATCCAGTAAAAAAAATACGAGTAAGACCAGAAAAAAAGATTATTGAACTTCACAATTTAAAAAGTTATTCTTGAAAATCAATCTTGTTTGAAGCTGCACTGTACTACCCAATATGGATACAGTGAGCATCCATTCACTCAGTGTGCAACCACAATGTCACTACTAAAGGAACTACCTGCTTTTGGTGTGTTCTCACAACTTTTATGTATGTATGCAATGTGTAGCAGAAGGCTCACATAGCAGAATGCAATAACACAGAACTAGCTGGTGTATTATAAGCCTCAATACGTTTTCACATGATTAAGCATTAGCATACCTTAACATTTAAATCGCATGGCAGGAACACCATGTGCCTTTATTAGTACTATATAGATCATGTAACAGAGGTTAAATGGGTACCATGTGGTATGAGCACCATGCAGTACTGTATAGGGGTATGTAGCAAAAGCATTATGTAACGTAAGCACCACAAATCATATGCATCATGTAGCATGACAATTATGTATCAAAAGGCTTCTTATGACCAAACCACTCGTTCAACTCAAGGTTGTGATATCAAAATCCCAAAGCAGACACAAAGGCTCAACTCCACCCATTTACATTGTGCAGCATTCGATAAAAATTTAAATTAAAATGATTTTTTTTTTAGAATAAAGAAACAAGTTATTGGAAAACTGAACCAAACAATCAAAATGCAAGTCCAAGCAAAAAACACCCAGAAAAAGAAGAGTTCTTACAGTTTTTCTCAGTCGCTTTAGTACAATTCTCAGATCAGAATGAAATTCCCCAAACTATTTGTTCAATCTTCACATCATGATGTCACTTGTGCACATCATATAAGCAGTTTCTCACTTCTTTGATGAAGTTGCAATTGCTTTGGTACATCCATGCAAATGATTATGTACATTTGTCTGCTCTTTGCTACATTATCAATTGTTTATGTCATGTTGATCAAAATGTGCAATAGTCTTACTCCTCAAAACACCAAGTCATTAGTTCATCGTATAAGTCATTAACTGCAAAATGGTTGACCAAGTTGTCATAATGTGACAAACATATTTCACTGCATTGCACGAGAGGATATTCGCTGTGATGTGGATGAGAATTTGTGGCCTAACGTACAGGAACGACAAGAGGTGTAGGAAGACCACACCAATTCCTACTGCACTGCCTGTACTGTTGGACAGAATATTGTCCTATCTTTTTTTCCCTTTGTGTTACTGTTTACAGTGGTTTTTTTTCTATGTTGGTATGACATGGTCTGTCAATAAATTACAATATGAACAATAAAAATGTAAATGTGAATCTTGTCCAGTCTCTTGCAATCAAACAAAAAAGGTGTAACGTACATTTTACAACAATTGTCATCAAAACTTTAGCCATAGTTTACATCCTCTAAAGTACACAGTTATATTGACGACATGACTAAGTCATTTGACTGTCTTGTTCATAGACAATGACACAAGGACTTGACATTCTGTTGGCACTGACATGTTCAATGACATAAAGACTTAGTTTTGAGAGATGAACTAATGATTTTGAGCAAGTTACAGGCTTTTTCAAGAAATCCATAGTGTTTTGCTGTTTGTACAAATTGTTTTGAGAAATGCACACACGTATTTGCAAACTTCAATTCTGATCTGAGAATTGTACTAAAGCGACTGAGAAAAAAACTGTAAACTGTTTGTTGATGTGGCAACTTGCTGGCCCTTCAGTTAAGTGCCAAGTGCAAACCAGAAGAATGACAGAAGTAGTTTTTTTCTTTTTTTGATCCATTAATTTTTCTTTAAAGCTTTAAGTATGTGTGCTGCTATAGGTTTTTACTAATCGTCACCCAAAGAAAATATAAATCAGAGAGGAAATGCTGCATGACAGCCCTTGCAAGTAATCAGCGATGTTGAACCTGTAACAAGAATGTAAGTCAAAAATATTTTACTTTTTGCCTTGTTAGAAGCTGATGAAAAAGAAATATTGTTAGTCACCAAAATACCAGTGCATTTGAGACGTATCAGTAAACAAATAAACACAATGTGTTTGTTTGTTTGTAAATGTCAAATCAAGTCTCAAGCCATGAGACTTTAGTCTTAAGTCCAAATCCCCATCTCTGCTTTGCTGCAAAGAACAAGTGAAAAATAAAAGGGTTTTCAAAACAAAAAAATGCATTTCTCTCTTTCCTCAGGTTCTGGCACCACTGCTAAACCAAATCCCATGTCCTCCACTCTACCAGTTTGGTTTCTTCCCACAGCAAAAAAGAAAAAATAGAATAGAACACAATTAAAAAACATAGATTGAGTAGGAGATTAATGTGAATATTTTCACCACAATAGAAAGTTAAATGAGGTAGCCAGGAGGAAATAAAATTCACAAAATTCCCTTGAGCAGCATAGAGATGAGGATTTGCTATAGTGATAAACTTACAAAATATTAATAACAAGCAGGAAGTTCAAATGTCAGATCAGAGTTATAAGACAGGTGGATATAGTTCCTGATGGATGGAGCAGGTTGGACACAACAAGGCATACTAGAAACTGTTTGGAAAGTAAATGGGGCCCTCTTGTGGATAAAATAAAAAAGCAAAAGTTACATATAAAATGAACCCTGCCAATTTGGGAATCCAAATTCATCAACATTATACCTGTTTAAGGTAAAATGTTTGAGACGAATATTGCACACTTTGATTTGATAACTTAATTTGCTTTAAAGGCTTACATAATTGCAGGTCTAGCTATGTGTCTTTGCAGTTCCATAGATTTACTCAGGATAAGACAATTTTGTTATACTTGCATTTTATATTTAAACTGTGTGCATGTAGGCATGTAGGCCAAATATCCAGATAGGAGAAAGTTAATACAGTCTAACCTTTAAGTATCATCTATCATAGTTCATACTTAAAATGATAATTCTGCAAATTTCTCAAAAAATGGCACTTGAATGCTAATCATTCTGCAAAGGGCAGTTTTCAATTTACATCTATTATGATTAAATAAATCTGATGTTGCACTCTGTGTAAAGATGAGAATGAGGAGATTAGATCAGCAGATGGAGGAGGTGAAATGTTGTCCAAACAGGAAGACTATATGGTGGCCCAGAAGGGTTTAAACCATTTTAGTGACTGCTATATAACTGCTGCATTCTGCTTTGTGTGTAGATTATACGCCATCAAAGACAAGCAAGGGATCAAACAGATGCTTTCACCGCCCCAGGTTACTGTTACTGGAATAGAGCTACTCTATGGAAGAGAGATCATGAAAAGTCTGTCATCCATAAGGCCTCAATGAAACACTGGTAGTGCTTTAATACCACACAAGTTCATGGAGACATCACAGAGCAGCTACTAGCCACATGTCAGCCAGATATTGGAATGTAGGGAATACCTCACATGCCTAGCAGCAGTGACAGCCTTCTTTGGGACAAGATGCAATAATAATAATAATGCATCTTTAGAAGGTTGATCCATTTTTAAAAAACTATAAACTGACTTCATTTGCAACTTACCTCACCCGCATCCCAGAATAAGATGATTCAAAGCACCTGCGATGTCATTATATCAAGAATAATGAAATGAAAGTGACAAAGGTGTTCTCAGTAACGGCGGATGAAGTAATCATCCGGATCATTGGTTAGGGCAGCTTGCATTGTGTGTGCAATATGTTTCTTCACAGGGCTTGGTGCAAGAATGATTCCTAAGACTTTCCCAGCTTGATCCATTTGATTCCAAGTCCATTACTGACATCATAACGGCATGTTGAAAAACCTGGAATAGGACACTTAAAATGTGTTGCTTAATCCAATGATGGTGCCGCTACCGCTAGTATGAGTGGAACTGTAAGTGGTGTAAAAAGCAAAGAGAAGCATCCAGAGGCAATATATGCCCATGAGCTCAATCAGGTCTTTTGTGCCGTTTCTAAAGCCATCCCAGAGGTACGTATTCAAACCCCATGAGTGTCCCTACTCTTTCATCTCTTGCCTACTATTAGAAACTGCAACAATTTCAAAAGCAGCTTGATGTGGGGGAGAAACAACTTGTTCAGTTGAGAAAGACTCGCTGGGCATGCCAAATTGAAAGGGTGAATGTTACTCTGCAGAACCTTCCTGTTTGCATCTAGACGTTGGAGGACTTTTCAGTACCTTTAGCTAAGGGGCTGGAAAGCAAAGTTTGCAGGTTTGGCACCATCTACATGCTTCTCATGTTTCAGACGTTGCTCTCAGAAACTCAGGGTCTGCATAAATATTTACAAAAGGGCAAAAGGATATAAAGTGGTAGATCCGAGCATACTCAAAAGTTGCAAAATCGAAGCATCTAGTGGCACACGTTCAGACCTTTCTACTGGACACAGTCTGAGAGTGAGAGCATTCTTTCTGGTTCTTATAGCGCTGGAGGAGCTTCAGAACAGGTTTTCAGGAATTGGGGGAAAAATCTTGACAGTCATGTTGACCTTCTTCAGAGCATTTCCTGAACGAAGAGGCACTGACACATCTGCCTGAAAATAATGCCATCCAAATGAAGCCCAAAGAAATTCTTGTTGCAAAAGCTTCCCTTAAAAGAAAAAGACCTAGCATTACCCACTATTCGAAGTGTGTTTTCCGTTTTGGGAAAGGACATTTTCCCTTCCCTTGTGGTTGTGAAAGGTCTTTCAGTGCCCTCCGCCGTCATGAGATGAGGAATATAACACGTCAAGAGCGGCTAAGTAAGACACACTCATACAAGCATTTTCATTTGAAACATAGGTTTTTCAGAAACCGAAAGCCAAAAAGTATTGAATGGCAACCTCTGCCACGACCGGTCCGTGAAAATATTGCATGACATTAAACCAGTCTGTGGCCTAAAAAAGGTTGGGGACCACTGCTTTGGTGCACATCTTGTTCTTATTCTTTTTTTAAACAAGTGGTGGATATCCAGCGAATTGGTTCTGCCACTGTTTTTTTACTAAATTTATACTTTTGATCAAAATAATTGTGGTTTAAAAGGGACATTTTCTACAAGAAATATAAAATTTCATTCAGCACAAACCATAAGTTTCAGTTCATTCAAGACTTTTTAAAGAAGGACCAAATGTGAAGAAACTGGATTCTCTAGAAAGGACTGTATTAAATTTTAGTTTGTAACCCCGTCAGTTTCTTACACACAGAAATAATGAATAATGACTCAGAGACAGTTACTTAGCTTTTGTGGAGGTTTTACTTCGCACAAACACGAAGGGGACAGACAGATGAACATGGTGCATTCAAAGTCCGAACCAACGAGCTCAGGGATGGGCTTTGTATAAAAACCCTGCATTTGCATATTCAGAAGATCGTCCGATGGACCTCGTGTGAAAATCACGCCCACAGGTTACTGCTGGAGAGGAGCTCCAAGGCTAAAGTGAAGATAAGTCTGAGGCCTGCTCAGCAGAAAACACATGCACAGAAAAAAAGGGAGTATGAGAATAAACTGTGAGAGCAATAGTTTGGCTGTGCTTTCTTCAAATGTAATATAATTTTGAGATGACAATACATGCTTAGTGAATTAAGTTTAAACCATTCGTGTAATAAAAGTTAGAGGCAGTTTCTAACTATTCTTCACAGCTTTTTAAGGTATTATTTCCACCGCCATTCAATAATTTTAAGACTTAATAAGACCCTAGGGGAACCTGAAGGTCTACAGCCAGCCCCTCACCTTCTTACTTTGCTATTTCACTCTAAATACCATAAAAACAGTTACTGAATGCGGGTGTGACTGCAGCTCTCCATTTGCACACAGGGGATGGGTCAAATGTAGAGAACAAATTTCACACATCTAGGGACGTGACAGTTAGTGGGAGTTTAAGTTATCCTATATGTTTTGGAGCCAGATGCCAGCTCAGATGAGGAAAACAAAGACGTACATGGGTCTCGTCTTCAAGTGGATGCATCACCAATTTGTAAAAGCTCCTAGGTCTATACTACAAGCTTTTACAAAGGAAAAATGCCACAAGAACACTTTAAAAACACCAAAAACAAAGTTTCCTTGGAGTGGGTCTTTAAGTAAGAGGTGTCAGGTTGTCTTTGCATTTCCACACATACTCTGTTTAGGTTACCCTCACTGCTATAGTGGTCACCCATAAGCCTATTTGGATCTTAGCTGAGATAGCAATGGGTTTACTCGTCGCTGGTGATGCTGCGGACTATTCTCTATGTGAGCGTATTAGTGCTGCTAAATGCACTAATACGCTCTGGGTCAGCCTGAATATGAGGACACGACTCTTCGGAGCAGGTGGACAAGAGACGGTGGGCCAAGTAAGAAGGGAGGGTGAGGTCAGAGCAGTGATCATTTAGCTCTTGAGATATTCCTTTGGTGATCTTTTGCAAGGAACCAGTGAGACAACAGATGTGCTTTTAGGCTGCTGGACATGTTTTCCAAGTTAATAGGACTTTTCAAAGGGCCTCAGGTGCCAGCAGATTCTGGAACCGCCAAAAAAGACCCCGACCCAGCTCCTCCAGCTAAGGTAAGACTTGCTGTATATGAAATATCCTTTTGTTCATTTGGGGTACCTCCAAATAGGAAGAAAAGCAGGAAATCTCCTCAGCAAACCTTTACAGTAAAATCATTTGCAATTCAGCAAAGCTTTTTTTTTCAGAAGTGCCTACTAGACAGATGGTTAATTTGTCAAATCTAAATTCACAATTCCTTAAACCACCCCCAACAATAAAATGTCTTACTAATGGAGCCAAGCTTTGACTCTGGGGGAAATATTTGTTTGTCATGCAGGAAGAGAAACCAGCTGATAAAGAGAATGAAGCCAAGAAGGAGGACAAACTTCCAGGTAATTCAATTCCATAATTACTGTTTTTACCACTGCATAAAAAGAGGGTGCATGTATTTCTGTGATTGCGTCGGTTTCAACATTTTTGGGGGTTTTTTTGTGCCGTCTTCTGCAGAATCTTACTAGCCGTCTGTTTGTGTCATATTTTGAAGCAAAAGCTGCTGAATTTCTGGAAGCTCCAGACAGCTGGAGGCAGACATATTGATCATAAATAAAGGACACCTAATTTTCTTTGCAGAGCAAGAGGCATGCACAGCAGTGCAGAGTGACCCACGCTCGAGAAAAGAATGAACTATTTTGCAAATGCACTTTCAAAATTTCTGTGTTGCGATCTCTTTTGCATTCTAAGTTCACTTGTGGTAAAATCACTAAAAGTTTGATCTGCTAATACAGCTTTTCATTCGTTGTTCATGCAAGTGTAATACCATTCTGATGCATTTTGTATTATATTAATTACAATTTCCTTTTTTTTTATTAACACAACATTAAGACAAGCTTCAGAAGGCATTCTCCTTCTGAAGAAATAGGACATCTACACTGAGTTATTTTTAAAATAACTCAAGAACACAGATATTTAAGTTCTTTCACAACACTTGGAAGTTTAAAGAGGCTGCTTTTTCTGCAAATAAAACGACAATAATTTTAACAAGTTTTAACAAGTTTAAATATGAAATTCAGTAGAAATATTAGCTTTTTGAGTAGATCACAAACAGAACGTTTTTATTTTATTTATTTATTGTTCCTGTCCAGCACCAGCTGCAGCTCCGGCCCCCGCTCCAGCACCAGCTGCAGCTCCGGCCCCCGCTCCGGCACCAGCTGCAGCTCCGGCCCCCGCTCCGGCACCAGCTGCAGCTCCGGCACCAGCTGCAGCTCCGGCCTCCGCTCTGGCACCAGCTGCAGCTCCGGCCGCTGCCCCAGCTCCAGCTAACCCCGACCAAGCTGGTCCTGAGGGGTAAGGCCTCCAATCACGCTGCTTTTTTTTTTTTTTGGTTTCTGCGATGCTCATCTACTTACTGAAATTAATAGTACTGAAGGTTATCAGTTTACTTAACATTGTTGTGCGTGTTGGGGCTATGAACAGTGAAAGCATCATCAGCAGATAAATCAGATCGTCTTATAAGTTGCTGGAGAGACAGAGAAAGCTGTCACAGGTGAACACAGCCTCCCAAAGCCTTATCCTCCATTGCAGCATGTGCATTAACTGAGGAATGACCTGAAAGGGGATTAAAAGATTTGCGGCTCTTCAAGCGTAAGAAGCTCATCGGGGCTTCTTCTGGCTCAGCCATGACAGCCATAGAGGTAACAAGCAACAGCTACTGTTAATCATCTCAGTGAGGAAGTCAGATTTCAAAATGTGACGCGCTATAAATGATGCACGAGTGGATTATAAATATTTAACCGTGAAGCCATAGTTTGGTCATTGACGTAGTTGGGAGATTGTAACGAGGTCCGAGGTTATCTGAGGGCAGTGGAGCACCACCTGTTTAAACTCGAACTCTGAGCCGATAATTGTTTTAAATAGAGGATGCAATGATCTAATGATCCACCTTAAATTTATCTGCATTTCTTTTCTTTGATGAAAGTTTGCTTTTCACTCTGCATTCGTGAAGGGCAACTTAAACATGACCTTTTTGATATGTGTTAAACTTCTTCAGGCACCTCAGCTTGTCTTTTATAGTGTTGGTGTGAAGAATAAATCTATTTCGGGGTCATGGGGGTGCTGCAGTTGGGCAAAGGTGGGGTACACTCTGAACAGGTCACTAGTCTGTTACAGGGCAACAAATGTACCCTACAACAGAAATGCAAACTATAATTTATATAATGCAAAGGCGTGAAGAGCTTCATCCTTGGACAATACCCTTCACGCTACTGCCTACCTATGTAGCCACAAGGAGGCCTAAGTCTGGGTGGCCCTGTGCCGGTCCGCAGCCCAAATCTTTGCCAAACCACCTGTGCCAAACTGTGCGTGACCCCTGAAGGGATATGCTGAAATGTGAACAACAATCCATGTAATGCGAAGCAGCAGACTGTGTCAGCATGAGACAGTGATCTGGATTGAATAGACACATTAGTGCGGTAAGAGGCGACAGATTTCAGGGATGATTAGCACTGACAACATATCAGCACTTCAAGACAATGCAACCAGAGGTGGTATTCACAACAAGAAAGACTACATCTTGTCAAAAACAGCAGACACTGAACTATGAATAAAAAAAGTTCATCCTAAAAGGCAACAGTAATTAATAAATAAAAAAAACATTGTTTTGGACCAAAAAAAACGTGACACTTAATTATTAAACTATTTGACCTGATGCCCACATTTTTCATATTTTACCTTTAAGATGTGCTGACTGAAAACAAAAACTGAACATTTCTGTCAGTTGTGTTATCATTTTGAGCCACAAGGGGGCGAAACAGACACATTTTGGCCACACTTTTTGTTTTCTTCCAAGAAATATTATATTGTATTTTCATCTGTTTAGAATTATTTGCCTATTTGTCTTATGTTACGCACTTTTCTTCTTTTGTGCTTATTTTCTGAAAACACTGCAAAAAAATCTGAGTGGTTTTTGTCGGGTCTGAAGTTGTTTCATAAGTTCTCAAGATTTCTGTTTCAAGTTCCATTCAGGTCTTTTTTTTCAGGTTGGGTATGTTAACTACTTCACCATATCAGTCACCATTCTGTTGAATCTTTTCATCCTTTTTGCATTTTGGCATGGGTATGTTTTCAATGGCAAATACCTTTTTGAGTTTATTTTTTTAGGCTTTAGGTTTGCTGAACAACTGGTTTCCAACACTTTTTTTAGCCTTTCATCCTTCTCAGCTTTTTCCCTAAAGAAATATGCCTACCCCATTTAGATTTTCATAGATCCTGTTTTGAGGTACACCTCAGGTGTAGATGCAGGGCCAAAATGTAAATCAAGGAATCTGTAACTATTCCTCTTAAAAGTTTATAAATGTAAACTCTAATCATCCAGCTACAGCTGCCAGAATCGTAGCTTAAGACTTTTCAAGTATTTTTACAAGTTTCCTGCATTCACGAGGAATGTTGCTTTAGTCCTTTCACTTTTTTCCTCAGCTTTAATAACAGCAAGTATAGATCCTAATGTTGTCTAAACCTCCTCCAATCGGCTAAAGCTTGGAGGGTGTAAATCCTCAACTGTTGGTCCAACACTTTACTACAAATCTACTCAGGAAACACAGGCAGCCTGCAGGATCATTGTTTGATTATTGAGCCTGTAGGGTTAAATTGTTCATGAATGTTTTTTCTACGGGCGGGCTGCTGGCAACAGGTCCTGAGGAACACTTAACACAAGTAAGGGTTTAAGTGTTGGTGAAATAATTGTATGAACCCTGTCCACTGCACAAGAAGCCCATTAGTGCTTTTTTAAGTGAAAGGTGTGCAATCCTTGTGTGTTCCTTGCACGAAGCCTGGCTCTTGCAAATGAAGAATATAGACAGAGTGTAGTTTGTGTTGGCATCCTACGGGCGTCCAAAGGGGAACTTATGCGCACACCTTTTTTTTGCATGGTCAGTAAGGAGCTAGTGCACACATCATACTAAGGGCTGGAGTCCTGCGTAAAGCAGCATCCTCAAATACTTCACAACACACTTACCACACGACAATTGTATGTTCCGTTTTCATTCGGTCCCTTAAAGTGGCCGAACGACCCACAAGGGAACTGCAGGGCACAACTCCACTCACCCTTAATGGAGCCCCTTTTGTCTACAACCCTCTGCAGGCCCAGACAAGGAAAAGACCTGGGGCCTCGTTTATAAAACTTTGCGTAGGATTTGCGTCAGAAGTGGCGTACGGATGAAACATAGGACGTGCGTACGCACAGAAATATTCAGATTTATAAAGCTGTGCGCACGCACATCCCACGCATCTTTCCCTTAATAAATCACAACCGATTCTAAATGCAGTGCAGCTTTTGCGGCTTCATGACACGCCCATAGTTGCCCATAAATAGTCCGTGAAACGCCCACAAATTAATATTCATTGATGGCGAAACCATGGCACACACCGAGAGGAAATCAAAAAAACGTAACTTCACTCAATGAGAAGTAGAAGTTATCGTTGGCGAGGTGGAAAAGAGGAGAAAAGTGTTGTTTGGAAGGCACATTGTGGGCATTACTAATGCCAAAAAGGCACGTGAGCGGAAAACGGTGGCAGACGCCGTAATGCTGTAGCCTCACAACCTCGGCCACGGTCCGAGGTTGTGAGCGCCAGATGCATGCACCGGGTGACAGGCGTGGTTCCTCCGAGTGCTCCTCTGTAACGCCGGGCCCAAAAGCCCGCAGAGGTCCAACAAGCCGGCTCGAGGAAGTCGGAACCGGCTCATAAGCCACTCGTCCTCGTTTGCCAGCAAGTCTTCTTGCTGTCTAAAGAAAGATGCCTTCACTCCGAATTCTTCCATTTGCCACATCTTCTAAGAGCGCAAGATCAGCCATTGTGCGTCATTACGCATTGTGATGGGGCATTTTATTTCCCTCCATTTATTTACATCTGACAAGCTACAGATGTCAGTAATAATCCACTTGGAAATGGGAAGTAGTTCCGCGCAAATGTAATTTCTTGTTGCTTTGTGAATGGTTGAGACATACGCCATACAATGTTTTTTCAAAAATAAAACAAACTAAAGGCATATGCATGAATACCATAATTCCATAGCTTATGAAGAAATGTTTTAATATGAAAAAAACTTTCCCCAGTGGACAATTAATATATCTGTCTGTCTGTCTAACTGCACCTATATCTGCTCCGCCAGACGGACACACTGACGAGAATATCAGTTTTGTTCATTATTTCGTTCTGTTAACTTTATTATTTATGAGGATGAATTGCACTACATGCCAATATTGTAGATCATATTTCACTTTTCTTTTTCCAAATAAGTGTTCATTTGAATTTCTGTTGTAATTTTCGTTTGATTTTTTTTGTTTGTTTCACTGCTGATCGATCAAATGGGTGTTCGTGTAGGCTGTTAATTGTAAGAATTGCTTTGTGAAGTCTTCAGTTCATTTATGAGAGGCAGTATTTTCACTGTCACTTTCACGTGTTTCTTCCATCTGCCGACGGTGTCGCCGTTTCTCATTTCACCCGTTTTTGTGCGTACGCCTGGGTCAGAGCTTGCGTGAAGGACCGCACATTTTCCCGTCAAGTTTGCTTTTTATAAATATCAATTATTGCGTAGAGAGTGGCGTACGCCTTCTTTTGTGCGTACGCAACGTTTATAAATGAGGCCCCTGGTGTCGGATGCGATTTTTCATTTCTCCTTTCTGATCAATTATCAAACAAATGGCTCTTCAGTGTTTTGAAAAGGACGGCACCCATGCGTCACGACCAAAGCCAAGTCACTGATTGGTCAAAGTTTAACTGCTGTAACCTTTAACATGTGTTCAGTTGCTGCTCTTTTTTTTTTTTGTTTGTAGCCCAAAAACTGACTTAAAAACCTTCGTACAGACTCGTGAATGAGAGAGTTTTGAACGCAGAAGCTCAAAATGCGCATATGCATTCGTTTACATAGAGTTTTCATGGAGCAGTCACTCAAATCCAGTGTGAACGTACCATAAAACGCTTTTAGTCTTAAATTCGGTAGAAAATTGCTACGTAAGGAAATACTTTTAACCACTGATCACCCAAATGTTTAACTCTTATTAGTATATTGAACCCATCTTTGTTTTTCAGACAGGAAGAAGCTCCCCCTCCACTTCCGCCCATCGTCATCAACAGATATTCAGACGATCAGCTCAGATCCATAATCACAAAAATAAAAGAAAGACGGAAAATCTACAGGGAGAAAGTGATTGATCAGTATGCTTCGTCCCCTGAGATAACCCCTCCTGTCAGTGAGTACCAACACTGCATTCACTCCAAAGCTTTAACCAGCACTAACAACAGTACTGTATATAACCTTTTAAACATTGAGTTGTCATAATGTCCTTTTAGCGCCACTGCTTCAGAAAGAAGAGTATGCCAAAGTGATAGAGGAAAGAGCCAGAGTCGCTGAGGAGGAGCGGATAAAGAAGGAGGAGGCAGACAAGAAGAAGAAGGAGGAGCAGGAGAAGAAAAAGATGGAAAACGAGCAGAAGAAGAAGGAGGAAGAGGAGAAAAGGAAAGAAGAGGAGAAGAAGATAAAGTTGCCTTTAAAGACAAAGTTAATTGCAGCTTACTGGTCCTCTGTGGACTTTATGCTGAAACCGCTGGAGGACAGAATGGACTCTGTGCTGGGACACACCATCGATCCTTTCACTGATCGCCGCTACATCGCCTGGTTGAGTGTGGTGACTGTGGCTTTCAATTACAACACCTGGTTTGTCACCGCCCGGCTGTGTTTTCCGTATCACACTGAGGCCGCCATCCCGTACTGGTTCGCTTTCGACGTCGTGGCTGACCTCATCTACGCCACAGACGCCATCTTGTTTCAGCCTCGCAAACAGTTTGTCAAAGGAGGCGACATTATAGTGAGTATGGACCTCCAACTGTCATTGAGGACAAGTTAAATAAAGCTTTGTTACATTTTTATTCTTTTCCTTTAGAAAGACCGTTCCATGACAAAGAAGCACTACAGAGACTCTGAGCGATGCCTGGTATTGTTCATGAAGTTCGGGAAAATAGGACCTGAAATCTGACACCACTTACCTTACACATTTGTCTCAACAGGCAGACGTGGTGTCCGTCCTGCCGTTTGACTTGTTGTACACACAGTTTGGATTCAAATCTGTTTTCAGAGCCAATAGAATACTGAAGGTGAAGTCACTGGTGATCGAACGCTCCCTATTGCACTGGAACTGCTCTTTCAGGTTTCACTGTAGATGATACGTCTTTCATTCTGCAGGTGGACACGTTCTTTGAGTTCAGTGATCGCCTGGAAAGCATCATGGCGAAGGCTTACATCTGGAGGTACATCTAACTGTGAATGTCATTTTGTTTTTTCTGTCATGAACAGGCACTCAAACAGAACGTCAAACTAAAGCGTTAGTCACAACTGCTTTAATGACAAAATACAGGCAACAAAAGAGCAAACATGAATTGTAGGGGTCATGCACATTTTTTTCTATGGGCATAGTGAACTTTTATCAAATATGCAAAGATCAAGTAGGTGAGACGTTAGTGTGTCGTAAATATTTCTCGTTTTTTTCACTGTTAGTGCTGTTCAAGTGATTAGTGTGCGCTGTTTGTGTCCGTTGCATCGTTTGGGGAGTCCATCTCACAACCGACACTTAGTTTACAGTGTTGTGTCTCCGGTCAGTCCCGAGGAGTGGTTTGCTTTGTCCTGTCACCCCCCCGTGTCGAGTAGTTTATCCCGCTCTCTTTGCTGAGTCTTTACTAAGTACTTGATATGGCTTTTAACTGCCAATATGAAACTTGACGGTGATATGTGCTGTGTTAACGTCCGTAATTGTGTGGGCACATCACCTCAAAAAATAAAAAAAATAAATTTTTTATTGAGTTTTATTTTGAAAGTAGAGAGGAAGTTTTTATTTAGAGACCCGTACCTGTTTGCAAGCTTTTTATCACAACATTGACAAACGTACGGACTAGAAATAAAACTCCTGTGTGAAGCATGCGCCCTGCAGACAAACTGGTGAAAATCTGCCTTGACTGGTACTGTTTGAAAAATTACATCCTAGATGGTGCAGATGTCCTAGTTGCACTTCCGTATGACCTCCTGCATGCAGCAGTCATGTGCAGTCAGTAAGCAGCCAGTATGACACCTCCCTATCGACTAGAGTGGGGCGTAAGGCCACCGCACGACAGCGTCACTCATACGTCACTCATAAGTCACTCATACGTCATAAGTGTGTGTAACTTACATTAACTTAACCAAATATATATATATATGAATATTTTCTGATTTGTGATCTTTACAAATCTAATGGAATGTAGTAAAAATACACTTCAGGCAATGTCATTTTTTCTCTAAAACGGAAAATAATGTTTGACTTCGAGTGCATAAACTACACAAAACAAAACCTTCAATTTGTCTGTGATAGTTCTCATTTGTAACCCTTGTGCTATCCTAGGCACTTTAACGTTGGGAGTTGGGTCATCTAGACCCACTAGACAGTGCTCTGAACCTTTTTTCTTCAATGATTTGTGATCTTCACTGGTGTCCATGGATTACATGAAATCTTTCCACCTTTATCCACCTTTGTCATGGGTGGGGTCATATGATAGCACAAGTGTTAAAGGAACACATTTCCAAGATTTTCATAGATTAAAAAAAAGACTGAACTTCAGTTTACTTAAGTAATGTCTGGAAAAAAAAATTTAAATTTAGATCAGGATAAAAATAAAAATATGATGAATATGAATTAAGGAATTTTACGAAAATCTTGTGATCAATTTTGTCCAAAATTGAAAAAGGTCAGTTTATTTAAACAAAAGTCTTTTCATTTATGATCTTCTTGACATCTATCCGCTTCAACTGGAGTCATCCAAACTTCGAGGATTGAAGTGTGAGGTGTCTAATTTCATGGGGAATTTGACTTTGTCTTGTACAGGGGCACCGTCATTCATAATGGAAAGAAAAATTACTCAAGTATGAAAATCAATTTTATCCTAAAAATGGATTCAAATCGTAAACTTCAATAACAGTTAAGGAAGTAAATTCTCGTCTGAAGCAACCTAATCACTTAGGAAAAATAAGATGGACAACAATGAGATTAGCATGAAAATATAAACAATGATAAACAAATTTAATTCAAGTGTGTGTATCTGTGTATGAAAGTGTGTGAATGATGAGCAAAGTAACGTCTCAGTTTAAATTACTATCTAAGGAAAACAATAAAGTTGAACTGTTGGTTTAGAGAAATAAAGTAGGCTGTTATCGTGACCACATCAAACTGCAACAGTTAGCAGCACGGGACTTAGAGGGTCTTACCAGAGAAAGTGCCTCGAAGATTGACTTGGACTGGACATTCAGAGAGCGATCACTGGAGGCCACTGGAGTTTAGTCTCAAAAGGGATAGTTCAATCAGTTTTACAGCACGGATGCATGTGAAACCAAGTTTCCACAGACTTGGCTGTTTCTTTGATCCATCAAATTATGTTCCCAAGTTCTATCTTATATGGTATGCATTTATGTCCTGATTCCTACATGTAGAATTTTTTATTTTCTCAAAAATGACCATTAAATGTAAACCATCATTTTTCCTTTCATCTCAGAGTTATCCGCACTATTGGATATCTCCTCTTCATGCTTCACCTCAACGCCTGTTGCTACTATGTGGCCTCTGAGTACCAAGGCATCGGGGGGACAAAATGGGTTTATTCTGGCTTAGGTAGTGCGTAAGTACATGTGTTCTCAGTTCAAGCATCTTTTCTGAGTTTTGGGAATTGTGCAATGTGCCAAACCTTTGTACCAAATATTTCTAATGAAACCATGTGAGCAGAACACAGAATTAGGAGAATTCCTTTGCCAAACTTGGAAAAATGAATGTCTACTAAAGTTAGACTCCTGCCAAACTTTGTCACATCAATGATCATGTGTCATTATTAAAGTCAACAGAGCATGAGCTTAAAAGTCCTACATTTACTGTCTGTCATATGTTTCATGTGTGCTGGTGCTGCAGCTACCTCAGCTGCTTCTTCTATGCAGAGAAGTCCCTGCTGATGATTGCTGAGTTGCCTGTTCCAGACTCCATGTTTGGACAGATCTTTCAGATGATCAACTACCTTTTCGGGGCATTCTTTATGTCCATCATTCTTGCCCAGGTAGCTTCTTTCTTGTGGCAGAGTCTTATTCTTCTCAGGTGAATGAATTTTACTGCATTTACAAGCCGCATTATAGGTAATTATGAGGAAATCTAGGAATTGGGCAAAACACAAAAGGAATCATGCTTGAAATTACTGATTCAAAACAAACACCCCAAGAGTGCTCCAATCTGCTCAAATGTAACTATTGGCCGAACAAGGGCGTCTGCGTTTAGGGTAGCTTATGAAAACCACTAATGCATTCTCGCACTGTGTTCCTCCTTCTCCAGGTATCTACGTTGTTACTACTTTGCTGTGCGCAGTCTGATCAACATTGGGGGCCTTAATGAACCCCACACCGTCTTTGAGATTACCTTTCAGATGACTAACTTTTTCACGGGGGTCTTTGTGTTCTCGAGTTTGATTGGACAGGTAACAAGGGAATAGACTGTAGAGTTAGTTGGAGACCCAACGTCCTTAGTCTGTTTGGATCTCGTATGTGTAGTAACTGTCCCTTAAAACAGCGTTCTTACACTCATTTGACAAGGCCCCACATACTCTAGTGGTACGTTGTAGATTATTGGTTCCCTGTGGAGTCAGCAGTATCCGAAATCCCAGTAAGAACTAAAATATGCTAAATTAGTCACACAAGGGAGATCTCCTGCTAACCATAGTTTCTTTTTCACCATGCTGGCGCAGATGAGAGATGTCATTGGTGCGGCTACAGCAGGACAGACCTACTTTAGAGCTTCTATGGACAACACCGTAGCCTACATGGTGAACAACCACATTCCCCCCTTGGTACAGAACCGAGTCCGCACCTGGTACACGTACACATGGGATGCTCAGGGCATGCTGGGTCAGTCCACACATCTGACAAAGTGTTTCATACCAAGATGGACTTATCAAAGTTTATGTATTAAGAAGTCCCCTTTTTAAGAACACAATGTTTTTCTGTTCTACTTCGATGTCTAGATGAGTCGGAGTTGCTGGATAAGATGCCTCTGGTCATGAAAACCGCCATCGCTGTGGACATTAACCTTGCAACATTTCAGAAGATTGACCTTTTCAAGGTGACTAAGAACAACAGCCTGTTGTCCTCAAATTACAACAATGGCGATCAGTTCGTCAAATCTCTTTTCGTGTTTCTTCAGGGCTGTGACCAGCAGATGTTGGTGGACATGTTACTGCGGCTCAAGTCCATCATCTATCTACCTGGAGACTTTGTTGTAAAGAAGGTGAGTCAATGATCTTATCCTGGATTTAAATGATGGATTTGGGATTTTAAATGTGAGTACTGTCTACTGTCTAGACTCAAGATGATTAGCAAATCTTTGCTTGAATGTTTTATGTTTATGCAGGGCGATATCGGTAAAGAAATGTATATCATCAAAGGTGGAGCGGTGCAGGTGGTTGGCGGGCCTGACAACAGCATTGTGTTTGTCACTCTAAAAGCTGGATGTGTGTTCGGAGAAATCAGGTAAAATAAATTATTGATATGCGACATTATTTCCTTATTTATGATGTTCTAAATGAGAGCTTCTCTTTCAGCAATACTGAAATATACACGTTTTGATTTTAGTCTGTTGCAGTCTTCCAAAGATGGAGGAAACAGGAGGACGGCTAACGTCAAAGCTTATGGTTTTGCTAACCTTTTTGTTCTGGAGAAGAAAGACTTATTTGACATTCTAGTCCATTACCCAGAATCCCAAAAGGTGTTAGCCAGGAAGGGCCGGTAAGTACAGGACTCAAGACAACATTATTTTTGAACTTGTGTCATTAAAGTGCTGCCATTTAGGTTGTACAATATCTTTACCATAAAAAAAAAGAATTATCCTACTGAAGGAGCTAAGCCTACAACTCAGCTACTGAGAATGTTTTGACCCAGGGTGAGGTTGACGCGCATCTGTTTGCTCCAGTCATTAATGTCCACTCTCATTTGTATGGCGACACATTGACATTTATTTTCTGTCATTTTGCATACATACTTATGTGACATTGACCAGCCTGCGTTCTTATGCTCGTGCGGTACTGCGGTCAAAACCCTTTGCCCTTCCGGGCCAAAACACCTGACAAACACTGTGACGTCTTCCTTTACATACAGAATCCCCCTACTGGCAGTAAGGTGAATTACAATCATATTTATGGCTCCTACACACCGGCCCCTAATTGTTGATGACAACTGACACAATAATTCATACCTTAAGCAGAATGGAGCCATAAAGTGCCATGATAAACAAAGTACATCACAACCAGTTTACACCCCATGAACCAAACAAAGTTTTGTGACTGGCCTTTCAATTATATTGGACTTTGTCTGCAATTTCACAGAGCGCACTAGTCCTCGTTTGTCGGGAAAAACTTCTAGAACTTTTCCAAGAGGCCATGATCCACGTGGAGTTGAAGAGTCCATGATCACTACGATATCTCCTGGAGTTAAACTCCTTTTTCTTTCGTTCCACTTTGGATAGTGTGTGAGCTCGTCCACTATGACCCAAGTTCTGATGAGTGTGCTTGAGAATGAGCTTGGAAATATGCTGGTCTTTAGAAAGAATCAGAGGGTGCTTTGCTTCCTCTGGCATTGCTCCTCTGCTCAGTCTTTCTCCAACTCTCAAAAGCCCGTCTTCCAGAACTGGGTCCAATCGATATATAGAACTTTGGCGGCTCACTGTATCTTTTCCAGATGACAAAGAAGTAATATCTGGTCCGAATTTCTGTTTCTGACAGTAACGGATTATGGCGTCTTCTGCAGCCGACAATTCATCCAGTGTCAGAGTTCTGCACTTTGATGTTGATGATGCAACTCCTTTCCCATCAGTTCCTCTTGTTTTTTCCTGACTGCCTTTATCCACGGTAGCCTTCAGCTGCTTCTTTAATTGGCATCGATCCATCAAAACTGCCTTCAGTCTTAGAACCCAGGCAACTACTGTTTTTAGTCTTCTCCAATCCGAAAAGTATGTAATGAGCTGGTCAGTTGGACTAGAGATGTCAGAAGTCGTGATAAGGTTTACAATCACCTCTTGTCTCACTTCTTGATCATCAGGATCCATCGAGTCATCCAGCACAGTTTTAGGCCAATCCTCTTCCTGCCTCCAAAGAAATACTGGACCTTCCAGCCACCTGCTGCTGTTCAGGAAATTTGAGACTTTCATTCCTCTTGATGCATCATCTGCTGGATTATCCTTAGAGCTAATGTGCTTCCATTGAGAGGGTTCAGTTGTTTCTCTAATTGTGGAAATTCGGTTAGCCACAAACGTTCGAAACCGTTGGCCCTCATTGTTCAGGTATTTTATCACTGACGTGCTGTCAGTCCAAAAGACTGATTCCTCCACCAGAAAATCCAACTCTGATTTCAAAACTGAGTCCACTCTGGCAGCAAGAACGGCTGCCGTTAGCTCCAGTCTGGGAATTGTTACAGCCTTCGGTGGAGTCACTCTAGCTTTGCCGAGAAGAAAAGCAACCTGAACATCGTTTTTATGATTCAACATACGGATGTATGTCACAGTTCCATATCCCTTTTCGCTGGCATCAGCAAAATGATGTAGCTGAGCATGCTTTATTGTTCCAAATTCCATGGGCTTAAAACACCTTTTCACCCTGAATGCAGTAAGCTGATCCAAGTCTTCCAACCATGATTTCCATTGAGGCAGGATGTCCTTTGGTAGTTCATCATCCCATCCACAACCTCTGCGACAGAGCTCTTGTTGCATCATTTTAGCAAGTAAGGTGATGGGAGCCAGGAAACCCAATGGGTCGTATACCGAGCTTGTGACGGACAGCATGCCACGTCTGGTGAAAGACTGTTGCTTTACCTCCATCTTGAACCTAAATGAGTCAGTCTCCACGCACCATTGTAAACCCAGAACCCTTTCCACTGGTAGTTTGTCTCTATCCAGATTTAACTCCTTTAGGTAGGTGGCTCTCTGATTGGCTGTGAGAGACTGCAATACAACACGACTGTTGCTGATCCATTTCTCCAGTGTGAACCCTCCTTTCTGACACAGAGCAGTGAGATCCTTTATCATTTTGATGGCTTCTCTTTCTGTAGCAGAACTCTTCAAATAGTCATCCACATAGAAATTTTGCTTGATTGATTGAACCACCTCTTCTGAACTTTCAGACTTGTTATCATCAGCAGTTTTCCTCAAGGCATAGCTCGCACAGCTAGGAGATGACACGGCTCCAAACAAATGTACGGTCATCCGATACTCCTTGAGGTCCTGCGTGATGTTCCCATCCGGCCACCATAGAAAGCGTAGAAAATCTCTATCTTCTTCCGCCACTTTGACTTGATGGAACATGGCTTGTATGTCGCCAACAAATGCGACTGGTTCATTTCTAAAACGAAGCAGGACTCCCAGTAATGAGCTGGTGAGATTTGGGCCAGGCAACAGTTCATCATTTAGAGATACACCTTGAAATGTGGCTCCACAATCGAACACCACACGAAGGGATCCTTTTCTTGGATGGTGAACTCCATGGTGGGGAATATACCACACCTTTCCCCTTGTGGCACACAGTTGTTGCTCTGGTACTTGTTCTGCGTAGCTCCGACTGATTAACATTTTCATATACTCTGTGTACTCCTGGTGTAACCTTTTATTGTTTAGAAATCGCTTCTTTAGCCCTTGAATTCTTTGTTTTGCCACTGCAATGTTATTAGGCAGAAAAACTTCCTTGGTTCTAAAGGGCAATTTCAAACAATATCTTCCTTCATGAAGAATTGCTGAGTGCTCCATGATTTCCATAAACTTGAGATCTTCTCTGGACATTCCATTTTCTTTCAAGTTTCTTTCATTAAAATCTTGAGTATATTGTTTGACCAACATTTCTTCAAGTTTGCATACAGAGATTTTGTTTACAAGAGCCATGGGTAACTTCCCCTTTGAAGCACCACTGTTACCAGTCAGTGGGCCATTCACCACCCATCCCAGCACCGTCTTAATAGCATACGGACCATTTCCGCAACTATTTATAACCTCCCATGGTTCTAATACCTTGGGGGCGTTGGTTCCAATCAACAAGCCGACGTCTGCCGATAGATGTGGGAATTCAACTTTGGACAAATAAGGCCATTTTGCCAGTTCTTCAGGTGTAACCATGCTGTCAACAGTTACTGGCATTTCCCTTTGGGTGAGAACTTCTGGAAGAACATGGAATTTGTCACTGTTCAACCCAGAAACTTGTAAACCAGTCAATGAATAGGCTGTGACCACTGTTTTCTGTCCCATTGTGCTTAAAAGAAAGTTTGTTTTTCTTCCTGTAACTCTCAACTGTTGCATTAGATGTTCTGAACAAAATGTTGCAGAACTTCCTGGATCCAGAAATGCATATGTTTTAACTGTGTGGTTTCCTTTAACACTTCTTATCTTCACAGGGAGAATGGATAATACGCAACGGTCCTGACCGGCCCCTGTATGTCCACATGTTTTGGGTGAAGTGGGTTGGTTAGAGGTCCCTTGTGGCTCTGGTGATGATTGTTGTTTAATGTGAAGCACAGTTGGGTGGGTTTGCCCACACATTTTACATGTCAAACGTTTGATACACTCACGGCTCATGTGTCCCACACAAAGACATCCAAAACAAATCCCTTTGCTTCTCAAGAGTTGAATCTTTTCTTTATGTTTCTTTCTGTTGAACTGTTTACATTCCTCCAAAGTATGACAGCGTTCACAGCAAAGACATTTAGGGTTCCTTTCCTTTTCTGGTTCTGATGCTGTTTCACTAGCTCTCTCATGCGTCTCCATAGGTGTTACAGTGGTGGCCATCACACTTCCTTTTATTCTGCCTTTGGGCTGTGACTTAAAGCCAGAAAAAGGTTTTATTCCAGTAACTCCAGATGGTTCTCTTATCTCACCAAACAATGGATCGGAGAGTATGCTGACACGTCGTTCAATAAACACAACCAAATCCACGAAAGAAGCTGGCTGATTGGTTGTTTCCATTATGTCGTGAGCTATGGTTCTCCATTGCTCCCTCATTTTGAATGGCAGTTTTGACATGATAGTTCTCATGTTTATTGGCATGTCCAGTTCCTGCATATACTGAAGCTCTTGCATCACATTACAGCATCCCCTTAAAAACAAAGCATAGGCTTGAAGTGCTTTCACATCCTCAGATTTTATTACTTGCCAGTTAAGAGCCTTCTCCATGTAGGCACTTGCAATTTTATACTGGTTTCCAAAATGTTTTTGAAGAAGATCCTTTGCTATCTTGTAACCACGCTCTGGAGCCATGTGCTGACAGCTGCGAACTAATTCACATGGCTGACCTCTGGTGAACTGCTCCAAATAGTAGAGACAATCTGCCTTTGCAGCCTTTTCCTCCACTCCTTGCTCAAAAGCCTTTATGAATGTCTTGTATTGAAGAGGATCCCCATCAAATGTCGGAATGTCTCGTGACGGAAGAGTCATCAGATGTTGCTGCTGCACCAGAGCTTCTGTTATTGCATTTTGTCTGTGCATAATGGTCAGTATTTCTCCAGGTTGATTAAGATTGATTTGTTGATGATTTGAAGACTGAGCTGTTTCTTGATGTTGAAAATGATGAGATGTCCCAAATCCAATTTCCTGATGTGGTTCATTATAGCTGTATGGAGGCTGTGATGCTGGTGCAGTCTGTCGATTCATTTCTTTAGGTCGCACATCCTTTGATAATCCTTTGGTGGATATAGATGACCATTTTGTTGAATCCAGTTGACACGTATGTTTCTGTAGCTCAAATTGATGCTCCTTTGCCAAAGGATTTAATGTCTTGATGGATTCCTTTTGCTTCTCCTTCTCCACGTAAGAATTCATGCCATCAGTGGGACCTTGAAAATAACTTTCATGATCTGAAGCTTGTAAAACAGTCAATTTAGCAGTTGATGCAGCTATTTCAGCTTCCAAATCAAGCAGTTCCCTTTTTTGCCTTATCTGCAATTCTTGCTCCTCCAAAGCATGCTTGGCTGTTAAAGCTGCTGCACGAGCTTCAAGTGCGGCCTTCTCTGCAGCAGCCTTTCTGACAGTAGAGGATGTGGTGCTCGACCTGCCACTCTTTTGGCTCCTGTGGCTTGAATGTTTACTAATATTAGAAATACTATCTTCAGGCTTAATTTCATCCACAGAATAACCTCCTTTGACATTTTCATCATATTGTGAAACCCATAATTTTGCATTAGCAATACACTCATTAACAGACAACAATTTTGCTTTAAACCATATATCGTGTTTTTCTTTCTCATCACAAGGCAGTAGAACCAACAAAGCATTATGCACATTTTTCACATCATCTTTCATTTCAATCAGCTGCTCAAGAGCACGTTTAACCTGCGTTTTATCATGATTCAATATTAACCCCTCTATAGATCTCCTAATATTAGCCGCTTTGTTTAATTTGGCATTTCTACTTGATTGTAATCTGTCCAGCTCATTAGCGAGAGCCTTTGCTGAAAGTTTTACCACGCGTTTTTGAGTTTGTGTTTCATCACAGTCAGCGCTGTCCAGTTTGTCAATTTGCGTATTGACGTTCACACCCGACGTCGTGTCAGTCGACTCCATAATTGCAGCTGGTCGTTTCAACAGCCCCCAACACACAGGCGAATAAACGAAACGCTAATTATTTCCTAATTTTAGTAACCAATGCATTGGATTTATGCTCTACTGTGTGCACACATTGCAAATGTCATTGAGTGTAGCGCTACAGTCAGTCACCGGTACCTTCATGCGTTGAATGCCGTTCTGTCGTCCGTGGAATAATGTTCCATAAATCCAGTGATCCAGCGGTCAAATAATCCAATTATCGTCCAGGAGTCCAGCGTTCTGATCCTCCGCCCTGTTCATCTTCGGCATCGCAGTTCCCAACAAACTTCCACCTCCGGCCCGACGCTCTCCCACCTCAATCAGCAGCCGACCTCTTTTGCGTCATTTTACTTCGCTCAGTGCCAAACGAGAAGAAATAATCCACAGATACAGCCAGGGTTTTGACTATTGTTGAAGGAGCTAAGCCTACAACTCAGCTACTGAGAATGTTTTGACCCAGGGTGAGGTTGACGCGCATCTGTTTGCTCCAGTCATTAATGTCCACTCTCATTTGTATGGCGACACATTGACATTTATTTTCTGTCATTTTGCATACATACTTATGTGACATTGACCAGCCTGCGTTCTTATGCTCGTGCGGTACTGCGGTCAAAACCCTTTGCCCTTCCGGGCCAAAACACCTGACAAACACTGTGACGTCTTCCTTTACATACAGAATCCCCCTACTGGCAGTAAGGTGAATTACAATCATATTTATGGCTCCTACACCTACAATGTTAAAATGCCCAATCATACTACACATGACATAGACAAAGCTTGTGGTTTTGCTAACCTTTTTTAGGCAGAACTTTGTTCATCCTGCTTGAAACCCTCTACTCCCAGCCCTGAGGCCAGTCCTTTCAGGTGTGCCTCAGGGCTCTGTCCTGAAGCCTCTCCTCTTCATTACCCATATCCTTCCGTAATATTTTCCACAAATTCAACATTTAGTTTCATTGCTTTACTCATGACACCTCGCTCCATCTGTTCAGCAAACCCAATTCAACGTGTCCACTCTTCTCCCTCTCCAACCACCTTTGTGCCACTTGAATGGTTCAAATGTAATTTCATAAAACCAAACTCTAGACTCTTGATGCTTGTAGCACATATAAAAGTGGACAGCATTGTTGGGACCTTTCTAATGATAAAAGTCAAAAACAAAATAAAATTTTAAGATGTAAAGATGTAAAGATGTTCAATTATTAAAAAAAACTATTAAAACAGGCCCTGTGTATTGAAAAATAGAACACATGAGATCAAAATACTGCTCCTGTGAAACATGGAGGGGGCTTGGTCATGATCTGGGGCTGCTTCCATGGCACAATGTGTGTTGAATCTCTGTAGGGTTTGACAAAATCCTAAAACTATCAAGGCCTTCTGGGGCATTTTACCAAGTGTCAGAAAACTCAGCCACAGGTCATGGATCTTCCAATCAGAAAATGACCCAAACACACAGCTAAAACTCCCAAAAATGGTTTAGACAGTGGGTTCCTCCATGAGCGCTGGTCTAATTCCCATCTAATATCTGCAAAAGCGGTGGAAATTTGCCTATTTTTACTGGCCAACCCAGGTCCTCAAGAGCGACAACCCAGCTTATTTCCAGTAACCAAAGTTTGCAGCTGCTTAATCGACTCAAGTGAGTCACTGACAGCACCTGATTCAGGTTGTCAGCATCAAGCAGCGCAGAGAGAGCTGGAAAACAGGCAGGGTTGAGGCCCTTGAGGACCAGGCTTGTGGACTATAACAAAGACTATCAGGTTAAAATAGTAATAATAATAATAATGTTTAAAACATTACATATTGAATTTTTCTTTATGGCTTTTGCAAATGTCTTGTTTGTGTAGGAAACTAATGAAGTCCAAAGGACCAGCAGCTGCCAAAGCAGAAGAAGACAAGAAGAAAGGACTGGCACTGTTTGGACAAAAACCCCAAACTCCTAAATTTCTGCGAGCTTTCGGAGGAACCATTAACAAGACACTGATCGATAAAGTCAGGGTAGGATTCATTAACACACATTTGCTGTAATCTAGGAGTCAGATGAGGTCCTTATAAACCATTTGATTCTTTTTCCTTTTGTCTTTCCTTCTTCATAGGCTTCTGCTCAAAATCAAAACTGAGAACTTGGTTTGATTTAATTAACTCCTTTTTGGGAGTACAGCTTGTGTTTTTTTCTTTCTCTTTTTTTTTACAAACTGTATGTTTTGTTACTATTTAACCCTATATAACCTTTCACATTTTTGTGTTCTTTATCTCATTAGCATGATCCAAACTTCCCTTGAATAATTCATTATTTATAAATTAGTCCATGTTTTCAGCACTGTAGTGCTTCATCATTCCACTAGAGGCAGTAGAAAGGACTTTCCTGCTCATTTCAAAATGGTTTGAAATGATGAAATTTTCCGAACTTTATGGCAAGAATAAAGAATCTATTGTTGTTCTGTTTTTTTAATGACTACTTTCTGTATTTAAAAAATGCCAAAATTGTTAACGTGTAATTCTTTACATTACAACTATATCATGTTACAAATTTGTGGATCAAACTTTTTTTTCTGAACACTTATGTCAGAATGTTTTAATCTTAAACCAACAGTGTTTTGAGCAATGTGAGCCCCCAACATTTCATAATTGATGTTATCTATATTAACAACAAAAGAATCCATTCTGAATAATAAATTGCAGTTGCTCTGACACAATATGCCGAATAAATGTTTCTTTTTCTGCTGTTAATCTGTTGTAAAATAATGATAACTTGAATGAATCGCAGCTCACTTTTACTTAAGGGGTGTTTTTTTTTAACTCCCCATGTGTCTAATCCTGTAAGCCACGGTGAAACACTCTAAAGGCAGATTTACTAATTGATTTCTTTGTGAGATTACACCCAGGAGGATCTGTGGAAGCCTGACTACAGTCAGAGTGTTCTGTGCATAAATTCTACCTAAGCAGCTGTGAAATGTGTTATACTGTGATTGAGAATCTTTTCAAATAAATGTTCTGATCCTTAAACAAACAAAATTGGAATTCTATGATTTTTTTAAATAAATTAATAGATGTTTGCACACTTTGTGATTATCCAGGTTTTCTCATTGTCCAGCACCCTTTTTTCCAGGTATGACTGATCCATGTTAACTAACGCCGACTGTACCAAACGCCTTCTCTGCGTGGCAGAGAAAGGGAAAAGGGGAGTGTCCAGAGGGACTTACTGTTTCTAAGAAATGAAAAAAAAGCCTCAGTGTGTTCAGGTGTTAGAATAGGATCCAAAGGGTTCCTGTAAGATACAGGAGCAGAGTTGGATGGACCGACCTGTCTGCTGGAGCCCACACAGGTCACCACCATGTTCAGCAGGTTGAAGAAGTGGCTCGGGGCTCCTGAGCCTCCATCTGCTCAAGCTGTACAGGCTAACACAGCTCCTGCCAAGGTAAGACCGGATCTAACTTTACTACTTTGATAAATTTTAAAAAGAATCTCAAAAATCTATTGATCAAGCTTAGACTGTAACACAATTTTAGGATAAATTGTTTTACCCTTGAAAGGCAGAACGTTTTCCTTTCCCATCATAGTATCTAATGTATTAATGTTGTGGTAAATTAAAAACAAATCGTGTTATTAATAAACTAAACTCAACTAATTATGTTTTTTTGATGGTGTTCTCAAAAATTTTGCTCAAAAACCTGTCAGAAATGTTTGTTCAAAAGGTTTTTGCTTTAAGAGTGTAGCTCGTGTTCAGATACGATGATTAGAATTTCATGACCCAAATACATCATTTTTTTTCATGTGTACTGGAAAATATTCAGACTTAACGGTGCAAGCAGAGGTATTCCGAATGTGTCCTCTGGGCCGTTTGTGTGCAGGAGAAACTGCCTGAAAAGAAGGATGAACAAGCAGATGAGAAAAAGGAGGAACTTGAGAAGAAAGAGGAAAAAAAGGAGGATGAAAAGGAAAAAGACACAATAAAGGAAGCAAAACAGGAGGAAGAAAACAGAAAAGAAGAACCTAAAACAGGTGAAATGCTTGTTTATATTGCTTAGATAATACACAACATCAGAAAAGGTTTCCAAGCTACTTTTGTAGTTAAAGTCTCCTTCTTTCCATGGCCTGAAACAAAGCTTTTTTCACAATAAAGGTTTTAAAATAGCAAAATGTTTACACATTTTATGCACTGCATTTTACAAAAATGTTTTACATTTTGTAAAGTTGACATAAGTAGAGAATATGAAAATTGTTTTTTTTTTTTATTCCAAAAAAGTACATTTTCATGCAACATTTATTTGAAGGAGTCCTTACTTTTTAACATAAGGTGACAGCGGGTTTAAGCCAATTAATGATATGTTGAGGCGGTAATATTAGCTCACTATTGAGTTTCTGAGTACAACCTAATTGTGTTGCCATATCAACTGTTACTTATGTTAAATTGATGTAGTAAAATGCAGCTAGATTAACTGGCGCTCCTCTTTCTGCAAGATGTTGGCCTTTCCCCATATTTTATTTTTAGGTGTTTTTCTCACATGTTTTTAGTTTTTTTTTTTTTGCTGTAATTGTCTTAATTATGTCAATCTTTAGTTCCTAAGACTTGTCAATTGGATACAGCAGCATTTGCACCAAAAAAAATCCTAAATGGATTGGGGCTCCTCCTATCAGCTCCATCTACGACAAAAACTGAAGCATATTCCAACCCAACAAAGATTTATGAAAGATTCACGAAGATTTACATTTAAATCAGGTAGGGACCAAGTATTCTAAAATTAGTGATTAATACACATTTATATGTGTTTGAACTTCAACAAAAATATCCATATCCATAGTTTGGTCCGTATCAGTTCTGAACCCAAATTGCATTGAATTGCTACATTCTGACTGTGTTTAGCTCACATGACCACTGGCTACGGTGGCCGTTTTGGTCCAGTTTTTCCGTTCCAAGGAGGGATTACATTCTGATTGAGGAATCTAACAGCAAACCGAAGCTCAGTCCGATTGGAAACGAACAGAGACCACCTCCAAAGATGGGTCACAAAGTGGACCCTGGTTCTGGAACCTCTTGTTCTTGATTATTGGGGAAAGCAAACTCTAGTTTACTTTAAGCGGACCAATGTGTCCAGTATGAATACACCAGAGTGTCAAACTTACTGAACCACATTTACCTAAAAGAACATTCCAGATAAATTCACTTCATACGTTTTGTTTGCGTGATCTTACAGGGCTGGAACCTGTACTTTTTTTTTCCCTAAAGGAACAAAAAAAACTGATGCAATATACTGTACATACCTGGCAGAACATCAGGGAGCGTTGCTTGTGCTTAGATCGGCAGGTAGTTCTTTTACAGATAAATAATGAAAAATATAGTGGAAAGCAACCCTCCAGATTTTGGAAGGCTCACCTGCAGATCAATTCACTGTATATATGTAAATACTGATTAGCGTTTGATTACCCTCTGGTGTAAGTACCATGTTCTTGTGGCATTTTTCTGATGATAGAGGACTTATAACAAGAAATTTAAACTTCTAAAATTGCATTGCTAAGCATTTCTTTATTCAAATCGTTGTGAATCAGGATCAGAAGAAAAATTTCTGTTTGAAACTGAGCTTATATGTGACAGAGAAAATACACTGGGCGGTCCACAAGCTCCCTGCTCTGAGCTCTCAGCAAGGGGAGGGGAAGAAGGGCGGGTTTGCGTGCCCATAACTCAGATATACATTTCTAGTGAACTACTGCCGCCCTGCAGAAACTGTCCAAGAAAAGGACACAGGTTTTCTGATTTTAGCTAAAAACGGTATTATCATATTTAAATTTGAACGCTTTAAAAATAGATCAAAAGATGAGACTTGAATAAACTTATTGAGATTACTACTCCATTATTTTTAGCTCTTTACCAATTCTTCTGCTGCAGACTCTCCAGCTGCACCTTCTGCACCTGCTGCACCTTCTGCACCTGCTCCACCTGCTGCACCTGCTGCACCTGCTGCACCTGTGCCTGCTGCACCAACTGATGCTGCCAATCCAGAGGGGGGTGAAGGGTAGGAATCAACAGTACACTGAATGCAAGGCTTAATGTGTTTATAGTATCCAAACTAAATTGAGCTCAGTCCACTTCTAAAGCTAAACTTTCTGCAGTGTTTAATTTTCTATGATACATATTTGAATTGACGTTTCAATTGTTACCATACCTTTTATGTAAAACATGGTTTTTAATTCACTTCAGTTTTATTGTGAAACTGTCACTCATAAGGTCAAAGCATTGAAAAACATGAATGCACAGGAAATGTCATAAGAACTTATCATGAGAATCAGATTCCTATGATCAATTCTGGGGACTGAAATGCAGGTTTGGAGCAGTTGCAGAGCTAAACATGTAACTACAGATTAGGACTTGATGGTAGCTCAGTCAACAATGGGAAATCTTTTTAAGTCACATCTGAAAAAGTAGAAGGTGAGACTAGCAGCTCTGGGATTAATATGTAAATAAACCATATGATAAACTCAAACAAGACCAGATAAATAACTTGAGAAAGTCATATAGGTGAGGGTGGCATCACACCATAATGTGTCAACTGCAGTAAACTCTGTAAACTGCATTCCATCACTTCAGTTGGCATTCCACAGGTCTCAGGTATAAAGAGCTTCCTTTATCGTGCACTGGTAGGGTGACAAAGTGCATCTACTGGTAAAATCAATGCCTGGTTAAGCAACTGAACTAATTTAATCACATCATCACATAAAAAGACTGTAAAATAAAATATAGGGGTTGCGAGAAAGACCAGAACTGCCAAAATCAGGTTCTGCTTGTTTTTACCCATCGTTGCCTTTCCTGCTGCTAATTCCTCGTTCAGGAGTGTTACATCCAATATAAAATGGAATCATCCAATCAAGCAACAATAAGAGCAGGGCAGTCCAGGTCAGAACAAGAGCAACATGACACATCAAAGTTGGAGGGCCTTAAAAATACCATAGGATGTTCGGAAGTATCATCTCCATGGTGTAACCCACATCCAAGCAGGAAAAAGTGTTATTATAGACAGGCCAAATGAAAAGTGAGCCAAAAACCTTCAAGCTCAGAAAGTAGAAGTCAAGCAGTTGGAGCAGTTTATAAACCGCCTTTACATAAATTTGAGTGACAAGTCAATAAAGAAGGGCTTAAAGTTTTCCAACTTGAAGGTTCAGAAAGACAGGCTCAACAACCGACACAAACAGAGATCAGCAGCTCTATATATATATATATATATACACAGCTAAAAATAGCTTTAATTTCCTGAAACTCAGTCTATTTCAGTGACTCCTAATCCAGTCGGAGAGCATCTGAATTTGGACAGCCATCTGCTGCAGATGTTGAAATCTGCCTGTGAACACTGCCGGGTTCAGGTTTCTCTGCACCCCTCTATCTCGTGTGTCCTCACCATATGTCATGTCTTTAGACCCTGCCGAAACAGCAGCTGTGGTCACTGTGTGACCTCCAGCACGTGACTTCTAAAGCGGCAAAGAAGCTTAGGGGCTTACTGGTGTTCGTGGCTGAGAATGATCAGGGATTCACATGCAAGCTGCACTGGATTGGAAAGATTTCATATATCCATGTTTAAAGTAGCACATCAAAAACAGGGGCTGCATTCTGCATCCATCCAACACGTTTTATGTGTTTTCCTTCACTGACTTCTAAAACTATCTTGTTCTTCAGTGGGGAGGAACCTCCGCCCCCACCTGTTGTCTATTTCCGCTACACAGATGACGTCCTCAGAGGTGTGATCAAAGCGTTAAGAGAACGAAAGGAGATCCTCAAAGAGAAAGTTATAGATCCTTATGCTACATCTCCAGAAATCACCCCACCTGTCAGTAAGTTTGGATGTATAGCTCGACCATCAGTTATGTTAGAAAAGCTGTGAGCGCAGCACTCCATGACCTTAACTTTTCTCTTCTATTTAGCTCCTGTTCTTAAAAAAGAGGACTATATCCGAATTCAGGAAGAGCGTCGGATAGCAAAAGAAGAGGACGACAGAAGGAAAGCAGAGGAGGCAGCTAAAAAGGCGGAGGAGAAGAAGAAGAAAGATGAGGAGAAACGGTTGGAGGCTGAAAAGAAGGCAGAGGAGGAGAGGCTGGCAGAGGAAGCCCGGAAGAAGGCCCAAATCCTTCCAGACATCAGCTGCTCCTGCTTTGACATCCTCTTCCATCCCGTGGAGAGTATGATGGATTCCATCTTAGGAACCACCATTGATCCGTTCACAGGTAGAGCCCTGATGGCAAACTCTCACTTCTAACCCCCAAGTCCAACTCTGAACGCTACAAAACCTTTCCTTCTGTCAGATCGTCGCTACATCTCCTGGCTGACAGTGGTGGCCTTAGCCTACAACTACAACGTTTGGTTCTGTACCGCCCGGTTGGCTTTTCCCTACCACAACGATACTGTCAACAAATACTGGATAACCTGTGACATCATTTCTGACATCGTGAATGTCATCGACATCATCGTTTGGCAGCCTCGACTCCAGTTTGTCAAAGCTGGAGACATCATTGTGAGAACATTTTTAAAAACCAACATGTAGTGCACATTTCTAACAATATTAGGGAAATATTCATACATTTTTTAATTCTGTTTGCAGAAAGACAGAGCTCTGACTAAGGTGCATTATCGGAAATCCTACCGATTTAAGGTGAGAGCAAAATACATGTACATAAAGCGTTTGAAATCACAAACAACAGTTTAGTATAAAACTTCAAGGAAACATTTTTATTTACAATTTACAAGGTACACCTGTCCAACTGCTCATTAAGGCCAATCTGTATTCATTCATGCCAGTCAGCCATGGCAGTGCATTTAGACATAAAGGCGATCTGCTGCAGTTCAAATCTAGCATCAGAATGGAGAAGAATTGGGGTTTAAGTGACTTTGAACGTGGCATGGTTGATGGTGCTGGTCTGAGGATTTCAGAAAAGGTTACAACGCCGCAGCACAAGTACCGGAGTATTGCTGCTGACCATGTTCACCACTTTATGACCACAGTGTAACCATCTCCTGATGGCTACTTCCAGCAGGATAAGGCGCAAAGTCATAAAGCTGGAATCATCTCAGACTGGTTTCTTGAACATGACAATGAGTTCAGTGGACTCAAATGTCCTCCACAGTCACCAGATCTCAACCCAATAGAGAACCTTTGGAAGGTGGTGGAACAGGAGATCGACATCATGGATGTGCAGTTGACAAATGTTCAGCAACTATGTGATGCTGTCATGTCAACATGGACCAAACTCTCTGAGGAACTTTTCCTCTACCTTATTGAATCTATGCCACCAAGAATTAAGGCAGTTCTTAATGCAAAAGAGGGTCCACACCGGAAATCAGATGTATTTAATTAAATGGCCACTAAGTGTAGATTTTCTATGAATGTGACAACTATGTTTTGTGCAAACTATACTATTTACTTCTGTCAAATTTTCCTGATTCTAGTCATGATTATAGACTATATTTCCCCTCTGATTATGTTACAGAAAGAAACTTTTTGTTTTATTTTGTTGTTACAGACTGACATAATCAGCATCCTTCCACTAGACCTCCTCAGTCTGCAGTTTAGCTTCTCCTCCTTATACAGACTCAACCGCTTCATCCGGGTTAGTAGACGGCTGATCCAATTTACCAAAACAGCCACAAAAAGCATTTTTTACTAGTAGTTAGTAACGTTTTATGAGGAGATATTCAACGTCTCTTTTTGCAGATTGATTCCTTCTTTGAGTTCAGTGATCGGCTAGAGAGCATCATGGCCAAAGCGTACATTTGGAGGTGAGTGTTTGAGAAACAAGCAAATGAAAGAAAAACTCCTATGCTTTTGTTTCATTCATTCCTGTCATTCTGTGTGCTTTGCAGGGTGGCCCGCACCACAGGATACCTGCTCTACGTGCTCCATCTCAACGCCTGTGCGTTCTATGTTGCCTCCGTGCATCAGGGTCTTGCAACCACCACGTGGGTCTATGATGGAAACGGTACAGCGTATGTACTCTTTACCTTTTGACTTACCGTACTAACTCCTCAAAACTAAGACAAACCTGGGAAGAGCCGCTCTCCATGGTGCTGAAAGTCAACCGCAGTGTTTAAAGTTCAAACTTGTTAGAGTTTATTGATAGCCTTGATAGTGCATTCTCTCAGAATCTTTAAAGTGACAGAAAAATCTGATTTGGATTATTGGCTTTTATTTTACTACTTCTTTATTAGCTGAATGATGCAGCAGTTGCTCAATAAACAGGGAGCAGTTTGAAACAAAACTATTCAGGTTGGACGTCAACTTTCTGTTTTCTGGTGATTTTCTGCCTTTATTAGTTTTAAAGACTTCCATGAACTCTAACAGAACCAAAGACTTTGGTGTTTACTGCAAAATATTGTATAATATTTTTTCTAACTTCAATATAAAATAATACACATGCAATGTTTTTTTCTGTCTGCAGATACCTGCGCTGTTACTACTTCGCAGTTCGCAGTCTCATTAACATCGGAGGCCTTCCAGAACCTGTGACCGTTTTCGAGATCATCTTCCAGATGGCCAACTTTTTTATCGGCGTCTTCGTCTTCTCTAGTTTGATTGGGCAGGTAAAGAAATGGAAGTTTTCTCTTAATTTGGGCACACTGTCTCTTACCTATTATTTCTCCTTTTGGCCTCATTTCCACTTGTTAAAGATGAGAGATGTGATAGGAGCAGCCACAGCCAGTCAGACGTACTTCAGAGCGTCGATGGACGGTTGCGTCGCCTATATGAACACTTATACGATCCCCAAGTTGGTCCAGAACAGGGTCAGAACCTGGTACAACTATACCTGGGCTGCTCAGGGTATGCTAGGTGAGAAATTGACTCTTCTTTATCAAGCTTACAAGAAATGCAAGAACTGACATCTATTAGGTTAAAAAAAAACATTCAATAATAAAGACTTTGAGGTGCTCGGGAAGCCTGAAGTAAATTAATTATTCTTAGAGGTCAATGGTTGGAAAATCCTGTTTTGATCTTTTCAGATGAGTCTGAGCTGCTGGACAAGATGCCTCTGGTGATGAAAACCGCCATCGCCGTGGACATTAACATGGCCACCTTCCAAAAGATCGCACTGTTTCAGGTGAAGCAGGGTTTTCCAACACTAGAGTTTCGAGTCACTTCAATGATGAACCCAGGTCTGCTGAAGGAAAAAAATGTGTGCTAATGAGACTCAAGTGGTGGTGTCTGACTTTCATATAAAGCATTAAAAAAAATGTAAAATAAAATATAAAATGAAATAGCCAAAGGATTCAATGCTGACCTACATGTATTAGGGTGAAAGCTCTAATAAATACTTTGACTCTTACCTGTTTTTTGACTATTTAAACTATTACTTTACATGCTTTACTAAGTACCCTCATATTCAAATGTATCAGTAGACTAAACAGGTCAGAAAACACTCTATATTACATTCTGTGCCATACACTTTCAGTCAGAAATTTGGAAAAACATTAGGTGTTTCATGCAGAGACAAGTCATAGGATTCAGTGATTATTTAATAAAATGTAGCTTGACAGCAAAACACTGATATCTTTTCAAAAATCCTGGTCTCACCCTTAACCCTACTGAACCCACTAAATACTGTCTGCTTCAGGGCTGTGACCAGCAGATGTTGGTGGACATGTTACTGCGACTCAAGTCCATCATCTATCTACCTGGAGACTTTGTTGTGAAGAAGGTGAGTGATGCTCATCAGCATGAGAAACAACTGAGTTTGTACGGAGTGTAACACTTACGTCTGTGCTGCAGGGCGACATCGGTAAAGAGATGTACATCATCAAAAGTGGAGCGGTGCAGGTGGTGGGAGGACCTGACAACAGCATTGTGTTTGTCACGCTGAAAGCTGGATGTGTGTTTGGAGAAATCAGGTTGGTCAGAATGTTCCAGACTACTCCAAGTTTGCAAGTTGTATTTTTCACCATACACGCACATTGAGAAATAAAACAAAACATCTTGCATTAAAATGTAGGTGCTTGACACAGAGAAAGGAGCCCCTCCCTAGTGTTCCAGTGTGAACACAATAGCTAGACACACATTCAAGATTCTCTGTTTTCAGTGCCGTCTTGAACGTGTGTCAAATGTGTACGTAGCTTAAAAGCACCAACTCTGCTTGCTTCCCAGCTCTCCTAATCCAGCTTGTTTCTAAGTAGCTCAGGAGATTCCACAGTCTGACTGACTAACTGTACACACCTGGTTAAAAACCCTTGTGCTATCCTAGGCAGTGTAACGTTGGGAGTTGGGTCATCTAGACCCACTAGACAGTGCGCTGAACCATTTTTCTTCAATGATTTGTGATCTTCACTGGTGTCCATGGATTACATGAAATCTTTCCACCTTTATCCACCTTTGTCATGATAGGGAGAACACGTCACTGTAAGGGTGGGGTCGTCTAAGATAGCACAAGGGTTAATTACATTTCTTTGAAATGCACTGCATTTGTGTTTTCCCTCCCCATAGTTTGCTCCAGTCGGCTAAAGATGGAGGAAACAGGCGCACAGCCAACGTGAAAGCACACGGCTTCGCCAACCTCTTCGTTCTGGAGAAGAAAGACCTGTTTGACATTCTCGTCCATTACCCAGAGTCTCAGAAAGTTCTGGCCAGGAAGGGAAGGTGAGAGACTTTTAGACGCCTATGAACACTTTGGGCTCAATCTTTTTTTCATTCTGATCCTGTATATGTGATTTTTCTACCTCTTCAAAGACAACTGATGAAATCCAAAGCTCCAGCAGGAGCTAAAACCAAAGAGGAGAAGCAGAAAGGGCTGGCGCTGTTTGGACAAAAGCCACCAACGCCGAAGCTGCTCAAAGCCTTCGGCAACTTCCGCAAAGGAGGGATCCTGGATAAACTTAAGGTGAAGTCTTTCTGCTTGGAGAAACTGTTAATTTTCCTTACAAGAAAATCTTTTAATTTATTTTTTTGGTCTTCTGTTCACAGAAAAATGCAGAGGAGCAGTAATAGGAAGCCGACCAAACTGTTAGTTTCATTGTGCAGCTCGTATGTCATCCATCTGTAAATACAGCTGATTAAAATTGTTATAAAAGTAAGTGGGCGGTCAGTTTTCTTCCACTTTGTTAAAAGAATAAACATTTTTGCGCGCGCTTTACACTTTACCAACTATTCTAGCTCTTATTTTAATATAAATTATTGAAAACTGAGTAAAATCCTAAACACGGATTATTTAACCGTTGTGCTATCTTAGATGACCCCACCCTTACATTGACGTGTTCTCCTTACCATGACAAAGGTGGATAAAGGTGGAAAGATTTCATGTAATCCATGGACACCAGTGAAGATCACAAATTATTGAAGAAAAAAGGTTCAGAGCACTGTCTAGTGGGTCTAGATGACCCAACTCCCAATGTTAAAGTGCCTAGGATAGCACAAGGGTTACATGGAATCAATAGAAAATATTGTTAAAAACAAAATTTTTCATGATTTCTGTCCTTTACTTGGAACAAAACACTCCAGTCAAAGGGTTAGAGGTATCTGTTTTTTAATAACACCTGAGAAGCGTGCAAACTCTTAAATGATTAAAACAGCAGATATAGCTGTAAGGTTAATACTTCTTACAAAAAGCACAGTAACATTTTTTTCATCCAACGGATATTCATACTTTGATCTTCAAGACTCTGAACGACTCCCACATGACTACGACATAGAGCAAAAAAAATAAAACACGGCAGGTTAAAAAAAGAGTCAAAAATGAAGGCGAGCGCACATATCTTCCTGCATTCATGCAAAAGCTGCAGCTGGACGTTTTATGACATTAAATAGAGCAAACAGCCAAGAGTGATCACAGGCCGTTTTCACTAACAAACGCTACTTTGACGGAACGCTTTTACTTCCTGAGCCCGTTGCTTGTGTGGATAGCAGGATCCATGGCCCGCCTCATCACATCTATTGCACTCTTTCTCTCCAGCTGGAGGCGTGGGTTCAAAGGAAGGAACTTTAGATTTCAGCTTTGGACTTTCCAGAAGAACATCTGTCTGTCTTCTCCTCCTGTGATCACGGTGTTGCCCAGCTCATTCATCCACATGGCTGTGACGGCACCTGTGCAAACATTTACGTTAGCCAGATATCATCCACAAACACCAGAGCGATTATAAAGCAATAATACACAGAGATCTTTAACATCCTTATTTTAAGTTGCTGTCCAGCTGTAGAATGCAACTGAGTTTGCGATGCTCCCATCGCACCGATTCTCGCACATTTTTCTCGGCACCACAACTTTGGCCGAAACCTTTTGAACAAATTCTGTCGTGTTCGAATTTGTTGTGAATTGTAGACTTTAAAAGATTCATGTGAATGACAACACTCAAAGTATGCCAGAATACTTCCCATCAATCTCTCTGTTCAATCCTCTGCCTTTTGGCCAATCTGGGCATTCTGGGTAATGTAGTCCAATCACCAGTTCCACAAACACATACGTCAGTATTATCACATCGTTTGATAGGTCAATAATTAAATGTGCGCCTAGATCATGATTTTAAAAGCGCCTTAATATTAATAAGGAAATATTAGTGATCAAAATCAAAGAAATTGATTTTGTTTTTCTGAAAATAAATACAAGTTTTTTTTTTCAAATTACACTTTTAATTGAAATAATAATAATAAAACCTCAAAGGGCCAACAGTCTTTTCTCTGGTTAAATTGATCTTTTTAACATAAATATAACCCTGATAATTTTTGTGTAACATTTACTAATTAGACAAATAACACCTGCTTTAAAGCTTGTACATCCCCCTACTGCTCTAATTTAAACATAATTATTGAAAATGATCATAACTTTTCCTCCTGGCTTTCTGTGCCCTAACAATCACAAAAAATGCCCAAAAGACTCTGATCAGAAAAAATGAACAGTAAGTGTTGTATTTGAATTGAAGGCTTTTCCGAATGAGTATAGAGGACATCCACCTGAGTGTGCGGGGATCTTGGTGGTCACAGTGTTGCTCAGCAAGTCCCACAGAATGAGGTCACCGGACTGACCCCCACACAGCGCTGAGCTCCCGTCCCAGCAGAAGCACCTGCACACACAAACATGCTGCATCAGCCGAGAAAGACGCTGGGGGTCCGGGTCCTGTGAAAGGCCGCCAGTTCAAAGAAAAGATTCCGGATTTCTCGCCTGCTGGAGAAAGTCTTCATACCTCTGCTCCTCCTCTGCCTTCACAGCAGAGATGACCATGCCCGTCTGCACATCTGTCATCTTCATGCAGGAGTCTGAGCCCACACTGAGGATGTGTCTGCTGTCTGAGTACGACACAGAATAAGCTTTCCCTGTTAAAGTGTCTCATATTTATATTCAGGAGCTGCTAAAAATATTTTCAATATTCTGGATGTTTTCGTAGCAAAATCATGCTAATCCAGCTCTGAAACTTTTTTTTTAAAATAAAAACATGGTTCAAGGAAATTAAGACCAGCTCTTAGTTCATTTACTTCTCATTCAACGTAGCATAACATCAAGTATTTGCTGATTTGAAACCACTGACTGTATAGGAGAACTGGACTGAGTGAGTGTGATGTCATCCATAAAACATAGGATTAGCCAGAACATGCTAAAAAAAAAAAAAAAAAAGGTAGCAAGGCCAGAGTAGGTTATTCTGGTAGATAGAATGACTGAGTAACAACTGTTTATTTCTCTATAGAAGTCTATGGGATTTTGGCTTTTTGGAGCCAGTGGGTAATTTCTGTTTGGACACCAGGGGGGAGGAGTCACTCAGTCCAGTTCCCATTTAAAGTCAGGGTATGTCCGAATTCCAACCGTAACCACTTTATAGTGCACTATATAGCGCAATCGCCATTTTGTAGTGCTGTCCGAATCTACAATTCCAAAGTCAAGTGCCCTGGAAATTTCCCAGAAGTCTGCGGAAAACCAGTCTGCATCGATGCTCACTAGATTGGTGAATATAGACCACAATGCATTGCGTCAGAACAATTTTTACCAAAACATTTATTTAAATGTATTTTTTTGATAAACAATCGTTTTTATCGTCAGACAGTGGCCAGAAGACATAATCGTCACAAAACGCTCATTTTAATTAGATTTTAACTTAGTGAAATCAATGACATCATATCCGCTGTTAAAAAAAAAGAAAGTAGTGAGCATGTTGCCACACTATATCGTTTTTTAGGAGTTAGGGTGGGAATTCGGACACAACCTCAATGTTTAGAACATACCTGGGCTGAAAGCCAAGTGGTGGATGTTTCCAGTGTGACACTGGACTTGCTGGAAAACCTCAAAGCTGCTCGTGTCCCAGATGGTGAGCGTCCCATCTTTGCAGCCAGACCCCAACAGAGTTCCCGCCGCATTCAAACCCACGGTGTTCACCTGGAACATTCACGGAGGGCAAGCCATAACAAACACTGTTGTAGTTTAAACTAGCCTGTTTTCTACAATATAAGCCTTAAATTTTCAGAAAAATAAACAAAAGTGATTTTGAGAGGTACACGGCGCTCTGTCGAAATGTTTGGTTGGTGTGACTGTGAATATGCTAACGCGGCTAATGTGTAGCGGTGTGGGTCTGTGCACTTTGTTCATGCATCTTACAGTTAATGCGTCTTAGTGCGCCTTCTACAGTTAGGACCATAAATATCTGGACAGAGACACATTCTTTCTAATTTAGTTTCTGTACATTACACAACTCAGATGCCATTGAAGTGCAGACTTTCAGCTTTTATTCCCTGGGTTGAACAAAAAGTTTGCATAAAAATGTGTAAACTGAAGCATTTTTTAAACACAATCCCTTCATTTCATGGGCTTGTAAGTAATTGGACAAATGAAATAACTGAAAACAAAATGGTCATTATGAACATTTGGTTGAAAACCCTTTGTTGGCAATGACAGCTTGAAGTCTTGAACTCATGGACGTCACCAGATTCTGGGTTTTCTCCTTCTGAATGCTCTGCCAGGCCTTTACTGCAGTGGATTTCAGTTGCTGTTTGTTTATTGGCCTTTCTGTCTAAAGTTTAGTCTCCAAAAAGTGAAATGCATGCTCAATTGGGTTAAGTTCAGGTGACTGACTTGGCCATTCAAGAATATTCCACTTCTTTGCTTTAATAAACTCCTGAGTTGCTTTGGCTGTATGTTTTGGGTCGTTGTCCATCTGTATTATGAAACGCCGCCCAATCAGTTTAGCTGCATTCACCTGGATCTGTGCAGACAGTATGTCTCTGAACACCTCAGAATTCATTGGGCTGCTTCTGTCCTGTGTCACGTAATCTATAAATACTAGTGTCCCAGTGCCACTAGCAGCCATGCACGCCCAGACCATCACACTGCCTCCACAGTGTTTTACTGATGATGTAGTGTGCTTTGGATCATGAGCTTCTCCACGCCTTCTCCATACTTTTCTCTTGCTATCGTTCTGGTAGAGGTTGATTTTGGTTTCATCTGTCCAAAGAATGTTTTTCCAGAACTGTGCTGGCTTTTTTAGATGCTTTTTAGCTAAGTCCAGTCTAGCCTTCCTATTCTTGATTCTTATGAGTGGCTTGCATCTTGCAGTGTACCCTCTGTATCTACTTTCATGCAGTCTCCTTTTTATGGTAGACTTTGATATTAAGACGCCTCCTGGAGAGTGTTGTTCTCTTGGTTGGCTGTTGTGAACGAGTTCCTCTTCACCATGCAAATGATTCTGCAATCATCCACCACTGTTGTCTTCTGTGGATGTCCAGGTCTTTTTGCGTTGCTGAGTTCACCAGTGCGTTCTTTCTTTCTCAGGATGTAACCACACTGTTGATTTTATTACTGTAGCAATTTCTGGCATGGTTTTTTTTCTGTTTTCTCAGCTTAATGATGGCTCCTTTCACCTTTTCGCTGTTCACAGCAAAATCTTCAAAATGCAACCATGAGTCCTCTAATCAACTCCAGGCCTTTAATCTGCTTCACTCATAATGACATAACAAGGGAATTGCCCACACCTGCCCATGCAATATCATGGAAGTCAATTGTCCAATTACTTATAAGCCCATGAAATGAAGGGATTGTGTTGAAAAAATGCTTTAGTTTTTCACATTTTTATGCAATCTTTTTGTTCAACCCATGGAATATAGACCAAAATAGTCCATGAAACACAGTAGTTCAGAGGATAATTGCTAAAAACACACGCTCACTGAATTGAAATTCATAAACCCACAAGATGTTTGAATTCTTCACTGTGGCTCACCCCATCATCGTGCTCCAACTCAGCCAGCAAGTCAAAGCGGGATCTCTTCACACTTGAATCGTTGGAGTCGAGCTGCCAGACCTGAACAACGCAGATTTACATGACTTCTAAACCACAGAGGGGAAGGAGGAGCGGGTCACGTCTCAGCTAAAGCTGATACCTTAACAGTTGAGTCCCAGGATGCTGTGTAGAGTCTGTTCTCAAACCAGCACATCTCGCTGACGGCGTCGTCGTGACCCATCAGCGTATCCTGCCGCCGCCCGTATGGGACCGAGTAGAAATATCTGCGGGTGAGAATGCAGAGCATTACAATGGAAATCTGTCCTAACGCCCCTATGGAGCACACAGAGTTCTACATGCAAACTCACACGTTGTTATCCCACGAAGAACACGCCACAGTTTTGCCATCCGCCAACACCAAACAGGATGACAATGGCTAGAAAAACAGTGACGTGCTTCGATTTATGGTGGGAATTCAATAAAACACAAGGAGATTGAGCACAACAGTACCATGTTGGAGAAGGACATGCTCCTCTGGAAGTCCATCTCTTTGGAAAACATTTTAAGTGTCGAGTCTGAAAAAAAAACAAAGTTTAAAAAGAGTTTTAAAAAGAAAGAAAAATGCTTTCAATCTCATTTTCTGACAAAAGCGGTTTAGACAGCATTGCAGCCATGCTGACATAATGAGCCACAGCACGTCTGCCAAACCCTTCATCCGAGTTTTTTGAGCTTCTTTCTGTTCCTCTGTTCAGATACTTTTGCAAACCTAGGGATGTGGAGAAGAGGGACGCTCCATCTCGAGTCACAGCGATGCCCGTCACAGCTCTGCACAGAAAGGTCAGTAAATAAACCAAAAAGGGATGAGAAGCTGGTTTACGATCACTGGAAACGGAGCCAAACATCCCCCCCCCCCCCCCCCATCTTTTTCCCATGTTGTGGCTCCAGACTTACTCCTTATGCATCCTGCAGCTGGAGCTGGCCTTCAGACTCCCCATGTTTGCCCAGGCCAACTTCCTGCTCTCATCCGTCAGGTCTTCAAAGGAGGAGTCTTCACACGGGGAAGCTGCAAACAAACAGAAACACCTTATTTGAATCTGATGGATTGGATGCTTGTAGATCATTCTAATGTAGATAAGCTAATGACGTTTTAATTTTCATATTAAAAAAAGGCACTTTTTTTAACTTTCAAATAGTTTTAGAGCAAACGTGAATGTCAGAGAGGGTCACAGCGACCTCAGCTGCTCAGCGTTACCTGGCGACAGCTCACCGACAGGCGAGGTGACGCTGGAGCTCCGCCTGGTGCTCTGAAACTTAGCTGTGATCCTCTGAGGGTGTGGGCTGTTGAACAGCTGTTTGGGCGTCTGTCCAAACTCCAGGATCTGTGTCAACATGGCGATTCTTTGATCGGTGTCCTCGATGCTTAACGGGTGAGCATTAAAGTTACTCAGCAGCTGGATGCACAGAAAAGGCTCCAATCGAGGGATTTTCCTCTTTACCTGTCGCAGTCGATGTTTCCTTCGTATGTGAGCGGGTGAAAAACTGAAGGACAAAAAGATTCACTTAAAAAACAGATTTACGTGAGTCCAATATCAAAAATGTTCTGTTTTACCGTTATGAGCAGCCTCAGCCTCGCTGCCTCGCTGTTTGAAGCCAAACACCAGGTCGATCCACTCGTGCAGGTGCTCCGACACAAATGGACTCTCCAGCGCCGCCTTGTGCTTTTCAAGGAAGTCACTGGCATCTGCAAGAAGGAGGAGGACAGCTTTCAACTGATGTGTCTTTGATAAGTAAACTTTGATGTATTTAATCTGTTCAAATTTTTTTCCTCCACACTGTGATCAACCCTTCTGGTGGAACGGTTGCTGCCATGGAACCTCCCAGGTCTGGAGGATTATTTTGATCAGGGGTATCCCATGGTTACGTCCTCTGTGACCATGACTGGATTGGACATTTCCCCAAAATATCATTCCCTCACATCTGCACCAAACTAAGTCCACTTCTATTAATACTTAGAGTTTTATTCACGAGTCATTTTAGGTTTTGTTATGTTGGATGCAGGAGGTCGGGACGTTACTGTAGTGTGAAAAGTGCTTTATAAATAAAGTTTGATTTGATTGAGAACTGTCATGCTTCACACATGAGAAAAAAGAAAAGAAAAAGAGTCAAATCCGAAAAAAGCGACTTTACCTGAGGCCCAGGGCGGGAGGGAGACGTCGCCAACTAAACTTCCGTTCTGTCGCCTGCCTAAATCCAGATTCAGACGATTTTCCAGGAAACTGGAGTCACTTCCGTAAAACTCTGGAATCAGCTAGATGGAAGTGAGAAGAATGTTTTAAAGAATCAGTTTTTAAAAAAAAAAAGATTTGAAGATCTTTAAACTGCCTCCACAAATGGGCCATAAAAGCAAAAACAGGATATCACCTCTTTGAAGTCTGTTGCTCCTTCTAAACAGTTCTTCCATGTTTCAGCGATGCTGCAGGGAACAATGTAAAGTCAGGAGTTTGAGGAGACCAAAAAGGATTTCCTTTGCTCGGGAGCGCTGCGTACCAGTTGAACATGCGGTCTGGATGGTCGTAGCGGCCGTTCTGGAGGCACAGCATGTGCTCTGGAGCTGAACAAAGACAATTCAAGTTCTCTTTTTGAAATGATTTCAAACTCTTGCATCATGGGAAGAAAACCTACCGACTCTGACCAGGTAGAAGAGGACGTAACCCGGAGACGAGTAATGGCTTCCATAGATGAAGCGAGGCTCCGGCATGCCGCTGTAGCGAGCCTATGAAAGCAGAAAACCAAAACCTATTTTTACACATTTCTTTTCTGCTTTTTATTATGAAAACGTTCAGTCAGCATGTCTGGGTTACTCTCCTTTTACTATGAATTCAGACGATAAAATACATTGATTGCATGAACAAAGAGGAAAGATGTTCACCTGAACTAAATATTTTGATTGTGGCTTATTTTTACGAGCTAATAAGACATTTGGTTATTGTATTTTTTGTAAACTATCCTGAAAAATCTATTTCTTTTATTAGTTTTCTCAATTCTGTGGCTGCTTTTGCAATTAGTTGAAAGTTTAGCCAACAATATAGATTTTAATCCTTTATGTAAAGAAATGTTAAAAAGTGAAATAAAACATAATAGTTTGTTTCCTTTTCAGCCAATAAACTGTTTTTAACAAACTTTACATTTAATGGATTCACTGTGTCATGCATTCCATGTATAAATACATGTACTTTTGCATAAGAGTATTTATAATAGCATATTTTACATGTGCATGTGGATGTCTATGTATGGATAGGAATCTTTTACTTTTAATTTTTCCAATCTAGTCAAAATTAATCATATACAGCTTGAAATATCTATGTATAGATGTATACCTCTCTTGTGTGTCTTCGGATTCCTTAAAATGAACCAATCCCAATCCACCTTCTTAATTGCTGAAAGGTGTCAAGTTATTTCCATTTTTTCTGGGAATTTGTCTTTTAAAACATTTTTTGTTCACCTCATGAAAAATAGAAAATAATTTCAAACACTAAAAAAAATGTTTCTCAGAGGACAAAGTCTCTGCTTTGACTGCAAACGTGTATCCGTCCCATTTCTGGAGAGTTTTGCATCATAAAATGATGGCTGATAAAATCATGTGGTACCGGCAGAGTGTGGCTTCAGTTTGGCTTAAAGAAGATGCTACAGAAGCTGTCGTGTATTAAACCACATGCTTACATGAAAAGGTAGAAGAGGTTCTTGAATTTAGAGGCTTTTTCTCAGCCCAAGACGCTCTGCACCGTCCACACCGGTGCGCCTGATGGCGTCGGCACAGAATGAAAGCACTCACCAGCAGGCGGTCCAGTCGCTCTTTGTTTAGGGCTCCCACGGGTTTGCTCAGGTCCCTGAATGTGGCGGCGTTTGTCAAGTCTGGAGGAGAAGACGATCAAAACACAAGAGACTCAGATCTTTACGGAACAGTTTCGACTTTAGATCAGTGTTCCAACCTTTTTCAGGCCACGGACTGCTTTAATATCAGACAATAGGTTTTTTAAATTGGTCTGCATTAGGCCTGCACAATATACCGCAAATTTATCGTTATCGCAATATCGAGCTCTGCAATATGCATATCGCAAAAAAGGGCGAATATCGCAATAAATCGTAAACCCAAAATGTGTTAAAACAATCTTCTAACAGCTTGAAGCATTTAACGCATCACGTAAATCCCTTTACGCTTTGACCAATCAGATGGACGCCTTCCCATTGCTTACCAATCAGATGGAGGCCTATTATGTTAGATAATTGTCACCTAGTATAATTTTTAAACTGTTGCAATGAAATGGTAATGATGTTTTTGGTTATTGTTCTATTTGTTTATATACCGCAAATTATATCGTTATCGCAATATTAATCTCTAATATCCCATATCGCAAGTTTTCCTCATATCGTGCAGCCCTAGTCTGCATGGTGTTGAAGTCGATTTTTTTTCTTTGAAGCCTTCAGCTTCTCTTAGCTTTGGGGTAAAGTTGATCTTCATTCTCGGTTAAATATCTGCACATAGTTTCATCTTCATCTGTACACTAGATTTCATGTAGGAACCATTCCAATGTGATCTAGATTTCCCCTTGACCCACAACTTTAAAGCGGAGGCACATATAGATGTGACATAAAGAAACAAAGAAAAAAACAATGGTCACTAAAACTGGCATTTCCTGAATATGATAAATGTGACTCCACCGTTTAGACAACTTTATTGGCAGTATTGTTGTAACATTAGACACCTAGTTGGTGAATGTTATTCAATCTTATTACAGTTTGTGGGAACAACAAATCCATATTTGGAGTAATGACTCCTGGTTTTTGTTTGTTAAATGCAGATGTCTTTTATTTTGAAGTCAAAACTTTTCTTCTGTTTCCGCTCTTGCTCTTTTCTGTGAAAAGAAACTTTCACTTCCCTAGTTTGGGGGTTTCAATTTAGAGCACACACACACACACACATGCCCCCACGCCCCCCATACGTGACTGAGCGACTTGACATGCGTCAGGAATGACTTGGTTATAGTGTAGAGAATCCAGTAGCTTTCCAAAATAAAACTTCCTTCAGAATCCGATTATAAATAAAATAAAAAACATATAGGTTGTGTGTTTGTTTTCCTCTGTAGCCCGGTACCAACTGTCCAATGGACTGGTACAGGTCTGCGGCCAGCAGGTCTGCGGCCATTGCTACAGATGACAAACTCTTTTCCTACGTGAACCCACCTAGCTGTGAGCTGCCGTAGTCGGCGATTACCCAGGGGAAGACGGGGTACTGGGAGAGGTCATTGCAGCTGCGATCAGCCAGGTTGTTGAGGTGGAGGAGGTACTGGTAGTTACTGATGTGACCGCGCTGCCACTGCAGCATGTAGCTCTCTGCAGTGTGTTCTGTAATGTGGTTCTCTGTGGAAAACGGAGCAAACGTTATCATATATTGCAATTATCTGAGTTTTGAATAAACTAAAGAGCAGTTCTTGTGTCTTCTTACCCAGGAAAGTCGCCATGTAGTAGTAGATTTCATCTCTGTCTGCGGTGTTGTAGAACTTCAGATAGATGTCCGAGCAGAGGTCGTTCTCTGTGCAGAAAACCTCCAGACCCTGAGAGAAATCACGCCACATCAGACTTTTACGTTAAGCAGGAAAAAGCAGTCTTCCGGTCTTGTTCGGTCGCGTCACTAACCAACGGTTTGAGTCCGTGTCGTCTCTTGTAGATCCTTCGTACTTGTTGCAGTTTGATTTGAATCACCTGCTCCTGCAAAAACATCAGGGATAGAGAGGGCCGTTTAGCTGCCGATAGAGTATCGGATTACAACAGCCGCTTCCTCTTGAACTGCGGCTCACCGGATATCCATTGAGAGGCTGGAAGTAGAGGTTTTCGTCTGTGATGCAGACGTGGCCGGGATTGGATACCAGAGGCGTGACCATCTCCACCGTGCACTCCATGTGAGGCTTCTCTGCAACACTCTGAAAGCTTCCAAAGACAGCAACATCAACAGAGTGTTTGGAGAACCCATTTTCACCCAAAACAGTCGGTTAGGGAGTGTCCTGAAAGATCCACCCGGATGAAAATGGTGTTTTGTGTGTCTTTCATGTGTTCCTGTGGCATTTTTCTGATGATGAAGGACAAATATAAAGAAAACTAAGCAGGAAAAGCCTCTAGTGGAAGGATGAAGAACTACAGGGTGGTTTTACACAATGGGTTTGGATCACGCTAATGAGATAGAGGTCTCAGAAATGTGTGTAACACATATAGGGGTTGAGCATATTTATTATTACTTTTACTCTTAAAACAATTTTAATGCTTGTAACTGTCACTTCTCTGTTTTGATGACTTTGTAATGAATAAGTTGCTGAAAGTCCTCTTGTTTCCAATAGAAGAGACAGAACTCTCCTTTGTTTTGTCTTAAATTTGTTCTAAAAAAAATTGTTCAACAGCTTCATCTGAAATATGTAAATCTAAGGTATTTTCTGGTGACACCATGCATAAAACCCTTTTCTCCTGCGTGAGTGAACATACCAGTTCTTGTCAAACGAGGATCTTGCCAGACGTGACTGCAGATTAGCAGCAATCTAGAAAGAAATGGGTGTAAAAAGACAGATGTTGAGTCTTAACAGAAATAGACTTCTTTTTTTTTCCTATTTCACCCAAATTAAAAAAAAAAAAAAAAATCAAGAGTATTTTTAAAAGGCTTATTACCATTGCAGTCTGATCTCCAAGTTTTTCCAAACAAGACGCCCTGTGCAGCTACCAAGAAATAAAGAAAACAAGTCTGAATTCACTCTGATTTCTGTTGGTTTAGATGCAGAATTCAGCTTCTTACCTGCAGTAAAGTCTGCACAACATCCTCCGTTTTGCTCTGAACTTCCAACTGAAAGGTCATTTTCTTTGATCCCTACCAGAATACACAAACAAGGACTTTTATTTTTACATGACAAGAATAAACGTTGCACATATTTGAATTATTTAGTAACTCAATTTAAATATTAATACTTTAGGTTTTGCATCTAATTTTATCTAGAAAATGTTTTTTTTTTTTTTTTTTTTTACTAGAAAGTTTGACTATTTAACAATTTTGAGTAAATATTGGCGATCTCCTGGGATCATTCGATAATTGTTCGGGGCAGGAAGGAGTTTACTTCGACAAACATGAACAGAAAAAAAAGGGCAAACCGACCAATAAAACGGTAAAGATGTGAGGAAAACCAGCACACTCACTCGTTCATTTCTGTAAGCTTCTATGACATTCACTTCCTTGATGAAAATAACCTTAAAAAGGGGGAGAACCAAAAGTGATCAATCTGAGCAGAACGATAAATCTCATGTTGATCACTGAATGGAATCGGGAGAGAAACCTGCTCGCATGAAACGCACACGGCTGCTGGGCGAGGCCTGGAAAAACAAGACAGAGAAAAACACATGGGATAGTTCAACAGAGCAGAAACCTGCAGTGAAATTAAATTAACATAAGAAAAACAGGCTTTATTCCAGCTTCGGTCAAAAATTTCAGCATAAACTAAATGCTAAACACACAAAATCTGAATGAATGCAAAGCAAAAACTGAAACGCAAACTGGGTTTGACTGTTTCAGGTGACAGCTCGTACTCGTTAAAGGGGTTGGTTTCCCTCTCCACAAACTCAATGTTAGTGCAATCTCGCAAGGGAATCTGAAACCCAAGAGAACAGAGAACACTTAAACACAACTCAATATGCGGGGAACATTTGTACATCATTTAAAAAAAGGAACAAAAATTTAAACCAAAAATGAACCTTTAGAATTGGTTCCACAAAATCTTCTGGATCAAATATGATGGATCTGGAGCAAACCTTGAAGGATCCTCGGACTTTTCTGGAACAGAATGCGGCTCATCAGGTTCCATCGTCACCATCATTAAGATGCATCGCCTTTCAAATCGTTAAACTTTATCAAAATACAGTGATGTGTGAGAAGAGGAAACAGCTTTTCGAGGAAGAACTCCAATATGATTATGATGTACAAGACTTTGATTTTTCTAACCTAAAAAAAAAAACAATTTGGTGAATTTTCCTGAATTGAATCATGCATGATTCAATTGTCAAATCATACTTGTAACCTCTTCAAACCAGGGAAAAGCTGTCTAATCAACAAATCCAAATGTTTTTTACAGTCTACAGGGAATTTAGTGGCTGTGACAAACATACAATCAACAGAAAACAAATTTTAATCGGGAAAAAATGTAATTATTCATGACATCATTTGAAGAGGTTAACACTTTGTCATTTGAAGAGTTTTATGTCGGCATCCTATGATTTAGAACGGTTGGTGTGTGAAAAGGGAACGTTGTTCTAGATCTAGAAAGTGAAGAGAAAGTTCCAGCAAAGGTCAAAGTGTGTGATAACAAGTTTGTTGCTAATGTTTGCCTCTTCTGTCACACGTGGCAGCACAGGATTTGATGAAACTGAGGCCAAAAAAACAAGCAAGACCCCAACAAAGAGATCTGTCAGAGCTACATTTGGGAGGGATAGTGATATGGGGTTGATCTCCAGCACTGGAACTCGGGAAACCACAGAACCATTAAATGTGTTAAAGTTATCTAGAGGTAATTTTGATCAAGTTTAACAAAGCAAAAAAAAAAAGAGTGTTTCGATACCAACAGTTGCTCTACATGCTAATTCCTTAGATGTTTGGGCTATTTTACTATAACTAATAACTGTGTTTATCTGAGTTTTTATTAACCTAATTTTATGAAATTCAGAATAATATTGTCACAAGTTCTGAATATTTTTTATTCAAAAATCCAACTGACTTGTCCTTTTTTGAAGCGCTTGTAACAACATGGTGCGCTGTGTGCTGCTCAAAGAAATATTCCTCCAAATCCAGCAACAGAAGGGAAAACCTGCAAGACAAAACCAAACGGGACAGATGACCACATTTCCACAAACAGTTTCAAGTTGGAAATTTGTGAATTATGTTGAAAAACAAGTATTAAAAAAACAGAAGTATAATTATTGAATTTTCTAAACTCCCAAGTTAGAAATGTTATGACCAAAACCACAGTAAAATATTATACATAATACATAAAATACACTTAAAAAATGCAATACTTCACTTGAGGCCCACTCTAATGAAAATGGAGCTTGTGGCTTGCCGTAGTGGCCTCTTCTACATCACTGCTACAAGCTTTTCCAAACTTTTTTTTTCCACCTGATTTCTAACGATTTGAATAAAGAATTACTCATATATCTAGTTTTAATCACAATTTTCTTTATATACGTCTTCCATCATGAAAAAGGGCCGGGAGAACATGTTAAAACCCCAGTTTTTATTTGAGTGGGTCTTAAATAAAACCAGCACCCCTGCAGAACAGTGAGGAGGAGCAGCAGCTGTTTAAGGCACTGAAAGGGTTAAAAGAGGGTGACTCAAGGTAACTGGAGAGAATGCTTTTTCTACCACAACTGGAAATTTTACCCCGCTTTACTGATCATAGCTGAATTATTTTGGAAATGTGGATGTTTCAAGTTCGCCTTAAACCTTCTTTAAAAACTACAAAACCCATCGTTTTCCCTGTATTTGCTCAATAAATGAGCTATGAACCTTGTCGAAGCTAACTCTGACTTTAATAGGAGTCAATTCTGTGCGTTTGGTCGCAGGTAGAACTAAGTTGGCATCTCAGTCAAGCTCTCGTTAGTGACGCAGCCATGACAATTGACCCGCTGCTGTCTCTGCGCTGAGTAAACAGTAGAACACCGAACAAAACTATGAGCTAAAGAAAAGCGGAGCAACACAAACCTTTCTTTTGTTCTCTCTCTGGGCTTAAGAAATGCCATGGCTGCACCGCATCCTCCCGCGTAACTCCGCAACTGTCGCTCACCGATCTGTAGCACCCGCTACACAACCGCAGTTTGAGCTCTGTAAACACGGAAGCTTGCCTGAGACCACGTGACAAGCCTCTCAGTCAACACCAATAAATCAGAGAGGTAAACAGGAAAGAGGCTTTACTCTGATGTGTTTTTATTGTTTGCCGAATTCCCTTGAAAATATCTGTTTTCCTAGTTTGGTTTTTGTCATTTTTCTGAAATAAATTTACGTCTTTGTGATACTTAACGTAATCCAAATGCAACTGTAAAGATGCTACAACAAAAAAGTTAGAAGATATTTGCGCCTACAACATCTTCTAATTCATTTAGATTGGTTTGAAGCGCACATAGTGAGGCATTTTTGAGAATCTACACGATCTTTGTTAAATCGCATCGTGACGTGTCTCTGTAGGCTCCGCTAGGGAAGTGAGCGATTTTGAAAATGTTCAACAATTTCAGTAAAGATTGAATACATCTTTATTCTTTAATAGAAACCATGTCGACATGCAGTGCAGGAGACACATCCCTGGGTTTGCTTTTAGCCTCGTTTTTGTTTTGTCATATTTTACGAATAAGGTGAGTGTTTTAATTAAATTCAACTTTTCATTAGATTAACAAACTACGGCATTTAAGCGAAAGATTCCCATAACAAAAACTTCAGAAATCCTAATTGAACACATTTACTAGTTGTATATAAGCACAAATCTGAAATATAAAAAACACCCAGATATTTTCTCAGTACTGCCAATAATAATACAATAAAAAGTATTTTGTTTGTTCTAAAGGAAATAAATTATTTTTTAACCAAAGTAAAAGTGTTTTAGAATAAATAATTGGTTCAAATGTTCTATAAGTAGTTTGTGATTTTTTTTCTTTTATTTTACAGTTTGTCCTGTCAGTCCTGAAATTCACCTATCCAACCTTATTTCAAGGGTGAGTAACAGAAATAAAAAGTAAAAACAACAAATACTGGTTTTGGACAGAAATTAAACACTTGCTAAATTTCAGATTTTGTAGGAGAATGTGCCATTTTTACTTCATATTCTTCAATACCTGAACACATCATCTGCATAGATGAGGCACGTGATCTGTGTAGACTACACCTTCAATTTAGCAATATCAATAATTGTGTTTTGACAAACAAAAAAAAAACCCAAACATGAGTGATCTTCCTTTTTTTCATATCTGAAGATGATTGTAGGATTTTCTTAAAAGAAAAATGTTAAAAATGATGAAAAAAATTTGTGCTTTTAGACCCAAAGCGCCTCACATTCACAGTCTCATTTACCCACGCACACACACATTCACACACTGATGTGCCGAACGCAACCTATAACCACCAGGAGCAATTTGGGGTTCAGCGTCTTGCCCGAGGACACCAAACCTGCGATTTTCTAGTCAGAGGTCGACCGCTCTACCTATGCACCATAGCAGAACAATCCGATGCTTTGTGCTGATCAAAATGCTTCTTTCCAGATGGCAGACGTTCATTGGAGCCGTTCTGCTTCTTCTCTCTGGAAAGCTGGGATGGGTGGAAATGAGCTTCATCACCAGGTATCCCCTTGGACTGCTACACCACCTGACTGCATTCCCACCTCATGAACAGTTTCTGTTGCAGATCCAGCGCTCTCTCCTGGCTTCCAGCCTCACTCCTGTTTGTGGGAAACATTTACGCCGGTTCTCGGGCTTTGTCGCGCCTGGTGGGTAGAAGAAAAGAGAAGAATTACAGGCGTGTTCCACAAACAGAAGCATGGAAGTGTTTGCTTTCCAACTACTGGCTCTCCTCTTTGTGCAGGACATTCCCTTCTTCTTCACTCTTCAGAATTCCTCACATGTTGTTACCTACGTCATCACCACCGCCCTCCACAGAGAGGTAGGAGTATTCGCTGTTATCCGCCTTTCCAAAGAAAATGTAGCGTCTAAACCAGCGCTGCCCTTCATTTAGAAACACAAGACGCACCGACTAAAGACCATCAGGTTTGTAATGTCTCCTGCATCCAGGAGTGCATTCCCATAAATCTCCAAAAACTGCATCTTTAACGTCTGATTTTGTCTCCAGCATAGGCCTCATGCTCCTGTCAGCCGTCAACCTTCCTCTGTGCGACCCTCAGGTAGCAGTCATGACGCGCGTGCTTCTGTTGTCGGTGCAAACGTCCTTTAACCGTTTACACCTTCCTCCTGGGCAGGTTGACCCCAGTGCGTACCTGTGGGCTGTCTGCCACCTCCTCTGCGCTGGTAAGGATCAGAACGTTCTTGAGAGATTGGTTTTACAGAAATCCAATCAGTATTTCAAATAAAAATGAATGTTTAGGTGCGTACAAGGCGTTTGAATTTCACAAGTCCAGTAACTTAAGGTCAGCTCCTTTTTTTTTGCAGCATTACAGTCCTTGTGTACGTTTTTTAACAGTAAAAAAATATTAATTTTACTTCTTTTGTTTTAGTGACTGTGAGCAATATTGCATCAACTGTTTGTACAGGTAAGAAGACGTTTAAAAAGCTGGATTTTAGCGAGAAATTAACCCGTCCTGACCTATCCCAACAAGAGAAACGCTAACTGGAAAGATTAAAATAATACATTTATGCAAATATATTCATTAGTCCTTATGTTTATAAATTTACGGTATTAGAAAAGACACGGGTATTGTTTAAAAAATATAGGGTTAGCATCTAATCTCCAAAGTTGTAAATTTGCTATACATTTGAATAAAAAAAAAAAGAATGTTTTGTTTTAATTACTAGTGGATAGAGTTGAAAAATGATTATTTTTGCCATCGCAGGTGTTAGTTTACTTGAATTGAAGTTCATGTAACGAAAGAGTGGTTTGTGTTTAAAAAGGGTTGTAACAGCATTGATGTCTTTGGTTTGAAATCAAAAACATGAATCTTTTTTTCGTCAAATTAACTTTTCTACAGTAAGGAAAGTAATGTAAAGGAAGTGGGCAAAAAAAAAAATCAAATAGTTCTTAGAGAATCCAAAAATCTCCCAAAGCTTCTTTTTAACAAACGACAACACTGTTTCTTTGACAGTGTCCTGGTGCTGGCGCTCGCCGCTCACCCCACAGGTATCGCCCCCCAAACTTCCACCATGAGGCCGTCAGGAGCTTAGAAGAGGGCGGCCGGTTTGACCCCATGTGTTTCCTCTACAGGTGACCTGACAGGTGCCTTGGAGTTCCCCGCTCTTTACTCCGGAGTCTTTCACTGCGGATGCGGCGCCAGGTGAGGTTTTCAGGAGAGATGGATCCGTCAGAACCCTCATCAGTACTGAGGGGGCGTGACATCGCTCGTGGAAAATGCTTTACATGCGGCTCCAACCATATTAGGTCTTTTGTGATACGACCGCCAACATGTTGTAACCGGCTGATCTCAATAAGCGGTGATTGGTCAGAGTCGGTCTGCGTTCAACGTTTCTATGGCAACAACTCTCACCAATCAGGAGTGAGCTTGTTAAAAGGCCACAGCCCTACCGTTTGAAAGTGAGGTCAGGAGAATTCTTCAGACGTCTCGAAGAGGCATCTGATTGGTCCGTTGAAAAACTTTCACTACAGAAAAAAAATATTCCCTAAATAAGAATTTTAAAACTTTTTATCAGAGCAAGAAAGGTTGTTCTGAAACATAGTACTAGCTGTTTATCAATAAGTCGATGGGATTTGGGCTTCTTGGAGCCTGCAGGTACTTCCTGTTTGGAACACAAGGGGGAGGGGCCACTCAGTCCGGTTCTCATATACAGTCAAGGTGGGAGTGTTCCTTCAGCCCGTCGGGTTTGTCTCTTCACAGCGCTCTGCTTGGTTTCCTGTTGCTGCTGGTTACAGTCAAACTAAAACGAGGCCTTTCCAGTGAGCATGTTGGGATCTGGTTCTTTATATCAAAGGTAAAAAAATGTAACTTAATTCAGTCCTAAATATCAGAAAGCATTTGATTTCTCCTTTGGTCCTGCCCTCACAGGTTTCTGCCATGTCCCTCTCCCCACTCGTGTTCAGTGTGAACATTAACACCTCGTCTTTTGTGTGGTAGGCAAGTTTTTTTTTTTTTTTCATGAATAAAATAATGGGACTAAAGAAGTTCTCAACCGTTTTCCTTTTTTTTCCCCCTTCGATGTGGACCGGCAGCGTGCTCATGGGTCTGGTTGGCGAGGCCCTGCTGGTGTTTTCAGACAGAGATTCTACGCTGGGATGAAACCACATTCTGACCAAATAAAACTGTCCAATTTTTTCTTAAATAAATGACCTCTTCAGAATGAACTGTATTTGTTGCTTTTTCTTGTTTTCTGATCACTTTCTAGTGAAATTTGTTGAATTAAAGACTCATTCGTATCCCATAATTTTTTTTATTTATTTTTTAATATACAGATCAAAAAAATCAGATTGCAGCCTCGAACGAGCAGAAAGCCCGGCTCTACGTTCTTCATGAGCCCCTTCAGGGGGATTTTAGGCTTTGCTCCTTTTTCTTTGGGGTGAATAAGGCGTTGAAAGGTTGTCTTCTCCTCATTCGCCCCGGAGGACTGCTCTCTTCTTTGATGTAGCCTAAAAAGAAGCAATGTCAACATTTAAAAATGACTTTTCTAGATGTCTTAAAGCTTAATTTAAGAAAAAGCGGGCTGACCTCTGTCAATGCAGGTTTGTGTGGACGGGAAACCCACTTCCCAGAAGTTTTCAGGCGTGCATGGAGGGATGTAGAGATAGCGATGTCTGGAGCAGGCGGAGAGCTTTTTCTGTTTTTCCTCCTCTGGCAGATGAGCGTAATACTAGAAAAGGAAATTAAAGCACAAAAGGAGGCCCGTCTAAAGTTTACTAGAAAGCATTTGGATGATCCAGAAGAGGATTAGGGGAATGTCCATTGGTCGGATGAAACCAAAATAGAACCTTCTGGTAAGAACTCTACTCATCGTGTTAGGAGGAGAAAGAATGCTGAGTTGCATCCAGAGAACACCACACCTACTGTAATGCATGGGGGTGGGAACATCATGATTTGGGGCTGTTTTTCCACAAAGGGAGCAGGACAACTGATTCGTGTGAAACAAAAGAAGGAATAGGGCCATGAATGGTCAGATTTTGAGTGGAAACCCCCTCCCATCATCAACGGCAGTGAAGATGAAACATGGCTTGGTCTTTCAACATGACAAAGCTTCCAAACACTCTGCCCGAGTAACGAAGGAGTGGCTTCGTAAGGAGCATTTCAAGGTCCTGGAATGATCTAGCCAGTCTCCAGATCCCAACCCCATAAATCTTGCAGGGCAACAGCAATAGCCCCAAAACATCACTGCTCTAGAGGAGATCTGCATGGAGGAATGGGCCAAAATACCAGCAAGTTTGTTAAAACCTACAGAAAATTTTTTACTGCTGTCATTGCCAACAAAGGGTATATAACAAAGTATGAATTGGACTTTTGTTATTGACCAAATATTTATTTGACACCATAATTTACAAATAAGTTCTTTGAAAATGTGATTTTTTTTTCTCATTTTGTCTCTCATATTTTCTATGATAAAAATTACAAGCATCTCTAATCTTTTGAAATAGGAGAAGTCACACAATTGGTGGCTGACTAAATACTTTCTTGGCCCACTATTCTATCTGATCATTCCTGAAATTAAAAAAAAATCTGAAACTGTATAAAACACAGACATAAACAAAGTGGAACTTCATAAATATACAATGATTTAAGTGTTTTTGGTGAAACTATAATTTTGTGTTTTTTGTGACTCTTCAGCAGAAGTGTGACTTTTTTTACAAGGAGGTCAAAGGTCAACCAAACCTGCTTTCAATTCAAAATACTCACAATCTCACATTCTTTGCAGGTGGCGCCTTTCAGCTTCCGCCTCTCGTCTTTCTTACGAACCACCGCCACGTGTGCAAAGGCTGGCTGTCTGGAGGAGAAAGAAGTGGCTCTGTGAACTGATCACTAAAGGGTTGAGGATTTTTAAAGGACTAAAGAGGCGATGCGTCTTACTGGGCTTTACTTGGACACGTGTGGCTGTCAGGAGATTCTAGTTTGAGGGACAAAAACTATTTAGACTAAAAATTGAAAACAAATGTTTCTTTCTATCTAAACTCACCACCATTGTCCTCTTCATGTCTTTCCTCTACATCATCATCATCATCCTCATCATCATGCTGGCTCTGATTTAAAGGCAGGCTGCTGCATGACTGGTACTCGCCATAAGCCGTGGTGTCAAACATCATATCCAAACTGTCCACCGCCCTGGCGCCTAAATCTTTAGGACACTTGTCTTTAATTTAGGTCAAATGTTTTGATTTGAAGTCCAGGCCACTCCTAGCTACCTGGCTTGACGTCTCTGCCGTCCGGACCGATCTGTCCCGGACGCTGCAGCATGCTGTGGCTGACCCATGTGCAGTCCGTGTCCATCAGCTCGCCGCCATGCTGCTTTTCCTCCAAATCCTAAGGCACAGGAGGAAGTCACGATACGCAGCACAAAGCTGGAATGAAAGACATCCACTTTCTCTAGCAGGACCTCGTCTCCTTCCAGCTCGCCATCACAGGAGGACAGAGCGAGGGCGGGGTCGATGCTCCATGCCTGCTCCACGGCGAGCGTCCTGCCTGGTAACAGCAGTCAGCGCAAGCGCTGCAGAAAAACAAGGCAGTTTGTTCGTGCTGAAGACAACTCACGCTCTCGGGCTCCACAGAGTGAAGCATTGGAGTTCTGCAGAGGAGTTCTCTTGGCGCCTCCATCTCCTTTAGTCACGCTGAGGGGAACCCGAAAAGCAGGAGAGGATGGGGGCTTTGGGCCGGGGCCGCCACTGTCAGAGGACTGAACCTGCAAAGCGTTCCAGGCTTCAGCGGAGCGTCACGGAAAACCTTCTCGGAGAACGCGTTTTGGCGAGCGTTTTCCACCTTCTTACTGGAGATCTGCTCGGGTTGGAGGAGTTTGCTGGCCGCCCCCTCCCTGCTTTCATCTCGGTTGTCGTCCACCAGCTCTTCCCTTTTTTCCTCCTTCATCAGCCTGCAAACGGAGGCGTCATCTGCAAAAAGTCGGACGTGGGGCAGAAGAGACGGGGACTTCTTAGTGGTGGAGTCGGGACTGTGCCTCCGGGCGGATGAAGAGAAGCGGTGAGGCCTTAAAGAAAGAAAAGCAAAGCTTGTAGCAGCAGTACTGATGGACATTTAAATGTGCTCCGCCCTCTGGACTTACTTTAAACACACATTGTATTTCAAAATGGGTTTTGGAGAACTCTGCCGATTTGAAGAAAACTTTATTTTCTGAGGAATGATTCAAACAAAATAAGATTAATTCAGCGTAAAGATTCCACCGCAACCATTTATGTGGACTTCTTACCTCGGGATGTTTACAAACAGGCTGAAGGGCGCACGTTTCTGCCACCGCCTCTCCGTCGTCTCCATCGCCTAAAATGAGATGTGAGAAAGGTTTATTTGAGATTCCAACACAAGAAAACCTCAATTTAACAGCCAAAATGAAAGAAAGTCTTTTAGATTCAACTCTAGAGCAGCAGGTGAAGCCAGACCTGCGATCTGAGGCATGTCCAGCTCACACGTGTTCGGCACCAACACTTCCACTTTCCCAGCATTCTCTGCGGCACCTGGGGCTTCTTCAGGAAGCAAAAAACACGGGTCAGAGACTCCGGTCCCTCAGAGGAGGGTAAATGGAAGCGGAGAGCACTAAAACTAACCACACAGGAGGGACTTGTGGGCGTGGGGGAGGGGCTTCTCCTCGTAACGGACGTGTTTCTGCTGGGCGACCTGTTTGCGCTTCCTCAGCTTGTTGGCGGGCGGCAGCGAGCTGGGCAGGACGGGCGAGTCGGGGATGAAGCCGTCGTCTTGCTCTGAGGAGGAACTGACGGGAAACAGCGGCGTGTCAGCAGGAACTGAAGCCGAGGTTTACATGAAGCACTCCAATGCATCACCAAGTCAAGAGAACGCAACGTTCAGCAAAGTGAAAATACAAGAAGATTTTTAGAAACCAAAAAAAAAAAAAAAAAAAAGGAGACACGTTTCTGTGATTTTAGAGAAAATATTTTTATTTATTTAAATGTTAACCATTAATGAGGAAAACATTTTTAGATATTGAAATAAAATGAAGGTGTGAGCAGCAGACGCTACACGCCTCTGCCCTCGCCATCCTATGATGGCTGAGCAGCTGCCCCCCCTTACTCTGCCTCTGCCACCCCAGTCAGAGCCACATGTAACAAATTCATGAAAATTAAAAAAAAAAAAGTAGCCTGGGTTGGTTTTGCCTGCATAGCAACCATTTTAATTTCTTTTCACCTGGGAGTGACGAACAAGTTTGTGTCACGTTTAGAAGAATAGGCAAAAATACGTTTTTGGATTTCCTTAGCAACAGAGTCTTTTTGTTAACCACCCTCACATTCCTAATATGTTCAATCAGACATAGTTTTTGCTCAGCCTGAGCTGTCGACTCGTGTATTTTCACAATATTCCAGTAAAAACGATGTGAGCAACAGGGAAACGCTAACACCATTCAAAATCTTCATCTTCCACACACGTGTGTTTTGGTTTGTGACTTTTTGACTGGGTACTAAGTGCATGCAAATTTAGGTACGTTTCGGGAAGGTTGGAGGCAACATTTTCCCTCAAAGGAAGAAGATTTACAGAAAACTCACCACGATGCTTTCAGCCTTTGTATGTCAGCACGGAGTTTCCTGTTTTCATCCTGCAGGTTGTTTCTTTCAGTTCCTGAATAAGAAGTTAAAAGTTTCTCAGCACCATCATTCCAAGACAGCTCTCCTCCATCAGTGTTTCATCAAACAAAAAGGGAAAAGCCGCAGCAACCGTTTCCCCTCCAGACATGATTGGCTGCAACTGAAAGCCGATCCACCTCCCACATCCTCTTTTTATTTTATCTTAAAAAGACGGTGCACCCTTACATGCATACCTTATGCAGAGAAAGTGTTTTTATTTTTGAGAGGAGCTCCTTCTGACTCACTCAGTTCATCAAGAAGTCTGAGATTCTGATCCAGGCTGCTCTTCAGCTTTTCCTCCAAGACAACACAACGGTCGCACTCTCCTGCTCTGAGCCTGAAAAACAAGGAACAACAAAACTTTTCTTGCGTCTCTTTAGCAAACTACCCCCCTTTGGTGACCCCCCCACCCAGACTGGAGCACCCTCTGTTGATTTAGCAAAACCGGATGATCAAACGTAGTCGTTCTGTTGGTCCAGAGTGTGACAAACGCTGGAGGAAGTTACCTTTCCTCTAGGAGGTGGATGGTGTCGTGCAGGGTTTTGTTCTCCTCCTTCAGATGCTGGTTACGGTTGTAAAACACCTCAAGTCTCTGAGCATCTCTGCAACAAACAAACGTCACTTTGACTGCCATTCCTTAACTATGAAGGAATACATTATGATTATTGGCGTTCCTTAAAACAAAAATCCATCAGGACTTACAGGCAGCGGTCCTTTTTCAGCCGGCTCACCTTTGCTTCCAGCTCTATGGGAAGAAGAAGACAAAAAAGATTTTTTATTATTATTCTTCATTATTAATTTTTCAGAGTTTCTGCAGTAAATTACCAAATCGCATGTCCTATTTTTTTGCATTTTTATGCCATTGATTGAATGCAAACAAACCAGCATCACATTTTTACCCATTTACTGAGGATTTGTTCCCTTTGAATTAGTTCTTGCTCCCTGTGTTTTAGTTTATCCTTCCTTTAGCTCTGAACATAAGCAAACAATGCTTCTTCTACAGTTTTATAGGTGAAGTGTTCATTTCTGCTAAAGAACAGGTAAAAATCATCCATTTACTTGGACACTAATAATTATTTTTATTGAAAACATATTGGAATACCACTGAAAATAAAATTTAGTGTTTGTTTTAAAAATCCAGGAGATTTCAGGCTCATGCTGATGACGTCATGGCCGGTAAAAGCCGCTGCACTGCTAATCTAAAAAAAAAAAAAAGAAACTACACTGCTTAATCTTTTTGTAATTATTGTTAATTAAAATCTTCCTAAGGATGTAACACGTTTATTCTGTATTCAGAATTGTAATGTACATTATATGTACATAATTGTTGCATTTTTTTTGTTCTGGATGTTGCAATTGTTTAATAATATAAAAAAAGAAAACTACACTCCTTAATCTGTACTTGGGTTTTTATACAGCAAGAATTGTCTTTTCTAAAGAAAATCCATACTTGTTTCCTGATCCATTCCTTGTTTATCAGTGTCACTCCTTGCCCGATAACCAGCAGTCGTTTACCTCCAGTCACGTGATGATGACACTCTCCCAGCTGCCTCCACAGATCCTCAAAGGGATCAGCTGCTTTGATCGCCCCACTGCTGTCACCTGATCCACTCATCTTTCACTCCTCTCCACAAACAGCCCACATAATTTAAAGAAAAAAATAAGATGGACGTGAATATTTATTTGTAATAAACACCATGTCAGCTTCTAGTACATAGAAAAGTGTATTTATTTCCTCTAGTTCAGTAGAAGTTTTACAACGAGTCTTAGTTTTTCAAACCCACCATTTTTTTTCCAAACAACGCAGCTTTTCATAATCGTACTTACAAGAACGGAGTTGTTTGAACGCCGAAACACGGCAGACTTGTTCCTTCGTGAGCGCTCTCCTCAGACTTTCATCTCGCAATGAAAATCCATTGAAATTTCCGCGCCGAAGAAGTGCATGCTGGGAACTCTTCTTTGTGGCCCTGAAAATGTAGCAGACCGGACGCTCGAGCGCCTCCTGCTGTTCAAAGAGTGGTGGTTAAAAGAATCGCTGATGAACATCAAATTTAGTGGAAACTATTTTTACCACTTCGGTTTGATGTATGAGGACTTAATCTATTTTTTCTAACTATTCAAATAAACATGTTGCCAAATTTCACAAATATGTTTTACCCACAACAATAAAAATATATAATTTAGTTTTAAGGAGAAAACATTTATTCCATTTCAATTTTTTATTGGCCTTTACAGAGTTAATAATGGCTGACGTAACTAACCAACAGTCATTACATTTCAATGTAATAAATAAAACACAAACTACAAAAGATTGATTATACTTATATTTGTTTTTTATTTTTGGTCTTTCTTTAAAGTACAAAACATGAACCAAAATCACAAAAAAATAACATTTACAAAACAGATTATTAACCGAGGTGACCGAGGAAACAGAGAAAAGCATGTCTGAAAGGGTGATGGTGGGTACAGGGGGGGTCTTTCTGAGGTAAAACAGCGGGCAAAGTCAAAGGATAAAATATTTGAAACAGTTTGGTTGACTTAGTGCCTTCATTCAGTAGTGCTATTCACAATCAGAGTTGAAGGTTTACCTACGTTTATGAAGTTAGCAGTGATTTCCAGGATGCCAGAGCTGCCCGAGAACAAACCGACTATAGTGACACTTAAAAAAAGTCTAAGCACATCTCACGTTATGGCACCATTATTTTTCCTTTTATTGTTTATAGTTTTAAGACACTTTCATATACAGTACACGGCGTACACAAAACCGATTTTTCAGCTCATCCGTTCAGTTTTTTTTCTCCGGATGGGAGGAAATCCTTTCCTCCCTCTAGTTTTATCACCAACATCTGATGAGGAGCTGCTTCACGGGACTCTTTAAAATAAAAAAAATAAATGTTTAAGAGGGTGGGAGAAAACAAAGAACAAAAAAAAAATAAAGAAAACTGAAATGATGAGGTGCGGGAATCCATAAGAGGCACAACCGCCCATCTTTTTCCTAAAATACATAGACCATAAGACGGGAAAACAAACAAAAAAAAAGATCTAAATACAAATAAAAAAATGGTTTGGTCTGAACTCTGTTACGCAGGTCTACTTTTACTTCTTCACATTTAAAAATGTGGTGCTTTAGCGTTACGGAAAATGACGTCTACCTTTTATATTTGTGGTTTCTTTTGGACGTGTGTTGATTTCATCTCTCACAGCAGGTAGGTTGAGCTAGCGTTACTTCATATATCTATAATTACACACATGCATTCAACAGGAAAAAACCCTAAAACAAAAAAAGAAGAAGAAGAAAGTCCGAACTCCCTTTCCAACACTTCAGAGTTTAAGCTATAAAAACCAGTCCACAAAAAAAAAAAAAACAAAGAAGAAGAAAGTTTGCATGGAGGCGTTGCAGCTTTATGTGAGATATGCAGCAGGCTGTGGAGGTGCTGGCGCTGGAGGGAGGAAGAGGAGGGGTGGAATGCAGCCTTATGCTGTTAAAGAGGGGCGGTGGAGCTATTCTTCCTCCACCTCCCTATCCAAATACACCTCTTTCTACATAGTTGGGTTTTAAATTCACATTATGCTGGAAGAAGAGTAACTGGTTGCAGACGCTGCTTGGCAGGTCGCCACCAAGAGCAGGAAACACTGAAGTCGAGTGTGAATGCATATCTACCGTCGGCTGACCTGCAGGGAAACAGGAGGGAGAGAAAAAAAAGGGGAGGGGGGGTGGTGACCGTGGAGTTCTGCTGCACTTCCTGTTCTGCCTTCTGGAGGAGTGGTACTCACGTGGCGAGCTTTTTCACCACTGCGGGGGCACGTAGCTGTAGCTGGCCGTGCCGGGGGTCCGGTATGTGGGCATGGTGACGGCGTGTGGGGCGGACGGAGTCGTCAACAGCGTTCCTGGAGAGGGAAAAGCGGACGGAGCTGCTTTCATTTACGTCAGAAGCTTGCCTTTGTGGTTGCAAATGAGCGATAACTGTATGAGAACTGGACTGAGTGACCCCTCCCCCTTTGCGTTCTAAACAGGAAGTACCCGCTGACTCCAAGAAGCCAAATTCCCACAGATTTTTTTTTTTTACAGGTTCTTACTAGTCAGAATTTCTTTAAACCATTTTTTTTCTTTACTGCAATTTCTTCAAGTTAAAAAAACGGACCAATCAGGTGTATCCATCGCCCTTGATATGGTAACTTCGACCAATCACATTGTCTGGCAGCTTCCAAATCAGGAAAACAAATGGACTACATCCAGTCATTGTCTGAGTTGCGTCCCCCTCGCTCGGTCCAGTTCTCCCGTACTTGTTCCCGTCAATGGGAATGCAGCTCACCGGCTGACATGGCCATGGTCGTGCCGGCTACCATCCCCATGGCAACACCGTTGGGGCGGGCCGGAGGGATGGGCGGGGCGTACACCGCTGCAGGCATCCCGTTGGGCTGCACCACCGTTGTGTGGTGGATGACGTGCGGCGGGGCAGCGTATAGCGGCTGCGTGTAGTAGGTGCCCTGCTGCTGTGACGGTATTAACGCCTAGAAAACGATGCAGAGAGGCTCAAGGGAAGAAGCTGACCTTACCTCACCCTGATAACCTGGATCGTTTATACTTCAAGCAAAAACACAAGTTTGTGTGAAAAGAGGAAAATACATTTTCATTGAATTTTTTTAAAATCACATTTGTCTTTTTTCTATTATTTTATCTAATGCTTTTAATTGAAAGATGGTTATAGACGAAAAGTTGCTGTCCAATTAAAAGGGTTCTGAGAAAACTGTGGTCACATGACTACTTGGTTTGTATGTTTAGTTGTAAAAGCCCCCCCCCCTTGTGTGATAAACATCAGTCAAACATGAAAAAAGTGGAAATACGATAAAAAAAAAAAATTTAACAGAGGCTGATGTTTCTTTTATTAATGGTCCGTTTTATATTCCGGTGAATGTAAACTTCCGGATTGAAGCACATTAAAAAAGCAGCTCGTTCATCACTTTTTGATAAAACTTGGGACTTTAATTACTTTAATGTAGAATGATCCATCTACACACCAGAAATCACTACTTTTGAGATTTAACATTTATGAAAAATGATGGTATGAACCAAATGCATGCTGGGGGAAACTTCAACTCTGCTGTTCAGACTATAACTATGGGCTAAGCCCACTGAAAATGTTGTTCTTTGAGGGTTTTTAATTTAAATTTACAAAACTAATTTAAAAAATTTATTTAAAAGCAAATTTTTTTTTTTATTCCAGAGCAGACTTTTCTCAATTCTACAAATATTTTTTAACTAATAGGGTTTAAGACTGAACAAAAAGGAGTGACTGTCATCAAAATGATCAATACTGGAATAAAAAAAAAAAAACAGGTTTTTCCTGGAGAGCCACGAAAAAATTTTTTTTTTGATGAATCATCACAGAATTTTGTTCAAACGATACAAATTGAAATATCTCTATAATGAATCCTGGTGTTAATGACTGAAGGGAATGTTTGGCCCTGAGGCCTAAAAAGCAAAGCTGGTGCCACTGACCTGTGCATAGGGGTTCTGTTGGGCGTAGGTCCCACTGACCTGTGCATAGGGGTTCTGTTGGGCGTAGGTGCTCCTGACCGGGTACACAGCAGCAGAGTACGGGTTGGGTGAGGAGGAGTACGGTGGGACCGTCCCCGTGTTGGGAGAGCAGGACATTTTGAAGGGAGTGCCAGGAGCGTAACCTGGAGAAGACGGACAGTTCCCGCTGTAGAACAGGGTGGTACGGTGGAAAGGTCTCAAGTGGATTTCATCCTTACTGCTTTGAAAGGCCGGGTTGGCTCCTGCATAAACACCGGGGGAGTAGGCGGGGGCGGCAGCTGCGTAGCCGACGGGGAATCCGGCTGCTGCAGGCGGAGGCAAAAAGATTTTGCTCAACTTCCTCGCACTTTCTGCCAATCAACTTGGCATCCAAGAGAAACGCGTGAGCTCACCTGGATAGCCTAAACCCTTGGTGTTGGTGAAGGGGACCCCCGTGGGTGTAGGGCTGTAGACTGGATTCATGTTGGCTGTGCAGCTGCTGGAAAAACAGACGGATGAAAACGGGATGAGGATACTATGATCTCCCAAAACCATGAAAAAGTGCAAAGAACCCAAATCCTATTAAAATGGAAAAAGGAAAATCTAACTGATATTTTAGAGAGACCATAAACCCCTTCAATCAGATGCTTTGTCTTACATGATCATGGTTTTATTCTACAAAAGCTGACCTTGGAATAACAAAAACAGGAGTCAAAAGGTTTTAAATTCATCGTCCTTCCTAATTTCTTTCAACTGATAAGATATTTCCACTTCCGAGTGTCAAATATGCACCTAAAAAGCAAATGTACTCTTTGTTTTCTGAGAATAAAATACAAATATATTGTTTATCTCATTAGAGAGCAATAGGAAAACAGCATGAGGTTTTTATTTTTATTTAAAATCATTTAGAATGTCAAATTTGGCAACAAAATTGTTGAACTTGAAATGGCAGGAAGCACTGGTGGGAGGGATATAAAATACAGAGTTTAGTAGAATAAATAAATAAAAGTGTTGAATAAATGAATTGGTTTTAATCAAATACCATAGATAGTTGTTTTAAAAGACCCACTCTGATGAGAATTGTGTTTTGGGTATTTTTTAATGTTCTTGTGGCATTTTTCTCATGATGGAGGACATAGATGGGGAAAATTAAGCTCATAATAGCATGTCTGAGAATTTTTTTATTTGAACTGTTGTGAATTGGGAGCAGACAAAAAAATGCAGTTGAAAAAAATAAAAGCTTATTTGTGACGTAGAAAATACGCTTGCTTGGGATGTCACAAACTCCGCACCATCAGTCATGCCTACAATTTTCTAAATTCTAAATTTCTAAAGAACTGCTGCTACTACCTTTTTTTTGGTTTTCTTTAAGCAAACATCACCTTTCCCCAGGTATTTTATCTTGATATACCTTTAAGCAACTAATCAATCAATATGATTGTCGTGTGCAAATTTGATTTATTATGTAAAGTGTCTGCTTATAACTTTTATTTTTATTTCCAGTCAAAGTTTAAAGTTCTGTCTCTTCAGCATCACTTAAACCAGAGCTCGATACTGCCCTCTGGCGGTAATTATGAATAACATGCATCAATTTGCAAATATAAAGAAAGAAAAATCTTAAATTAAAACATATTTATTTTTACTTAAATGTTCTAAACACTTTCACTACTACGTTGAAAAGATACGAATTAAAATGCTCATTAAACCCTAAAATATCCTACTATGTTTCGTTTACAATATTAAAGAGTAGATTTTAGACTTCCCAAACCAAGAAATAAAAAAGAAAAATAATTTTAAAAAAAATAATTTTAAAACAATATTACTCATTTATAACGGTTTAACAGTTTCCCAGTGCGTATATTAACTATTACTTTAATTTCTCCGAGAGAGAGAGAGAAAGAGAAAAAAATATATAAATAAAATTTGGTTAAAGATTTTTGGATGGAAAGTGCAGCTTAAATATTAGCTCGTTGTCTTTTAAAAATACATCTTCATATGTATATATATTGCGTGTGTGCTCTCTTAAAGGTGACTTTAGGAATGCCGCCTGTAGAAATAAAGATGGCACCTGTAAGTAGAAGAATTTGGAAAGGTGACCACAGCGGGGCTTTGTTATAATGAGCTAGCTTAGCCAGCTGCAGCAGACACTGCAACACCTACGCCGACCTGGATGCGTTTTGCAAATAATATGCAGGTTGTTTGGGGATCCGCGCAAATAGGTGAAGAAGAAGAAAAAAAAATCACCCGTCGGACGGCGCAAACCACTTCAGTGTCCCCGGACAGCACGCAGATGGGGGGGACAAGCTTGTCAACAGGCCGCGCTGCACAGGAGGCAGGCAGGCAGCCAGACAGCTGTGACGCCTGTCCCATCACCGCGGATGTTATCGCAAATGTTATAAATAACCCCCCCGAAAAAAAACTTACTGTGGAATGTCTTGACCGTCCGCCCGCACTGTCTTCTGTGTATCTGCTGTTAAATGAAGCTGGAGCTAGCTGATGTTTTGTTCCCAGATGCTTTGCTTAACTCTTTTGAGCACCCCGCGTCACTTCCGCGTTGTCACGTGACGTTCATTCCTAAACACACAATTTTTATCGGAATACTTTATCTTTCTTTCCATTTTTATTTTTTACTATCCTAATGCATCACTCAAAAATTGTAAAAATAAATAAATAAATGACAAATTCGACAAAAAACAGATTAAAAATTAATTTAACAAGTTGTGCGACACAATTATTAAAACAATTTTTATTTTTATTTTTATAGCGTAACACAGTCACTGTGATTAATACTACAAAGACGTGATGTCCAATTTTGTAAGCCTGCTAAATCGTTGTTATCTTATTTATCATGGCTGCCATTTGGTCTTTGCAGATCACAAAAAAATATGACTCATCAAGTGTATTATTTATCTTATTACATGTATTTAGTTACAACTTTCTAATTTGATAGGACATATTTAGAGTAAAATTAAAAAATAAATTACATTTTAATATTTTTGCAGAACAATGCAGTAAATAGTTTTCTTTTTATCTTCCAGGACCTTGACGCATCGTCTCCATTCAGCCGTTGAACTGGGAAGAGTCCATACTGTTTTGATTGAAATGCGACCTGAAAGAAGATTTTCAGAAAAGAAAATGTTGCTGCTTAAATGAATTATTGAAGTTCTCCGGCGGTGAAAGGTGAAACTCTTCGTTCGGCTTCTATCGTCGGGGAGAGCCAGCGGCACAAATGTCTGGAGCGGCCGGCGGGGTAGGAGGCTCCCCGTGTTTGGGCGCAGCAGCAGCGGCATCCAGTTGCAGCTCCTCCGCCGGCTCTACCTACGCCGCTGCGACCGCGGGAGTGGCCGGGAGGCTACAAGCTCGAGTGCTGGAGCACATTTTCTCCTATTTGGAACTGGCTGACTTGATGAGCTGTTCGTTGGTCTGCTGGCACTGGAACAATGTCTTGGCGGATGAAAACAGCGAGGTGTGGCGCAGCCTCTGCAGCCGGACTCTCGGCGATGAGGCTCTGCGATCTGACGTCCTGTGTAACCTGCCCACCTACAAGGGGAAAGTAGGTAAACCGACCGTGACAGACCGGCGCTGTCAGTCTCACAAAAACCCGCCAAATGACGAAAAGCCTAGCATGCTAGGCTAACATACCGTTGTGGGTAATATTGGGTACTTTTCAACCATTATTACTCAAAGCAATTTAAAAGCAAAATAAATGGAAAAGCTATTAAAATAATTGAAGTTAAATCAGACAAGATTGACAGGTTATCCAAATGAAACCATTTGAAAATAATTTTGTTTTAAAAAATAATATAATTGCTTATTTTTAACCAAAAAAAGGCAACATTCATTCAAAGTTTTTTTTAAATCTTCCAAATATTTGAAAGTCTACTTTTAAAATATATCTATACTTAGTTTTTCTATTACATCCTATTTCAATGTTCAAACTTTTACGTGTTTTCCTTCAGGGTTTATTCATTTAGGCTAAAAACAGGGATGCTGGGTAATGATAGCAGGATATCAATAGCTAATTATAGGGTAAAATGAGTAAATACGGTAATTGTTTTGCAGTTATTGTTTATCTTCAAATATAAAACAGTTTTTTAAATTAAAGACAGACAAACTTTGAATCTATAGCCAGCGCAATTATATATCGTGGAGTTAAACGTCCTGCAGGAAGCCATATTTGTAACATTTGTAATGTGCGTCCCACTCTCTGCAGCTCAAAGCCTTCCAGCACGCGCTGAGCTCCCATGACTGCTCGCGCAACGTCTACGTGAAAAAGAACGGCTTCACGCTGCACCGCAACCCCATCGCCCAAAGCACGGACGGCGCGCGAGGCAAGATTGGCTTCATGGAAGGGCGGCACGCCTGGGAGATCTGGTGGGAAGGCCCCCTGGGCACCGTGGCAGTCATAGGCATCGCCACAAAGCGCGCGGCGATGCAATGCCAGGGTTACGTGGCTCTGCTAGGCAGCGACGACCAAAGTTGGGGCTGGAATCTGGTCGACAACAACCTGCTGCATAACGGGGAGGTCAGCGGGAACTTCCCGCAGTGCAACAACGCGCCGAAATACCAGGTGAGGGCTGGAGCCGCAGGGATATGTCGCCTCCCTGAACCTCATTTTCTCATCGTCCTCTTGTTTGTTGGCAGATTGGAGAGAGGATACGAGTGATCCTGGACATGGATGACAAGACGCTAGCCTTCGAGAGGGGTTTTGAGTTTCTCGGAGTAGCGTTTCGAGGACTTCCCAAAGCCTGCCTCTTCCCGGCTGTTTCTGCCGTTTATGGCAACACGGAAGTCACCATGGTATACCTGGGAAAGCCTCTCGACGGTTAGACAAACCTGTTCCATTATTCAAAGATAAGCTTTAGACAGCTACAGGACCTTTTTGTTTTCGCCACACTATCATCCAAACCATTTGAGACCACTGGGGGACAACTTCTCCCCAGGCATCTCCATCCACAAAGAGGACTGCTTGGGTTTTCTACTACAGAAGAGGAGTGCATGCAGAGTGTCATGAAAAGGGTCCGGGTTTCCACGTGGAAAAGTCCACTTTTACCGTTAAGCTGCTGACGTTTGGTTGACAGAACAGGAAGCAGAGCGGCTAACAGCTTTACACAGACTTGAGGTCTTCTGCCCGCTCCACTGACGCCAAATCTACTCTAATTATTGACAACTACTCAGATATTATAAGTGAAAAGGTGGCTTTTTGCTGTACAAGTTCATGAAACAAGTCACTGGATTCTCTTAATAACCAGTGACTGGATTATAATGAAGTTATGCCAAACCATTGTCATACGTTTTTTTGTTTTTTTCTTAATTTTATTATTTTTATATAGTAAAAAATGGAGGAAATGTATCACATCTCCTCTTTTTAAAGAACTCCTCAGTATTGGTGCAAATGTTCTCGTTTTATGCTAATGTGTGTCCTTTTTATTATGCTACTGTAGTGTTCAATTTATTTAATTTATGGTTTTATCCTCGGTACCACAGACACTGTATGGTTGTGAGGCCTGTAAATAAAGTCGACATGGTGCCACCACGATGAAAAGTGGGTGTGTTGATTTTGTTTCATCGTGAAAAAAAGTACAGCCTTCTTTGATCTTATTTGAGCCTTAGTTCTCAAAATTAAACCCACAGTATATTAAAAAACAACAACACATTTTTGATTTTTTTAAATGCTGTTGTCTGTCTAAGGGGGGAAAGTATTTTCTCCCCTGCTCATTTTGTATATTTGCCCCAAATTAAGTCAGTCGGCCGGTCTCTCGCAAAGCCCAGATGTGAAAACGGCAGCAAGCAAAGAAGAGCTAGAGAAAAATAAAAAACACCAGTGCACGCTATAACTGTAACTTTAGCTAGTGGCCTCTGTGTAGCTTTAGTTTAAGCTGATGAAGGAGCAGAGCATGGCGATTTTTACCAGGATCCAGAAAGAACTGGAGGATAAACCTGTTGGATTTACAGCAGCAACAGAAAGTTTAATGAAAACATGTTTGATTTGGGGACAGTAGAGTAGTTGGATACTTCTGCTACGACACTAGGTGCTACAGTAACGAGCTGTTCCATGTGTCACTGCATTTAATTACGGACCGGTTTAACCCTTGAGCTATCCGATGACCCCACCCTTACTTTGACGTGTTCTCCCTACCATGACAAAGGTGGATAAAGGTGGAAAGATTTCATGTAATCCATGGACACCAGTGAAGATCACAAATCATTGAAGAAAAAAGGTTCAGCGCACTGTCTAGTGGGTCTAGAGCAGTGTTTTTCAACCAGTGTGCCGCGGCACACTAGTGTGTAGATGGTCAAGTGCGCCGTGGGAAATTGCCCTCATTCACTGATCTTAAAACATTTTCCATCTCCAGGAAATCAGCTCTTTGTTCATCCAAATAGGCCCTGATAAAACACTTAGTAGTTAGTAATATAAAAGATCTTAAAATTAGTGTTTATTTAATTATATTAAAGACATTTTGATAAGAATGACGGTACCGCGATTTAGCTGCAGCTATAACTGTGTAAGGAAAAGTCCTGCCCCTTTAACTGTCTCCGCCAATCATTCTTGAAGGCTTAATCACATGTCATCGGTCTGACCAATCAGAAGTGGTTAAAGTCTTCACTTCCTTGTTCTTAATTCTGCTGATTAAGTCGCTCAGTTCTAACAAAAATACCAGCTAAAGCTCGTCTTTAGCGGTGTAGCTTTCCACAGAATCCGGTGTCAGACCGTGGAACAAGTGCACAAAACAATGCAGCTCAGAGACGTGAGTCTTTCTGCCCTTTTTCGGGAGTTTTCACACTACATCTCCCATGATGCATTGGCTTTAAGGGACAGCGCAAAATGAGTCGTCCTTGTGAAACGTCTTGAACAGTGTTGCCAGATTGGGCGGTTTTGGTTCTAAATTTGCGGGTAAAAATGGCTTTGGGCGAATATGCATAATTTGGGCGGTTTTAGGGGCGGTTCGGCGGGTTTTTCCCTTCACGAATATATAATAACGGACTACGTTAGGCTGTGTGCCTGTTGGACTCTTATGTACTGAAGCTCCGTGTACACACCAGGCAGAGACGATAATGGGCTCTGTCATTAGAACCTGTTGGGGGTGTGCAACGCCCCTCCTCTTAGAAATTGTGTTCTTTAAAGGATGATACCTCGGTCGCGTGTGGCTAAAGTTATGGTCTGATTGCTGCATGGAGCGATGTCTGTTTACATCAATGGATGGTAGACACAGAGAATGTGGAGAGATCAAGTTTATTATTTTGAAGAGTTCTATTTGGTAATCATGTTTCCATGTTTGAGTACATAAATCATCACAGAGAAAGTCTCTGCTTCAACTTCCGCAGGGAAAGCTGCGTCTTAATCTGACGCCCGTGTTTCCATCTGACAGAGTTTGAAGCCAAAGCCCCTCCCCCGCCTCCCTACCTGTTCACCTGTTCACATCCTCTGCAGCTGAGAGTTGTCTCCTTTTTTCCCCATGGCACTTTTTTTGTCTGCTCGCAATTTACAACGATTGAAATAAAGAAATAATCTGAAATGCTAATGATGGAGGCATCATCAGAGAAATGCTACAAGTTGGTTTGAAAAGTGCTTCATTCTGGAAGTCAAAGGGTTTGAGAAAACCTGAATGTTTTGGTGCATGAAAATGTATTTGTCGTTGTTCTCCAGGACCTGTAACTGTAAGATCAGGCCAAATGATCATACCCCTACTGCCATGCGTTACAGTTAGAAAAACTGTTTTATTTAACTTTTTTTGTTCAACCTATAATCTCTCCGTATAATCAGAAATCGCTTTTTTTTTCTGGCCAAGTGAGTGAGGCAAGAAGTATCAGCAACCACCAAAACACAGATGTAAATAAATTAAAATATATATAAATGCAATGAAATGTCAAATCAACAACTCATAAATTCATGTAAGTTTTAAGCGAGGCGGACCATCCCGTTCAAGCTCACAAGAATTAGACAAATCTCAGGGTTTCACAAAAAAGAGCTCTAAGTTCCAAAGATTGAAAAAGGGTATAACAAGAAATTCACTACAGTCCAGAACTGACATTAAATGACATTGTAACCCTTGTGCTATCCTAGATGACCCCACCCGTACATTGACGTGTTCTCCCTACCATGACAAAGGTGGATAAAGGTGGAAAGATTTCATGTAATCCATGGACACCAGTGAAGATCACAAATCATTGAAGAAAAAAGGTTCAGAGCACTGTCTAGTGGGTCTAGATGACCCAACTCCCAATTCTAAAGTACCTAGGATAGTGCAAGGGATAAAAGCCTCTTTTTTTAGCCTCAAAAATTTAAAATGTTGGGAAAAGAAAGATACTTCAGCTAAAAAAACACCAGACTTTGTGTGAAAAGTGTCCGAAATAATTTCTTGAGGGAAAAATATGAATTACCGGTAATTAAAATATCTCAAATTCACTAATGTGTCAAATGTTCAGTTGAAGTGAGACTTTCGGGTTAGCATGACTATGAGTATTATGCAACCACAAGAGGAAAATTCATAATTCTGTCTCAGTACAGACTGCTTTTACTCAAAAATGTTGTTTTGTCAGAGAAACTCATTCAGCTGAATACAAACAAGTTTTTTCTAAAATCTTACATAAACATGGCAAGTTGGACACAGGTCTGTAGTTATTAAAAACTGAAGGGTCTAAATTGGATTTCTTTAGTAAGGGTTTCATCACTGCAGTTTAAAGGAAGCAGGAAAAATACCCGTCTGTAGAGAGGAGGTCATGGTATTTAAAATCTCACTCTAAAAAGACCTGTAAAGAGATTTAAAAAGGGAAGTAGGGATGGGATCTAAAAAACAGGTTGTTGGATTCACTTGGGAAAAAACTCGACCAAGTGTTGCAGCTTCATCCAGGTCAAAACTGTAGAGTGCTTCCCCAGGTAAAATCAAACCATCATTACCAATAAAAAGGCTTTTCTATTCATTTATGATGTTATCTGACAGAATGGATCTTGCTCCTGAAGTGGTCTGTAAAGTCCTCTCACAATGAGACGGAAGCTGACATTGTGTTTTTATTCACATTTGAGTCGATCAAAGACTCAATTGTGGGGAAGAGGACTCTGGGGTTATTTTAATTTACAGAGGTGATGTTCACAAAGTATGAATTTCTGGTATGTTTAACTGTTTGATTATTAAGTTTTAGTCTGTTTTGGTATAATTGATAGTTTATTTCAAGTTATTTCAAAATTATACATTTTACAAAAAAAGGGGAAGCCATCCTATTTCTCTGAATTGTCTGCTACATAAATTAAACAAGATAATGGTTCATTGTTGAAACAGTTTGAAAGCTAAATATAACAATTTACTTTTTCTTAGTCAAATTGCAACTTTTGAAGTATAAACTTACAACTTTATATTTTTCCCCATAATATTTTTGCTTCTTTCACATAAAATATAGATATTTTTGTCTCAATATTTTGACTTCATTCTCGTAAAATTAAAAGAATTTTTTCATATTTTTAAAATGTACTCTCATAAATATTTTTGCCTTTTTTGTCATATTTTTTACTTTATTCTAATAAGTAATTTTTGCAATAATTTGTTGATTTTATTTACATAAATGTTTACATTTATATCGTAACTTTACAACTTTACCCTCATAGAATTGTGACCTTTTCCTATTTTTATTACTTCATTCTCATATTGTCATATATTTGTGTATTTTTTTTTCTATTATGGTGGTCTTACTACTCTACTCCCTTACAGGTAAAAACACAGAAAGAAAAAAACACACAACTAAAAACCGCAGAACATTGTGGTTCCACCAGAGGGCATCAGTAGATTTGGTGCATAAATGTAAAAATTCTTAAAACCACAGAAGGTGTGGACATTATGCAACTGTTTTAGCAGAGGAGCAAAAATGACCCCAAAAAACACACAAAGGACCTGCTGCTCCATGAAAGAGGATCTGTTTATGTTTGTGTCATGTTAGAAGGTTCAGTCCTCATTGTATTGTTAATAAAATTAACATGTTTTTAAAGAAACGACAACAGGATGAACAGCATAAACATCAGAACCATTTTTTTTAGTCAGCTTAGTATTCTTGAGGTCTATCAGATCAAAACTTTCTGAGATTTTAAGTGTTTTTCTGAGGGTCACAGTGCAGTTTAACAGAGTCTTAACTGTAGGCATTATAGATTGATATTACTTTTCCTTATTTAACGATAAGTGTTATTGGGTTAACCCTATATAGTCCTCTACATCAAAGTATTGATCAAAATTTCCCTTTTTTAGGATAAAACTCTTTCTCAAATACTTCGATGAAATGCCCAAAAAATTGCTATATGTCTTCTTTATGAGATATAGATTACATGAATTATCAAACGTAAAAAAAAAATCTTTAAAAAAATCTATTTATTCAGCCATTTGATCAATATATTTTTTAACATGGAGGAAATGGATTATAAAGAATTAAATGCTAACAGTATTAGCATCTTTTTTAATACCGCATTTATTCATTTAAAAAATGAATGGCATTTGGTGAGGCTATTCTTATCGTAGTGTTTTGAAAATTAGCAAAACTTTTTTCCGCCCAAAGTGTTTTTGAGATTTCACCGAGGCAGCCATTTTGAAATGAGCCGCAAAAGCCCTTCTACTGCCCCTGGTGGAATGATGGGGAACTACAGAGCAGAAAACATGACCAATTTCCATCCAGTGGGTTTTTAAGAAGTGTTTTGATATTTCTAATGTGATATGAGTCTCAGAAATATGTGTATCAGATATGATACGAATGGTTAAATAGGGTTAAGGTTTTGCAAAGTTTAAAAGAGGTTTACCGCTGCAAACCACATTTGTTGATTCACTTCAATGAACAGGGTGGAGGGAGGAATCTGGTGAGGGAGGGGTCCCATCTGTGTGTGATTGTCCTGTGTTTTCTGTTTTTAATAATTTTCATTTTTTGTGATTATTTTATCTGCTTTTATGTTAAGCGCTTTGTGTTTTCTTTACTGAAATGAAAGGCGCTATATAAATGACAAAGTTTGAGTTCAATATTTTATCCTTCAATGAATGGTACAGTATATTTTTAATTCAGCCGCTGTGGTATAACACGATGTATTTTGTGCTGCAGGTGTAGCTCAGTATGCTTGAAAAGGTTGCCGTTAGGCGTAAGTGGCAAAACAAAATACCCATATTTGTAGTGTAGTCAGAAGTGAGAACACGAGATGTCCTTTTGCAAAAACAGGAAGGAATTGCTAACAGATCAACCCTCCAAGGAGAGCACCATCACTTCCCGATTCCTAATTCCCCGTTCTTCTAAGGAGACAAAGAAAACACTCAGTGGCTGGACAACAAGAACACATAACCACATTGTTGTTACAGTGTAATATCTGTCCATCTAATGCCCAACGCATTGACCCTTGTTTTGATGGGACTATTTGCAGAAAAGTGAGGTGGCACGCTGAATATTTCTGTTTCTGTAAAAGGCCACAAATCAGGCAGGAAGGGTGTGTGCTGAGTGGTTTCCTCTCTTGTAGCTTGACTGATCAGAGCAAGCGGAGGGTGTGTTCTCACTGGGGTTTTGTGGTGGCAGTTGTGCTACCAGCCCTAGTTGACTTCACAGCATCGAACCCGATGTCATGAAGAACTAAAAGAGAAAGGAAGCAAAGCCCTGCTTGAGAGCTGCAGCCTCTCTGTGGCCTCCACGGTGTTGAGAAGCTCAGAGTGACTGCAGCTTGTCCATGTGACTGAGTTTCCGCTGCCTGCCTGCCTGCCTGCCTGCCTGCTTCCGTGAAGAGCAAAGAAGAGGGGGCATTGGTGCTCGGGTTGGGGCAGAGGAGCGCTGCAGAACCCGTGAGAACACTCTCTGCAGCGGGAGTCAGCCAGCGATATGATTAGGGGATCGACCCTCAGTGGCTCGGGAACTCCACACTTAACCACCAGGGTAAGTCAATGCAAGGTGAAGGTTTTACCCTCATGCACTGATAAATACATGAATAAAACAGATAGATTTTGAAATACTGATGCATTTGAGCTGCATTCTTGAATGATGCGCCCTTGAGAATGCAGAGATAACCTACTTTAAATAGATGCCATGAATGCAAGTTTTTATAGGTTATGTATGACTTTAATTTCAATCATGTATTTTAATGCAATTGGTTATAACTTCAACTATCAGGTCTTCTCCTAAATGATAATCATGTTCAACAACAGGAATAAAAACAAACATAACTAAGCAGGACACAGAAGTAAATCTAACTACAGCAAAATGTGGAAATTGATCAACAAAAACAACAAAAAAATGTAACAGTCTACGTCAAAAAGGGGAAAAGTTTCAAGAACATTTTCAGCAGAAACACAAACACGTTTGCCTGAAATTTAAAGCTAAATTTAAGTTTAAACTGAGAAAATTGTTAATATTCAGCAGATAGTAAAATTTAGGGATACTTTGTTTTAAGGTCAAATTGATAAAAACTTTAATACTTTACATAAAACCAATACTTATTTAAAACTTGTTTAATTTGATTTTTGATCATTTCCCACCACTTAAATTCTTTTTTTTATTGTTTTCCTCCTTAATAATATAATGGGACTACATGGAGGAGATATGAACTTATTCAAGTTATTTTTACTGTAGAAAACCTTGTTTCTGTTTCTTCAATGTGAATTTTTTCAGGTATGTTCATCTGTGTTCTCCATGTCTATACTTTAGTGGTTATAATCACACTGAGGTTAGGAAATATTACTACATTTGAGTTAAAATGAATACAATTTCAGTATTTAATTAAATCCAATTTTTTCACGATACATGGTACATCATGTAAAATACGGTTGTAAAAACTGTTCCAGAGCTGGACACTTGTAAAATACAGTTGACGTCCTGGTAAAATAATCCATTTTTTGTGTCTGTCAATCATTTCTTCCATCTTTCAGAGGGAAATGATAAGATGCCAGTCCACAGACTTACTCCTCTTCTCTGCTTGTTGTCCATCTGGAGAATCCTGACCACGGTCTCCGGTCATCCCCACGTCGGCCCCTGTCAGCTGGTAAGACGTCGTACTTCCTCAGCATTAGAAAAAGTGAACAAAGAGGCAAATTAATTGAGAAGATAAAGAGAAGAATAACATTTTTATATAACAACTGTGAAGTAAACCCCTTTCACTAAGTTCAATATGTAGTGTTTTAATCAAAATCGTGGTGAAAATATCCTTTAAAAGTGACTTTCTAGTGCGTTTTTAAGGCTGGTGTTGTCTGAAGAACTAATTAACAGGTAGATGTTTTTACAGAATGTAATATGGTGTAAGTAGTTAATATTACTGACATGTTTGGAGCATTTGAGCTGAGAATCAGTCAACTTTTATGTGTATTTTATTTGTATTTCCTTTCAGGACAAACAAATAAAATCATTTTAATTTACCATCACATCAGCAAAACCTTCCACCAAATACTTTGAAAATATGATTTTAAATAGAAAAACAAATTGAACTTAAAATGTGGCGTCAACAGGATTTTGCAGTCGATGTTCGGCCTTTTATCTGTTTTTCAAAGTTTTCGCAGAAAATTCCAAAAAAAAACAGAAGAAAGAGCAATATTTTTTATTTATTTAATTGGACATAAATGCAGGCATAAAGGGGTTAAAATTAAAAGCTTGTTTTTTTTAAGTCTGATTTGTACTCTTCTAACATAAGACACCAGACGGCCTATACCAACATGAAGTCAAAAGTACATAAAGAAAATAGGTTGCTCTGTCTAATTTAGTTAGAAATAATTAATTTGTAATCTATAAAAGATGTGTTTAGCATTTAAAAAGAACTTCCATAAAAAATAAAAATATTGCAAAGAAATTTAAAACCCGTCTCAAAAACCTTTTGTGCAAATTTGGCACCAAAAGGAAGAAATTCGTTAAACTTTCCCTCGCCAGCTGTGAGACGCTGTGCTCCATCAGCTTTGATCTGTAAGGTGCTAGCAAACCTTCACAGAGTGCTCTGATGTGCACTGAGGGGGTTTAGTGTAGGCCAATAGAACAACTGAGATGTTTCAGCTAAGGCCTAATAGCCTCAGCAGGCTGGATCTTGCAAATGTAGCGCCCCAATGATCACGTAGTTTAGCACAACAAGACAATTCACCTCTAAAACTACACTACATATACAGATATTTTGCAAATTAATATTGGGTTTCACTAGCAAAAGTTTTAAGCTAGCTAAAAAATGTTGCTTCATGGCGGCTTTTTTTTGTGTGCTTTATTTGAAATTATTAAAAAAACGATACTTGACAGACGTTTTTTGTTGAAGTTGCTGCAAGGCAGCTAATTTAAAGCTTAAAATTGTAAACCGTTAAAGCACTTGAAATGTTGAGATTCTTAAAATTACATACATACTACACACACTAACACACACACACACACACATATATATATATATATATATATATATATATATATATATATATATATTATATACATATATATTATATTATATTCTTTTAAAATAAAACAGTGCACCAAACTAAAAAAAACCTAAACCTAAAGTCATTGTAAAATACCAATCTGATGCCAGCCCATGCACAGCCACGCATGAACATGTCTTCTTATCTATTTCTACAGATACAAAGAACAGCCCTCTGCAATAATCGCAAGCTTTCATCTGTACCTGAAGGACTTCCTGAGAACACAGAGGAGCTTCAACTCAACTACAATGATATTCTAACACTACAGAACAAGTCTCTTCTGCGCTACCCCTCACTAACCACCCTGAGCTTAGCTTGCAACAGCTTGAAGAAACTAGAATCCAACACTTTTCAAGACTCTAAATGGTTAGTAAGCCTTAATCTTGCAAACAACAACCTTAACAGTAGTTATCAAGAAAGCGGCCTCGCATTAAAGAGACTCCCAGCTCTGAGATTTCTAGATCTTTCCGAAAACGGGCTTGAGGATGACATGGTTTCCACCCTTCTTCAGAACGTGACGTCTATAGAGTACCTCAACTTGTCCGGGAACCTCCTCAGGAGATTAGACGAGACCTCCTTCAGGAATCTGCACCACCTCAAAGAGCTTGATCTCCAGCGAAACCTCATGTTTGAAATTGACGGCGCCTTTGACAGCAATCCGAACCTCCGGCGGTTGAACTTGGCTTTCAACTATCTGCCCTGTCTGACTGACTTTCACATGACCAATCTGGTCGTCCTCAACGCTAGCCACAACTTCATCGAGTGGTTCATCTCAAGGCAGGATCTGAACGAGACTTTCCAGCTAGAAACCCTCGATCTCTCAGACAACAAGCTAATCTTTTTCCCATTCCTGCCCAGTCAGAATAAATTACGCAACCTGTACCTGTCGCACAACACGCTAAGGTTCTACGAACACCTGTCCGACAATGCTACGCTATCCAACTCCTCCACAACCGTGGAGTTCTATAATCTGAACAAGGACCTGCACAATGTGACTGCTCAGCTGTGGGACGACAGCCTTCACGGAGACATTTCCGCCCTGGAGATTTTAGACTTGAGGGGAAACAAGGTGGAGTATTTTCCTCAAGGGTTTATCCGGAAAATGCCCATCCTTTCGAGACTTCACATGAGCACAAACTGTCTGGAAACCTTAAATTTTACATCCGAAAATTTCTCCTGCAGCTTGTACGAGCTGGATGTGAGCAACAACCACCTCAACCTGATCTCGGCAGACAATCACACCCTTGCCGCTCTTGGAAATCTGACATATTTCAACCTGAGTCAGAACAATCTTAAGATGATTCCCTCTGGATTATTCTCCTCACTATCAAACATTCGATCGGTGGATCTGAGCTACAATGACATTGGCGTGTGCCTCAAAAAGACAGCAACATTTACCAACACTCTCTCAGATTGCGTTAATTGGCAAAACATTGTTTCTTTGAGGCAGCTTCACGTCATGGGATGCAGCCTCCAGACAATCCCAGCATCTGCTTTTGCAGGACTGTCGCTGACACACTTGGAGCTGTCCAATAACCCTGGAGTCATCATGCGAGATTCCTTACGAAGTTTGAGCGAGACACTGCAGTATCTCGGCCTGGGAAACACCCAAATCCAGAATCTAGACTTCTCGGCTTTCCGAAATTTGAAGTCCCTAAACCTTTCAAAGAACTCTCTTTCTCAAATCCCTAGGTCACTTCAAAGCGTTGATCTGAAAGTGTTGGATTTGAGCGACAACAATCTGTCCTCGATCCCCTTGGGTCAGGCCCACGTGCTGGCCTCAAAGCTTCAGACCGTCTTCCTTACAGGAAATCCGTTCAACTGCTGCCAAGCGGAGTGGTTCAGGACATTCGACGCAACAAAAACAGTCACCCTCGTTGCTCGGTCTGAAATACAATGTAAGGACATCTTCCAAACACACAGAATAAAGGACTCCCAGAGGTTCTCATGTCAGGAAGCAAGCGAATCGATGCTATGGTACATCCTGCTGTTAGTTCCCATTTTCCTGTCTTTTGGAGGAATGGCTATCGTTGCCTTCCTCGCCTTTAAACCCAAGTTACTACAAAAATCTTTCAAAAAGAAGTATTTAAAGCCTACATCTTACTGATACCTTCCCTCAGAGAGCTTTGTTCAACAGTATGTTAAGAAATCTCAATGTAAACATTTTTAAAATGTTTTTTTTTTTTTTAAAGATCCAGTCTTTTTTTGTCAGAGTGTTGTTCAATAAATTGTGGGTCAAAACCAACCAAAACCTGATTCTGTAGAGTAGAACTGTGTGTGTATGTGTGTGTGTGTGTGCAAAGATATGCAGAAGTAATGTGATGCAAGCTTTTGCTATAAGCAGCAGAGGAAACTTGAAATTTCCTGTTTTGGTGATACGCAGCAACTGCCCAGTTCTGTATCTCAAAGAGGAGGGGTTGCGGTTTCCTTCCCATCACCAAGACAAAGTGGCATGATCAACACCAGATTCCAGAAGAGGGGGGTGGGGGTGGGGGTGGTGGGGGTGTTGACCTTCCAAACCTCCCCCATCAATTCCTTTGATTCTCAACCAGCCGGTTAACAAGTTCCAATCTTTAATCTGTGTGTCGTTATCACAAAACAGATCAGCGTTGCAGAAAAAAGCCTTATGATTCTGCAAAGGTTGCCGCTCAGACGTTGGGTGGCACATAGAGTTCCACAGCTGTACACAGTGCTGGGGCCTAACCAGAGAGTAACCAAAATACCACTGTGGTGATGCGACGGGTCATGGTGGTTGGAACATAAAAAGAGAAACCAGAATGAAGCTTTGCCAAAGCCTCAATCAAAACTTGTTTTTTTCTCAAAAACCTCTGCCTGACATGAAAAGTCGCCATGCGGCAACAATCCAAACTACACCTGCGATTGTGTGGCAAAAAAAAAAGAAAACAGAAGAAGAAATGGAAAGAGGACAGGCCTTAACCAACAGCTGATGGGAAAAACACTTAACACTGTGAAGGTTTCAATTTGTTAAGATTTCTAATTTGATAAAAGGATGTGTGAAGAGTGACTCATCTGTGGGACTGGATCCCTTTTTGACTGGTGGTATGAGAATAAACAAAACATTTGGGTCAAACTGAAGTTCTCAACTTCTACCAACTAAGTTAGGGTTATATAGAAACCCAAGAACTTTGCTTATCTGCTGGGGTGAAAGAGAACAACTTGTCAAGAAGCGATTCTGGAGAAAAACCCACCAAAAAGGGAACTTCTACGGAAATAAAATCATTTGAGGAAGGGCGTTTGTTGCCGGCCAGATTGGGAGTTTAAGAGGAATTTAGTTTGATTACTCAGCCACATTTAGTGAAATGTTGAAAGATAGATTTGGAAACAAAAAAAGAAAAGAATGAAAATATGGAAAATAAAAGCCAAACCACCCAAACTTCCATTTTAACATTTAACTTCCTAAGATGAAATATTACAATCCATTGCAAAACTGCGATAGACTTCTTATCACCTAAAGTCTAAGCAGAACATTTCAATTAATATTTATAAACTCCTCGCGCAATCCCAACTTCACTTAACCATCCATCTTGTTGCTTTTTTGTTTAAACCTAAACTCTTAAGAGGGTTCACTCTAACCAATTGAAAACTATTGAATATACAATATCAGATATTTTGGAGGCAAAACAGTTTTTGTAATTCACTGATTTTGGAAGTTGTTGTTTTGAGAGAAAGAACGTACATAAGGAATCCATCATTTTGATTTTGTTTTTATGAATCTATTTCTATAGTTGTACGTAAAAGAAATATTCACTTAAAAAATAAAAGCTCATGTCAATACTTTGTAATGTAAAGTTGGTTGTGAATAACAGAGGTCAAATGTTTTCAGTAGGTCTCCACCAGGTTGTAACACACTGTAGCTGCTATTTTGGTCCATTCTTCAATACAGATCTCCTCAAGAGCTGTGATGTTTTGTGGCTGTTGCTGGCCAACATGGACTTTCAATTCCTTCCACTGATTCTCTATTGGATTGAGGTTTAGAGACTGGTCAGACCACTCCTTAAGCTTTTTTATGTGGCCACTCCTTCGTTGCCTGGGTGATGTGTGTGTTTGAGATTTTTGTCATGCTGGAAGATCCAACCACATTTCACACTCAATGCTTTCACCGATGGAAGGAGTTTTTTTTTTGTCTATTATCAAACCATACGTGGACCCATTCATTCTTTCCTTCATTTAGATCAGTTGTCCTGTCACCTTTGCAAAAAAGCAGCTCCAAACCATGATGTTTCCACCCCCATGCAACACAGAATTTGTCCCCCTCCAAACACAGAAAGACATTCTTTCCATCTTCCTTAGGATCATCAAGATGGTGTCTAGTTCATCCCAGTCTTGTCCTTGGTGTCCTTTGACAGCTCTTTGGTGTATTCCTGGTGGACAGGCTGCAGTCCAACCGTTGAAGGGTGTTGACAGGTGTCTTTTATACAGTTAATACAAGTCACCAGTGAAGGAGTGGCTTAAAGAATAAAAAAATATGTCTGTGAGGGACAGAATTTTTACTTTTTGTTAGAGCGAAATACTTACTATCTGCATAATTATAAAAATAAATTCTTTCAAAACGATACAATGAGGTTTCTTGGATTTCTTTTAACATTCTGTCTCATTTGAAATGCATCTATGATGAACATTACAGATCTTTTATTTTGCCTCATTTTATACTGTGTATATTGGATACATAACCTCCTGTCCACATGCACTATTTTTTAACCCTTGTTCTATCTTAGATGACTCCACCCTTACATTGACGTGTTCTCCCTACCATGACAAAGGTGGATAAAGGTGGAAAGATTTCATGTAATCCATGGACACCAGTGAAGATCACAAATCATTGAAGAAAAAAGATTCAGTGCACTGTCTAGTGGGTCTAGATGTGCCTAGGATAGCACAAGGGATAAATTAGTACACATTTGGAGTACAAGCTACAGTATTCAATTCAATTCAATTCAATTTTATTTGTATAGCCCAAAATCACAACAACAGTCGTTTCGATGGGCTTCGAAGTAAAACATGAACTCAAAAGGATCATGAATACAAAGAGTTCAATAGGAAAATACAAAAATGGACTAACAAACTGACAAAGCTATACTGGCATCCCTGCCCTTAGACCCCCCTTCGCGGTAAGGAAAAACTCCCAAAAAAACCGGATTCCGGAAAAAACGAAGAAACCTCAGGGGTGCCCACATGAAGGAGGGATCCTCCCCCAGGACGGACAGGCGATGTACCAGAACTCTTAGAGAAGAATTAACTTATCTAAATATATAACTACATATATAAAGTCCAGCAGACGAACTTCATCCAGTCGTGGTTGTGGGGACAGTCAAAGGCGCGAGTCGAGCTGGAGACAGGAACCACAGCCAGCAGCAGGAGCAGAGACGAGGTACTCGGTCAGGTACAGAGCAGAGACGAGCCAGAGATGAGCCGGAGACAGGAACCACAGCCAGGTGTAGGAGCGGGAGCAAAGGCGAGGTACACGGTCAGGAACAGGAGCACGGATGAGCCAACTGGAGTCTGGAAGCACTCCCACTCCCCAGGAGGGGAGAGGAAAAGAGGGACAATACATGAATCGCACTGCACCAAACAGAGGCATGGAGAACTAAATGATAAATTATGATCAGAAATGGAGGGGTAGAAGTAGAAAAGAAAAGAAGACAGAACCCCAGTGCACCATAGTTACCCCAGCTTCAACTTCTAGCAGCCTTTTAAAAGAAATAATTATTAAGTTTAATTTAAACAACTTAACATTAAGTTAAATAATCTCTGAATACTAACTAGTCTGACAATAAGCCTGTCCAAAGAGGAATGTTTTCAGTCTAACTTTGAATGTAGAAACTGAGTCGGCCTCTCTTACATGAGCTGGGAGTTTATTCCATAAGACAGGGGCTTGGTGGCTAAACGCTCTACCTCCAACCGTACTTTTACTAATTCTAGGAACCACAAGCAGTCCTGCATTTTGCGAGCGAAGTGTTCTCATTGGATGGTAAGGGACTATGAGGTCCTTAATATAGGACGGGGCCATTCCATGTAAGGCCTTATAGGTTAACAGGAGGATCTTGAACTTGATTCTGGAATCAACTGGGAGCCAATGGAGCGAAACTAACACAGGAGTGATGTGATCTCTTCTTCTAGTTCCTGCTAACAATCTAGCTGCTGCGTTCTGAACAAGCTGGAGACTTCTTAAGGAACTCTTAGGACACGCTGCTAACAAGGAGTTACAGTAATCCAGCCTCGACGTAACAAATGCATGAATGAGTTTTTCAGCATCACTCTTAGAAAGTATATTTCTGATCTTAGCAATATTCCGCAGATGGAAAAAGGCAGTTCTACACGCCTGAGATATGTGAGCCTTAAATGATAAATCCTGGTCAAATAAAACCCCAAGGTTTCTAACTGTGGAATTGGGGGCTATACTTATGCCATCCAGGGAGACTATCTGAGCAGACAGAGCATCTCTGAGGTTTTTAGGTCCAAGTATAATGACCTCAGTTTTTTCTGGGTTCAAGAGGAGGTAATTAGTTGTCATCCAGGTCTTGATGTCACTGATGCAAGCGTTCAGTTTCTCTATCTGGTCATTCTGGTCAGGCTTCATGGATAAATACAACTGTGTATCGTCGGCATAACAATGAAAATTAATGCTGTGTTTCCTGATTATGTTTCCTAGGGGTAGCATATAAAGCGTAAACAGGATCGGTCCCAAGACTGAGCCCTGTGGGACTCCATAGTTGACTCGAGTGCACTGAGAGGAATGGCCATTTACATTAACGAACTGATACCTATCGGACAGATAGGATTTAAACCACTGGAGAGCAGATCCTCTGATCCCTATGTCCTGCTCTAATCTATAGAGTAAAATACCGTGGTCGATAGTGTCAAAGGCTGCACTGAGGTCCAACAGGACAAGAATAGAAAGTAGACCCTTTTCTGAGGCCAATAACAAGTCATTAGAGACTCTAACTAGTGCAGTTTCCGTACTGTGGTGGGGTCTAAACCCCGACTGAAAGTCTTCAAAGAGGCAGTTGTCCTGTAGGTGGCAGTAAAGCTGCTTAACTACAACTCTTTCTAGGATTTTAGAAATAAAGGGCAGGTTTGATATCGGTCTATAGTTGGCCAACACGCTAGGATCCAAACTGGGCTTTTTCAGAAGAGGTTTAACAACTGCATATTTAAAAGACTGTGGCACGTAACCCGTTTCCAGAGAGGCATTTATCATTGTTAATATGGGATCATTGATTAGGGGAAAAGTTTCTTTAAAAAGTCTAGTGGGAATTGGGTCTAACAGACACGTTGAGGATTTGGAGGACGTAATAATTGATGTTATTTCCGCTTGATCCACAGCAGTAAAGCAGTCCAATGTTACAGAAGTTTCTATGGATGCCTCCATTTCTACCACTTCAGCCTGTTCTGGGCTGATTGTAGGAATAACTTGATTTAACTTATGTCTAATATTTGAGATTTTACTATCGAAAAATTCATTTTCATTGAATTCATTGCATATAGCATATTTACTGTCTTAAAACACATATAAACTTTCAAGTATGCATTTATGACTTTTCGGTATATGGAGGCAGTTGTGTTGTGGTCATAGACAAACTTTGTGTTGTGTTTTTCTAGTAATTGACTAACTGTGTAGAGTGTGTCTTACTTATTGGGGCAAAAACCAAAATGTTCTAAAAGAAAAACCTTTCAAAGGACATCCACTTCAATATTCTGTGGGTATTAAAAGTTGATTTTACATAACAACCCTTGTGCTATCCTAGGCACTTTAACGTTGGGAGTTGGGTCATCTAGACCCACTAAACAGTGCGCTGAACCTTTTTTCTTCAATGATTTGTGATCTTCACTGGTGTCCATGGATTACATGAAATCTTTCCACCTTTATCCACCTTTGTCATGGTAGGGAGAACACGTCAATGTAAGGGTCAATGGTCATCTTGACCCCATAGGATAGCACAATGGTTAAAAGTCGTTCGGTACATCATTCAAACAGCCATGGGATAGGGATTAGCAGCGTCACCCAATCGAAGCGCCTTCAGGTTGGTAGTAGGCAGTCAGATGTTGCAGGTGAACTTGTCCCCCCCAAGTATCATCAGCAGACTTGCAACTTCTGGCAGAGTTTGTGACAGACCCAGGAGTGGAGCCCCGCCAGTGTAAGACCCCAACCATGACCGGTACCTAAAGAACACGCAACACATGCCCAATGGGAACGCAGCTTTGAACATCGTGAGGCTAATGAGGAGCATGAAACATCACTGTCAAGCCATCATTGCATCAAATGGTGAACACACCTGCCACTGACATGGTCAGTTTTTGTCATTTAGGACTATCTTTACTATTGTCTTAATTTGTGGGGTAATTAACTCCAAACTAATGAAAATGTGTTTGTGTTATTATTTATATTAAAGTTAACGTTTACATTTTTCATTAACATTCAGGCCAAATAGAAAAAATGACCCATTTAAATAACAATGTCCCTAACTTATTGTGATTAGTGTAGAACTCATTTCATGTTCTAAAGTGATGATTCAATCCTGTCGACGCTTGTTTACATCAGCCTGCTCTGCGTCAACATGTGAGAAAGGAAAAAAACAAAAGAAAGAGGAAGTGCTTTCTTTCAGAACGGCTGAACTAATCAGGCGGCTCTTCGTTTGGTTGACAGAGTTTACTGTAACAGCGTGAAATGAGCCAGAACTTGTCTTAATTTAATCCGAGCAGTAATTCTTTGGATTCATCCAAGTGTTCTTATACTTCATTTAAATTGAAGGTAATAATTTGCTGTCTTTTGTCCCCAGATGTGCAGGCAGCCTGAAGAAAGGACTTCCTCTTCTGGATGAGGATCCTTCATGGACCTGATCAGGCAGGAAGAGCTTATTATAAAGGCTCTCGTGGACTGGTAGGGGGTTATTGTGAAATTTTTCTAAAGCAGTGTGGCTCAAGAGGAAATGCAGAAAGCTGCACATGCCAGGAGACAAAAAAAAAAAAGTCTCAGTTGCCTGAACCTTCACGAGAAGCTGAGATCATCAGATGGAGCAAAAGTAGTAGAAATCTTCTGAGATTACTTCAGGAATTTTTCCTCTTCCTGTGCATTACATTTTTCACCTCCAAACTTGTGGCCCAACTATTTCAAAACAATTCCAATAAACTATTTTAATTCATGCCAAAGTTGATGTGGTTGTCTTGCATTTTTGTTTCAAATCCTTCTTTCAGTTGGAACAATGTTGGATTTGCCCCAAAATGCCCCCACTTCCCCACTTCAATTTGCTCAGGTAGTCTTTCCTGCCCCCTAGTGGTTTCACCAGGAATCTACAAGGCCCAACACAAGACACTTTTGTACAGATTTTTATTTCACAGCTGAGCTGTTGCATCAGTTACACACAAGACATAAGCACTAATAATAAAGTTCCCACAAAATAGTTTAAAAAAAAGTTTATCCATACACATTCAGAGTGAAGCGGCATGTTAGTAATAAACTGGCAAATATTGGAAATTTGAGAGTATTTAGGGGTAAATGGCAAATCGAGAAGAAATAAATACTGTGTGCAGTTTTGCAGGGATACATTACATACATGGAGTTACAGAGGGCGGCGGTTTTCTTAAGTAAAAAGGCAGAGGAGTTGGTTTCCAGAGATTTAAAAATACTGAAGGGTTCAGTCCAGACCACCGTCAGCTCAGATACGCCGTCAAAACGGACGCCGCTCCGTAAAATAAGACAAAATCTCACCAGTTTCAGCTTGAAGTGCTTCTTTTTATATAATTAAAGGGGAAAACAAATGCATTTAGGTCACCATCAGGTACACCTTGTAAACAAACACTGCTTTAAAAAAACAAAACAACTAAAGCTGGCAGATATTTCAGCTGGAATTGCATCAAACACGTGGTTTTAGAAAAAGGCACTGCAAAAAAACGCATGGGCGAGGGTGTCCGTCTGCGTTCCCGCCACTTTGTTGGCGCTGTCGAGGGCGATGAATTCTAAAAGAAGTATGTGGGAGTCGGGGGGGGGGGGGCTGTCCCTGCTGCAGGGCATAAACAGCAAACTGAGGGGGAGGGCCCTGTGCGCCTCAGTTCAGCAGCTCCAGGTAGGTGATGGGTACTTTGCCCTTCTGGCTGCCGCGCTCTCCCATCAGCCAGTCTGAATCCATGCCGAAGACGCTGCTGACTGTGATCACCTGTCAGGGGGAAAAAAAAGGCTTTTTTTCATTTATTAAAGCAGCTAAAGTTTTACTTTTAGTACCACTGACTGTCTATGAGAACTGGACTGAGTGACCCCTCCTCCCATCGTGTTCCAAACAGGAAGTACATGCTGGTTCCAAGAAGCCAGAACAAACAGCTAATTTATTTACCAGAATAACCATTCTTGCTCGAATACCTTTTTTTCACATTTCACAATGAGATGCCTCAAAAAAAGACAAACGTTTCAAACCTTTGATTCATGCCTGGTTTCCTCGCAGTTATCCCTCGTCCGGGATAACTGCGAGGAAATGCTGAGAGGCGTTTCCACTTTTCAAGCCTGATATGATTGTCTCCAGCGTTTCATTTGGCAATTTTCAACGACATCTTGACGTGCGACACGTTGCGTTGGCAAACGTGTAGATGCACGATGAGGCAGAGGAAGTGCTACGTTCGCCCACTAGATGGGGAGGTGACTTCCATTCTCTAATGGAAGTTAAGCGTATTTTACAAGATAACCAAGTGCACTTCAGGTACTTTCACGTCAATCGACACGTTTGATGATCTTCTCCATAGAGTAGATCCATACCGGGGACACAGCACGGCTGCTCCGCCAGCAGAACCACTTTTGCTGACCATCCAAAAAATTGCAAGTGTTGGTGATAGTTTAGGAGAGGCTACTGTGAACAAAGCGTTCCAGGAAACACGCATCGTCATGTGGAAATGTTCATGCTTCATTCACATTGGGGATGCTTATGGTGTTCACACTGGACATGCAAGGAGGGGCTTCCTTCTCTTTTGGAAGAGTCTTGGTGCAAATCTGGTCAATCTTGTTCCAGTCTTTTTCTTTCCCAGCTTTATTCTGATACATGAAGGACTTGGTGTTGTGGAATTGCAGCAGAACACAAACCCCAATTATTCCTTTCTCTACCAATTTCTAAACTGTTGGCACTTCCGATAAATTAAAGGAGACGTCATCCATACGTCCCCGATTGGTCAAAGTTAAACTGGTTTCATCTTCAACGCACATTCAGTAGCTGCACGTTTTGTCTGTGGAGCCCAAAAACAGTCGTAGAAACTTGTGCAGCTACGTGTGAGCGAAAGGGCGAATGCGGAAGCCAGAAACAGGCATTTGCATAGACTGTCCATTGAAAGTAGTTGGCAACGTAGTTTAAAAGCTGATTTTGTTTCATTTCTTTGTCTTCCAACACTCGCCTGCTCTCTCTCCGCCTCTGTACTCCCTCATAAAGTATCAAAGGTTCTGGTCATTCTTAACTTCTTTTAGAAAAGTTTTCATCATCAGCAAAGTTAAAACGGACAGTTTTCTAGATGGAGTTTGCTCCGCCATAAGGATAGGTTAAATCTGCATGCAGTTGTACTACATGCGTGCAATCACAGATGATGTCATCGGCTTGTGTCACATATCGCTTCCGATCATTGTTGATGAGAATCTGTTCTGAAATTGATCCTCCTGCTAAAATCAAGGTTACGTAAATCAAACAAATAAAAGAGATGTCCGGCCTGCTCTTAAGTATTAGGGGTGTGGCCTTCCAACATAGTCACTCCTGATTGGGGATAGTGGTTGCCATAGAAACGATAACTCAGACTGATGACAATTTAAGATTTCTGGCTACAACATGGCGGTATTGCAAAAAAAAAAAAAAGTTATTTCGTTGGAACTGGAAGTAGTTCATTTTCTATAGGTGACGGCACACTCACTCCAGTTCTCGTATACAGACAATACTCGGCCTCGAAACCATGGAGGATACCGGACGACCGTCCATTCAGCTTCACAGCAACAAATGCTGCTTGGAGGCTTTGAGGTTCAGAGGTGGTCCCGGGTTTCGACCCGAGGAACGTCCTGCTGGTACGTTTGGCGTATTGAGAGCGCGTGCTCACCTCGTCGGCAAGCAGGGAGAGCTCGCTGCTGCTGGCGGCGTCGTAATCGTAGAGGACCCGGGCTTTGCGGCTGCCGCTGAAGCCGGCCGACGCACTCAGGCTGCTCTGGCCCGCCGACACGCTGGGCAGGGAGGCAGACACCGGGATGGTGGGCACGGAGATGCTGGCGCCGCCCGACACCTGGTTGTTGTTGGAAAACGTCGAGGGGAAGCTGGTGGGAGGGGAGGGGAGATGATCAGCACAGGAACTGCTGCCCAAAATGGGAAGTTGAGTTCATCTTGAAAGAGAACTTCTGAGAATGGAGTTTTAGTTTGAAACTAGTTCTACTTTTTCCATTTTCAGCTGGATCAAAGAAGGTTTCACTTCCAGAAATGTTGAAAACTTCCCTTTAGGTTTCATTGCAACAAAATAAAGACATGAAAACAACATCAGCTGCTAAAACTTGAACATTTGCTGCAGCAGAATGATCACCTGCCCAGCTGCTTCTGCAGATCCACCATGTACTGGTAGCACTGAGCGTAATAGGTGGTTTGGGCCTCTACCAGGTCGTTCAGGCAGCGGAGGTGGTGTGCCTGCGAATGCACAGAGGAAGAGTTGAGAAACGGCGGCGCCGTGGAGTCCCGGGTGCGGATGGGCGACATACATGGGTGCTGCTGACGCCCTCTAGCAGCAGACGTGTGATCTCCGCCTGCCGATCGAACTCGCTCTGCGTCATCCTGAGCTCCTGCTCCGCCTGCAGGGAAAGAGACTCAAAGAATGAACCCGTTCGGATTTCCGTTATTTCTATTTTATGAAATGGTTTTGGAGAAAAATGCCATCATATGAACAGTTTCAGTTTACAAAGTGGGCTTTTATTTTGAAGACCCACTCTGATGAAAATTGGGTTTTAACTTGTTCTTGTGGCATTTTTCTGATAAAAGGACATTTATTAAGAAAAAATAGCTCAAAATATAATTTCTGAGTATTTCTATATGTAAATTGTTGCAAATCAGGAGAAGAATAAAAAGAAACACGCCGTTTGGTAAAGAGCTTATTTATGACGATGGGGGCGGACTTACTGTGTGTTCTGTAGACACTCTCCGAGACAATGACTGGGTATTGTTTTTTTTGGCTGAGAACAGCATAATCGTTATGAAAAAAACCACAGGGAACGTTTAGAAAATAGATCAACTGATGATGGGAGTGGGACTTTAAAACTGGTCTTTTTAAGCCCATTTCAAAATAATTCAAAGAACAATGTGGAATAGTTCCAATTTTGGTTTACTTCAACGGGAAAAATGCATTTATCACTAAGTTTCATTAAATGTTTGCCAGGATGAGGATGTAGAACTTTCCCTTTGGGACTTCTGTAAATCTCACACTTGAACTGATCCTTCGATTGAGGAGGAAAACACAGACGTTCGTGGATCTGTTCATCTGCAGGTGGATGCATCAGAATGGAGCGGAGCAGGGAGCTTCTTACAGCTGCATTTGCTTTTTATCTGCTCCTGATTTACGACTACTTGAATAAATACATGCTCAGAAATGCCATGGGAAGAATCATTGATTTGGTTTCTGTCCTCCTTCATGCTGAAAACACCATTTTCAGTGGAGCGAGTCTTTGAACAAATCTGATTTGAACCGATCTGAAGCGGTAGGTTTTTGCAGGGTTTGGCTCATGTCCATGTATGATGAGGGTCATGGAGGGACAGGCGCCGGCTTCACCAAACATTGCTCCAACATTCCACTCACCTCTTGTTTCCTCCGCTCACATCTGCAGCTTTAAGTTTTCAAAACAAAACAAAAAAAACAACAGTGACACATGAGTTAGAGCTGCAGCTGCTGCACGGCCAACACGCCGCGCCGCCGTCTTTGGGAGAATGTGAAACGGCGACACACAAGCTGACGGGACGGAGCGTTCTTTAGCAGATGTGCAGCTAGTGTTACTCGCTGAACAGGAACCAACAACAAATGTTTCACAATCACTTTCTTTAAACCCGTTTATTCTGTCAAAATTCAAGAAAGCTTTCTGGGAAATGTAGGCATCGAGGCACAGAGGTGCAGCTCCACTGCAGAAATGCTTCAGGAGGAACTGCAGCTCTGAAACGCACAGAAAACGCAGACGAAACGGAAAACGCATTTAGAACTATAGAAAAGTTATCTTAGGTCGGAAACGCTGGTATGACTGAAGCTGCTCTGACAAAACACGTCCAAAGAATCTCCAAAGATTCTAACACTAGAACGAAGATGAAGATGGAAAAGACGCTGAAGAAGAAACAGACTTCAGTTGAAATCAGTCGGACTCCTAAAACTGAGAACATAGTGAGAGCAAAAAGGGAACTCCTCACTTCCTGTAGCTCCTCATGTGACTTCATGAGTCACATGAGGTGAAACCTGTGTGTGTGTGTGTGTGTGTGTGTGTGTGTGTGTGTGTGTGTGTGTGTGTGTGTGTCCATCAGGGCTTGTGTGGATGCAGAGAGAGACTAATAAAGACACGCCCACATCTCTAAGGCAGATCAACTGACACTAATTAGGAATCTTTTGGTGTGTTTTTTTGTGGGTGTTGTGCACCTCTGTGTGCATGTTATCTGTGTGTTTCTGTGCTTATTGTGTGTATGCATGCCGTATGTGTGTTTGGATCTGTCTGTGTTTTTGTGTGTGTGTGTTTGCATATGCATCTGTGTGTGTATTTGGGTCTGCCTGTGTTTTTGTGTGTTTTTGTCTGTGCATCTTTGTAAATGTGTGTGTGCATATTTTGAGTAAGCATGCTGTTTCTGAGTGTGTGTGTTTGAATATGCATCTTTGTGTGTGTGTTTGTATGTGCATCTTTGTGTGTGTGTTTGTATGTGCATCTTTGTGTGTGTGTTTGTATGTGCATCTTTGTGCGTGTAGGTCTGTGTGTGTTTTTGTGTTTGTGAATGCACACATGCATCACTGTATACGTGTGCATATCGTGTGTATGAATGTTGTTAGTGTATGTGTGTCTGTATGTGCATCTATGTGTATGTGTTTGTTTGTTTGTAAGTGCATCTTTGTGTGTGTTTGTATATGTGTGTGTGTGTGTGTGTGTGTGTATGTGTGTGTGTGTGCGTGCGTGCGTGTGTGTGTGTGTGTGTCCTCACAGCAGCTCTGGCGTCACTCATCCTGGCTTTCTTTAGTCGGGTTTTTGCTGCATCCAGGTCCAGACGTTTCACCTGCAGCAGCTTCCGCTCTTTCTAAGGGAAATATAGAAGACGAATGTTTCAGAAGAACATTTTGGAAAAACATAACAAGTTTAAAAAACACAATAAGTAGGATTGTGTAATACAAATGTTGTACATGGCAAAGTTAATTTCAACAATTCAAAGTGTTTGACATAAAAGACGCAGTTTGCAGAAAAATGAAAGGAGTGATCATTAAAATAAAAATGTAAAGAAAGTTATCTTCATCTTAAAGGAACAGAACAGATGTTAACGTGTGAATCCAGACCGATCACATGCAGCTGAGAACAGGCCAGTCCTTCACCTGGATTTAAATCAATGGCTTCAGCTGATCTAAGGCTGGCTCCAGATCTGTGGAGCATAGAAGCTGAATGCAGCTTCTCCATGATTGGTTTATGACAGAAAAGCAGATCCAGATGAGCAGAGCGGTCTGGCTGCTGCATCAGGAGGTCAATCATGTCTTTTGGTGCGAAACCATTCAAACTTTCTAAAGTCTAAAGACCTCAGAGCTGGACTGATGGGGTTCTACTTTGTTTTAGTCCTTGGGAGAACCCCATCAGCAGAGTTCTGAATAAGATGTGGTTCCCCGATTGTTTTTTTTGGTAGTACGAACACCGTTCCAGTCAGCAAGTCGCCTAAAGATGAACGCATGAAGAATCTCAGATCTTTAATCCGTGAATTCATTTTAAGAAGACAGTCAGCTGATTTTGCGACTGCTTTCACGTGTTTATCAAAACTCAGGTCTGTGTCAATGACTGCAGCCAAGTTTCTGGCCTAGTTGGTGGTTTTCAGAGGAATAGAGTGAAGCTCTGTGGCGACCTTTAGCCCCAAAGACAGGACCGTCGCTTTTACTTTTGTTTGTTTGAAGTAAGTTGAGACAAATCCAGCCATTAATGTCCTCAATGATATGACGTCTGTTTTCATGGATTCGAGTCTCTGGTTTGATTTGCAGCTTTTCAGACTTTCATTGTTGACTGAAGAGGAAACCTGTGATTTAAAAGAGAGCCCATGTTGTCAAAACATGAAGGGGGAATCTCTAAATGACATGTCAGTGTCTAGCAGCTCATGCTAGTGTGTTGTTGATCCTCCGAACCAAGGCTGTTCAAATCCGGCCTTGAAGGCCGATGTCCACCATGTTTTCCAACAAACAAGCTCCTTATTGGCTAAACACGCCTGATCCAGGTAATCAGCAGCAGATAAGGCAGGATTTCTGGAAAACCAGGAGGAGGGTGGACCTCCAGGCCTGGATTTGGGCCCCCCTGAGCTAAACAATGACGGAGTCAGTCGTCAAACTCACCAGGATGGTTTTAAAATCCCCTTCCAGAAAATTTCGAAAAGGTGTGAGGAAGTTGATGGCTGCACTCTGGATGAACTCGCGCTCGGCCCCGCCAATCTGCTTCTGCGTCTCGCCGCATTTTATCAGGGCGTTTCCTGTCACGGTCAGCACAGGGGAAGCAACACGCTTTACACAGAGCAGGAACGGACCCACAATGCAGCAGGAAATAGATTCTAGAGCACACAATCAGAGCCAAATGACATATCTAAAGCTGTCAGCAGATAAGAATATTGGAGCTCATATTTCATTATAAAATCATAAACCAATTTGACTATAAAAAGAAAAAAAACAGCTGGAAAAAACTGAGAATTTACAGCGGAATTTAACTAAAGAAGACATAAAAAGTAAAGAAAAAGTTCCACTTTTTCTTCTTTTGACACCAAACTAAACACAAGTGTTTAAATTCTCACTAGATGTAAAAAAACGACAACCTTCACACAGTTTTGTTGTATTTGTTACCATACAATTGATGCTTTCTCAAACCAGAACACCTCAAAACAAACCAGCTCCGTGTCGTTAACGATTTCTGTTCAAATAAAGTTATAGTTTGAATATCCGGCGGAACAAAACGGCCTTAAGAAACAAAGACGTTACTGATGCAAAAACAAAGGGAAAAAAAACACAATCACTGCATTGTTGTTGGTTATAATATGCATTTTTTTTAAAAGTTGTTGATTCCATTCTTTGGACGATCCCATCTACGCCAGCATTTCTTTACAGACTTACTAGTAAAAATGGGGTTTTATCCCCCCTCAGATTTCTACTCTGCAGCAAAAGAAGCTGCTTAATCACAGACAACGTTCGTGACAGACAGCAGGTGTCATCAGAGCGTCACGGACGCCACTCACCGTACGCCGTTCCAGGGCCAAATTCACTTCCTGACTCGATCATGGACTGTCCCAGCAACTCGTGGTTGTTCATTCGCGTGGGGGCTTTTTTCTCCAGCTTCTCGTACACAAACTCCTCCAGCCGGACATCTGCAGATGACAGCGTCCAAACTCAATCATGGAGTCACAAGACTTGTGTGGGGGAAAAACCAGCAGCAGCTTTCATCAAGAAACTTTTTTTTTTCTCTTCCAAGAATCTATTCATGTGCATGCGGTGGGTTCGAAGACAACTGCATTAGACCTGGAACCACCAGACGTTCTGTTTGTTTGGCTTCTGATGGGGTTCGGACCGCAGTGAGACGGCATCACAGTGCGAGGCCAACAGCTGAGGCCACATAGACGCCCTTCAACACGACCTGACCCCCCCACCTCCACCAATACTCACACTGTGGAGCTTTTTAGACCAGATCCTATTCTGATAGTAAAAAAAAAAAAAACGTTTAAAATGTCTAAATTTAAATTGATAAGGACCCTCGAGGTTATTTAATTACTTAAAAAAATATTCAGAATACAAATTATATATGCTTGCATTCAGTTACAATAAAAAAGTAACTAGTAAAGAATTTTATTGTTATTTTTAAGTATTTTTGTCATTTAGAGTGCGCTTTTAGACATTAAAAAAGGTCATTATCTTTAAAAAAAAAATCAACACCCAGGTGAGGGGGGAGCCTATTTTAACACTAAAAATTCCAAGATGGACAATTTTTTAAGGAATAACCCCCCTCCCCCCCAAATGATCATATAATAGATTTTAGACACAGTAACTTTTAAAAGAATACACTAAATGAGACTTTGAGACACTTAGTTTTAATGAAAACATTTCAAAGTAATATAATGACATTAAAATGAATGATTTAAAATGTAAAAAAGTAAGGTTGATGGCCTAAAAACAATGTAAAGGTTATTAATATTATAACATTTTATGCAGCCAGATGAATAATTTTGGAATTGTCTTTTCTTTTTTTATGTACATAGTTTTAATTTAATAAGATAGTACATCAAGCCCTTAAAGTAGAAGAGCTAGCTTGAACATAGCTATATAAAATCACTATAACCACCAATCAGAATGTGAATTCTGTATTTATTAATAGTTAATAATTCATTAATTTATGAATAATCCAGCAAACACTGGACATTCCCCCCACTCAAAAGAGATGAAAACAAACATGTCTGCCACCAAAATAAAAGCTCCAGGTTGTTGATATATCAGGTCTGATGAATGCATTAGTGTGGTCTTCTTACTTGGGTTGGGCTGGAGGAGGACTTCTGTCTGCTTCATGATCTTTTCTGTCCACTGCTTGGTGTTCTCAGCTCTGACCAACAGGTTCTCCAGGTGAGCGTCCAGCTCAGTCTTCTCAGCCTGGCCGAGCTTCTCCTCTGTAAACTGGACAATGTGGGTTGAGTTGAGGAGCTGACTGTGACTCTGTCACGGTTAGCATGAAGGGAAGCTAATGGAAATAGAAGTTCCCCCAATCTGATTAGCATACGGTTTTTCTGTGGCTTTTTTATTCGCAGTTTGAGGACATTTTGTAGTTTTGTTCAACAAACTAAAACATTCTGACAAATAACAATTAAATTAACGGCGTGTAAGAATAGTTTTAGCAATAAATGTGCTAATTAGCTCTAAAAAATTCGCGGCGCTACTGTTAGCATCTTAGCAAGGGAGCTAACGCCTTCTATACTGATAAGGCTAACGGCTAAAGTTAGCCACAACTTCCCCCGTCGGTGCATAAACTTACTTGTACCGCGCGGCTCAGAAAAGTACCGGCGTCTGCGGCGAACCGCTTTACATTGAAATCCATGGCACAGCTGTGAAGATAAAACCCTGCTACGAATCAGGTTGGTCTCACACTCCAACTGCCATCACTAAGGAAAATGTCATTGAAGCAAAATTTCGTCGCTGGTCCACCCAGCTGTTTAGCTAGACAAAGATAGTATACAACGAGATGGATCCCGTTACCACCCTAACGGGTTGTACGCATGCGCCTAATGAATACCGGAATCCCCAGAAAACGAAATTTATCTGACAAGTTAACAACTAAAGAAAAAAAACAGAGGGAACAAAATAAAAATAAAAACTTTTTTTACTGATTTATTTTTTTTAAATACAATTATAATAATAGTCCAACGCAGGCATTACCGAAAAACTTAAAAAAAACCCATACATTTTTAGTTGGCAAACCGTAAAACGAACATAGTCGAAGGTGGAAGGTTTGCATCTTTCTTTGCATGACATCTTGGGCATTAAGATCCATTTGCTGCATACATATTACGCGGAAATGTCGTAGTTTCGTGTCGCAGTTACACTGTGTACAGTTTATTATCATATTGAGATAAGATAAACTAGGGAGTGACAAGAATCGAGATAAAGTGTCTTTTGAATAGCTGTTTGCAAGGTGTGTAATAAAACATTTATACAAGTGTTTGTAATAACTTTATTAACACTGAAAGTTTTCATAATGTACACACATCATTTAAATGAAAATGAAAATCATCAATAAAAACCCACTGGGAAACCTTTTAAAACAGATCAAAAGATAATTGGAGTGGGATTTTAAAACACACACACTGATTGCACCACACAAGCAGAACACAATAGTGACTTTATTTTGCCTCTTTAAAAAATACAAATAAAGAAAATAAACGATAAACGAGGAGAAAATGTAACTTTCTTAAATTTCAAATGTATATTTCAAGTTCTATTTAATATTTTTAAATTGTGTTGCGTTGGTAATGTCAAAGGGTACTGTGTCAGTGTTTTTTTTTAAAGATTTTTATTTTGTAAAGAGCTTTATGTTACGTTTATACTTTATAAATAAAGTTTGATTGGATTTGATTTGATTTGATTAACTGCAGCACAAATCATGGAACAGACGCTTTTCACGTGGCGTCACATGATCAGCATTTTTGTCACGTCACCATTGAAAAGGGCATTTTTTAAACTAGAAAACTACTTTAATTGTTTAAAAATTGATTGGATTAAGTTTCTTCTTGTTTCTGGTGGAGAACTTAAGCAAAGTTTTCATGTTTGGAACATCAGTCAGCCAAGGCAGAGAAATGAAAAACTACTACATTTTTATGGCTTTTTGCACAAAACGTATAGAGATTAAATAAATATGGTGCTTTCTTTTTTTACAAACCTTTTGTTAAAAAGGCATCTTTGGAGTGAAGTCAGGCCAATTTTTTAGAAAAACACAACCCGTCGTCAGATCTGGTTGCGATTATGCCAGAGTGGGGCTGCTACCTGCTGTGTGGGAGGAAGTCAAGCAGAGGCAGACTTCCCCTCTGCAGGCTTCCAACACACCGTCAGCTGCCATCTCTGCCTCCGTCCTGCATTCAATAAAACTTTTGCTCACCAGAAACTAAAGCTGCACTACTGCAACTGTTGGTTTAAGACATTTCCTTATGGTCGAGGTAACAAGAGAGGCATAAATACTGAAAACCAAACAGTTTTTCACTGTCTGTCAAGCTGCGATTTTAAGTTAAGATGGGGACAAATCTAACTTTCAACCATGTCGGCGTTGAACACATCAGCACTTATAGAAAGACTGCAGAGCAGAGCGGGGCCCTCTGAGGAAGGTGGAGGTTGTTCCAGCAGTAAATCCGCCCGTCGCTGCTCTTTCACTTCACGATAACAGAGAGCACTCCGAGGAATAAGACCAGAGAGCCCTGCTCTGAGCTGACAAAAAAGGATTTTCCGATCAGCCCCTGATACAGACAACAGAACAGAAGCACGATGGGAGCAGAGACGTCCAAAAACCAGACGCCTGCACAAACTATCACTTGGTTACATGATGGAGTTTCTGACAGAGCAAAAGGATTCAAGTTTCATTCAGCACATGGCTTTAGAATGAAGCTGTCATTAGCTGCAGCTGCCATAGAAAAACCCATCTGTAGCGGGAAAGTCTGCGAGGATCGTGTCCCTGTATGCGAACTCAACACGGCCTGTTGTGTTTGTGACACAGCGGGAGCTGCACTACACGCTTTGACTCTTGTTGACCACACTTTTGGCCAGCTCCAACAGGAGAGGGAATCTGAGCGTCCTCTTCCTCCACGACTCCGGAACTCCCTGAAGACCGCTCTGAAAAAGACATGAGGCCAAAGAAATAAATAAATTCTGAGTCTTTAGTGCAAATGAACTGGAACACTTTCCAAATACTAAAAATGAAAAAGCATTCTACAGGAAAGACAGCTTCCATCCCGCATAATTCTTCCACAGTGGATAGGTTTGTATTCAAAGGGATGGTCTTTAATTAGGATTAGGCCGTTTTTAGGCAAAACATTTGAAAAGGCCTGTGCCATTTTCTAGGACATTGTTTCTGCAGAGCGGCAGGAGTTCATTAGAAATTTGCCACTGTAATCTAGCAAGAGAGGTGTCCAAAGCCAGGCCTCGAAGGCCGGGGTCCAACATGTTTTCCAACAAACAAGCTCCTTATTGGCCAAATACACCTGATCCGGGTAATCAGCAGCAGACCAGGCAGGATTTCTGGAAAACCAGGAGGAGGGTGGACCTCCAGGGCTGGATTTGGGCCCCCCTGAGCTCCCAGTAATGGCGAAGGAAAGGGGGGCAGGACTGCTCTGATCCCCACCACAATTCAGAAAACGACACAGGTTTTTTGGATTTTGCCTAAAAATGGCATAATCTTAATTCTAAGACCACTGGGAATGCTTCTACAATAAATCAAAAGTAAGGCTAGACCACTGACCACTACACCACCAACCCATTTCTGATTATTTAGGCCCTCAAAGCTAACTAGCACTAACTGACCTGTGCTCCCAAACAAGCTCCTATAAAGGAGGCTCGGCTGGCAGTGCATCCTCCACGCCGCATCGTGTCTCTGACGGCTTCATCCAGTCGGCTCAGCGTCAGGACTCCATGGAGCGCCGCCTGGAACGCACCAGGCAGAGCTGGAAACACATTCAGACCATTAATGACAAATGGGATCTGGTTTGTTGCTTCGTTTAGCCGGGTTTCCATTTCTCCATAAATGCTCCACATTTCATATGAAATCGGGATATTCTTGAGGTGAACAAAAAAAACCAGATTGTAAAACTGAAACACAGAAAAACAGGAAAGGAAAAACGTTTTCAACTTCAATAGTAAACTTAAAAGAAATGTAGACATTTTATTGTAAATTTGAAATAAATTCATTTTAAACTAGAAGGAAATCATGAAACTTTTGAAGAAGAAAAAAGTTAACCTACACCTGTTACCAAATGTGAATTAAAATATATTTATTTTTTAACTGTCTTTATTTGCAAATTTTCAATATTTCTTTCAGGTTTTAAATAAAATAATAAAGATGTTTAAACAAATATACATATTTTTATTTAAACTTTTATTTTTCAAATGTTTAAACTAATATTTTTAACATTCCTATCAAATTTACAATATAATGTTTTTTAATTTACAAATTAATTTAACAAATTTTAATGTTATTTTTTATTCAAATTTACGTTTTTATTTTTAGATTTCCAATACTTTCCTCAAGTTTTAGAGTTTTAAAATTGTCAAACATTTCTTGGGAATTTAAAATCCAGTCTTTCCTTCACTTTGAGCTGAACCTGATTTAACTCCCTCATTTTGCCTTCTTTTTTCTCTTTTTTCTTTTTTTCTTTCACAGCCATCATCAGGGACCTGGAGACAGAAACCTGCTCGCTTTCGTTTCAAACCGGAGACGTTGACTCAGCAGGACGAGCGAAACGGGGAGGAAGGAGGAGGAAGACCATTAGAGATCAAAGACCAGCGGATCTGCTGGCAGGAAGAGCGTGCAGCCAGGCAGTGCCAAGTCAACAGACTGGAGCCCTGCTGCTGTCTGCTTGCTTACCTCATGTGTTAGTGAACACAGCAGGTATGAGCTGATGGGATTGCTGGGCTAGGCTGTCCTTCACCTGGTGGATATGCGCTTCCATGGAGACACGTTGGGAAAGAGAGGAAAAATTTACTTTGCTGCAGTGACACTGTTTTCCATGTTTTTGTTGATTAAAAGGGAAAGATTGTGCATTTTAATGTATTTTCTGTAATTATTGTCATGTTTCTGACCTTCACTGCATATCAGTGAAGGGATTTTCCTACATAAAAATCCACCATGGTTTAAAGAAATTCATATAGATCTCTAAAAATGAACCACCCTGATGAAGTCATGCCTCATTTCAGATAAAAACTGTGAAGAAAAATTAAAGGAATTTAGGGTGAAGCTATTTTTAAATGTTCTCATATCAAAAGCAGAACAGTTTGGAAAATAAGGGCATGGTCCGAACGCTTTTAATTTGAAAGCGGATCCCTTTTCTTCATTGATTTCACAGTCTAATTGTTTGAAAGTTGATCTTGAAGTGACTTTTTCTTGGATTTTTCCACCAACCAGTGTTTTGCATCAGTTTTCTGGCTGGGACTGGACCTGAAAGGTTGACATCACAGTGGGAGAGACCATCCAAATAAAAAACAAACGAGGGCCAAAATCTCTTCTGAGGCTCAATCAATGGGTCAAAATCCACCAATGGAATCAAACACACGTGTCGGGGATGTCTAAAAGAGGATTTTAACTTACTATTGGATGAGGCTACGGCTTGGCGGCCATCTAATGTGAAATTTGGCAATTTTCCAACGATGTGGGAACTGAAGACTTTTGTTGGAGCGAGCTTTACAAAATGTCACACACATGCTGCCAGGTTAAATCTACAGTCACAACCCATTTTTTGTACAAGTAACAAATTGAAATATTTCAATCAATGGCCTTCTAACTCCTTGAGCAACATCATGTAGCTACTTTGTACATAATGCTGAAATTGGAAGTTGTGGATTTTGAACGACGTTAGCTTGGCGCACCCCCAAAAGTGGCGTTCCCCTGTTAAATGCACTTTTTTTTACCAGGATAGTGTGAAAATTGAATACATGAATCCCTTTACCAGATTCCAAGTTGATTTTAGCTTCTTTTTGCTCTGAAAAGTCGAGAATGTTTTGTCTCATTAAGAGCTAGGATCTAGAAATAAGTAAATTATTATTATTAAAATGAGTCTAAATCTGTTTGCTTCAAACTATTGACAAAAATATTTTGATTGATTTAAGACAAAAAAAATTCAAAGTGTGCTTGAATTGTTGGTTGCATTTTAGGGATGTTATTTAAAGTTCCATAAATGTTGACAAGTTAAACTGGCATCCATTGTCATTCATCAAAAATGTACATTTATGTTCTAGGAATAAGTGCTGGTGTTTGATTCTATTAGAATCTGTTATGTTGGACCACTTTGTACTGATATTGTGTTCTCAATTTGTTCTTAAAGAGGTCATTTCCACTTATTAGACTAGTTTTTGTTACTGTTATCAAAATTAACTTCAATGAAGTACATTAAAAAAGAAAATACAAACCATTTTGATTTAAACTAGCGAAAAATACTTATTAGCTGTATAACACTCAATTTAAAGTTATTCTGTCCAGAAGTTAATTTTTTTTTTGTTTTTACTGTTTTGAATGTTTGTGTGGACTTTGTGTTTAGATTTTAATGTATTATTATTACATTTCTTGTTAAGTAAAAATTGACAGATAATTCTACTTCTTATTAGTGACTTTCTTCTGAAGATTAATGTTCTTTTCCTGTTTTTGCAGTGTGACTGAGCTGCATGTTGCCATCAGCAGGTGGTGGTGTAGGCTCTGAGGATGACTTGTGATGAAGATGAGAGGAAATATGACCTCACACTTCTGAAAAAATTGATAAAGCTCTAAAGGAATTCTAAAAATGATTGTTTTGTCATTTTTATCTCTTCCATTTAAGTTTTTCGTTGCTATTCTCTCATTCTTGTCAGTTTTGACATATAACATTCTCAAAAGCCACGTATTGGGAAATGTAAAAACCAGATTGAGAATATATGTCTCCATGTTAAGTAAGTCTATTTGAAATTTCGCTTCTAGCATCCATTTTTCTAACCAGCAACTTCAAAATGCTCCAAATAAAAAAGTTGATGGCCTTTAAACAAACCGTGAGAGGAGATTTCACATGGACACGCCGTAACTTTAGCTTCTGCTTTACATGGAAAAGATAGCAAATGAGCAATGCATGCTGGGTGATTTGAAAAATAAAAAGGTGATATGAACTTTTCTTCATGCAAACATTTGATTTGTTTTAAATAGGTCGTCCTAAATTACAGTGTTGATTATAAAAATTAAGAGCCTTAAAGCTTCACTAATGAGTGAAAATAGTTTTTTCTGTCGAAAACAAAAGAGATCCCAAAATGTGTTACAGTAATTTACAATAATAACAAAAATATTTTACTATAAAATAAAAAAACTAATGTCTTTTACTTTTTTTTTAATTATCATATTTTCTAAACTAGAAGGCGTATGTAAAAGCCCAAATTTTTTTTCCAAAATTGACAATGTGCCCTATAATCCGTAGCGCCTTCTATATTTTGATCAATTCTGGTCACTGATTTTGAGAGGTACACAGCGCACTGTTAAAATTTCAGTCTTTATTTAACGAGTTCAAAAAGAAGGTTAGCTGTTACTGTAAATACACTAACACGGCCGATGTGTAGCGGTGTTGGACTGTGTTTTTTATTTATTTTACGTGTTACTAACACGGTTGGGAGTTAGCGTAGTCACAGTAATGTTTGTTTTAATGCTATCAGGCTTTTTTTAAATGATACCAGTTTGGGAGGAAAAGTTTTATTAAATACGCTAACGTGTGGCAGTGTTCAACTGTGTGCGTTGTTTTTCGTGTTACTGTCTTGGTTGGTAGTTGGCATAGCATAGTTTTTACGTCAATCAAGAATGAAGCCATATCCGTATTCCTGCCCTTCTTCCTAACTACTAAAAAACAATATAGTGCGGGACTATCCCCCTGGATTTTAAAAGCAATTCGGACGCCATGCCCACTACTTTTTTTTTCTTTTCTAATTGATTTAAACATTTTTACTAAAATTGTTCAAACCCAATGCATTGTGGTCTATCGTCCCCAATCTAGTGAGTATCGATGCACACAGAGACTTCTGGTAAAGTTCTAGGGCACTCAATTTTGGAATTGTAGAGTCCTACAAAATGGCGAATGCACTATAAGGTGCACTGCGTAGTGAGGAGGGAGGGAATTTGGGCACAACCTGAGAGATGCAGGTTTAGAGAATTCGCTAACGCAGTGACACTTATAATGTGGCTTACATGTAGCGTGTTGCAAACAATTTCTAGAGGTACTGTGACAGATGTACAGACTTATCTCTGATCTCGTTTAATGCATTATAGTTTTACACCTATAAATGACATAGGTTTGAAAGTAGACATTTCATTGGTGATGCGCCTTATTGTCCAGTGCGCCTTATTGTGTGGTATTGATCAATTAGTTTTCAAAATGACTCAGTGTAGTTAGAAATAGCTAAAAATATAATACTACATCGAAAAATATTGTGTTCTTTGAAAGGAATAGAACTTCTTAAGCCCTACCAACCACTGCCTTGTCCAGATCCTGAGGGTTTTGTCTCTTTGGGTCATTCAGCTGAGCAAGAACCGCATCCAGCACCTTCGGATCAGGACCGTTCAGGATGAAATGCTCTAAAACCCTAAGACGTAGAACAGGAACATAAAGTCAGATGGACAGGAAGCTCAAGACTTTCTTCTCCTGGTAGCACCTGTCCTCCTGGGGGACTCCTGACCTTGCTGCAGCCAGAGTCACCGCCACGCACATGTCGTTGTTCTGCGTGACTCGGACGGCCTTCTCCACCTTCTCTAGCATCTCCGGCTTGCCGGCGAAGGCGGCCACCACTGGAGCCAGTTTGGTGATGCCATCTATCTGACAGTCCACGTCACAGCCTTGGATACAAACAGCGGTAACAACACAGCAGTCGCTGACAGAAGATGCTTTATACCTGCAACATTTACCGGTTTCTTCTTTGCCAGCATCCACGTTTCTGATGAAAGCCTTCAGGCTGCTGTGCCTCCACGGGCCATCGATCGGAAGAACGGCTTTGGGACCTGCATTTGGAAGCATTAGTCTGAATGGTAGCGTCAATTCCCTCACTAGTCCCTAATCCTACACGACTATATAGTGTGAGACTACGAAGTGCCTCAGATTTTAATGTAATTTAGACACTATGGTCACCTAAACACCAAATAGGACGTCACCCAAACTTGGATTATTTATAAAAAATACATTTAAATATATATTTTTTCAAATGACAAATACTTTACACGCAATGCATTGTGGTCTATATTTGCCAATCCAGTGAACATCGATGCCTACTTGTTTTTTGCTGAGACTTCTGGTAAATTTCCAGGGCACTGGATTTTGGAATTGTAGATTTGGACACCCTAAAAAAAACAACGAACGTCCTATGTAATGCACTAACCGGGGGGTAGTGAGGGACTTTGGACATAAAGCATTAATTAGGAATGTCTTTCTATCCGATTGACTAGAATCGATACACATCTCAATACTTGGTCCATGAAGCGATACAGAAAAGACTCACCTAACTTTATGAGGATATGATTCTTTTACCTAAATGGATACAATATAGATAATTATTATTCATTTGGCATTTAAAAACTATGAATGATAATATCTTTTGAGAGAAAAACCCTTTTTGGTGTCACTTTTGTATTCTAATCAACAAAAACAAATTGTCGAAAGCACATAGCGGCTTCAAACATAAAAACTTGCATTCTGGGTCTTTTAGGCGGGTTTGTTCTTTGTGTGTCATTTTAATTTATTCAGGCATTGTTTAAAGGGCTTTAAAAAAAAGTATTATCGTATGTTTGGCGCATACATCCCTCTGTGGTTCACCTTCAGCCAAACCCGACTTGGCTGAAGCAAGCTTGTGATTGGATGTCTTTCTGTTTACATTACATATGCATAAAAGGCAATAGAGAGCAAAGCAGGAAGAGAAACTGAACAAGTTTGCCAGAAACTGATTGTTTACTTCCTGTTCAATTTTATACCTTTTTAACCAACACAAGCTTATTTGTATCTGTTGTTTTGAACCGACATTGCTGTTACCTTTAGCACTAGAATGATTTTTGGATATACATCTGTTTACTTTAATATCAATTCAACCAGAAGAGGAGAAAAAGACGTCTTTTTGGAGTTTTCTATTTTGTTGGGCTGGGATGTACATCCCTGTTCTGCTATGAGTTAGAAAACTCTCTACAATTTACTGGACCCAGAGGTGTACTGTGCGGCTATGGTAATTTACTGCTCGAACGCACTTCATGGGACATCCACACATTAACGACAAAAAGAACAGAAAACTGCTAATTCAGTGAAGACATTGAATGGTTTTCATGGATGGGCCCATTAGCAAGGAAAAAAAAGCCTTTACATGCTGTTATCAGCATCCCAGCAGGACTGTAAAAGTTGGCGATTAACCATTGACTGTATATGAGAACTTGACTGAGTGACCCCTCCACCCTCTCGTTCCAAACAGGAAGTTTAGCTGCTAGTTCCAGGAAGCTAAAATCCCGTAGACTTCTGTTGAGAAATATAAAGCTATTACCCTATTTGTCATAACAACCATTGTTGCTCTGATGCCTGTTTTTTACATGTTCTTGCTAACACTGGCTTTTTATCATGATTATTTTTCTCTATAGTAAGTTATTCAAGTTATAAACTGGCCAATCAGTTTCCTCAACAAAAGTATGCGGTCTAAAAGTATGTTGAATGTTCAAAACGTTTGATTGACAGATTTAAGTGGTATCAGTGTGGATTTCCAACAGGCTCACTCCTGATTGTCGAGACAATAAAAACGTTGACTCGGACCAACCACTTCTTACTGATGATTACTGGTTCCAACATGGCGGTGTCTGTATTGCGCAAAATTGACGAATGAACTGGTTTTGTTTCGTTGAAGCCTGGAAGTTATTCATTTTCTATGGGTGACGTCACATTTGATCAATCCAGTTCTCAAATGAGGTCAATGTGATTAACATGTGCAAATGGCCGTCCTGAACATGCAACAGCTCACGCTGTAATGTTTGTGCAGCAGCTGGACAGAGAAAGCACCTTCTTTTTTCCTGTAGGGATCATTAACAGGTAGATCGTACACAGTCCCCGGTCCAAAGAACTTGTAGAAGCGCTCAGTTAAGTCTTTCACATCCAGATCTGCCAAAAAAGGAAAAGTAGAAAAAAGACTCTGACTTTGTTTTCTTAACCCTACATAACCCATTGTAGTAAATTTGATTCATGCATTTCTGAGTACTTTACTTCATAGGCAAGATCCAAAACTTCCTTAAAAACCAATTGTTTGTATTTTGGTCCATGCTTCCTGCCCTGTAGTGCATTTTCATGCCACTAGGGGCAGTAGAAGAGCTTTTTCCTGCTCATTTCGAGAAGGCTGCCACCATGAAATCCAAGAAACACTTTTGGCGGGAAAAGTTTTGCTAATTTTCAATACTTTTCAAAGGGATTAACTCATCTATTGTTAATCCTCTTTTCAAATGACTACTTTCTGAATTTAAAGCAAAATTTGTTGATCCTTTATAATCCATTTACACCACGTTATAAATGTGTGGATCAAATTTGAGACAGTGGCTAAATAAGGGAAAAATCTTCCTGAAAATTCTTGTCAATCTTTATGCATCTCAAACTAAGATTTGTGAGCAAAATGTTACCAAATTAACCAACTTATCATACCATTATATGTCATAAAAATGTATTGGAAGAAATATTTTTTGTGGATTTCATCAAGGAGAAAAAAAGTCCGAATTTCAATAAATGTTTCTTTTCTGTCAATTCTTTGATGCAGTGGGCTTAACAGTGTTAATATCTTAAGTCTGACTGAAAAACTAAAAATAAAAAAAGCGTTCTGAGCTCGGAAAAACCTGGCTTTGGGTCAATAGAAGTACCTCCACACTGACTCAGAGACTCCAGCAGGACGTAGGCCTGGTCCCCATAGCAGGTCTGCTCGCCTGTTGCCCTGCAGTAAAAAGGATTGGCCGACTGAGGCCGAAACTCTGGACAGGGCTCCAGATCGGAGAGGACTTCCTTCAGCCTGTCGGGGTTGTAAATCCAGTGCATTGGCTGGGCTGAGGACAAGAACATGACAGGTGAAGGTGAAATGAGTCTCCTGCAGTGGCAGGAACTCCTGTTCTCCTTCAGCTTTCAGTTTTCCATGCAGCCGCTGGAAAAGCACGCTTTTGTTTTCGTGACTCATGAAAAAAAAACACGCCACCCTTGTGTTTTATCAGCTCCAACAGATGTTTCTCATGGAACAGGCTGCAGATAACGCTCAAGTACTTGTGAAAGCCAGCCCACTTGCACATTTTACAGACTTTTATCACAAATACAACAAAAATATCTGCAAATATTTTTAAGAAAACATTTGTTTTTATAAGAACAACAAATGCAAGGTAAATGCACTTTATCTCACCAGCGGCGTCTGCCACTGCTGCGCCGATGATGGCTCCAATGGCTCTGTCAGCCATGGTCAAGGCCATTTTTGTCACTGTATTAGAGGAAAACATGGATAAGATACAAGACAATTGCAATGACAGCTGACATTTTGTAAGAAAACGAAAATAAATTGCTGCCTTGACAAGATTGTCCCTAAAAAACTTGATGACACTAAATTTGGCTAAATTTAGCTTTAACTAACAAAAACGAGAGATCGGTTACATTTTATGTCCATCAGAACAGATTAAACTAATTTTACACTACTTAAACTACAAAAATGTTGAAATTAGTAGGATAAATGTTAGTTACTGACTTTGATATACTTTAAAAAAAAACTATTCATAAAACACAAAAAAACAAAGATTTTTTTTAGTTTGATCTCAGAAATCAGGTCTTTAAACTCTTACCTCAGTGGCCAGTCTTTAACTCTCACGCCACCACGTGAAAATGTTGTCTGAAATACTGTTTTCTGGCGGGGAGGGGGTCCCTCAGAGAGGGTGATGTAAGCATTCAACCACTACAGGTCGAAAAACTGTTGCATAATGAGCCTGACAGTGTTTCAAAGAGAGATTTCAAAATTAGAAATACACTTCAAATTTCCAAATACAGCATTGCAACAAAAGAAAAACATCTTTATTTGTTTTATATTTAAAATAGGGGTTTAGGAAATGTAAATAAAGCCATAACATGATTACAGTTTTTCTCAAAAAGTCAATCCCCTGAACCAAATGACCAGTTGTCTAAACACATTTACTAAATTTGACCACCTTTTTCCAATATCTTAAACACATTTCACATGAAGACACACTTCACAAAACACAATCCTCTGTTCTCATAAATCTTAACATGTTTTTCTTTGCTAAAAGAGAAGTTGCAAAATAAATCTGTTCATATTCTCAAATGAAAGCTCATGTGATGCAAAATATTAAAGCAAGACAAACTCGCACCATCATTACGGACGAGATGCGAGCAACAGTCATTGACCATGTCATTTTCCATGGCATGACAAAAGCTGACCAGGACAAAGAGTCCGTCCAAACCTTAGTAAGTTCACTGTGTCTACCATTATCATGGCTTTCAGACAAAGGTATATAGTACAATATGTACAATATTGCTTTCTTTGACACAATCCAATTTTACAAGCCTGTGAAAGTAGTCTATTGGTTACAGATCAGTTGTTACTGTATTGTAAAACAATTGACAACACGTTTCTTTCTTTAGAGTTGAAGGAATGCCACATAGAAGTGGGAGGGTTGCCATATTTACAGCGGCAAAAGAAACCCGCCTTGTGGCTATGGTTTGTGAGAACAACCTCATCAGACTCCGGGAGATCAAACACAAAGTCATTGCCGATAATGTCAACTTTCAGCACGTTGATGATGTCAGCTTGGCCACAATAGACCGAGTTCTCCTGCGCCAAAAGATGCGGATGAAACAGGTCTATAGAGTTCCCTTTGAGTGCAACTCTGCGCGACACAAAGACCTGCGTTACAAGTATGTACAAGTAAGTATACATCCATGTTCACAGTACAGTTAGTCGAGACACTGTGTTGCTCAGTGGCCTACATTACTTCTGGACAATACTGATTGAATGTTGTTCTAAACACCTGTGCACGTTCATATTTTCACAGAGGATATTGCAGTTGGACGCGATGGAGTACCTCTTCCTGAATGTGGCTGGCTTCAACCTGCAGAAATGAATGCAAAGAGGCCGTAACATCATTGGCCAAAGAGCCATCACTGAGGTTCCTGGCCAAAAGGAGGTGATATTACTCTTTGTGAGGTCATGGGTTTGGAGGGGCTTGTCCACCGACATGCTGTCCTTGGGTCCTGTAAAACCCAACGTCTCCTCACCTTTCTAGAGGAGCCAAAAGACATCATCCTTGACCGTCAACAACACCATCCTGGGCCATCACATCACATTTATGTGATCATTTGGGACAATGTTGCCTTCCACAGAACAAACCAAATCAGAGAGTGGTTCACCCCCAACAGTAACCACTTTTTAAACATCTATCTGCCACCCTACTCCCCTTTCCTGAACCCTATAGAGGAGTTCTTCTCATCGAGAAGATGGTAAGTTTATGACAGACACCCATACACTAGAGAGAACCTCCTAAGGGCAATAGAGCTGGCCTGTGCTGACATCCCAGTGGAGGCCTTTCAAGGATGGATTCGTCATTCCAGAGTGTTTTTCCGGCAGTGCCTGGCAAGAGACAATATAGCCTGCGATGTGGATGAGGTGATGTGGCCCGATGCAGGTCAGCGACATGATGCCGTACAGTGATCGTACTGTAAAGTGAATAAAATGACTTCACACTCAATCCTGTTTTCAGAGTACTGTTGTGTGCAAGAGATTCAGTTTTTGCATTGAGTTGTGTTACAGTAGTTTACATGCAGAATTTAGATTTTTACTCTTCATATAAAACTCACAAATCTAAATACCTAATCCTCTGCAGAGATCTAAGAACATCTATTACTGTAAAGTTTCTAAAAATATGTATTGCCAGTTGTGAAAAAAAAACCTTCTCACAAATTGAGTATTGTGTTATCCATTGTTTTGCTGTGGTGTGTTATGTGTCTAGTGTTTACAGTTTTGAAAGCTTCCAGCGTCTCTTGTGCTGTGAAAGTTTGAGTATTGAAGTGGGACGGTGTAGTTGTGTTTATGTAGCTTTAGAAAAGGGTGTTGTGTTTAGATATCGGGGAACTTGGAAGACACATTTGTGAAATGTGTTTTAGCATTTGAGAAAAACTGTAATATTTCCTATACCACTATTTCCTGATCTGTTTTGTCTAATTTTGGCAATTTTCCTTTGAAGACGTGGAAAAGAACAGGCAAAGTTAAAGTTGTCGAGGGGCTAAAAAGAGCTTAAACCAAACACAAAAACAAATTTCTTTAAAGATCCACTCCAATGAAAATGGTTTTAAGTACTATTTTCTGATGATGGAAGAAAAGTAAATCTAAAATTGTTTTTCTGAACATTTCTTTATTTGAATCGTGAATCAGAATGACAAAAGTTTTTTTTTTAATTCATTTTAGCTAAAAACAGCATAATCATGCTTCTACAATAGATCAAAAAATGACCGGAGTGGGACTTTAAATAAAATAAAAGTCTTTCTAATGTTGTAAAAACATGGTGGCAAATGTTCATTTCGTTCTGCTGTAACACCAGAACCCAGAGGCTTCATGCCGACTCGTTCTTTGTCATTTTAATTGGTCATCTCTCAGTTTCTTCCACTCCATTGCCTCCATCCTGTCAGTTCCCCCAGCTGATGTCTGCCCCTCCCCGCCCCCCACTGTTACCTCGCCAGTTGCCCTCTCATGGGTATCCCAGGTCATTGATTTCTCCTCTGTCCTCCTAAAACAGCAAAATAGAGTGCTGAGTGTGGGGTCATGCAATCAATAACAGTTGGACATAACAGGAAGGATCCGCGATGGTCACCGTTCAGCGTTACTTGTGAGTTCAAATTCACTGATCTCATTTTAAATGAAGAGATGTTTCTTTCCAGTTAACAAGAAAGTGGGGACTGAGGTCAAAAGGGGGGGAGTTTAAGGGAAATCGTGTCTCTGAGAGTATGACAGGGATCATCTGTTATAGGAGTGGAGGCTTGTGCTTTCTCTGCTGGGGGGAGATAACACGTCCTTCACACAGGGATGAAAATAGATCAGCCACTGTCACCAGATCAAGTGACACAATGAGCAGGACGAGTCTCCACAAAATACAGACTGTCAGAGGTGCAGGATGACGGTGTGACGCCTCATGCTAGCTTAGTGGGGGGTACGCAAGTTTTTGATGACAGGCTTTCTGCGAAATCATGGCAGTAGAAGCGATTGCAGACAAAAATAAAGGGGTTTTTGGCACTTTGACAGTGTTACTATTAAAATCTGGAGAAAATAAAACTATTTGTTGCAGGAATGAATGTAAAAAGCTCTTAAATGTTGCATAATTAGCTTGATTGTTTCCACGGTGAAAATGACGGTGAAATATTTGAGCATACACCTGCCCCCGGGCCGGGCCCGTGCTCACGCTAACCACCAATGACAGCGGAGAGCCTTCCGTTGCCTCCCTCCTGCTGGTTCAGTCTGGCATCAACTATGGACCATCCCCTCAGTTTTTGTCGAGCGGGTGACCTCTGGCCACTGCTGGATTTTTGCTTGTAAACACCTTTTTTGGCTCACCTAAAAAAAATTTGGACCATCTTTGGATTGGCAGATTTTTTGGTAAAAAAGGTGAAAAAAAGGTGCCCTCAGGTCGCCTAAAATCCTGGATTCTTTCAATTGTAAAGCTACGTTCACATTGGTCATTTATTAAACATTCAAGACTGAACATTCAGACGGGTCAAGCAGCTTCTTCTTCTACTGTTTACTAGCGCATGTCCACCACCTACAGTTGGAAGAGGCTTGTTGTGAAACGTCAAAACGCTGCAAATCTCGCAAATCTTTCTCCAGGGTTTTTCTTTCACTCCTCTATTCTGATTTATGAGAGACTAGGTGTTTTAAAATCCCAGCTGGGCACAAAACACAATTATATTTTTCTTTATGATCAATTTTCAAATGGTTGGCCCTTCTGTGAATTAAAAGGGACACCAATCACATGCCACTACCAGATCCAAGTCCCCGATTAGTCAAAGTTCAACCTGGTTTAGCTTTGCAAAGCATATTGGGAGCTTGTTAGAGCTGTTTCAGTTATAGGTGTGTGCTTCATGCACGTTCCTTGGCAGTTAGAAATGAGGAAATTAGACAATCATTGCGTTGTTTGTGTGGGGATCCTACAGATGTCCTAAAGGCACTTATGCAACACCCCGTGCACGCAGCATTTCAGCGTGGTCACTAAAGAGCCAGTGTGCGCATCTAACTAACAACTAGAGTGCGGCGCTAGGGCACCGTATGATGACATCACTCACACGTCACAACATTGTGTGTACTTCAGGATACAATAACTACACGTACAACAATGGTACATTCCATTTTCATGACGTCCCTTGAGGTGGCTCACGAGCCTCGAGGAGACTTTAAGACATGCCAGCGCTCTTCTCGAGATGCAGCCCCTCCTGTCTACGACGCTCTGCGGGACAAGATAACCCTAAAATTGGTCAGCCGTGTTGGTGCGTGTGACTAAGGCGTTAGTATCATGGAAGAGAAGACATTTCCTCAAGTGCAGGCAGCTATCAGGAGCAGTACACATTTTACACACTTTTTCTGCCTATTAACAGCTGAACACATTGCCAATAAATGGTTACATGTCAAACGTTTAGTTGATTTCTTCCTTTTGTTTTAGTATCCTCGTAAATTGTAGTCTCCTTGTGGTCTTTCACTGATTACTTTGAGTCTTGTGGCTTTGACTGAGTTCCCTTCAACGGCGTCACAAAAAGAAGTTTCATTATCACACATTTGTGAGCAGAAAAGTCTGCATGTTCAGGCACGAACTGCTTCCAGATACCAAACAGCTTAAGGTGTTTGGAGCCACAGTTGGAACTGTGGTGCAGCGGTACAACCGTCAACCATTGGTCCATATGTAACACACATGATTTCATTAACCACGATTGTCAAATAGAGTTTAATGGATTAAAATCCATCACTTTGAAACTGACTCTGTATAAGTTTGTGTGTTTTTGTTCCACAGGCCTTTTGCAGGATTAACCAGATGACTGCTGGAAACAGCGGCCCTGCTGTCCTGTTTGGAAGAGGAAGTTGAAACAGGAGAAGGGCGCCGTGAAGTGAGCCGGCATCCGGCCGATGCCATCTGCACTATTCCAGCCATGGAATCTCATCTCCAGGCTGCACGACCTCGTCATTCTCTAAGGATCTTCTCCGAATACATCAGAGATAAACAGGAGAGCAAACATCCCAGCTCTGCAATGCAGCTAAACCCTCGACAGAATTCTGTGGAGAAGATGCACAGAATTTGTAATCATTGGGATAGATCCTCAGATTGTTCGCTAACATGTTCAAATATACTGATATTAATTTTCTTTTTGTGATTCTGCATATTGTTTTGGGAAAATCTGGTTGGTGTGTGTGAAAGCAGCTCAACTGTAGTTTTCCATTACAGTGTAAGAACCACCTAACCCAATCTCATGAGCTAATGAGATTACCGGCACTTTGCTCGTCAACGTTTGTATAAGTCTCCGTGTATTGGGTTTCTTGTCTCATGCCTTAGTCACAGCTGCCCACAAGCTACGTTCACACCGTTAACGTGCATTCAAGCGACCAAAAGGTATGCAAACGTGTGTAAATGCATGTTTCGGGCTCCTGGTTAAAAACTTTCACGTTCACACATGGCTACAAATGTTTCTACGACCATTTTTGGGCTTTACAAACAAAACACGCAGTCTTTGAACATAAATTCTAAGTTAGACCAGGTCGCACTTTGACCAATCAGGAACTCGGATTTGGTGGTGAAGTATGGATGGCATCCCTTTTAATTACCGGGAGTGCCAACCGTTTGAAAAATAGATCAAAGTGGAGAAATTTATAATTGCAGGTTGTGAAATTTCTATGACACCAAGTCTGTCACATATCGGACTGTGAAAAAAAAAAGCCTGGAGCAAAATTTAAGAGATTCACAAGATTTGTACCTCTCCAACATTTCAATCCAAGCCTCTTCCAACTGTAGGTGGTGGACATGCTCAAGAAAACAATGGAAAAAGAAGACCCCTCCCTGCTTGTTCAGTGTGAACACCATAGGCTCAGTTCAAAAACCTGCATTCAGAGTGTTCTTGGATGCATGACATTTCCCCGGAGTGAACGTAGCTTCATCGGAAGATACGGACTGTCTGCGGGTGAAAAACGGGGCAAACATGGATGGGGCAAGCAGGTAACCCGCAAGAAATATTAAAGTTGTAGATCCCTTGGTGAACCCGTGGAGCAACATTGTTTATGCACACTTTCCTTCCGGCATGCTGCGGGTGACAGTCCATAGCAAACACTTATAAAACACTCAAGGGTGAAGTAGGTGACATGCAGCAACGTCTAGGTTAATTTTATGGTTGCCACCCCCCCCAAAATTAGGAGTTAGACAGTGTGTAGTTTGCATGGGCAACCTACAGGTGGCGTATGGGCACTTGAGTATCACACACTCCATGTGTCCAGCATCTGTGTGCCGTCACTAATAAGCTAGCGGCACACCTTACCAATGTCTGAGTTCACTTCAACATCGTCACAAAAGAAAAAAGAAAATATTTTTAGAATCACACTTTGGTGAGCAGAACCATCTGTATGTTCAGGCATCTTCCGAACAGCTGACAGTGTATTTGGACTGCAGTTGGCTGTGGTGCAGCGGTACAATGGTCAACCTTTTGGTCCACAGGTTCGGTTCCTGCTTTGCCCTTCCAGTGTGTTGACGCTGAACCCCACATTGCTCCCGGTGTTCACAGGTTTACGGCTTTGCCACCATCTATGTGTGAAAATATGGGTAACAGTGACTGTAAGGAACCGTAATAAAGCATCCTACAAAAACAGTTATAGGAAACTGAAAACAGGAAAACCATAAAAAAGCAGAAGTGGAAACTGAACAGTAACTGACACAAAAGCAATCGATGGCACCAACAGGAGATCAGCTGATGCAAAAATAAAGAAACCTGGGAAATTGAAGCTAAAACAGTCAAGAAAAAGCTTTATTTGTAAACTTTTCTTGATCATTTTTCTTTTGTTTTTTACAGTCTAACTGTTTTGTTGCATCCATTCTCTCAGCGAGGAAACACACCAGATCGCAGCATTCGTACACAAAATTTTATGATACAAATAATAAAATAAATAAATAAAAGAAATCTCTTTTGTAATAAAATCCGTTTGAGTTCACTAAGAAGTGATTTTCTTGGCAGTCTTAAAGCAGAAGTTGCATCTCCTGGTTTCTCCAATTCAACAGATATAATGCAAGCTGTCAACAGAAAGTGGAAGTGACGGTAAAAGCCACACAATGAAACGGCTCAAAAACTGTTTCCATGTCTATGAACACTTGAAACTCTGAGTTTTTAAGTAGTAGACTAAAAAACTATGATTTTGTTGAAGCCAATTCCATTCAGGTGAAGCTTTATTTTTTTATTTAAGAAATACTGAAGCTATCAACTATTTTCATCTAAATGTTGTGATGAGTTATTGTCTACATTTAGTGCTAAACTGTTACTAATCTGTCCCTGTTCAAATCTAATCGTAAAGTTAAATAAAGTCCTTGCCAGTATCAGTTCTCCTTGGCTGCAAGGATTATTTTGTTTTCACACTATTTCTTTTTGTCATACCTATTACCCGTTGGAAATGTGTTTTGGGAATAGTCAACGCCCCCGCCCCCAAAAATGATGACATCACAGTGGGAGAAACTAACAAATATGTTCAAAATCCACAAAGAAAACCAAATGATACTTTTCTTGGAAATTTCAAAGGAGGTTTTTAAAAATGTCATTGGATGCCCAGTAGACCTATACAGCTTGGTGGCAATTTTGTGGCAAAGTGTGAGATTCTGCAATTTTCCCATTTTTCTACAATATGGGAAAAGAAAACTTTTGTTAGAGTGATGTTCACGAAATTTCTACAGTCTACAACCAGAAGTTTTGCTGACTTTTGACCACAGGAAAAGGCTGCCATCTTGAATTTTCCACAAAAAATAAAATCCACCTTTAGTACCTTTTTACAAATCCTCTATAAAGATTTCAATCAATCAAACTTTTTGAGTATTGTCTGTAAGCTGAGGAAAAAATGTTGGATTTTGAAGTTGTAGATTTTGAACAGTATTAACATGACGAGCTCAAGCTGAACAAAATGAAAGGACATAAAAACATTAAAGGAAGTTGATTGACAAGCTGTTGACCCTCAAAAGTACTGTTTTTCCTCTCTAATGAGCAAAAACACCAGAAAAAACAGGAAACTGAAATTATTTTTGATGAACCCAGCAAAGATAATATTTTTCTTTAACTGTAAATTAAATACAAATGAAAAGTAAACCAACTTTTTCCACCAGCAAACAGTCAAAAAACAATGCAGCAAAAAAAATCTTACACCTCTAAAAACTATTTAAAACTAGTTTATTTGGGAGTTTGAAGGGAACAAAACCATGTCTGTTTGGGGTTGCACACATTGTTTGCCTTATTTCATAAATGATAACAGGCTCAAACTAGACAGTCATGTTTTAGTATCTAGCAGTGTGAAAAAGTGCTAAAAAAAGTTTGAACACCCAAACACAGATAAAAGATAGAAACTCAGCATGGTGGTAGGAGTATCATGTTTTAGGGTCAATTCTCTGGAGAAAAAACTGGTGTACTTTACAAACAAAAACAATTGAAGAAATTAAAATAAATGGCTCCATTCAAGCTTTTTGGGTTCTTTGACCAAATTCTTGCTATTTAAAAAAAAAATCCACTTTATTTTCACAAATTAGAATGGTTTTAAGTTCAATTTTTGCAGACAGAAACAGTCTGGGTTTATTTTATTTTGTTTTAATGATTAACTGATCACTTTTAGTATCAAGCCGTGCGCAATTACAGTCTTTGCATTCAACAAGGGAGATGCTTTCAGGTTAAACATGGCAGAAGGTTTGATCTGTGGTCAGTTTTTAATGACTCGTTCTCACTCTGGTTCTTGTGGGTTTTATCTCCGGCAGAAGTTAACGAGCTGCTGTGTGTTGCAGGCGGAAGAGGTGAGGACCTGGGGGGAGGGAAGAGAGACGAGCGCAAAGAGAGAGATGGATGGGGAGGGAGCACGCGCTCCACGCGCAGCATAGCTGTCATCCGCGGGGCGGCTGCGCGCATCACCGGCAGCCCAACTTCTGCTTTCCCCGCCGCGCGCGCGCGCTCCATCCATGTAGCATGAGTGAGATTTAAGCGTCTGCCCACGGACCGATCGCCGGAGGATCTCGCAAACCCCGAAGACGGGAATCATGATGGAGTATTGGAGGCAGTGCGCGCTGTGGCTGATCAACTGCAAGGTGCTTCCAGCTAGCCACCGAGTGACATGGGAGTCCGCGCAGGTATTCGATCTGGCTCAAACCCTTCGGGATGGAGTCCTCCTGTGCCACCTGCTCAACAACCTGAGGCCGCAGAGCATCAACCTGAAGGTGATCAACCTCCGGCCGCAAATGTCACAGGTGAGACTCAGCCCTGACGACCACTCCGCCGCTCATTCATTGCCGGTTGGACTGTGGAGATGTCGCGACCAAAGTACCCCGTAGGAATAAACCCAGCTTTAAGTTTCATTCCCTTTTCAACAACATAGAATTTATTTTACATTTAAACCTAACATCGGTGTAACTAAAACATATAAACAGAAAATTCGGCTAGGTGAAAGTAATATATAAAAAAACCTTTTTCGTGATATTTGAACTTTCTTATACTGTTGCCCGCACCTTTAGCGGCGCTCTCGCGGGGTGCAGCTAGATAGCGGAAAAGCTTTAAAGTAACGAGTTTTCAAACTAAACCAAACTTCTATCTTTTACTTTCCGTATACTATTTTTACTTGCAATGTATGCCGAATCGGTTTTAAATTCCCTAAGTCAATAAAGAGCTCAGCATTTCTGTTTGATCTCTTAAGTGTTGCAGACAGTCAGCGGAGGAGTAAAAACAAGCGAAAAATGCTACGGAGTTCGGAGCGGTTTTTATTTTCAAACTTGCGTTCGCCTTTAGATTTAGACTTAGAAACATGTGTGGGAAACCGCGTATATCTTAATAAAACTATTCTATTTAGAGGAAAATCATACCAGTGTAAGTTTTTTTTAAATTTTTAAACTTTATTAATAAGTAATAACAGTGTATAGTTGGACAGCTCATGTCAGTTTATTGTAAATAAAAGGCTGTAAAGGTTTCAGTGACACTATTTTGAGCAAAAATACCTTTTTTTAAATTAACCTATTGACTAGTTGGGAAAATACTCATTTCCTGACTCAAAAAACATGATTATTTGAAAGTACGCTTATAGTTATTTGATATATTTAATCCACCAGAGAAGCCATGGGCGTGTGGCTGTGTTCTCCAGGTACCATCTGCTTTAATCACAGGCCAGCCTGACTCAGATCAGATTAATATTTGCCGTTATAACACTGAATCAGGGTGTCTGGCTCTGGGACAACACACAGGGTGGTAGTCGCTCACCCTACAGAGTCTGCAGGCTCAGGAGGATCAGACTGGAAAACACCTTTCCCAGAGAATATTGGCTTCAACAGATTATTTATTTATTAATCTCATTGCAAACTACAATCCTGCGGCACACAGCCTATCTGATGCTGCGCTGCTTCCTGCACTTTCCGATCTGATTTACAAGTTGGTTCACAATCGAATTGGGCGCCCGCCGTTTGGCTGCAGCACACTGGGTGAGCGGGGCATCTTAGCTTAGTGTGGGGGTTTTAAATGTCATCAGGAGGCAATGGAAGTCAACCAATCTAGAGCTTTGGTTACTCCAAGACTTCAGACACAACTGGATTGGCGCTGTAAGAGGAGACTGTTAGTCCATTTGATGGTAATGGGAACATTGAGCCAGGATCAGTATCATAGAAAGACATTTAAGTTGTCATGACCCAATAACATTGTTTCACTGAGTTTATACCAGGTTCTTAAGTGTTTCAACATAAATCTACATTGATGAGGAAATTAGCATTAGCAGGAATATAGATCAACTAAGACAATCTACATGTTTTGGCATCTGAGTGCTGCTACTAGCGCTGACGCTATTTCCAGGTCCTGTTTGAACGCTTCTGAAGTTTATTTCTGTGTTTCAATGAATTGACCTAGTCTGGTAGAGCCTCAATCATTGCCTATCCATCCATCTTCTGGACCTGCTAGGTCCTGTATAGGTCATTGGGATAAAGGAGCCCATCCCAGCTATTGAACACAAAGAAAGACGACCACAAACACTAACTCTGAGTCACCTAATAACCTATGAAGCTCGTTTTTGGACCCCGGAAATAAACCGGAGAAAACCTACGCATGCACGAAGAGAACGTGCAAACTCCATACAGAAGGACCCACACGGGATTCAAACCAGAACCTCCCTGCTGTGATGCAACAATACTAACCACTACACCAATGTCCCAATCGGTGTCCCAATCCTAGTAGACCATAATTACAAAATCATTTTTACGGAAGTCTCTTTGGTCTGTTTCTTGGCTTTTAGAAAAGCAAACTGGTTTGCCTGAGAATTGTGAGAAAATTGGTTTTGCAAATGAACCTTGGTATGGTTCTCCGACAGTGTGAATGCAAATGTATTGTCGATTAAACAGGGCAGAGGAGGTGATTTAAAAAGACAAAAAAGTTGTACATTTATTTTTGTAGTAAAGGGGTTGAAGTGAGAGGAAAAGGTGCTCATTAATAAATAATCGGGAGAAGACGACAGGATTGGATCATCTTCGTCAGTTCTTGTTTTGGAGAGTTTGGTCTGTTTAAGCTTGAAAGTAAACAGCACATTTTTCTTTTTTTGGCAATTTCCCTCCATTTGAAGCGAGTAACCGAAGCACCTCCTGGATCTCTGCAAAGCTAGCGCCAGAAACAACTTTGTATAAAATATTCCAAGAACAAAAGCATATCCTTTCTCTTTCCAATTTTGATAAAAGCCCCATATATGGGAGTTCGAGCCACCATAACGTAAAATCCCCCCAGTTAGCATTCCGGAAACTTTGCCAAGCTAGCAACAGAAATGGCTTTTTATAAAACATTTCTAAGACTAAAAGCATTTCGTCTCTGGGATGCCCGACCATCGTAACATCAAAACACCACTAGTTAGCATCTCGTAAACCTGCTAAACTAGAGAAACAGTTTTGTATAAAAGATTTCCAAGAATTAGAGCAAATTTTCTCTCTTCCCCATAATGTAATAAAAGCTCCTTTTTTTGAATGCGTAACCATCGTAACATCAAAACACCACTAGTTAGCATCTCGTAAACCCGCTAAACTAGCGACAAACAATTTTATATAAAACATTTCCAAGAATAAAATCATATAGTTTCCCTTCCCTATTGTGATAAAAGCTATATATTTGGGAGGTAGAAGCCCCCCCCTCAGGTTTAATTAACATAACTTAGGGAGGAGTTGCATCCCTTTTACCCTGCATAATGCATGAGGGCTGTGGCAGCTACTTTATCATTGGCCAATAATAACACATGGGACACCGCTGAGGCCTCACACATGGGACCACTAAGACGGAGAGACAAAGGCAGTGAAAGGACGGAGCTACAAAGCGTCTGCCTCTTTTCCACTGAGGCGTCTCAGAGCACACAGACCTGGAGGGGTGGCGGCGGGCTTCGCTGTTGTGGGCCGCTTAATTAAAGTAAAAAAGCAGGAGAGGCTCTGGAGAGCACACGTGTGTAAAGCTGGAATCAAGATGAGCTGCAGCTCGTTTTTAAATGTTTTTTTATTTGCAGCGTTAATTATGTTTTGGTGCTTGGCGTGGTCATTTAAGTTAATCGAGCGAGACGATGAGCAAATCACAAGCACAGTCATTTCAAAGAGTGCAAAAGAGACAGGATGGATTTTTTTTTTACTTGAAAATGAACTAAAGAGGTTTTTAGGGTTCTTTGAAGTGATACGAGAGCAGAGATTAGGTGACTATTTGCTCTGTGAACGTATGCGTGAAATTGCATCGTTTAAAGTTTGATGCTCAGAGTTCAAGTTAAAAGGCATAAGAATACGTGCTTTGTTGCTTTCCTACAGCTTTGCTTTGCATTATGGGCCCACTTGCATATCCTCGATCCAGGGTCACCACAGCGAACGCGGCGCACAGATACAACGCCATATAATCAGCCGTTGGCCCGGATGTCATTGAGATGAAATTGGAGGTTACCCTCTGGGAGAAACTGTTGGTTGTTTGTCAGGATTCAGCCCACAAACACACATCTGGAATACATTGGCCCTGTTTTTTTTAACATAATTTAGAAATAATTTTTGTATTAGATGGTATTGATGGGTCAGAATTGGACTCCATGTAACAATAAATGCATTAGTTAGTGTTTTGCCAGATGTCAATTCTCCCTTTTTTTCCCTGTGAAAACAAGGATATTCACTCATTTTATTGCTACACTGACCAAAAATATAAACGCAACACTTTTGTTATTACTCCCATTTTTTGAGTCCCTTGCCCCCCTCAATAAAACAAAACTGAAGATTTCAGAGTGGCCTTTTTCTTGTGGCCAGTCTAAGGCACACCTGTGCAATAATCATGCTGTCTAATCAGCATCTTGATATGGCACACCTGCGAGGTGGGATGGATTGTCTTGGCAAAGGAGAAGTGCTCACTATCACGGTTTTAGACACATTTGTGAACAATATTTCAGAGAACTGGTTATTTTGTGTATGTGGAAAATGTTTCACATCTTTGAGTTCATACCATAAAAAATGGGAGCAATAACAAAAGTGTTGCGTTTGTATTTTTGGTCAGTGTAAATAGGAACGTTTTGGAGACAAAAAATGTGAAATATTTCACAAAGTATCTAATTAATTCAATGTGGAATCCATTTATTTAAGCTTTTTTACAATTCGACTAAATAACCGTTTATGTGCTTATTATGTGAAAACCATGTATTTAAAGTGTGAAAAGGTGAAGTGGGTTGGCCACATTGAGTCGACTCAAACCACTGCATTATGAAAATAACAAGGCAAATAATATAATGATCATTATGCATACAATTGAGCTCCAGTAATAAAAATAGCTAAATAATAATCAAAGATTGTTGTAACCAGGATATATTTCAGCTTACCGGTATTCCTGCTCCTTGTGGAAAACCAACCTCTAGTGGTCATATGAGGAAATGCGACAGTTGATACTTCCACGTTGTGCTTGAATTTGGGAACTGATTCTGGGGCTCGGTTCACTCAGCCATTGTTTTAAAGGGCAGCTGTGGTCGACCTATGATTGGAAAGCCACAGGTTTGATTCCCACGTTGCCTCCTGCCCGTGGGACTCTAAAGCATCTTGAAGCTTAAAAGTTTACCAAAATAAAATGATGAATTCTCACATCAAAATAAATTAAAAAGCAATTTTTTTGGTCTGAAAATAGCTTATTTAATGGAAAATGAATTTATTTCATTATTTATTTTAGAATTTGTGGTGATGGATTTGAACTAATTTATGATTATTATTGGATTCATTATTCATGAACTCTACCAAATAGTGTTAAATGACAGATGGCGCTTTTATTTTAGTTGAATCCTGTAAATTAGTGGCAAAACAACAAACCAATACTTTGTTTTACTATTAAATTTAACGTCTAAAATGAAAATAAATACAAATTTTGGTGATGGAGGATCCCCAAAACCCTTTAAAGTGGTTACAACATGAGCAAAAGATAAAAAAGTCTACCATGACAACTGATTTATAACAGTAAATATAAAACATGCTTTTGTTGGAGTTAATTTAAAATGTGTCGTTTAGAAGAAACCAAACCAATGAAATGGACGGTTTGGTTTATCTCTGTACTGTCTGGCTTTCCATGACACAGGATGAAAAAGCTGCAGATTCACAGCGACGCTGCTGAAAGTTTTTCACCTCGACGCAGACAGGAACTCAGGAAATGGAATAGAGGAAGGAAGTGAAACTAAACTTGCTCTCGATTACAACCAAAGCACTGACATGTCGGGCACACGGAGGGAAGAAAAGTAATTTCTCTTTGATTGACAAAACAAACAAACAAACAAACAAAAAAACTATACTTTTTTGACCGAGTTTGCAGTCTTTTATTTTGAAAATTAAAGCGAGAGGAAGACTAAAGAGTTGAAGGAAGTTTCAGAGTAAAAAAAAAAGTCAATACAAATTGACAGAAAACTGTAAAAATAGAAGGAATCTCTGCACAAATTCCCACCAATGATTTCTTTCCTCTATTGACGTAAATAGGAAACAGATGCCTCCCATTTTCAAAATAAATGCCCGTTTGTTGTTCTTGCTCCATCGATCGAGCCAGAAGAATATTATTCTTGGTTTTGCAGCAGATGTGTCATCCCAGCCAAATTTGATATGCAGACAGAGAAGATTTAGACAGTATATATATCTTTTTTAAATTATTCATGACACACATGCATATTTTATAAATCACAGACGGAAGTTCTGTGATGTGAAACTAAGAACAGAGAAGCTGGATTCACAGATTGAGCCGCTGAAGTCTTCAGAGAGGATGAAGCTCTTTCGTCAGAGACAAAAGTTCGACAGAGATGATGTGTCTGAGAACCGGAACGAGTGAGTGTGATGCCACTCAGAGAAAATGGCTCATTTCCCGGCTCCAACGAAATTTAGTCAGTTTAGTTTTTTTCTCTCTCCATGTTTTGCAACCAATCACTGTCGATAAACAATGGTTGGTTTCAGCTGGTCTGGAGTTTCTGTGGCAACCAATCAGGAGTAAGCTTGTTGGAAGGGCACACCCCCTACCACTTAAAAGCAGGCTCAGGAGAATCAAATGTTTGATACCGCAAATGTCTATCAAGGCATCTGATTTGTCAGTTTATTACTTGAAAAACTTGCTTCATAGAAAGGAAATATCATAAACACGATGAGAATCAATCAACAGAGATCAAGAACAGTTATTCTGAGCAATAGAATGACTGAGTAAAGTTGTTTATTTCTCTATAGAAGTCTATAGGAAGACTTTAAAGTGCGCCTTATATTGGGAAAAATATGGTAAAAGAAAATAACTTATTTTTTGGATTGTTGTACTAAAAAATCATTATTAAATGAAATCTAGAGTTTAAAAAAAAATAAGGGGGCAGCTGAATGACCAGAAAGAGTTCTTGATGCGTGTTACATTGGAGCTGTTGTTGGGGAAGTTTTCAGACACTGGTTGCAGTACAATTCTATAATTGCACTCTGCAGACATTTGCTACCCTCTCTTCTTCCTTTGTCCCCGGATTTTTTTCCAGTAGTAAAGAAAGAAGCTGATTGCACGCTCAGAAATCATAGTCATACGTCACCGACTGTGCCTCACAGCCATGGTGTCGCGCCGTGTCCCGTGCATACCAGCCATTGCTTGCTGTTAGCATTCTGTGCGCAGGGTTGCCGGGGTTTGATTGATTTTTCGGAAGCCCTGGGTTGCAGCTGCCAGCGTGTGAACATGCGCGCCATGCCATGCTGGTGTTCACCATTCCATAGTGGTGGAGTGGGGTTGCGCTCCTTTGTTCCGCAGTGTCATTGCGGCGGTTTGTACATGTACTGGCGGCGTGTTACATCGCATGTCGCAGCAATTTGACCTCTGGTTTTGTCTCCAAGGTAACAAACCTCAACGGCTGCCCACATTATGGTGCAGATGATATGGGGAAAGCGCCCGTAATCAATCATTGTTTGGGTATGCAGCGTTTGGGCGCAGACTTGGGTGAATCACTGCACAGAAACCCAACGCCGCCTATTGTTTTTTTCTCAAAGTAAACAGTTTTCATCATCGATGGTGCATATCAAGAGAAGTCCTCACATCAGGGGAGACCTCAGCCTTCATCGTGATGATGATTAAAGAGAGCCATTAGCAGCTCCGCCCACTTCATCACAGAGGGGATGGGATGGGAAGCACCGGGAGCAGCGGTGCAAACGTCTGGACAAAAAAGCAGAAAGACATCTGCAGCGTTCTGGCTGCACTAGCTTGGCACATGGAGCGGTGACATAACCTCCATCGGCTTGGCCGGTCAGTATTCATACGAGGAGTGGAAATGGCCTCCCAGGGGTTAAAGAACTATTGACCCCGTGCCTTTTTTTTTTTTTGCAGTTGGGCGGCTGCACATGGGGCGCTCTACTCTGGATGAGTCAGGGTAGAAGTTATGGGTGGAGGCCGGCTGGAAACTCTTTATTTCTTCAGCTAATCAGGAGAAAAGTTTAAATCTGAACAACAAACACAATCCCTTTTGTTGTTCTCCAAAAGATGTAGTTTTCATAACTCATAAATTCCCAAAGTATGATACATATGTAACCTTCCATACTTTATTTTACATCTTTACTAACATCCAACACCAAACTTTACGCTTTATGGTGACGGACAGCTTCTAAAGAGGCCCAAACTTGTCAGTAACCTTTAAATCGTCAATTTTAATCTATAGTAACTTTATAGTAATTTTTCAAGAGGTTCAGGGCTTCTGTGTCCTCGTCTTCTGATGGTATTGATTCAAAACTTTATCCAAAAGCAGTTTACATCACCACCCGAGCTCCTTTGAATCCCGTCAAGCGAGTCCCACGTTCAGTCTTACTGCTTAACCTTCCTGCGTGGAGAGACTCCCCATCTCTCCCCCACCGTAACACTTTCAACCCTCCCTCTGTGATAGTGGGGGTGGAGTGAGCTTTGCCTATATGTAGAGGTCACTGGGGGTCAAATTCTGGCTTTAATAGAAAATGGTCCTCCTGACACTTATTGGTGTTGTGGGGGAGGCACAGGCGTCCCCATTTTGCCTCATTGTGACAGTCTTTGCTGGAAGGTTTTTTTTTTTTTTTGGTAATCCGTGGAGAAAGTGTGGGTCTGTAGGCAAAGATGGAGAAATCCAAGAGGAATTGTCAAGGTGGCGGGCTTTTGTCATCTTCAGTTCTTCTTGTTGATGTTCATTTAAAATGCCATTTAGGCAAAAAATGCAGTTTCAATGCGGTTGTGTTGCTGGGGTTTAAGGATCTATTCAGGTTAGGATAGGGCAGCAACAAAATCCAAATGAATGGTGGATGTGAAAATGCATCGACGTGTTTTGGCGGGTAGGTCGATGATGTATAAGATGAATAAACCCCAGAGCCTAAAGGTGATGGTGGTTAAGGTCCAGGGCTATTTCTATTCAAAATTTTCAGTGGGTGCCCCGTTTTTATTTTTATTTACTTTTAGTTTATTGGCGAATGTTCCGTATGAATTCACGTTGTTGCTAAACTGCTCCAGGGTCCACTTGCAAGCAAACTTTTAGTGGCCTTAAAGTAGCTAGCTTAGGTGCAGGTTTGATTTTACAACCTGCTAAGTGAAGTGAACTTACGCAGTTTCTTATTTTTATCATTTAGCAACATGCTATTGTCTCAAATAGGAATGACTACTATTTATTGATAACTAATCATTAAAAAAAGCCTTACCCTGTATTTTCAACATTTTAAGGAATTCTGTTTTATAATTTTGCATTGAAAGTATTGTTTTCCCCCCAACCATCAGGGGGCGCTGTAGTGTTGTGGCTGTCTTTATCTTTTATCAAAAGCATAAAAAAAAAAAAAAATTGGCTAGCCTTATTTTATGTTACAGTTGGGTTTAAAATGTGAGATTTTAGCACCTAGCAGTGGTCTTCACTGTCTTTATTCATTTGTATTTGCGATGTCTAGATACATCGTGGTGTTAAAGGGTTAAAAAGCCCATCGCTGATGTCAAATAACTGTCTGCCAAGAAACTGTAAAAAAAAGAAAATATTGTTTTTTGCGTTATTATATTGTTTTGGACAAATGTGTGGCTTTGTTTTTATCAGTTCTGCAACATAAAACAAAGTAAAAAGTTAAATAAATAAAGCAGAAATTGAGTCAGTGAGTAAGTTGACATGTTCATCACCAGTTGGGTTCCTGGAAAAGGACACATAAAACAAACAGTGAGGTCCTTAAATGTATCATTCTGATCAACCACTAAACCACTGGAGGTTAGCTCTGCGACCATGCCGTTTGCCGCTCTCCTCTTGGTTTTTTCTTTTAGGTTAAATCTCTCTGTCAGCATGTCAGCATATAGAATTATTTTTAATTAGCTCTGTGAAGATACGGCTATGCCACCATGGTAACAGTGATCGGGCATATTTTGTCATTTACAATCCCGAGGAAAGCTAAATTATTGTGCAATCTTTTCTGGTCTGAGCTGCAGTTTTTTACGCCTTAGACACTTCAGTGAGTTAAAAAAAAGACATTGGGTTAAAAGGTTGATCTCAAAAATGGTCTATTCACCAACAAACCACATTTAATCAACGTTTCATTATTTCCTGGACCTTTAGGTAAACAACGCTGATGGGGGGCAGCTCTGCTTATTCACCAAATGATGGATCGCGGTGTCGCTTTTCCAACAGATGCTTTTCATTTTGTAACCTCAGTCACAAAGCCCTATTTCCTCTTGTTTTCAGAGGTGTTTTTGGAGTATTTTCCGCTACCTGAATCTGAAGTGTAGTTTTCTTTTGTTTGGCTCTTTTGGTTTACTTTTTCTGCTTTCTTTTGCCTTTAGATGCCTTAACGGTGTGGAGCTTAGTGAAAGTATCTAAAACATTTGATAGTTTTTTAACCAAATATCTAACTTGCTTATCTAGTTTTTCTTTTAGACATTTACGTTCACACCAAGTATTTGACACACGTTCAAGAACGAGCTAAACGCGGGATCCTGAACGCAAATACAGCCCATGGTGTTCACACTGGACAAGCATGGGAGGGAGTTCTTCTGTTCTTCTTCTACTGTCTAGGGCATGTCCACCACCTACAGTTGGGAGAAGCTTGGTGTGATTTTTGAAAGCGGTGCAAATCCCGCGAATCTTGCTCCAGGCTTTTTCTTTCATAGCTCTATACCGGTATATGAAATACTTGGTGTCATAATCCTAACCGCAATTATTAATCTTTCCTCCATGATTACTTTTCAAATGGTTGACACTTCCATGGGTTTAAAGGGAGCGGCAACCATACATCACTACCAAATCGGAGTCCCCGATTGGTCAAAATTTGTGCTGGTTTAGCTTTCAACATGCGTTTAATGTCCATGCGTGTAGAGCCTGAAGACGCTTGTAGAAATGTCCATAGCCATGTGTGAACGTGAGAGTTTTCAATGCGGAAGTCCAAAACCAGCGTTTTTACGTAAACTTGATTTTGAAGTGGTCACTTGAACTCGGGTTGCAACATAGCATTACTTGTTTATCATAGTCATCTGAATTGAAATTAAAAAAACACCAAAACCACAATTTCATTTTTAACATGTGATGTAGCATTTTTCTCATGATGGAGGACATAGATAAAGAAAATTAAGCTCAACATTGTATTTCGGAACATTTCTTTATTTAAGTTGACTAGAGCAACAACTTAGTTCCATTACCATATTCCCCATCTGACCTGGCGTCTGGCTCAACACTGTACAGCTGGATAGCTCCAATATTTCTCACCACTTTTGTTGCACTGGTTATGTTAGGTTGGGGGTGTGAGGAGCTGTAAGCTAGCAGAACACAGTGTAAACAGAGAGCTCTCAGCCATGGGGAAGGAAAGGGGGTGAGTTTGATCCGCACCAACGTTCCTGGCTACTACAGAAACTATGTACTAGAAAATGTCGCAGTTTTTTTTTATTTTGGCTAAAAATGGCATAATCATAATTAAAAGACCACTGGGAATGCTTTTAGAATAGATCAAAAGATGTTGAGAGTTGAAAGAGTTGAAAGAGTCGGACTTTAACGATGGATCCAGACCCAAAATCCTGATCCACATAGAAAATTGTCCAAGTGTGAGAACCTCAAGCTCATCAGAAACTCTTTGTCTGCACAGCAGTGACAGGAAAAAGTGACTACACGTCCACGCGGCTGCATTGTCAGGGTTTCCGGTCATGTGCAGCTACGCAGATGCCTGTGGGTTTTTGAAGAAGGGTCAGTCACTGTTGTGTTTTGTCTAGAAATTTAAAAAGCTGCTGACCAATCGCTTCATGTCGACAGTTTTCTATTGAGATGAGTGTGTTGATGGTGGCCTTCAGCCCCCTGTCTGGAGGGCAGCCATCTATGTCAGCCAGAAGCTCGTTTATCATCCTCCTCCCGTTTCCGGCGGACGAAGCTGCCTTCGCGGAGTTGGATGCGGCTCCCCCTTGCTTGACTGTCACTCACGGGTTTTGACTTTCTGAAGGATAAATGTATGTCTCTGCACCCAAAGAGACATTCATTCGAATGCAACTGGCGCTCAAAGCCGTATGACGGCCAAACTGTCTTTCATGATGTACAACGGCGAGAGAACGTGGACGAGATTTCTACCCCACCATCTGAAGAATTCACACAGGGGCCGTAAAAAGCTCCAGCTTGTTGCTATGGAGCTTCGACTCGCATCGATGAATGCAGAAGTGGATTATTGAGGAACCACAGCACGGCTTCATATCAAAAGTACATTTGTATTCCCTCTTTTTTCCTGAGGATCAAACTGTGGGATTTTGAATAAAGTGTGTGTTTTGGTGTTGGCTGAATTCCTGTTTCCTGTTAAGATGTTGAAGTCCAACCCGTCCTCTTTTTATTGTTTTGGGATGTTGAAATGCTTTTAATTTTTGAAATACACAAATTGACAGTACACAAAAATCGCTGGATTTTTTTGAATAAATATTGATTTTTTTTTCTTTCCTTTCAATTTGAAGTGTTTTTAAATCTTTATATTTGATGTCTTTGTGCATTTTTTTCTATTATAAGGGGGTCTGTGGATTCTGTATACAGTTTTTTACATCTTTTAACCCTTGTTCTATCCTATGACCCCACCCTTGCATTGACTTGGTTTCCCTACCATGACAAAGGTGGATAAAGGTGGAAAGATTTCATGTTATCCATGGACACCAGTGAAGATCACAAATCATTAAAGAAAAAAAGGTTCAAAGCACTGTCTAGTGGGTCTAGATGACCCAACTCCCAATGTTAAAGTGCCTAGGATAGCACAAGGGTTAAAGATCAACTCCAATGAAAACTATATTCTTGGTGTTTTAAACATGTTCTTGTAGCATTTTGGAGGACATATATAAACAAGATTAAGCTTATATTAGATATTTTTGAGTATTCCTCATTCAACTTGTTGTGCATCAAGAGCAGACGGAAAAAAATACAGAAAAATGGCTAAAAACGGCATAATCATAGTCAAAAGACCACTAGATCAAACGATGGCTTAAAATTGATTTGAAGGGACTGCAAAGATGAAAAAGCCAATATTTGTTTTCAATAATAAATAAAAACTACAAGTCTGTGATATAAAATCTTTCATGTTTCAAGGGTTTTGCAGGATTAAAGCAAGTTTATATTTTTCTCAAGGCGTCAGACCTGTCAGACCTTCATGGACTGATGTCCTCTCTGTAGCAGCTCTGTTTTTGGATCATTTTTGCCTGAAACCGGAGCCGATAACCCCCCCCCCCCCCCCCCGACTTTGAGTGTGAGGAGTCCTTCTCTTTTTGCGGTTGGGTAACAGTTTTGTTTTAGCAATATCCTGTTTCTCAAAAGGAACCTGCGAGGCCTTCTCAAAGCGCTCGTGTCAAACTTAGTTGTTATCTTCCAATCCCAAAGCAGATGTGCATTTTTTGTCATAGACTACACTTTTTCCCCCCCAGAAATAAATCAGATTGGGGCCGCGCGCTGCATGTCTGCGCATCAGATCAGAAAAGCCTCTCCGCTCCAATTGAATTAGACCTTATTGATGGGACAGGGAAGAGCTCCTGGCCATTGAGATCCCAGATAAGAGTGAAGAGGCGAGAAGGAATCGAAGGGACATTTAATAAATGTTTACACGCCAAGTTATGTTTATCAGACGAGCACATCTTGTCTTTTTGGTGTTTCTGGATGCTCCCAAAGGAACTCCTGTGTTTTATCAGAGGGAAGCAGCTCTTGTTCCAGCTTTGAATTCAGGCCTTTTTTTAGCTCTAGAAAGTAGAAAGTGACCCCCCCCCCTCACTTTCTAAACAGGAAGTACTCACTGGCTCTAAGAAGTCAAAATCCCATAGACTTCTATAAAGAAATTAACAGCTGTTACTCAAGAATTATATTTGTCAGAATAACCATTCTTGGTTTGATATCTATTTTGACATGATGTTCCTAATTCCAATTTAAAAAAAAACATTTTCTGTAGTGCAAATTATTCAAGTTATAAATGGACCAATTAAATGCCTCATGAAAAGCATGTGGTCTCACGTTGAATGCCCAAGTTGTTAGATTGACAAATTCTCTTGAGCCTACTTTCAATTGGTTGGGGTGTGGACTTCCAACGAGTTCACTCCGGATTGGGACTCCTGCTACTTACGATATCTGGTTCCCTTGCAAAAAAATGGCAATTGAGTTGACTTTAAGTCGTTGGAGCCGTAATTATGCCATTTTCTGAGTGACGTCAATGGTCTGTACATCTGCACAGACTCTGTGTCAAAGAAAATTACTGTTGGAAATAAAAATGTTTCTGGCAGCTAGGTTTTTAAATCTGTGCAAATACAAGTCGAATTTAGAATGCTAACTTTAGAACGCTTTTTTGTATTCTTTGGAAATTGGTCAATATCTTTGGCACTTAGTAAATTGGTATATACTGACATTTTATAGCACTTTTTTTTAACTTTAAATAAGTCCTAAAGCACTTTGCAGTCAGAGTCCCATTCATCTATACATACACTGATGGCACCATGAAACCAACCTGTAACCACCAGAATGAATTGAGGTCCAGTATCTCACCTGAAGACACTCCGCCAGCTACGGCAAATGGGCAGGCAGGGTAGGAACTAAATTTGGCCCTCTTGATCCATAGCTGCTCTAAAAATCCCGTGATTTTTGGGGTCTGTGCCCCATCGCGCCTTTCAGCCAAGCCAAAATGTTGCTTTGGTTTTTTTGTTTTCTAGTGGATTCACACCTGTTGGGTGACAAAAGATCTAAACTGAAGCATATGGGCCACACTTGATACTTCTAATGTGAGCTTGAAGTTTACTTTTATTCCTTTCAAATCACACACACAACTACAAAGTTAAAGAGTTTGTGTTGATTGAAATGCCTGAATGTTACATTTGATGATACAAACATGTAACTCGAACATACTCAGGAAGCTACAAAGAACATACCTTGGTTTAGAAGCCCAGAATAAATTCACACATACACAGATGATATAGTGTTCTATTTTTGCAAATGTCTGAAAGATTATTGCAAATGACTTGAGTTCTTTTATGTGAGTTTATATGTAGGGTTTGGAGGTAAAAAAAGGAAGTGTAGAGGCACCGTTGTGTCAAAAGTGTTGGGCTAAGTTAGCTCATTGCTCTGACCAATGACTTCTTTTAGCACTGTTGGTTCCTGAACACAGCCAGACGGGCGTAGCTTCAAAGGAAGGCCACACTTTCACTCTGAACGCCTTCAAGTAAATCGCTCAGCTGTTTCCGCTTAGGAGACACGTTTCAGGGGAAAACAAATAAAATTGGCAAGCTCATGGCCCCAAAGGTTAAATCGTTACACCCTATGAGGTCATCGTCACATTCAGTCCAGATGGGGGCTTCCCCTGGAAAATGATTTCCTAAAACACAATTTTTTTCAACAGCAGAACTTCATTTTGGGGTATTTTTTGTATTTCTTCTCTCTTCAGGAAGCCACAGATGCATGTTGATTAATTGCGATATGTTGACCTCTTCCTGTTAACACCAGCGGTTTGAGCTCCTCTTGGAGATCCTCAGTTTCCTCAAACACATTTCAGTTCCCTTAATTCCTTTAAAAAATGCTTCTGCATCTTTAGTTTGTTTATTTTGTCTGGGCAGAGACTGCGTTATGAATCTGAGAAATGAAAGCATGTCACATCACCTGTAATTTTGGTCTCTTAGATCTACAATCTTTTACTGTTTGTAGCTGTGAAAATGAGTTAAATCAAGTTGGCAGCCCAGAAAAAGTAGAGTTTGATGTTTAAAAGTACAAAAAGCAACAAGCCTTGTGTAGATGATGTCTGATTTTTTTGTTTTTTCACTGACTGAAGAATCTTTTTCTATCGTCCCAATGCAGTTCCTGTGCCTGAAGAACATCAGGACTTTCCTGGCAGCGTGCAACGAGGTATTTGGAATGAAGAAAAGCGATCTTTTCGATGCCTTTGACCTTTTTGACGTCAGGAACTTTGGGAAGGTAGGAAAAGCAAAAGCTCCACAGTCGTACAACCACAGCACGCTCTGTTATTTTCTTCTTCTGTCTTGTGCCGACAGCCTGCATCCACCCTCGCTGTGCATGCCAGCTGTCCCTAAAGACTGCACTGAACTCGGCAAATGTGCTCACACTCCCACGTATCATGTGGAAGTCAGCAAAAGTGAAAAATTTTTTTTTACCCAAAAAGAAAGGTTTTCTTTTACATTCCTATGGATTTAAACTAGAATAAATGTTGTTTTTTAACACTAGGGGCCCTTTTTTTCCCACATCTGAACTCCTTAGTCGAGGATGAAAAGTCAGAAGCCTTGCAGTTAAATCACTTCCTCCTATTAAAGTAAAAAACACGTCAGCCCGTGGCGTTTAAAAGGGGTTAAAAGGGAGCTGGGGTTCATTACTGTGACACAGCTCTTCGCTTGCAGGGCTGTGGATATGTCTGACATGCCTGCTGTTGCAGTTCAAAAAGCACCCAGGAGGTTTGGTTGGAAGCCGTGGCCTTTAGCGGTTCTGTGCTGCGGGTCACTGATGCACACCACCGGTTTATTAGGAGATGTTGAAACATCTTAGTTTAAAGTCCCAATCCGATCATCTTTTGAACTATTGTAAAAGTGTTCCTAGTGGTATTTTAAATATGCTGCTTTTGGCCAAAAAAAAAAAAAAACCTTTGTTGTTTTCTAAGACATAGTTTCTGCAGAGTGGCAGGAGTTCATTAGTAATTTGCCGGTGAGTTGTAGGCAGGACCGTTGGCACAGGGGAACCCCGCCCTAGGGGTGTAGGGAAAAATTCATTTGGCGAAACTCGTATTGATTTAAAATACTGTCCAGACAGTATTTATTTAGTTATTTATGAGCTTCCTTCAGCATCTGACTCTTGTTTTCCACTAAAAGCTCCGGCCGCTAGTTGACGAGGCACGCCGAGCCTCTTTGAGCAGCTCCACCCCACAACAAAACGACAAGATCCCTCAAGAATCAGCTTGTATTAAATGCTAAATGTTCAGTGAGCATCGCAGTTTTACGAGACAAGTACTACTTAGTTTTTGCTTGGGATGGGTACAGAACTGAGACTCTGTGGCATGTTACAGCCAGTACCATAAAAAAACACGGATTGTGATGCTTTGTAGTGGACTTCAGATGAGAACGAGGTATTGCGATACATATCATCAGAATTCTGCCAATACACTACCCCACCCCCCGTTTGTTGTTTGTTGCTGAGAGCTCTCTGTTTTTACACACTCTTCCGATAGCTTACAGCCCCTCACACCCCCAGCCTAACTTAACAGGCACAGTCACGGATCTCGTCCTCTAGAAGCGGACGCATCAGAATGGAGCGGAGCCGTGAGCTTCTGACCTATTCAGTGTAACGTTTTCGTCACAAATACGCTCTTTTTTAACCAGCATTTTTTAGTCTGCTACTGATTCACAACAATTTGAATAGATAAATACTCAGAAATGCAATTATAGAGATTAATCTTCTCTATATGCCACAAAAATATGTTAAAAACACATTTTATTTATCAAAGTCGGACTTTCATGTGCCTTTTAGGATAAAACTTAGGAGGTGTTAAAAATATTATGGTTTTTTTTTTCCTGATTTGCATTGCAATATGTGATGCAGATTAATAAAGTACAACAGTTATTTTTGTTTAATAGCAGTCTTTGCTTTCTAAGTTAAACATGAACATGACTATATTAACAGCTGTCCAGTGAGCTCTAACTTATTTCAGTCAAAATGGGGCTTATTATTATATATTTAGTTTAATGGAATTGAAGCAATGTTCATTTATTAGATTTACAAATTGATTTTCTTTTTGTAAAGGCATCATAATTATGCTTTTCTGTTCAATACTTTTATCAGTGATTTTCCCATTGGTTCAGTTTTTATCCTTACTATGTTGTAAAACTCTTTTCATAACCATTAAAATCAGTTTTTAAATGTAATTGAGTCAAATTGTGAACTTTTGAATTGACATCGAGTCTTTTTTTGTAGTTTTGGCAATGTAAAAATTCACTTTCAAATCCTTTAGGGGAAGAAGATTGAAAAATTATTCAATTGAATATTTTCTTGGAGCCCTAATTGATTTAATCAAACAACTACATTTAAATTAAAATTGTTTTTAATGTACAATCTAAACACCCAAACGTTGGCACCGGATGATAACAGATTATGTCACATTTGCAGCTCTTTCTGGTTTATGCTGGTTTTCCCAGCATACTCATTTTATTCAGTAATCACAAGAATAAATAGGTTTCATAAAAACTTTATTTATGTAATTATGGGCTCTCTTTTCAACAGTTTCAGTGAAATTCCTCAGTAAAATAGGTGCACCACCAGCACACATTAGCTTTGGTTTTGGACTTCTTTTTTATTGGCCGGAGAAAACGTTTTTACAAAGAACTGCTGGCAAACAACAGCAACTATGACATGATATTAATAATGGAGATTCTAAAAAATTATTTTGGCTATTTTTTAATAATACAAAAAACATCAACCTTAAAATTTTTGAGTTTGCCTTTCAAAACTATCAAGTATGTCCTCTCAGTGGGAGGCTAGGAGCTTGTTTTACTATTTCTGTGACAGTTTAATTAAACATATTCTTGTAAGTTAGACACATTAAGAAAAAAAAGGGTTAATCATTTATAATTAGAGATCCACTGAAGAAAAAAAGTAATCCCTAAAATCTGAAAAACACGGAACAAAAAAAGGATTTAGAAGCCGGGAGTAGAAGTGCATTTATCTCTGCTGGGGCTCAGGGCTAAAGCAGCTGTGAGAATTAAAGCAGCTCTTCATTATATCATTCATAATTAAAAACACTTTCTATCCTCTGGCAAGTTCCTTTTTTCTGTTCTAGTGGGGAAGCGTTTTCACTGTGGGAAGAAGGATCTGTAATTAGAAATGTTATTCTGGCTTCTGGGAAATGAACAACATTTAAATACAAGTGGATTAAGTTCTTTTTTGGGGGTTTATTGTTTTACATTTTCTTAAAATATGATGTTTGATCAGAAAAGAAGTTTCTACTTTAAAGAGAAGGGCTTTTGAAAGAAAATCACAACTGGAAGAATATTTCAGAAGTTAATTATTTAACCACCAGATTATTTTAGAAGCTAAACTCTGTAACTAGTGTTAACTGACGCAGGAAAGGACACTTAAATCGAAATTGGTTCATAAATTTATGCTGCAACAACTTTGTGACATCAATTACACTGAATAAGATTGTATCTGTTGACCATGGTGTATGAATATTTTTGTTACGCTGCAGTCACAAATACAATTGCTACGCGGTGAAGCTGTGTCGCCAGAATCTTTAGGATTATCTGCCGCCGCCCGTTTTTTTGAAGATCAGTTTGAATGACAGTCAGTCGGGCAGGGTTGATGCCAATACGAAGTCGAGCGACAGCTGGGCAGCAGCTGGGCGACCACAGGACTGTGGCAGCTGGATCACTGGCCAGCAGCAGCTCTGACTGGAAGATGTGTAAATGTCTCCGGAAAGCGGCCGTCTATATGAAGTGCCACCGGACGTCAACCGCCCGGTACCAGGGGGGTAAATATAATTTCAGCACCACTGGTCATTCGCAACGCAGATTTTGAGCACTCATTATAATACTCTTAATGTACTAATTTTAAGACAACCAGCAAGGACAAGCCCCAACGCCCAAAACAAAAGTCCAAGTAGTCCAAGTCTTCTTCGGAGGAAGAGCATCAATGCCATCTCCCCATTTGGATCTATGGTGACCGGGATCACTAGTTTGTCGTCTGGTCATCACAGGGCCCCCCGGCCCATGACAACAGCCCTGGTCGAGTGCCCACGCCATTGATGTACAATTTCTAGCAATCAGGTGCAGTGGGATGGCAGCATGGGGGCAGCCGGAGGGTGGCAGTCTAGTAGCGGTCAATCATCACACCATTTCAGGGACCTGTAAGACCCACCCATCAGCCAATTATTGCGCTGCCGCTTTCCTGACCACCCGCCTGTCACTGGACTGTCCCCATGCGACCTTCACATGAGCCCGGGTACCCAACGTCAAAAAATTGTCTGGAAACGTTCTCTGAAAACCTCTGCGTCCACAGCATAACATGTAAAAATACAGACTCCCACCTTCAGATTACAAATGACTAGTCTAAAAATCTTCATTTAGGTGGCAGTGCGGTGGCATTCTGGGATATGTGACTGTAGTCTTAGTATAACAAATTTGTATTTTTTTCCTGCTGTCAATGCTAACGCTAACAGGTTTAGAATAGCACCCTAAAAAGAGCTAATATAGTGAAACAAAAGATACATGAAATGAATTCTAGTTATTTAATCAAAATGACAGGATTTTATGAAAACCTTCAGCTTCATGAAAATTGAGGCTTTGACGTCCGATTAAACTGGAAAGCAACTGAAGTTTTGAGGCTTCGGTCCAGCAAAAAAACAAAAAAAACAGGGCCATGTCAACAAACACACAGGTGGACAAGTGGGTGTTATAATTGTACTTTTTATGTATATATATTTCAATAAATTTAATTAAAAGTTAAATTATTAAAAGTGGTTCAATAATCTAAGAAGATATGCAAGTTTAGACGACAAAATATAAATGGACAAATTGTCAATTTGTTAATATAAAGATATATTTTTAAAATTGTATCTTAAAAAGTCAAAATAGTTTCTTTTTTTATAGAGCCTAAAGGTTGATCAATAGATTACTTTTAGAATTATTAGATAATGCTGATAGAATAATTGTGACTTATTGATTAAGTCGAAATTAAATTTGATAAATATTTACAAGTTGTGGTTTGTTAGTTGACCTTTTTAATAACTTTTTTTTGGGGTAAAAATGAAATTAAATCCAAATTAGTAGAGTCTTTTGTTAATGACATGAGAGGGATTTGATCAGATCAGGTTTTTTCTCTGTTGCACGGCGTTCTCCTGGTTCACCTCCAGCCATTCAGCTTGGCTGCAATGATAACTGTGTTGAGGCCCACTTTTCCCTATGAAGCCAACGTGCTGAAATCTGACTGCAGGCTGGTTTGCTGCTCTTTGCTCGGCTGACTCTGCAGAGACTAATGGAGTGAGGAGAGGAGGGAATGGGCAAAGCTGCCATTCACCACCATTTGTGCCTTTTTTTTCCCTCCCATCCTTGTTTTAAAAATAGCATCTGGACTACTTTTGAATAAAACATCAGCGGTGCCAGCTTGTATTAGAGTTCGTTTGATAGTTTGTTTTAAGAAACGTGCTCAAAATCTCTTAAGCTCCTGATCCATCCGTCTTGGACCTAGGACGGAATATCAAACAAAACGTCATTACGAAGCTACTAAAAGCACCAACAAAAAAAAGCTTTTCTAATAAATCTTTGCACTGTCTAACTGTAGCTGTAGTTTTAGGGAAACATAGAGCAGAAGTCAATCTGTTGCAATGTTTCCTCAGAGCAGGAACATCTGCTTTCCACATCTGTCTTGTAGACACACAGGGGCTTGTGGGTTCATTAGGGACTAAAGAAACCTGCATGTACAGACCATCCGCACACACAAAGTCATGTTTGTTTATTTCCCTTTGGATTATAATAAATATAGTGAACCGGACTTCTGAAACTCAAGCAAGTGTTATTCATGTTGGAATGAACCCAGACAGAGCTCCTGGGCACCAGTCACGACCCATCGTTTTCTCGAAAGGCTTTGATCTGGAAGTGTTTGAAGTCAGTGCGCAGAAAAAAAGAAATATTGACCAAGCTTAATGGGCAAGCGGGTATGAAACTTTGATACAACCTTCAACCAGATAAAGCTAAAAATGTCTAAAAACACAATGGCACCTGTCGCAGCAGGTGAACAATTGTTGTAGAGAAAATAGATTCTGTTTCTGTGGTCGTAGATGCCTTTAAATGTCTGTAAAGTTTGACTGAACCAAACACCTGCCAGAGACAGGAAGAGTGCACTCGTTCTGTGGTCCAGATCCGGAAGCTTCTTTAATGTTCCTGTCTTAACTGTGAGAAAACAAACCAAACAGTTTCTTAACACAACTAACATTTACATGTTTATAAGTGCTGTGTTTATTTTGCTGCACTAAGCATCTCCGATTAGCCTCAGACTACATATCCGATCGTTGTGTGTGCTTTTCCCAATAACTCTAAATGAAAGATGATGAAAAAATTAGCAAAAATCATGTACAAAACTATTGTACTTACAATCAGCTAAGAGTGGTTTCATGTTAAGACCCTGAGAGATTTCTCTGACAGCTTTAGAGGAAACAGATGACAGAATTGTTTTTATAATCACTTGTTACACTGAGCTATTCTATTGATGCCTTGAATCCTGACAGTCAGTGACTAAGGCTGTAGTTTCCTTTCAACTGCTTATTCTAGCGTATTTTAAAATAGAATCAAAGTGCTGACATGGGCTGTCCATAGAGTCATATGATTAAGCCCCTCATGGAGGGAAAAATTTGTCATCCCCGGTTGTGTTAACCTTCAAGTTACCGGATTTCTAGTGTGAAGCTGATTGCAGAAATGATCAGTTTAAGTTACTGTTACATGCACTTGTAAGGGGGTTGACCTGTTTGGAGGTTTTTTTGGTTGTCCGGTTCCATGAAGGGCCGTAGACAGTAGTCGCCGCATCTTAAGGGTAGGACGAGCGTTGTCTTCCAGTTTTTTTGAGGCTCGTTGAAAATTGTTGTGCGTAGTAATCTTATCGTGAGGGATCCGTAAGGCTAATCTAAGTTATGATGTACAGGTGATGCCTTCATATGGTGACCTTGATATTTTTTGCGGACCACATGCACCCCATGTCCAGGTTTGCTGACATTTTGCCCATATCCGCACCTAAGGGGCAGTTGTGACAAAGTCTAATCATATTCTGAGTAGGATAGCACCAGTCATCCATGACATCCCTTTGAGGCGTAATCGTGTACCCTCGGCTAACGACTACCTATCTTAATGCTACCTAAAGCACTAGACACTAGATTTCTAAAGTCTGTCTTGAACAGTGTGTTGCCATCAATTACTCAAATAGTTAACATGTCTCTTCAATCTGGAATATTTCCAGAGGCCTTAAAAACTGCAGTCATTAAACCCCTCCTGAAAAAGAGCGGTCTTGATCCCACTGTACTGAATAATTACAGACCTATCTCTAATCTGCCATTTTTAGGAAAAGTCCTTGAAAAAGTTGTCTACCAACAGCTCACTGACTTTCTCTTATTAAACAATTTGTTTGATGTTTTCCAGTCAGGTTTTAGACCCCATCATAGCACAGAAACTGCTCTTATCAAGGTAACCAATGACATCCGCCTGAACACTGATGATGGAAAAGTCTCTGTCTTAATCCTGCTAGACCTGAGTGCTGCCTTTGATACTGTTGATCATGGGATCCTTTTGCACAGACTCCAAGACGGGGTTGGCATCTCTGGATCTGCCCTAAGTTGGCTCAAGTCTTATCTGGAAGACAGGAAATATTTTGTTGAAATTGGGAGTTGTGTCTCAGACTACATGGGCTTGAATTGTGGTGTGCCCCAGGGATCGATCCTGGGACCCCTTCTGTTCAACCTCTACATGCTGCCACTAGGGCAGTTAATACGCAGTAATAACATTTCTTATCACAACTATGCAGATGATACTCAGATCTATGTGTCACTGACAGCAGGTGAATATGGGCCGGTGGATTCACTCAGCCACTGCCTCCAACAGATCAGCGCGTGGATGCAGAACAACTTTCTCCAGCTAAACTCAGACAAGACCGAAGTTATTGTTTTTGGCCCACAGAAACAAAGAGAAATTGTCAGCACCTTCATTCTTTGTCTCTTAAACCCTCAAATCAAGTCAGAAATCTAGGGGTAATCATGGACTCTGACCTGAACTTTAACAGCCATATCAAGTCAGTAACATCAGCGGCATTTTACCATCTGAAAAACATTGCCAAAATCAAAAACATAGTGTCAAAGCCAGACCTGGAGGTACTTATTCATGCATTTGTCTCCAGTAGGTTAGACTACTGTAACGGCCTGCTCACCGGCCTCTACAAACGAGCCGTAAAACAGCTTCAGTACATCCAGAATGCTGCTGCTCGAGTCCTGACCAGAACCAGGAAGTATGATCACATTAGTCCTGTGCTCAGGTCTCTGCACTGGCTCCCTGTACCTCAAAGAATAGACTTCAAAGCAGTTCTGCTTGTGTACAAGTCTCTCCATGGCCGTGCACCAAAGTACATCTCTGACATGTTAGTGCCATATGAACCATCTCGTACTCTGAGGACCTCAGGGTCCGGCCTCCTGTTGATTCCCAGAGTCAGAACTAAACAAGGGGAATCAGCGTTTCAATATTCTGCAGCTAAAATCTGGAACAGCCTCCCTGAATTCGTAAGACAGGCCTCTTCTGTGTTCATGTTCAAATCTAGACTTAAAACATTTATGTTTAGCCGTATATATGACTGAAAGGTCCTATCTGCACTTTTCTTTCCTTCCTTTCTTTTTAAATCTTTTTTTTTCTTTTCTTTTAAAGTAAATTTTATGTTGATTATTTCTATGATGTATTGTGATTTTAATGCATTTTTCTGTTTTGTGAAGCACCTTGAATTACTTTGTGTACGAATTGTGCTATACAAATAAACTTGCCTTGCCTTGCCTTGCCTAAAAGCCCGGTCATCCTTTAACAAACGTTTTTCGTGTCAGTTTCTCAGAGCAAACTAAAACTGTAAGAAAACACTAAGTACTACAGAAGTATTTCAGATGGATTTGTTACCACGTGGAGGACTCTATGTTTCTTTGTCGGTCATTTACAATTCATTATTCCCACTCTCATGTCTGTTTTCTTTAGTCATTCAGAAAGCACCACCTGCGTGTTTGGCAGCTAAACGATATGCAAGTCAGTTTGCAGTCAAATATAATTTTTGTGTACATTGTTTTTACGACCCTGGCTGACTAAGTCATCTGCCACGTAAGCAGCAGATGTGAAATGTTGATATCAAGTAGTGAGTCACCTTTTCTGTGATCATTAGTGGCTGTTTGAGCCATAGGATACCTCTTTCTTTTATTTCCTACTAGTTTATTTTGTGGATTTCAAGTTGGGTTTGAAATTAGGACCCAAAGTATAAAATGTGAGACAGATGGAGGTTATTGATTGTCTCCTTCCAATGATAAATTAAACTGTAAAAACCGGCTGAAGGCTGATGCATCTCTCAACAAGATTCCTCCATTTTTTTCCTCCTCCCCCGTCTCTTTCCTTTGTCCTTTAGCTCCGCTCTGTTCTGCAGAGATCGCTTGGGTCAGATATCATATGTCGACTTTCCGCTAATGGAGAGTCGGGGTTTATCTTCGTACTGCAAGGCTGCACTGCAGAAAAACAGACCCACAAGGTCTTGGGATAGGCAGTTTTAAAAGTGTCGGTTGTTGCCTGACAGCGATTTCTCCTCGACTAATGCTGCCACAGAGCATATAACCAGTTGAGCCTTTGCAGCATGGTGTGGGAGGTTTCACTTTAAGGGTGTCAGTTCCCATAACCTCTAATTAGACTGTCAGTTTAATGGAGCCGTGAGCACGCCTACAACTATCTTAATTAAAGCCTTTTTTTCTCCCTCAAAATCCAAACGCTTGTCTGCCCAAAGACGGAGACAGCATTCGTCTTTTAATGTGTTGTTTATTGATGTTTTGTTACAGAAATGTCAGCCGGAGATGGACAGCTGTACAACGCTGTCCTTTGATTGGTGTTTGGACAAATGCAAACTTTCACTTTAATGACTGAATTCCAACCATTTCCCACAAACTCACCAATTCACATCTGAATTAACCCTTTAGCACCCGAGCTGTGGCCAGACCGCTAATCAACACAAGCACAAGAAGTACCATCACTCTTCGACTGTTTACGCAATTACCATTTCCAATGGATTCTGACATTGAAAAATGATTTTCTCCTAAACAGATTCTGCTGATTTGTGTTGTTTGCGTAAGTGCTTCACTACTGTAAAGTGTTGCATGTCAGCTCAAAGATGCTTTTCCCCGCTTCAGAATCTGTTGGAATTGTATAAATGGTTGAAGACTTGTGGTAATTCAAAGAATGTCAACACTAGAGCTAACGCCCACTCCAAGCATCTTTTGATCTATTCTAAAAGAGTTCCCAGTGGACTTTGACTTATGATTATGTTGTTTTAACCCTTGTGCCATCCTATGGGGTCCAGATGACCCCCCCCACCCTTACATTGACGTGTTCTCCCTACCATGACAAAGGTGGATAAAGGTGAAGAGGATTTCATGTTATCCATGGACACCAGTCAAGATCACAAATCATTGAAGAAAAAAGGTTTAGCGCACTGTCTTGTGGGGTCTAGATAACAAAGCAAATAAAATAGCCATAAAATATAAAAATTGATTAGAACAGAAAACACAGGACAATCACACACAGTTGGCACCCCTCCTTCACCAGATTCCTTCCACCACCCACCAAGTTCCTCCAATACAACCTTGAACAGAAACCCAAGAACCGCAGCTTAAAAAAAAGTCTGTCTTGGTACTGCTGAGCAGAAACAATATAACGGGGATCCATTTCTTTCAAGGCACAGCAAGGCAGCTCAGGGTCCACTCTACAGCTATTAGACCACAGAACAGGACCCCAGCCGGCCTGATGAGAACGAGCACCGCAACAAACCCCTCCTGTACAGGCAGAGCCAGAGCAATGGATCCCCAACCTAACATCGTCATTGCAACAAAAATGGCGAGCAGTATTGGAGCTTACAGTTTTGAGCCAGATTTCAGCTCAGACGAGGAAAACAAAGACGTACATGCATGTATTTTTCTGCAAATGGATACATCAGAGTGGAGCATTGAGCTTGTGGCCTACTGATTGCAGCTTCTACGTCACATCTACAAACCTTTTCAAACGCCAGTTTATATCTGCTGCTTCACAACAATTTGAATGAGGAAATGGTTAAAAAAAAAGCACTTTTAGGCTTAATACTCTTTATATTTCCCCTCTATCATGAGAAAAATGTCACAAGAACATGTTAAAAACATAATTTTCATTTAAAGGATTACACCTTTAAATGGAGAAATAGGGAAAATCTTCCATTCATACCTGGATTGCTTGTCATTTTACAAGCAGACGTCCATTTTACTTGGATTCCAGATGCAGTGTTGAATTGTAGTAAAAGGATTCACACCGTCGGGGACCTGCATCTTGACCCCTTGTTTTTTTAAAATAAATTTTCAGTCAGAAGATGCTCGAGTGCTTCGCTTAGGTTCCACTTACGCTGCAATTGGACATAGCCATTTCCAAAGCGTTTGCCAGGACCTTCTGTAAAGCTGCTGTGCTGAAAGCTCTGTGGATAATTCATGCTTTCCCTGCGACTGCATGGCAGCTGCTTCCACTGGATCATGCTTAGTGCTTCTCCGAGCGTAAACGCACACACACATGCAAAAACACACAACCGAGCACAGGCTCGGCTATCCTGGTGGGTGCACAGAGCCTCCTGCCACTTTACTTACCAGTTGCAGAGATGAATTGTGTTGTTGTTTTAGGGTGTGAAAGGAAAACACCTTTGAGGCTGGCTCTTGATCCCTTTAGGGGCTGTGTGAACACCTCAGCTGTAGCAAGCATCCCTTTGAGCTGTTGGGAAAACCAATGCAGGAAGGTGGACGTGTCTTTGAAATGAGGGGATTAAGAGTTTTGACATCTTTAGAGACATTAACCTTAAAAAAAATAGAATTATTAGGGATTGGTTAATACTACAAAACAATACAGAGACAAACACTGGTTTAAATCATGGCTGGGTTTAAACCAGTGTGTAGTTTGCTTGTTCTACTCGTTTGTTTGTGGGTCTTCTCCAGGAACACAACCCAAAAATGTGCTTCATAGGTTGATTGGTGGCTCAAAATTGTCCCTAGGTGTGTGCGAGTGATTGTGCTGCTCTTCGTCAGACTGTCAATCCGTCCAGGGTCTTTACAGTAACTGGGATAGGCTCCAGGAACCCGGTGCCCCCAAATGGGATAAAGAAGATTGTTGGGTGGATGGATAGTCAACAGTATACATTAAAGCTTACCGTCTTATCCATTCAACTTCTAGTCCGTTTTTCCCATTAGTTGGATTGAAGTTACTGCCTTGGACCTCAGTTTTGACGCTCTGGATCGGCCTGCACGTCATATGAGCCAAAATCATATGATCTTTGAGATGATTGACACAACAAAACCTTGTCATTTCGTCCTAACTTTTGTTATTTGCATGAACCTTTTTTAATCACAATATGTGGGTAGATGTTTTTAAGTGAAACACAAATTTACTGTAACCATAGACATATCAGCAAAAAAACAAAACAAAACAGTTTCTATAAGTTTTTCTCTTAAACTTCACCATCTATTGTTGTCAGGTTTGTGTTCCAGTTGACAATTGCAAAGAATCCCAATTTTCAATGTGAACAACAGCTGTCAGCTAAAGACGGTTGATTATTGTATTACTTCTGATTATTATTTCAGCTGTGGAGAGAAGCACTGTACCTTGAGGTCAGTGTTCTTTTTTTCAATCATGTTCTATAGAAAAGTCTTGCACTTCTGTTTTCTGAGAACGATGTATTTGGAATCGGCAGCAGCAGATGACATGCTAAGCTATGAGAGAGTGTCAAATTATAGTAAAATCTGGGGTAAAGGTTTTGGTTCATGTGAAGAGCTTGACGCATTGCTTTAGGACTAGTCATGTCCTCATCTTGTGCTTAAAGCTACTTATGGATTTCAAAGCTTTACTGTGAAAATTGTTAAAACATTTTTGGTTCGTCTACTGTATATTTCTTGTAAATGTAGAATTAAATAAATGTTAACGTGGTTTAAAAAATTGTAATATAGTAAAAAAGTTGTTTGAAATAATGTCAAAACTGATTGAAAATCTCCTGTTATGTCAGAATCAATACCCTGAAATGACTTTAGATTTACATGGAAGCATGTCGGCACTTTTAAAAAATATCATTAACTTTGTAATACTTGTGTCTGAGGGAAAACAGTGTATTCTAAAAGAAAAAAGTAATTATTTTTGACGTTTGGTAAGTCGGCATTTGGCCGTCAACGAACCTTAAATCCCAAATTTGGTCTGCCTAGACAAAAGGAGGGGTATGGTCTGTATTTCTCAGCTAAAACTATCTATGGAATATAACCAGACCTTATTATTAGTGCATATGAGTGTAAAGGAAATTCCCACCAGCTACACTTTGACTGGAAATTGATTTCTACCCACCCAGTCAGTGTCTTGGTAATGGTTCTATCATGAATAATGAGCGGATCTGCCCTGAAAGCCAGAAACCAGGGGTGCCAGCTTTTGTCTCTGTGGCATCAGATAGTGATAAAAGAGCCCCACTCTGGTAAATTCTCTAAAAGCAGTTTTCTGACATTTAAAATGCCACATGAACCCTTTTCAGTGTGAAACTGAAACTGAGGGTGTAAAATGATAGGAGGTTTGCACAGGAGTGTGTGTTCAGTCTCAGTTAATTCCCTCGGGTAGTGACTCATCTGACGTCTTCACAGCAGGAAACAGGAAGAGGAAACGGTCACATCAAGACCCCTTTAGTTCTGTTTTCTTATTTCATTGAGTCTAAATGTACAGATTTTACTCGGATTGGTGCATCTGTGTCGGTGTAATTATCGGTTTATCTGTCAGAACCAAAATTGCCTCCCCTGCTGCTCTGCATTTCCCACCAAGGTCTCCTGGGGCCAACAAGCTTGTCAAAGACCTTTGTTATACATATATATGTGTGTGTGTGTGTGTGTGTGTCAGAGTAAGACAATTAAACTTCCACCCTAGGCCTCCTTGTTCCTGTGACCGGGTCCCGGCCTGTGGAAGTGGAAACACGTGCGTTCATGTTCGAGAGATTGTGTTTGAAAAAGACCAGGCCAGAGGAATTGAAAGTATTGTCCTGGTGGAGATTCAAATGGTGTTGTTGCTTTTTTTCTATCGTACATTAACGGTTTTCTAAAAGTGTAAAAACAAAATCTTAATGGTCCCACTTGTGAAATCTTGATAGTGGGAATTGTCAGGGAATCGTCCATCGCTCTTCTGTGTGGCGTAGAGCTGAGTTGAGGGGTTTGTAGGGCACGCTTAGCATGGGCCAGCCCTGGGAAGCTTTAAGCCACCGCTGTTGGTAGCAAAGATGATAAAGACGAAGGTGCAGGTCCTCTTCTCTTCGCTGACCTATTTTCTGACAGATTTCATCTTCAGTATTGGCTCATCTGCCACCTGTAGCTAAAAAGAAACCAACGTGTTGTGGTTTTAAAAAGATAACACGAGCGTTTCAGTGTTAAAAACTGATCAAAGCATTGTTCTTGTTCTTCTAGAAATGACCAAAGGTACAAACGTTTTAGATAATGGGGTATTTGTATATCTAAAAGCTGAAATACACAGAATATTTGGTGTTAATCTAATAACTTAAGGTAATTTTACATCAAAGGTGTGAAATGATCATAAATGAAAGCATTTAAAAGCTTGTGCACATACACAGAAACACACAAACACTATTTCTCATCTTGTTAACCACAAAAACAAAGCTGCACATATGCAAACTGCAAATTTGAGGATGCTTCTTGCTCCACTTAGAAACTTAACCGAGCAGAAAAAGCCAAGTGTGTAGCCAGCTGGAGGAAGCGCAAAAGTAACCACATTTTTGGGGGGGTTTGAGCTTCAATTCAACCAAGAATCAGTGTTGTAGACTCAAAAAAAAAACATTCAGAAATCTTTTAGAGCGACTTCGGATATCAGCAGCAGCTGATGTAAGAGGGATTTGAGGCAAGAAAAAGTATCTTTATGGTCAAAGTAAATATCTAAACAAAGCTGTACAAGATCTCAGTACTGTGAATACGGTCCCACCTGTGACCAAAGAACAGCTGCCACCCATGTGGATGTCAACATGGACCCCTTTGCTGGTGCCAAGTTCCAGGACATCCCATCAGTATTTGATTATTGCATTTTCTGCACTATAAGATGCACTTAAATGTCTGAATTCCTCCCCCCCAAAACAGCAGTACACTTTTATAATCAAAAGCATCTTGTAAATAGATTAAATATGGTTCTGGAATTAATGGACGAGGAGTGAACTGTAGACGTACATTTGATATAGCAGTCTGGGTTTTTTGAAGAGTTGCGAACAAGGTTGTCATCGTGTAAACAACATGGATGATGTGTGGTTTTTTTACGCATTGACAACATATTGCAAACAGGTATTGCGTATACGCTAACGTGTAGCGTATTAAAAACTAGTGCTAGAGTTACTGTGAATGCAGTGAATGTAGTCTGACAAACTTTTCTCTGACCCTTTTGTCTCACTTAAACCGCCTTATACATGACAGAAGTAGACCATTCATTGATGGACCGCCTTATATCTGGCGACCGTGGCTCAGGTGGTTGAGCAGGTCGTCCAATGATCGAAGAGTTTGCAGTTCGATCCACGCTCCCACCAGTCAACTCTTGTGTCCTTGGGCAAGACACTTCACCCTCCCTGAATCCAGCAATGCTCCATTGGTGTGTAAACGCATATGAATGTTTAGGTAATGGTCAAACTGTAGGCACATACGGGCAGCCCCGCCTCTGTTAGTCTGCCCCAGGGCAGTTGTGGCTACATCAGTAGCTTACTATCACCAAGTATGAATGGAGAGTGAATGAATAATGGACACATTGTAAAGCGCTTAAATCCAATCTGTCATTATTTTTATTGTAAATTATATTGTGCCCAATAGTCCAGTAAATATGATAACTGAATCTGACGCATCCCAAGACTTTTCTTTTAAAATCTGTCATGAAAGGCCGCAGGCAGCAGCCGTCATATGCTAACAGTAGCCAATGGGATTCTCACTGACATCCTTCTGATCGCGCTCAGATGTTCTTTCAGGAACGTTAGGATCCTGCCGTTTGTGTGCACGCCAGGCAACAATGCTTCTTCCAGAGACTCGAGGCTCATGCTGGGGACGGGGGGTGGTGGTGGGTCTGTATGGATTCCCAGAGGTGGAGGTGGAGTGGGCGAATGCGTCGCCATTTAAAGCGGGGCTGATTCTTTAAACTAATCTCCATCCCCCACACTCAAAAAAGGAAGACAAAATAGGAAAAGAAAATTCAACTCCCCCTGATGTACCAAGAGTTATATTATATCCACAGAAAAACAGCTTTGCTGAAATCATACTGGAAGAAAAAAAAACAAAGTTTAAATGAATTCAGTAGATCAGATAATAAAGAGAAGGAATTTATCTCAAAAAGTCCTGCTTTAGTTTTTAGTCATCTGGCAGAAAATGTAATGTTGGGTAAGCGTAAAAACACTACTGTTATGATACATTTCACAAATGTCTATAAAAGAAAAAGGGGGGAATCAAGAACACAAACACTGAACTTTTCCAAACCAGTTGGAAAAACTTTAATTTTAGCCAGATTTGGATACAAATTGGATCCTTGAACTCTTTATTGGAGGCTGTTTTAAAATCTTTGACTGCACACTGGTTATTTACAAGGGTTGAGACATTGATTTGAAGTAGAGACTGATGGAGTGAGTAGTCGTGTGATAAATTGATCCGAGTCTATTTTCTAACCTTGTGGTTGCTGCCATTTTATTGCGTATACAGTAGTGAAGTTCTGGTTGGGCGGGCGGCTCGACTTTCTATCGACCTATCAAAGCGGAAGCGTCACCGGTGACATAGTGGGCACTCGCTCCACGTACGATCATGTGACTTATGACACCTCACACATCAATGTGTGAATTTAGAGCTGGGATGTCAGTATGTTATTCCTTTAACTTCTGTCTGTGCATTTGAGAAAGGAGGACATTTTGCTTGCAATGTTGCTAATGTCTATTGATTTATAAACAGGGATTTAGGAGAGTTTGGTAGAAAATTCAATCCATTGCTGATATAAAAACCTAACATTCTCACATGCATTCAGCACATGTGTTAGTACGATGAATACAGCCAAGATGATTATTTTCTTGTATTAAAATGTGTCAAATCTCTCATTGTGTATTTGGAAAACCTTAAAATCAGTTTCCTCAGAATTTCTCTGTATGTCTTATGTAAAATGTAGTATTTTAAAGATCTAATTTCTTTTTTGTCACCAATTCAAATGCATCAAATGCTTCACAGCACTGAACCATTTCCATATAAACTGATTCATATTGGTTCAGTAATTTAGAAATCTTTGGTTTGCCATCACCAAAGAAAATGGGATAAAACCTAAAGGTTTTAATACATTAGCCAAACAAGCAAACTAAAACAAGGGATAAATGGAAAAAGGTGACAAAGCAGCTGACCTGGAAACCAGACTCTTATATACACAGAGGATGATTAATTTCACTGCAGACAGCTGTGGATAATCAACAACTTAAACCTGGTGTGACTGAAAGAAAATGTTGGTAAAACCAAGAAAACACAACTGAAAACAAGCCAAACAAAATTTCAAATATAACCATAGAGGCAAAAAGGACAAAAATAATAAAACCCCAAAGGAGTTTGGTACTGGAGGTTTGGTTGGTTTACTTCTTCCTGTGAGTTTGGACTAGTTTCCATCAGAGTGGAACCAAACCTGCATTTGTATCAAAATGCCTAAGGCTTTATTCACTGAAGCGTGTGGAGAAATCTGTGCAAATGTGACCATAGCGTGAAAACATGTTGCACCTGGTGTACAAACCGGATGGCGTTTGTTGGTAAAAAAAAGTTGCACCTACGAGTTTACCTTTGAGTAAAAATGCAATGTGTGCATCTGTAGCAGAACCGGCTGCCCCTCCAAAAGAAAAGAAAAAAAAAACAGGGGGGAGAGGATGCAAATACCTTAACGTAGCTCAAGCAGTGGGATTGATCAAATGTGCAGCTGTAGTTCCGCCACTGTTTGGTGTCCATTCTGTGTCTGCATGTCTGAAAAGCACAACTTTACATGAAAGACCCACTCCAATGGTGTTTTTATCATGTTCTGTGGCCTCTTTCTGATGATGGGAGACATATATTAAGAAAATTAAGCTGAAAATTGCATTTCTGAGTATTTCTTTATTCAAATTGTTGTGAATCAGGAGCAGACAAAAAGAAAAAAGGCTGCTTGAAAAAGACCGTATATGTGACATATGATGTTTTTTTTGTGCCAAATTCCAAAAAACGCAACAAAAAAAGTCTTTTATGCAAACATTTTATTTTCCAGCGTTGCAATGTTGGAAATTGTTGATGACATCAGGGCTCATATCCATAAAGGTCTTGGAAATATTAAAAGTAGTCTATAAAGGAATAACTATATACTGTAACTCACAATTTCTTTTCATTTTGAGATTTATTTCTTATTTCAAAATTTCAAAAGTCCCACAATGCAACTGTAAGTTTATTTTGGACAAAACTACCTCGATTTTGGTTGTACTGTAGAAAATGTGTATTATTTCCTTTTTTTCTACATTTATTTATGTAGGATCAAGTTATTCATATCGTAAGACATGAACAGTGTGACGAATCTTCCGGAAAACTGCAAAGAACAACCCTGGGAGCTTTAATACGCAATATCCTGATTTGACACTGGTGCTGTTTGGAAAACTAGAGGGGAATCTTCAACATTAACATCTTAACAGATCAAGAAAATCTAAGTTTAACACTTGAAAAACATCCCCAACTGACTGTGTTGGTCTGTTACAATCCAGTTAATACCCTGCTGTTGCTGTGAGCTTATTAACATGTTTAGGTAAGTGATATATTTTACTTTGCAGCATCAATTATTTAAGCAAAACTCCCCGAGAAAGACCATAGCAAAATTCCTTGCAGTGGTACGCCTAACGTTCAGAAACACGAGTGAAATGCTGTGTTTGAGTACTCATAATTACAACGGCGAGTCCTTGGGGTTTTCTAATTGGCGCTAACCCACTTATGCCTTATGAATGTGACAATTTGGCTGTTTGTGGCCAACGCTGCAACAGAGCAGACCTAGAAGTGGGAATGCATTAGTATAATCATTTACAAAAAACATGGTTGGACGCATTTGGATAGACGGCCTTTCTTTGTGTAGCCTTTGAGACAGATGACAGTTTCGTCACTTGGTTTGATCATACATGAACTTTTCCATTACCATGCCTTACATCAGATTAGACTTCTGCAGATCAGGGCTCTTGAAGCTGTCTAATTGAAACAGAGATTTGAAACATGTGAGTCCAGGCAAAGCCCTGGGCTGCGGACCGGTCCATGGGTCACTTGGTACCGAGCCACAAAGATATATAAAAAAATTATAACTTATGTTGTTTTATTTATTATCTTATTCTTAAGATAGTTTTATTTTGGTAAACCAGTGGATTCTCTCCACTCTTTTTAGTGGGTTTAGAAAATGGATGGATGGATAAACTGGTCCATGGCCCAAAAAAAGGTGTCATATAATAAAATGACCGTAAAAGATAAACCTGCTGATGCTGGATATTTAACGACCAACAGACTAGAAAGTAGAAATTCTCCATTTATCTTCTGCGTTTGTTTGTCTTGATATAACTTTGGAGATATTACTATTTACACTTTTTAAAACATAATTTGGACTTATGGCACCAAGACTGAAGGGCATTTGCCGGGGCTGGCTCCGACCGGAGCAGCGAACCAAGGAGGTTTTCAGGGTGAGACGTGGCCGACTGGAACACAGCGGGATCAAAGGCTACCTACTGAAATAAAAGTTACAGAGGAATGTCCATATGGATTTTCACTAGCTGCCTAAAGGCATCGTTAACAGCTCCCACTCAGACTGGCTTTCGCACTTTATTATGGTTTTGACAAGCCGTTTATACTCTGCATACTGGCTACTGAGAGCTGAAACACACGTCTTGCTTGCTTCATAGTAGTTTTTTTTGTTTTTTTTGAGTAAAGAGACTCATGGGGAGATGATTTTGCTCCAAGTGTTCAATTCCAACCGAGATTTACTGTAAGTCAGTATTTAAGCTCTGAAGGATAAATGGTCATGTCACCATGAAGGAAAAAAGGAAAATGGGTTGGAGGTCAAACTTAGAACGGTTGGAAAAATGAGGTTATGTCTTCAGCACAATGGAGTCAATGACGATACCAACAACAGGAACGGAGGAGATTTGTTGTCTGCTGATATTTGACGCATTATTTTTAGTGTGTCTTATGGTCTTTTCCGGAACAAGCGTTCTCTTACAGATAAATATACGTGCTTCAGCTTTAACCCTTGTGCTATCTTTTGGGGTCTAGATGACCCCATCCTTATATTGACGTGTTCTCCCTACCATGACAAAGTTGGATAAAGGTGAAGAGGATTTCATGTAATCCATGGACACCAGTGAAGATCATAAATCATTGAAAAAAAAGGTTCAGCGCACTGTCATGTGGGTCCAGATGACCCAACGCCCAATGTGAAAGTGCCTTGGACACCACAAAGGTTACAACAAACTGACAGTTAAGCAGCAAATTCGAAGAATTCGAAAATCCATGATCCCGTCTTTAAAAGCGTTTTGATTCCACTTTTCTTTTAAAAGTTAGTAAAAACTCCCAGCAGTCTTTGGGAATGACCATGCTACTTGTTCCTTTGCCTATTCCTGGCCTATATGCTGCTTCTGACATGGATCAGGAGAGCCAGGGTAGAGGACCAGGAGGGGAATCTTCAGGATTGGGTGGGAGTGTTATCCTTTAAAAACACACTTGTTATTTGCATCATTCTATAAAGATAGCTATAGACTTCGGCTCCTGCGTCAACGTCCCCTCCGCCATTTTGAGAGTCTGCTGCAGTGGATCTTAGTCGTGTCAATCTTTTGTCGCTGCAAGGTTTTCCACAGACCGTTTGACTGCGGCACTTTGTCGTTTTTTTTTGTCGTTGGATTTGGAGTTTCTTTGTTGGCGACACGTGTACCATGATGAGATTTGGTAGCTATTTCTCTTGTACTTGTTGGATGTATCAAAGCAATGACTCGCAAAATATTGCACAAAGGCACACGTGATGTCACTGCAGTTGGTCTATAGAAAGCTAGAAAGCGTTAAGAGAGCTGCTTGAAGCCACTTTTCTGCATTTTACAAGACAATGTGTCTTAGATACAAATCTAGATAATGTTGTTTATCTTTCGACACATCCCGTCAGGAGTCGCCCTAGTGAATAGGCTTTCACTGATGCGCACAGGTGGTTTTTATGCCCTGTATTTTATCCGGACTGGGGACCGGCACAGGGAGACCCCGACTTGGGTCTCCTTGTAGCTACACAGTTAGGCAGCAGCACAAAGGGTCTTGCCTACGCACCCACAATAGATGAAGCTCGTCGCGCCTTTGGAAAGTCTATACAAATCTCGATCATTTACAAAACTTATACAATTGAAAAAATATATTTTAAAGGTAAGAAAGCATTTAATTTTGGAAATGACATGTAAATAAGGTACTTTGTCTTAATTGCTATAATTTCTATTTTTTCATGTTTAAGTTGCTGATAAAAGGTTTACTTTGCCCCTCATGTTTCTACTTTAGAACTGAATTTTGTTTTAAAATTTTTTAATTTAAGGTCTACTTCTCTTTACATATTTTGTAACAAAATATCTATATACATTACTGTTTACAAAATTAAAAAAGGTATAAATACGTTAAAATGATCCTTCTCATAAGTGATATCAGACATCACTTAAATCCGTCCAAATTTATGTTCCTCTTCAGATTGAAGGTTTTTCTCATGCACGGCAGTGTTTACATGCCTGATGAGCTGTCCGTTGGCACCATGACTCTAGCAGATCTGATCTGTTGGTGGAAACGGCAGTTCGAATGTGTCTGTCTGTCCATGTGTGAACGCCATGGAACAAGTGACGGCATGAGCAACAAGCCATCCCCTGAAAGCAGGAACCGGACCTGCAGAAAAGAGTGAAGGGTTGTGCTGGTGGTGGCGTGAATGCACGCGTGAGCCGGTGTGTGGCCTGCGGCGCTGCAGTCGGCGGAGGTTGATGTGATTTACCTGGACAGCGAAGATGGCCTCGCTTGTGACCTCAGCCTGTTGAGATAGAGCTGGAGGAGAAGTGGAAGAAAATACTCCAAGCCTTCCTCTTCTCCAGGAAAGTACATGAAGTGAAGCCACAAAGGATCGTCAGAGGAGCTTTGGGAGTGACTTTACCTTTAGTTTGAACCAACACTTTAGTGTTCATTCTTTACCTTCTAAAACCCTCCCAGGCTTTGGGACTGAACACACTTTACCTACAAGACCTGGACCATCAACTGCATAAATACAAGTCTTTTGGACTCATTTGAAGCCAGATTGTCAGCAACATCTCAGCCAATAAAGATATTGGTCTTTAGAAAATTGAGTTTTAGAATTTGTTAAGTCACCCAAGTTTGTGGAATTTTATTTTGTGGAGCTTTAACATTCTTTGGGCTACTGGAACTCCTTCACCATTTACAAATTTAGTATGATTACAGTGGGGAAAAGCAGAAGAGCTCTGCACAAAGCCACTTTCTCTGCATCAAAATTCGTTTAAAAATACGTAAATTGCGTAAATGGCCTTTTTTCAGGTGTTTCCAGCAACATCGTTATTGTCAAAGGCTTAAATGTCTGACATTAAATACGTTATTTTCTTAAGATAAAGGTGAGATGGCTGAAGCATCTTTTGAGTTAGTTTTTTGCATCATGCCCTAATGTGCAGAACATCCAAGAAAGATCCAGAATACACCCGAAGACACCATGTCTCTTGTCTTGACTTGGAGACCTTGGGTTCCCCCTGCAGTGCTGAAGGAAGGTGTACAGATTTTCTTCACATTTTGAAGAAATCCCTGTATTCAGGGACTTTTTTTTTTTTTGGAGATAGATCAACTGAGTGTGACTTCGCCATAGGAAATGTCTTACTTTCGGTTCCAAGGGAGTAGTGATTGGTCCAAGTCGGTCTGAGTCAACATTTCTATGACAACTACTCTTGCCAATCAGGAGTCAGCTTTTTGGGAGGCCACACCCCTACCACTTGAAAGCGAGCTCGAGATAATCTATCCTTTCAAATGTTTTGAACGCTCAACATGTGAAAATTAGTTCTGGTTTATGAATAATAATGATGTCTTTCGAACATGAAAAAAGACAAAAAGCTGCAATTATTCATGGCTATGCTTTAATACACATCTATCTGTTATATTATTTTTCTGAGCTATTATTATCTTAAAATATCTTTCTACTACCAACTGAATGCAGCGTGTGTATTTGTGTTCATATTACATCAATAACATATTAAAGGGGTGACACTGATTGTCAATTCATTTTAGTCCCTCTGAGCAAATCAAGCCTCTATTAACTCTTGCTGTTTAGATTGATTCTCGCCCACGGGGGATGTCTTTGTTTGCAAACACGCACAGAGCGACATTAATGCTAATCACCAAGAACTCCAATCTGTTTGACTCGCATAAAATTCCAAACAGTCAACGTAATGCACAAAAAAGCAGTGAAAAATAGTTTTATACATGGATATTTTGAATTTCGAGGTGCTACTATTGGAACAATTTGGAACTATGGAGTCTGTTCAGGGTAATGCTATGGTAGTTTATACATTATGGGGCAACTATGTAGCACTGCACAACATAAGGGAAAACTTGCAATGGATCATTAAATATTAGGATACATGTATTGCACAAGCTGACATCACCATGTCACTAAATTTTCATCTTATTGTGCAGGCCAAGTAAAAAGTCAAAAAAGTACCCAAAATACAGAACAGAGCAGTACTCTTTATTATAAGCATCAATTTTTTATCTGTCAGTCAGATGAAAGTCTCTTCAATGACTTTTTACAATGCATCAAAATTAGCTGACCCTTCAAAATAAAAGTCTGCACATGGAACAATCCTTAGAAGTACGTTTATTTGATTTCTGGATTTTAATATACATTCTAGATTATACTGTTTTCGAATACAAGAATACAATTTAATGGTATTTTAACTGGGTATACTCAATTATGTAATTATGTAATTTGGAAGTCTCAACAAGTGCCTTCACTGGTCTAAAAGTTTGTGACTCAAAGTGAAGAGAGCCACCTTCTGACATCATGACAGGCTCGAGGGAAGAGCCTGCCTGTGGAGATTTCGCAGGTTAGCAGCCAAGGGGAAATGCTTCACTGCTTTCCTTTCAAAAGGTGAAGATAAAGTTAGGTCAGCCGTGGACCATGACGAACAATTATTTTCGCTCTGCTGTCGACGACAGAGGCTGTATGGAGATGTTAGCATTCGCTTTGAGCACTGGCTGCAATCTGCAGGCAAACATTTGTTTTTCTTCACTTTGTGATGCAAAGCCTTTCTGCAGGATCATACGTCTTCCATTGGATCGCCCGACCGGCCGCTATTTTTAGCTGGTAATCAGTAATTGAGAGGACAAAGGGAAGGGATATAAAAGGAGACGTAGAAAAAGGAAGAAAAAAAGTGGAGAGAAGAAAAAGAAAAAACTGGGACAGCTTTTGTGTGAAGCCAATGAAACTGTTGACATCTATCACCCATTTGGTTGAGGTGCTCTCTCTTCTGACAAATGTTTTTTTTTTATAAAACGCATCCATTTTCTGTTTACCTCCATCATCTGTGGCTTTATTTTAAAGGGTTTCTGATGTCTAGAATGTGATAATAAAGATGTTGAACAGCTGCGGTCCTCCATAAAGACGCTAACACCCGTCTCTTTTCGTCTCTACACACACGTCCCTCTTTAACTGGTTTGTTGTGAATCATTCCATCCAGTCGTAGAGCGAGAGGAGACATTTATTAGCTGTTACTAAAGCGCCGGTAGGCCTTCATCATCTGCAGCTGCAGAACATGAGTCTTCATGAGTCCATTGACGTCAGATTTATGTGTTATCTAGACACCATGAGGTATGGCATGAGTTTGTTTTAAGGTCACGGTATGGGTACTGGAGCTCTAAAAACAGTGGAATCGATGCTTATTTCAAAGATGATTGCATTTATGAATATTACAGAATTGAACCCAAATCTATTTCATCCTTGCTTAAAACTATTTGCGACAGTGCACACAGCCTGTAGAAGGCCTTCTTGGCTCTGTGCAGATGGTCGGTTTCGTATGTGATTCTGTGTGACTCATGCGCTCAGTCAAGCCAAAAAGGTGCGGAGCTTCACAGAATGTCCTCCAAAACTGCCTCCAAACATCTACTCAGCAGTAAATAACAGGTTTGGCTCTCTTTTCCTTTAGTCGAAAGCAGCCGCATTCAGACCACTGACAGATAAAATGAACAAGGTCTATAATAATGATAATAACATCATCGGGACAAATGTTTGTCCCTCAATATGGTGTTAGAAACAAGCCCCCACCTCTCATTGCTGTTTTTTAATTAGGGCTGCACGATATGAGGAAAATTCGCGATTTGCGATATTAGTGATCAATATTGCGATGACAATATAACTTGCAATTCATGAACAAATAGCAAAACAACCATAAAACATCATTTCTATTTCACTGCAACAGTTTCATTTAACCCTTGTGCTATCCTAGGCACTTTACCATTGGGAGTTGGGTAATCTAGACCCACAAGACAATGCGCTGAACCTTTTTTCTTCAATGATTTTTGATCTTCACTGGTGTCCATGGATTACATGAAATCTTTCCTCCTTTATCCACCTTTGTCATGGTAGGGAGAACACGTCAATGTAAGGGTGGGGTCATCTAAGATAGCACAAGGGTTAAATAAAAGTCAACATGACTTAAATTATACTCCAAATGACCCTCTTACGTAGGAGGTGAACATCTACCATTAAAGGGCTCCATCAGCACGTTGGTCAACAACGTGAAGGGGCCCATCCGATTGGTCAACTGCATAAATGGATAGATTTGATTCATTACATAATTAAATGTGCCTTAACAATTGCGCTATCCTAGGCACTTTAACGTTGGGAGTTGGGTCATCTAGACCCACCAGACAGTGCGCTGAACCTTTTTTCTTCAATGATTTGTGATTTTTACTGGTCACCTTCACCTTTGTTATGGTAGGGAAAACACGTCAATGTAAGGGTGGGGTCATTTTGACCCCACAAGATAGCACAAGGGAAAAGATTGTTTTAGCACATTCAAGGTACCCATTTGTCAAAATTGTTGCCGTATTTTGCGTTATGAGTATTGCATAGCTTGATATTGCGATAACGATTTGTTTGGGATTTATTCAGGAGGCGTAATTTTAACCCTTTAGGAGCAGAACTTTAGCTCCGGATTTGACATTCTTTCTGCTATCGTAACTCTTCAATCGTTTATTGACGTAATTCCAGTGGATTCTGAAGCGTAGAAAAGTCGCTTTGCGCTGATGTGTCAGAATCAGCCCTTTTACGTCGATTGCCTAAACTTTTGAAGAGCTATGGTAGTCAAAGAGTGTATTGTTGTTTAGGTGTTGCTGGCGAAAACCTTAGTGTTGAAGGGTTAACCAGAAGTACCGACAAGTGCAGTAGCTCAAAAGACCATCATGTCTGAAGAGAGCATCGACTCCAATGTCAAAAGTCATAAATTTGTCAAAAATAAAGGCGATGTTACAACTCTGGGACCCATGGGTGTACTTTTACTTGTAACTTTAGTTGTTCATGCTTAATTAACATTTTGTGGAGCGTTGTTAAGAGAAGTCTTGAGTCAATGTGGGTCGAATTGAGTCGAATTGGAGCACTTTTTGCTGCAGACATGCACGGAACCATTCTTTAAATCTCTCATGCGTTGACATCTTCTAACCAACCGTGTCCTCCCACTTCTACATCCCTGTGATCATCAGCTACAAGCCATGAACCGGTTGTAGCTTTGGCTTGTTTGTTCTTAATGCAGCACCGCCTCAAACAGATCGTCTTTCAGAATCATTTAGGTTTGTGGAGGATTAAAATCACTCCTCCACATCTGATGTGTGACACGGTCTGATCACACCCAGATCAACGGAATCAACAAAACAGCTCCGATGTTCGCCTCGACTGAGGTGACCTCACCGCGGACGGTGTTTACTCCACTTACCGGAGGGTGATCGTTGTGTCATCATTATTGATCTTGGAGAATGTTCTCCAAGCCAAAGCTATTTATGTCACATATGTTATGCGTTGGTGTTTAGGCAATTAAAGGGATGGCAAGTAGCAAAACACAAATTCAAATCAGTTTAAAAAAAGAAATAAAGCTACTATTTAATAAACAAGACCATTTAAATGGGCCGTATAAAAGAGAAAAAACACATTTATGCGTTTATGTGACATTGTTATTATTTTTCAGTGTTAAGTACATTTGTATATCTACTTTTTTTTAAAAACACTGATCGTAAGGGGATGAACATGAGTCAGTGAGGATAGCATGTTTCATGCGTGACGTAGAAGACGTGTTCTTGACACAAAATCTCCAGATTTCGAATAGAACTGGATGTGGACTGTCGAGCTACATCATCCCAGATTAACCCAAAGATTGTATAGGTTTTTTTTCTAGAAAACCCTGAGACCATCATTAGGGCTGACTGATTGTAAATAATAGACAAGTAATTGTCTGAATGTGTTTGACAGTAGCACAGGTCCCCAAAGTGATGCCATCCAAATGGAAACTCCCATGAGCACTTTATGTCTCCTCAGTCTCATACCTTGTAGCTAATTAGATAAATTCCGTGAATCCTGAGAACCATCCAGGGTGTACCCCACTTTTGTCCAACAACAGCAGGGATAGGCTCCAGCATCTCCATGACCCAGAAAGTGATTAAGCGGGATTTAAAGATGAATGGACGGACGGATGGATGGATGGATGGATTGAGAGGAGTCCTAGTTTTGATTGACTGACATACCTGATAAATGCAGTTAGCAAGCAGTTACAAGGAAAACAAACAGGGTGGTAGATCTTAGGGACCAGGGTTGGGTCGTCCTGATCAACACCTTGATACTAAATATTTGAGACAAGCTTGTAATGAAGTCAACAGTAGAGTCATCTGATTTCATCAATAAATAATGCTTAGAACCATCAGCAAAGTAACAAAACATGTTTTTTTACCCATATAACACAGTGAAAAAAACCATGGTGCCCAGTGAAGAACCTTGTGGGACACCATGAGCAATAATAACTCTTTCCATTTGAATAAACAAACTTGATTGTGGTAAACAAATGAGACATCAGTTTAATAAAGCAGTTCTTTTCACACCTAACACTTTCCATTCTTTGTAACAGAGTTGGTTTTAGTTGTTAAAAAAAAAAAAAAATCAAGACAAGTGGTGACAATAATTCACTGTCTGAGACCGTAGGCCTGTTCTCAAGCCGCCACTTTGTTTATCTATTGGTTTATTTGAGCGAAACAACACAAGAAGTCCCCAAAATTCTTGTCTTTAAGCACATTTTCAGGTTTAGTTGAGATTCATCAAGCAGGTCAGATATTTTTCAGAAACACAAGGTTAGAGGCAGCAGCCGGCCGGAGCGCAGAAGCATGAAATTATGTGCCAAAATAATGATAATAACGCCATCTGATGAGGACAAATGGTGGACATTAAAGCTCCATCGCTTGTGATCAAGATATCCAGTGTTTGTTTTTAATTTTAAGCTGCCATGAATTTTCCTTCTCGTCACTTTTAGCATCTAAATATGTCATAATTTTACGTTTGGCAAAATAAATAATTTAGATTTTAGATGAATGCACAGACATGAATACTGAATAGATCTTTTTTTTCTGTAAAGAACACAATTTTATTAAACATGATTTAAACTAATTTGTGTTGTGGATAAGTAACAGAACTCTTTCAACAAATCTAGGAAAATGCTGCCCCCTTGTGTTTGCTTTTGGAAATGCAGCAAAAATCCCTTCAGTGTTTTCGATTTCTTTCTGTTCCAATTTTCTTCTTCTTTTTTTTTTATTCAAATCAATAAAAAACTGTTTCTGTTGCAGGTTATGGACACATTGTCCAGACTTTCACATACTGCAATTGCACAACAGACTGGAGTCAGGTAAGAAGAAATGAAAGAAGAGAAAAAAAACTAATGCAGCTAAAAAAAAGTTAAATTGTATTTTTAATTGGGAAATTGTTCCTTTTTCTTGTAGACCATTTCCAACGGAGGACAGTGTTGACGATGAGGACATATATAACCACCTGGAGGACCTTATGGAGTATGAAACTATATTTTGTCTGTTTATTGCACACCGGTTCAGAATTTGCTGCGTTTTACTCTGAAAATTACAATTTCTTTCATCTATAATTGTTCAAATTACTTGGTTAAACTTTAAAGACAACACCACTTTTGATATCCCTTAGTAAGCTGCAAAAAATATTGATTTTATTTGAAAAAAATCCCAGAAATGATTATATAATCTTAAATCGTCCTCTTTTGTTAACAAAAGGTTACATTTATTTAAGTTTATTACAAGTATTAAATAGAATGAGGCTGTTTTGCACTGTTTTTTTGCTCTTTTTCAAATAATTGTGTCTTTTTGCTTTCATTTTTTGAAGTTACAATAATAAAGTAGCTTTTTTTTCACCACATTTGACAGCTTTGCACAAATACTATACACTATAAATATTTTTGGTTTAAAAACAGCAAACAGATATAATTCTGCAGTTCCTCCACATCGTCTGTGTGTTTTTGGAAGCAACCTGGCGGTATGAGGTCAAAGGTGATCTGATGGCAGCCACAAAACGGAGGAATATAACATTCAAACAGTTTAGCTAGATCACACAATTCCACACAACAGAGGAAGTGTGAGGAAAAGTTAAAATAAAATGAATGAATGAGCAAAACAGTTTGTTTTCTGGGTTTAAACTGGTTGATTTGAAAGGAAAGGAAATCCGCCGATGTTCTCTGTTCTGTGCTGCAGCGAAAACGGTGTGGAGGATGAGGAGGATCTGTACGACTGTGTTTACGATGATGAAGAAGGCGGGGAGATCTACGAGGACTTGATGAAAACAGAAGCCATCGCTCCTCCGGTTAGTTTTTGCAGATTCCTCGTTACCTTAGCAACATAACTTTTGTCGCTACACACCGTTTAAAAGTCGAGAAACTAAACGGATGCAAGCGGTTTCAGTGTTTGATCTATGTTTTATTAAATTTATCTTCATAAAATGTTCAGGAAAATGTTCCAGCTTTGGTTTGTTTGGGGGGGGTTTGAATAAAATAAAATCTTAATGACAAAAAGTCATTTAATAAAAGTAAATAAATGTAACAAAAAAATCCTAAACCCCCAACTTTGCTATTTATGTTTTTTTTAATCAATATGATTAATCAAAAAAAATAACTACATATACAATGTTGGAATCTGTTTCAAAGTTCTGACTCAAGTGTGCAGAAAATATTAAAAAAATATATATATTGCAGAGGATAGCACAAGGGTTAAACCAAAAAATGAACAAAGTGTATTAAAAAATATATTTCAAAAACGTCCCTCTCACCCTCCGCGGGTGGTTTCTCCTCCAAGCTCGGGTCCTCTACCAGAGGCTGGGAGCTTGAGGGTTCTGCGCAGTATCTTAGCTGTTCCTAGCACTGCGCTTTTCTGGACTGAGAGGTCTGAGGTCTTTCCAGGTATCTGTTGTAGCCACTCCTCCAGCTTGGGGGTTACTGCCCGAGTGCTCCAATTACCACAGGCACCACTGTCACCTTCACTTTCCAGGCTTTCTCCAGTTCTTCTCTGAGTCCCTGGTATTTCTCCAGTTTCTCATGTTCCTTCTTCCTGATGTTCCCATCGCTTGGGACTACCACATCCACCACAACGGCTTTCCTCTGTTCTTTTGTTTAACTTTGTGAAAAAAAAAAAGTTAAACAAAATGAGGAAAAAGGCAAAAATGGCAGAGTTATTAAAGTTGGTCAGGAACTGTTGGTGAAGGACCCGAAATGCAGGAAACTCAAACATTTAATAAAGAAACTTGAACAAGACAAAAAGGTGACACAACAGATGACATGATGACCAGAAACTAACAAAATAGGAGAATTTCAAACAGAACATGACCAAGAACCAAAACCGAAGATCACGATCCTCACAAAAAGTTCTACAAATATGAGAAATAAAATTCAATAGTTAATGAGAATAAAGTCAGAAATGTATGTTTAAAAAAGAATAAAACTCTGTCTTTTTGAAAAAGAAGTTACGTTTAGCTTTTAAGACATTTTAACCCAAAAAACAATGAAACATTACTGTTTAGTTTATGTTGCAGACAATTGATAGGGATTGGATGAACATCTCACTGCACTAGACCTTCACTGAATCTGCTTTACTTCTTTTGTACATTTTTATTCACGTAAAATGTCGACTTTTTCCTAAGAATTATATGACTTTATTCTCTTAACATGTTGACTTTTCTTTGGGATGACTATATTCCTGTGAAACTTCTTTCTCATAAGTGTGGGCGAGTCCATTTTTGTCAGACCCTGGGGGCTTGTTTGCTAATTTACAAAGAAAAAAACCCAAATGTCATCATGTACTTGATGAACATCTGCTGGCCGTAACCTTACTTCAAAGCCTGGATTAACTACATCTGGTTAGAAGATCAACCGTTCTCACCCTGCAGCGTCTGTGTGTGATTGTGTGATTGTGTGTTTGTGTGTGTGCAGCCGTTCCAGAAGCAAGCAGAGACCGACATCCGGAGTTGCTGCTTAACAGAGATCAAGCAGACGGAGGAGAAATACACAGAGACCTTGGAGTCTATAGAGAAGGTACACAGTCTGAATATGAAATACTTCAGATTTAGAAAAGAAAAACTCAGATTGGTTTTGTGTCAGTGCATTGTGAAGAAATCTCTAAATATTTAGAAGTAGTTAGTCAGCAGTACTTTTTGTGCTTAGTAACACCATCAAATTTTTCTGTAAGGTAGTAGTTTCCAACGAGGAATGTTATTTTTCATGAATATATTTTTGGAAAACACTTTTGGGTACATCATGTTCTTCAGCACATGGAGAAGGAAAACAGTACCTTTCTCGTCTTTAAATCTAGTACTAAAATCTACTTTAAATCTATTTCACTTCATAAATTTTAAATAGTTCATAGTTTTAGTATAAAATAATAAAGTAGACAATAATAAAAAGGTTAGTTTTTTGTTGGGACATTCAAAGATATGTTTTTTATCTTTTTTTTTATTTTAATTTGAAGGTCTTCATTTTGCTTTTGTTTTTATAAGGTTGAAATATGCTTTTATTGTGTAAAGCATTTACTAAAGTATAAAAAGTGCTTTATTAATAAAGTTTGATTTTATTTGTACTGGTATTAGTGTTCACAACAAATGACACCTCCATCTTTAAATACGTGTTTTTGATTAAAAAAAATGAAAAAAGAAAAGAACCATACGTCATCTTTGTCAGTGATGTTTATAGTATTGTTAGATAAAATGTTTAACTATTTTAATCAAATATGGGTAATAAATAATAATAATAAAGTTATGACAATTAATATATTATTTGTCATAATATAAATATTATAACAAATAATAAAGTGTATTTTAAATTTTTAAAGATTTGTGGAGCATCAGTTTGCTTTAAAAATCTCTTATTTTTTAGATTATGTTTTAATAATTGACTTAAAAAAGGACGGAGGAAGTTAGCTGTCACTTAAGCTAATAAAAATGTTTATTTTACACCGTCGTGTTTGGGTTTCAAACCAGCAACCTCTGACTTCTTTAATACAGCGCTAGCATGTGACAGTTCGTGAACACACCCTGTGAAGCTGTTACAATTCTGCAGATTTAACTGTCACTTGTCAATCAAACAAAATCAAACTGTTTGAGGAGCCACCTAGTGGTTATTTGGTGAACTGATCTGCCTGAAGTCACTTTTGTTTTTCACCTGCTTCAATACTGAAGTCAGAGGTTTGTCACTTGGGTCGTACTCATAACTCCCGAGTTTGCCCAAGGCAAGCAACAAATCACAGTGAAATACACCCTCAAGGAGGCGGGGTTTGAGGGTTCCAAGATCTTTATTTGTCACAACAGGGTGAAACGAAAATTGTCCCTGTGGTCCCAGGCCAGCCAATTATTGAGAAAATAAAAAAACCAGGACTGAAAATTGAGCTAAAAATAAATAAAAAAACAGAATTTCTTGGAAAAACCAACAGTATAGATAAAAATACAATCGAAAATGATTACGAGATATGTTTTGTTTATATGGTTATTTTAGCAATGGTATGTTCGGAAAGTCCGCTCCACTGATGCGTGTGGTCGGAATTCTCTGGAAGGAAAATCCTGAAAATGACAATGAGTTTAGTGCCACAACACAGACAGGCTTTGTTTCTGCTTTATGCAGCTCTTTTTTGAACATAGACTCATAAATATAGAACCGTTTTTCCATTCCCCATCTCTAATCATATAAACTAAAGTTCTTCATTTGCTTTTTTTTTTCTCTCTTGCAGCACTTTATGACGCCCCTCACCATGTTTTTATCCTTGGTGGAAATAGAAAAGGTGTTTGTAAATATTCCAGTAAGTTCATTTTGTTTCTTTCATCCTGAATTACAGATTATATAAAGATTTGAACCACCAAAAAGAAAATGGTTTATTCTACTTTATAAAGATTATTTTCAGTTAAAAAAGTCAATCACCACAAATTAATTTAACTTTTAAACAACTTTTGACACAAAATTATGGTCTTTAATGAATTTCTACTTAAAGAAAACTGTCAACATTAGTTTTTAAGTAGAGTTTTGATTGAATAGATTCATCGACATTTTCTTTTGCTCTTGTTTGCCAGGAACTAGTTAGAGTTCACAAGTGTTTACTTCTGGAACTCCAAGACTCGGTCCTGCACAGAAGTGCTCAGAATCTTTATCAGATCTTCATCGCCTTCAAAGAGAGGTATGAACCAAAAGAACCTGAAGCATCAAAGAGGAAGGCAGGACTTTTTCTGGACTTCTGATGTTCAAAAGGCTTTAAAAAAATATCAGCATCTCTGATATCTTGTGTTAAATTTTGCTGTAACGGCAGATCTTTTCTGTTTCTACTAATGGAATTGAATGGAACAGGTTACTCATCTATGGGAAATACTGCAGCCATGTGGAGACCGCCATCGCCACTCTGGACGACATCTGCAAAAACAGAGAGGATGTACGCATGAAGCTGGAGGTAAAGTAAGAAGTATTTTTGGTTCTTGTTAAACATAATTATTTAAGATTCATTTAACTTTTAGTATGTTTTTTTTATTAGTTATTTATTTCTATTTTTTATTCTAAGTATTAATTAACATTTTATTGTTCACAATTACAGTGAAAAGTTACAAACTTTCATTTATGATTTTAAATTTGCTGGACTAAATCTTACCCAGTTTTTATTATCCAATTCCTCAATTTTTATTCAAATTGAGGAATTATTTTTGGAACAGTAAGAAATACTGTCTTCCTTTTCAAAATAAAATATAACCTTAAAGCTGCAAAAGACAAAACTAACATTTTTTTAAAAACATTAAGTCAATTTTTCTTTAAACTACTGATGAATTTAATGATATTATAGGTCTTTTTTTTTATTTAAACGTAAGGGAACTTTCCTTTTCTTTTTAATCCAACATGGTGGAAGTAGCTTTATAATAATGCATATAATTTTGCTTAGCTTAATTTTACACACTTCAAAACTATATAAAAAAAAAACATTAGTTTTGGCTTTAAAGTGTTATTTGTTGGGCAAAAAATGATCATGTTCCGTTTGAAAGCCGATTGAACCCAGAAGAACCCAGAAGCCATTTTTTCTTACAAATAAAATGTGTATTTTACCACAAACCAAGTGGTCCACAAAATCCACTCCTGTTATTTACTCATTCATTAATTATTATTCATTTATTATTCATATATTAAATTTAAATCATTAATGTTTTTAATGTCACAATTTAAATCCCTCATTTAACAATTATATTTAATAATGGCAACATTTTACAAATATATATATATATA